>JAWWEV010000095.1:39479453-39490911 GCA_035583235.1 Hafferia zeledoni | reverse complement strand
AGTGCACAGGTAGGAGAATTAGTAGCAGTTTGGAGTGTATTTAACCATGAAGCTGAAACCTCTGACTCTGTGTATGTAATAATATGTAAAAAATAATTACAATTTTAAAGGAAGTAAAAAAATAAGTGACATTTCCCTAAGTCAGAGTGGTATAGAGCTAATAATGAGAACTGTAGAAGGGAAAACAAATTTCTTTATCATGACAATCTTGTTCTGTATTTCTGATCAGAACTGTAAAAAACTCCCAACTGTAATTGCTTCTTCAAAGTTACATGCATTTTTTAAATCACAAGAAACACGGTCCTACTGAAGTCACAGCAGACATTTGGAAAACTCAGTATCTATAGAAATAACACAAATGCCTTAATTTTTCCCTTGAATGAGAAAGGAAACTATTGCAGACAAATGTGTGTTCTGTTTGTCTTCCCTGTGTTAATAATATGCAGGCTGGAACAGCTAGATAAGGATGTGTCAGATGTTCCGTAAGGACAGTCACAAAGGAATACTTTCCTACTGCTTCAAATGGCTTTGAGCCTATCAGCGTGTACATCCTGTAATATGTTGGCCCTTACAGCGAGATCAGTGACCTCTCTGTTAGTGGTCAGATATGCACTATATGCCATAGCTCAGTCACTGTGGTTGGCTCACATCTTCCAAGTTCATGTTAACAGTCTACCATTTAGAAGAACAGATCTTTGCGCTGATGTTAATGAGTAATATGAAACAGTGGACTGAAAAAAGAAAAAAACTTTTCTAATAAACCTGATCAAGGTCATAAATCTGCACTGGATTATGTGTAAATCCACCAAGGACCACAAATTCTTTTCAAAGTCTAGCTGTAATGAGCAGCATGTGAAGATCTGTAATCTGTTTTATCAAGTTGCTTTGACTTCACATCCTACTTTTTTTTTTTTTCTGTAAGTACAAATTTTAAATTTGCTGTATTGTACAATAACCCCTTTACATTAGAGCTTTTATGGAAACAAATTGTTAATCTATTTCATATTGCAGTTTTAGTTCAAATTCTCAAGGATAGAGAATATTTTTCTAAAATGTATAGCATCTGTTTTAGTGATCCCAAATGCTCTGGGGACTTCACTCCTGTGCTGGATTTAATGAAACTCCATAGATTTGTCCTACCAACAATTTCAAGGTGGAGAGACTTCAATCAATACTAGGGATAATAAGACAAGGAGAGATTCTGAAATCCTTAGCCAGTTTATCACAGTTTTCTGAAATTTACAATTTAAGGCCTTTGTTTTTGTAACTCAGTACTTTTGCTTCATCTGATGTGGCCTTTAGGATCTATGTTAATCACACTGATTAGAAGTCTTTCAATGGAAGGCCTTTTTAGTGGAGCGGAAATACCATAATTTGTCATTCGACAGGCAATGGTAATTCACGTCCTAGAACTCAGCTCTCAAATAGAGAATACTCTTGATAATGATATAGTGCATGTTTGTGATGAAGGAAGGCATTGTTGTTAGATTTTTGGTGTAATTAGAAAACACAGTAAGAGTTTTCAATCATGAGGCATTGTAGAAGTCTGCATCAATTGCACCAGCAAGTAGATAAAAATAGGAAAGTGACAGACACACTTTGAGATGTTAATTTTGTATCTGTAGTTGCCTTTGCTAGTTCTTCTCCTGGTGTCAGTGTGTAGAGATAGTTTGTTTTCTTTCAAGCCTGGGAAATTGTAATCGGAAAATTAAGTTACTGTGTTTACCATATTCAGATTAAATTTTACCATGTCCGCTATTTTTTGTAACTGCAACAACCTTTAAGCATAGTTAAAAATACATAAATATGTTTATTTTTATGTACGCAGCATAAAATACACAAAATGAAACCTAAATCCATATAGCTCTGTAAACGGTTGTAACAATGCACATTCTTACTCATATTGGAATGAAAAGCATAAGTTCTTTCACCCATGGTAAGGGAAACTATCTGTCCAGTCAAATATGCTGAAGCCCACATCAGTAATAAGTAAATCATCCTTTTCATAGCCTACTTTGTGCAATTTGTGAGGAACTCAAATCTTCAGCAGATTCACACATTTCCGTTCAAGCTCAGATTCTGTTTTATATTTTTGGGAAGTGTTTTAATTAGGTTAGTCTTTGTTTTTTTGTGTACCATCACCAGTACAGTTAGTCACATGCTAGCACGTAGGTTTTGGCATCAGATGTGCTTGTAGGCTAAAGCTGAAGAAATCCTGGGTAGTCTCTGGTTCTTTTAGGGAGATGTTAAATTGCATACTCATAGGTATTGCATACTCACAGCATGGATTGTAACGTGGATTTCTGCAATGGTGCGGTAATAATTTCCATTATAATTTTACTGTGTCTTAATTTAGACTACCTATTTTTTAGTTTCTGTGATTACTCTATGTTCAGGATTACTGTATGTTTGGATTCATAAATGACTGGACATGGCATTTAGTGCTATGGCATTGTTGACATGAGGGGTTTTCGCCATCTTGATGATCTTGAAGGGCTTTTCCAACTCACATCTCTGTAATACACTTTTTTAGGGAGTTAGCATTTAGGTAAAATATTTAATATAGGAGAATATTTGTTTTGCACCCTGTGCACATATATGGTTACTGTTACATTTTACTGTTACATTTTACTAGATGTATCTACCTTAGTGTTAGTTCCTTAAGGAAAATTTTGAAGGAAGTCTCCCAAATGGCCCCACTCTGTGCTTTAGTGGATACCATAGAAAAGTTCATGACAGTATTAACTAAATGTCTTTTGGATTATGGAACTGGACATATTTTGGAACTGAAAAATCTGTCCAGCTGTTAGCTGGCATGTAGTGCACAGGAGCCATCTAAACCTAGTTTAAAATAAATTCTACATGCTTGTGTACTATTAGTATTGGTCATTTGTTTCAGCCGTTTCACTCTGCAGGATTTTTTCCAGTTGTACTGTGACTCTCAAAAACATGCCATACAATAAATGGCATGGGTTAATTGTTTACTAGGTTTTGTTGGAATTCTTCAGCTTTCCTTGGTCTGATCTAGGCTAATTTTGCCATAATGCATATTTAATGTATGTCAGTACTTCCTCATCCCACTGTTACCAGGCTGTTAAATGTCCTATCATATGCGAGCAGGCATTAGGGTTCTATCTTCTGTTTCTGGAATTCCTGGCTTTGGTTTGGTATTTAGGTCATTTGGTGGCATTACATTTTCTAAGTAACTCTTCAAAGGTGTACCAAAAAGGTGTTTTCTGGTGAAATCAGGTAAATCAATATAGAAAATTGTTAGGATAGCTGAGAAATATGGGACCCTATATTTTTTTGTAATTAAGTAAGTTAACCCTCCTGACTGATGACTAATGCTCTTGTGTCATACAGACTAAATTTATTAGTGTACTGATTTCAGATACTTTTAAATTTTCTCATTTGTTAAATACCTTCACCTGTAACAATCTGTTCTTCCCATCAGAGAAATGACAGCTCTAACACTAGAAAGAGATTCTAACATTAGAAAGATTCCCAAAGTACAGTCAGTGCAACAGGTTCTGCAGAGCTGTCTTGTGTTGCTTCCTGATGATTTTTTCCTCAAATACCATCATAAAATGTTATAAATAATTATTTTAAATATTTTCCTCTTTATTTCTATCTTGTAAACACTTTTTTAGTAACTTTTTTGGGAATTAAAAGTTTATTGAATAAATCTCTTATTCTGTTGACATTCAGGTAATGTATAGTTACTCACATCTGTACAGTGAAGATTCCCTCATTTTTTTCTGTGAAACTTGCTAGTTCTGAGATAAATAGTTTACACTGGTTTTGTCTTTCTTTTAGATATTCTATGCAATGTTCCATCTGTAGTCCTTTGACCTCCATTTTGCATTATTTCTCTACACCTGACTTTCTCTATTGTGATGGTAGACCTGTTTCTCTGTGCTGTGCAATTCTGTATATTTTGCAAAGTGCTTACTGCAATGTGATTGAATGTGGTGCCTCTTATAAAACAGGGTCAGAAAGGAGCAGTAAATCCCAAAATAATTCAGTCTGGAGTTAGGCATTTATTTAATCCACAAAACAGTAAAAGAATAGATGGGTAGTCAAATAGAAATTTGGAAGCTGTTCCAGTTATCTGTGGACAATAGATGAAACTATTTCTTTTCATACAGAGAATTTAAAAATTTCTAATGTTAAATTCCTTAAAAAAAGAATCTGAGTCCTATTAAGTATACATTGGTGTAATTTAAAAATATATATATAAACTTAGTGTAGAAAGATGAATGGCGGCAATGTGGTTTTTTGCACATAGATTTCAGCTAGTTTTATAGTTGAAATATATGTGTTTTGTGTTTTAGTACTGTTTTCAAAGCAGGAAAGGTTGGAAAACTTTATGCAAGTCAAAAGACATGCTATTTGTCTTGTCCTGACAAATGCTGACTATCAAAAATACCCATTAGCTACAGTATGGGATGTGACTTGCCAACTGCGAAAAAGCATCATAATTTTGATGTTCTCCATTCATCTTACTAGGATGCTACCTTTCAGATACTATAATTACAACCACTTAAGTACTGCTAGTTGTAAAACCAGCAAATTGTCATACTAGTATGATCTAGCTAATGAGCTTATACAGTTGTAGCTGGAAGTAACTTTGTCTTGATTTTCCATTCATTTGGAAGAACATTACCTAAAAATGGATGATTTTTGATAAATGAACTGTTTATTTTCCTGTGAGATACTTACAGATTTCCATAAGAAATTGGCTAACTTGCATTTCCAGAGATGATGTAAGCATTCTTAAATAAAAAAGAAAGATTCAGTAGACACAAAAATTTCAATGCAAATGTTTAATGACTTAGAGTCATTTGAAATATCAATCTATCTGGACTTTAAATTGATTTTGCCTGAGAGACATGATCTCTGATCTGCCTTGGAAATAGGCAAGAAGTAATTTACTTCATCCTAAGTGGATTTTGAGAGCCCATGGAAGTGAAAAATGATAGGAAGAAGGAAAGGGGAGATATGATTGTTTCCAAATTTATCAGAAAATGTTAGGTAAACAGTTTGCCACTTGAGAAGTTGTGATTGTTTTTCACATGCTTTAACTTTTAAGTGATGTAAGCAGATGAAAGGGAGAAAGCATTGTATAATTTAAGTAAAACTGATAACAAAGAGTAAAATAGTGTTTTTACAAGTAAAATAACTGGCGTCAAATCCTTGAGCTTATAAACATTATTAGTATATTTGGAAATTCTGATTTTCATATTTAATTAGGGTTTTTTTTATTGAATGGCAGAGATGGATCTTCCAAAGAAAACAGTTACCTGCAGGTGAACGTACATGCCTTCTATAGGTCATTTAATGGTAGAACAATCAGAGGCAATATTGTTTATTTTGAGAAAAAAAGACAATCAAAGGAACGCAGGACTGAAATGGAGAAAGAGGAATGTATGGTTAGGTAGTAAAGCCACAGTCATATATTTCCTTCATAATCTGTACTATTGTTTATTCAACTAAAAGTTTCTTTTCCAAACTGTTTTTTATTTATTTTTTTAACAATTGAAATTTAATTAGTGTTCAGATGCTTAAATTGAAAAAGAAGGGTAAAAGTGGAGGGATGGGTTGATTATTAACTTCTTCAAGAATAAAAGATCTTGTTTTTCTCAGATGGCATGTACGGGTATTTATTTATTGCTTGTTTTAGAAATTCTTTGTGTACATGGAATATATACGATATTCTGGTTTCAGAAAGAACAGTTGAACAACAGCCAGGGATAAGAGCTTACAATATAATCTCTGGAGTTTATATTTAATGTAGAAAAAATTCCCATAGAATAATTAAACAACCATTTTACACTTCATACAAAATGCAGTAGGCATTAGATTCACTGTATTTATATGCAAGCTATATTTAAAACGTTAGTTCTAAAAGGTAAAACTACTCCATAAAAGAAAAAGATGGTATTTGGTATTCTTGCTCCTTTAATTTAATTCCTTAGATGGATACTTTAATTTTTTTTTTTGCCTATTCTCAGTAAGGGATTTTCTTTCCCTCTTGTATTTTCTGTATTTTATATAAACTATTAAAGAAGTAAAATCAATTCTGATTTTTAGATGGCCATTTCTACTGATAAATGCCATTAAAAAAGCAACTGAAACTGATAATATTCTACTGTGAGCTGTGTTTTTCTGGAAAACTTATTTCCAACTTAAAGTTTCAGTGATTGTTGCAATGACTATTTTCAAATGTATAGAACTTGACAGGAGACAGAAGGACAAGTTCGAACAAATTGTTAAAATGTAAAAAAGAAAGTGATCTTTACTATGGATAAGTTACTTCAATTATACTTTCTGTATTTATATGGTTATCTACATTGAAGTTATTTTTAATCCTGTTATTTCTCTTGTCCCCTCTCATAGCTTTATAACGAGCTGACTTCATGTTTTGAAACTGTTAAAATAAGTGAAATTCAACTGCAGCAAAGCTGTGCCTCTCTTCAGGATCAGTAACTGGGAAAAGATAAAAGCATTTGTCAGTTGCAAGAGCAACTTCAGGAATCACATAATGCTTTGAATGCAGTACAGAATTCTTCGCGAAAATATCAAGTACAGGTGAGTGCTCCTCTAAGAATATTTAAAGTTGCTTCTTCATTTAAATTAAGCTTCTGTACCAGAGAGTTTTAAAAGAAATTGCAGTTTGGTGGGGTTTTTAAAAAAAAAAAAAACCAAACAACCAAACATGCAACTATGCTGCTGCAGTAATGTAAAATTTCTACTGTTGCTAATCAAAGCTATTTCAGAATTAAATATACCATGAGGGGAAAAAGAACAGTAATGGTGTCCCTATTTATATTCTCTATTTATATTCTCTAAAAAAGACACAAAAAATGAAAAGCCAAAGTGATACTGAAAGCAAATTCACTGAAAAAACTGAAGTTTCTGAATTTCCTCTGTGAAAATTAAACATATTCTTTCTGATTTGTTACAGTTTTCCTGACCATGCAATTAAATTTGAGATCATAGATCTAAGGAAAATTTTATGGTGGGAGAAACATTTGTCTAAAAATTTCTAAGCTTTAGTGTGCCATTTGGAACTACTACAATGAATTCATCCATCGCACTAGCAGGCCTACAACTTTACAAATGTGCCAGATCTTACCCGTGACATTTTCCAAAGGCCAATTGATGTCTTAAAGGAGTTTGAAAGGCTTTGAAGTTACAAACCCACAGTGGTTTTCTAAACTCTATTGCGTAGTTTCTTCCATAGATAAGTCAGTGAAGTATACTTGTATTTCAGTTTTATTAGCACTCTTTCCCTTGATTAAGTAGAGAAGGGAAATTAGTTAAGGTAATAATAGTTGTTAAATGCAAAACTTTCCTTAGCATGGTGAGGGTAAGGTAGGTTTGTAATCAAAGATGATTGTTATAGTTTCAGAACCTTTCATCGCATTTCTTTCCCAATCAACACAGAGTTTGGGCACGAACACCCAAACCCCCACTACTAGCTAACAAAAAGTGGCCGATGGCTGTGCATTCCAACCTAATGACTGGAGGAGATGAGGTGGGAAAGGGAGAAGTTTATTCCTGGTGCTGGACACACTTCTCTGCTCTGGCTGTGGTGTGGGCAAGAACCCTGTTTTACTGGGCCGGTGGAAGTAGCTTGGAGGGAGCTCCTGTGGCTCGGCCCGCCCAGCTCTGGGCGCCCAGTGCTTTGGAAAGAGAGTGTCGCGACTACCTGGATTTTGCTGCAGACTTTCCTGAAGGCCAACACCATCTGCATAGGAGCTGCTAAACCCTACCTTCCTTCCACCACACTTCAGACAAATGATGGAAAAAGGGTCTCTACACTGCCCATGGGAGGGGTTTTGGCCTGTCTCTTGTGACTACCATTTTTTCCTATGTGAGTTTTTCAGAGCCCTTTTCCCCAGTCCTATTTTTGTTTGACTGGAGCAGTAGTGTGACTTTGGTGGCTGTCGCCTCCTGAGGCATGACAGGGTTCCCCTCTGTCCGTAAATAGAACTGCACCGAAGGGGCAGAGACAGAACTTGGTTTGAAAGTTTTGATTAAGGTGTTGCTGTTTGTTCTGTTCTTGTTTTGGTGTTTTTTATATATATATATATATATATATATGTGTATATATATATATGTATATATATGCTATTGAAATTACTTGCTTCTCATAATTAGAACAATTCTGTAGATATATGATTTTTTTCTACCCTGAAAATACAGCAGGTAAGTTTCTTTAGAGCTCCTAGTAGGGCGCTTTCCTAAAATCCATTTCAAAAGCAAGTAGACAATTTGACTCAGATCAATTTCGGTTACTTCTTTAAAGAACTTTAGGAAGTTTCTGAGGCTGAAAGTAAGACTGTCTTAAAAGCTAACGACATTCTGCAACTGGTGATGAACTTCATACTTGATCTCCTGGGGATATTTTATATGAATCACATCCAGTGTGGGCGCATTGTTACTATTTTTTTGATTTGCTCCATGTCTTCTTCCAACAGTGTCTGAACTTGAAGTGCTTTCACCAGTATGCTCAATGTAGACTAAGATCCAAATGTGAAGCAGTCTTAAATTACTTAGTGGTGAACATGGGTCTAAATAATTATTTTCCTATTACCTTTTGTTGGCTTCTTGCCATATTTCATAGAGAATTTTCTTTCTTGTTAGTGAATGTAGGTTCAGTCAGAACTTCTGCAGAAATATATTGGTTAAACGTTCATGTGATCTGTCATGAGTTCGATCAGATATTTACCAATGCTAGTGTAGAAGACAAAGGAGGAAGCAAAAGTAGGCAACCTGTGATAATGTATGTAATATAGTAAGTTAAATGCAATATATGAATACATTTTTCAGTCAATTGATCTTAAACCAGGCTGTGATGGAACAAATTATTAATTACTGAGGCAGCCTCATAGGGAAGGAAATGTCTTTCGTCAGCATCCATAGCTACTAGGTTTGTATGAGAGCCGAGATGTTAAAGCAGTATGTGGTTAACGTGCTTAATATTTTCTGTTGAAGAACATTCTTGCATTCTGTCATAACAAGTATCATAAGTTTTGTTGACATGCAGTCTTCTCTGATTGAAAAGCTGGAGCATGCTTACTGGAAATATATCATAATGCTCATCGTTGGCTGCATTTTGATGACAGACATATTTCCCATCACTGACTTGACTATCTTCTACAAATTTTAGAAAGGCAGTGGTTATTGGGTGGTTCCACAGCTGAGATTTCTGCAGGGGAGAAAAAGTGATTACCTATCACTCCTTCTCTGAACTGTTAGACAACTAGACTTCTGGTCATTTGTGAAATTCTGAAGTCAAACATGAGTAAGAGGAACCTTCTAAAACTCATTCTGCTGTCTCTTGACTGCAACATCAGAACAGAATGGATTTGGAAGTAAGGCTTAATTAACAGGACACCAAAGCAATGTGGACACTTACAGTTTTCCTATTACCATTCTTTGAAACAATCCTTTCTAAAAAAAGAAGTTCATTTAAATGCAATTTTATTTCTTTTATAAAATACTGATTTCTTGAGCATATTCAGATTCTTGACTTGTTGAAAGTTCATCCAGTCGGACATGCCAACATTGATAGCACTAACGTATCTCCCTCAGACATTCAATAGCTAGGAAGATTGTACTACAGTGTTGCATATATTAACAGAGACTTAGTGGATTTGAACTTTTCTTGCTGGTAAGATTACATTTTAGACAAGGAAAAATTAGTTTTATATTATTTGCTTTACTAGCAAGAATATGTCTGTTTTCTTTCATTAAGGGTAAAACATATCTTTTAAAAATAGTATAATCTTAATCTAGTCAGTGTGGTACTTGTGTTGTTGAGGGAGAACTTTTGTTTGATTTCATTTTGACTGTTCTGGTAATGTGTGTGATGAAGAATTTGTATCTTCTTTACAGTAAATTTCTATTTACATCTTATAATTTGTGCATTCAGCAGCTACCACATACCTTGTCTCTGATCAGAAGGGCTAGTTACCTTTGAATTTGGAAGTTGTTTTAGTTTGATCTATGCTTAGGTTACACAGTTAAAAAAAATTATATGGTTTTAAAGATATAAGCTTGTGGGGCTTGATTAATTTCATCTCATGTAATTGTAGTTTGGGGTCTGTTTCTTTCCTGGTGTTCATTTTTAGCTCTAAAATGTATACCATACCTTTAGTCATACAGATAGTACGCCATAACTGTTACCCATGTGAATGGTAAATATTTAAATATATTTGCTGAACTGAATCAGCAATTTCTGCCTTGACTCCTACATTTTATACAGATGTGTGCAGACATCAAAGACAGTATCAAGAAGTGATACTTGATCAAAGAACAGTAATTAAAAGACATGTAATTTTTTTTATTTGTAACTGTAACATCTGGCACATGTAGGCATTGTACGTAATTCAGAATTGCTTGCACTTCTGAATCATTATGAAGTTTCTAAAAATGTTTGGAATAGAAAATGCCGATTAAAAAATGAAGTAGAAATGGCACATAGATGTAACTTAAGATTAGGGATAAAAACCCCAAACCGATTTGTAACTAAAAGAAAAATATAGATTCATATGAGAAATACATAAAGAAAATATGTCAAGAAAAACTGTGTCTATTATGGCGACACAAAAATCTATCAAGACTTATTTTCAGTGTACAACTTTTTTTTAACATTACTATTTCAGTGATTTCAGTTTAGTAGGCTTCTATAGCAGTCTTTAAAATACTGGTTTTGACTGAAATATAAATGGTAAAAAAAACCTTATCTGGACAGGGTAATTTTAGTTATTTATAGCAATTCTAGATTTAGTATTGCACGACAAATTTTTGAAGTCCATGTTTGAGGCTTAATTTTTTATTTCTTGCTAATTATACAGCCTAAAAAGAGCCAGATATCCTGTTCAAAGTGCAGTGCTGTAAATTTCATTTTATAACTTGTGGTCATTTCAGTTACTGAAACTAATTTCTAATGAAATGCTTTATCTGTTAAAATTATTTTTACTTTACTCTTAGAAAACTTATTCATTTAATTGATTTTCAATAAAAGTTTCTTTCCTCTATACATTAAAACTTGACAGAAATATCTTTGAATTTTTAGAAATACTGAATTTATTAAAAAAGACCTTAAAGTCATCACCAAGATTCAAGATGTAATTTTTATAAGCAACTAAAAAATACTATAGTAAAAAGGTATTTGTATAGAATAAGATGAGATGAAGTCATAGTGTAGATGAAGTCATTAGAGCTGTGTAAACTGCACCACACTGAGGATAGCAGAAGATTTTATTATTGTTTGCTTGAAGGTTCAGCCTTTAAAAGAAGTAATATAGAACTGAAACTGACCAATTTACATGACACAACCTTACATATGAGCGTATAACTTTATATGTAAGTGTCCTAGTTTAGCAGGTGAGACCAGCTGGCACTGTGTGGGGGTGATCAAGGTCGTGTATTCTACCCCCTCTAT
>JAWWEV010000095.1:39451609-39479353 GCA_035583235.1 Hafferia zeledoni | reverse complement strand
AAATTGTAGCTCTGATTTATAATCTCTCTCTGTTGAGCTCATTTCTCCTGCTGGTTTACCTTGAAACCAGCACAATAAGTAAATAATTAGTCTTTAATGATGGAAAATACCAGTAACATTTTTCAAGGGGTTGCATTCCCTTAATTACAAACTCTCTGTTATTTTGAAATTGTTACCCTTATAAGAAAAGGAGGTATAGATTAAAGTCTGTAAAGTTGATTTTTTTCTGGGTATAAATAGGTAATAGAGAAGTACCGGTATTTTCTAGTGTTTGAAATGCATAGATAATTTTAACTTTACATTTGCAACAACATGTGATCTTCAATATTAATGATGTGATTTTAATTTTTGTGCTTTTTTTGGTAGCAAATTAATTATGGTAGCTTACAGCTAAACACTTAAAAAAAAACCCCAGCTACTATGAGTATGTGTCTGGTTGTTTCTCAGTCAAAGCAGCAATAATATTTTGTTACTTTCCAAATGTTTTTTCTTTTACCAATGGGTTGTGAAACTACTTTTACAATGCCTTGTATACATGTCTTTTAAATAAGATGGAAAAGAGAAAATGCAGATCTTTATTTTAGGTGTTTTTATTTTTCTACAAAGTCTTTGTATTTCAGCGCACATATGGAAGACTGTGTACTCAGTGGCTCTTGTCCTCAGAAGAGTTGTGTGGAGTTACAGCTTGTCAAATAGAGCCTGTGAAGTCATTGTGGCTGTTGGGTTCACTGTATACTAGCACTTGATCGCCATAAAATGTGATTTCAGTTACATCTGGGTGTGTTTAGCTATGACAATTTGAGACTCCACCTGCAATGTTGTGGGTGTGCCAGGATGGAGGCATGTGTTGTCTATAAAATAAGGAATAGTGGTGTTCTGCAACTTTTGAAATTATTCTGTAAAAAGAAAAAAAAAGACAGTGTACTTTAGGAAGGTACTGTAAGTTTTGTAAACTAATCTACATGCTGTTCTAGAGTGTTAAAAAGACAGAAGGGAAAAAAACCACCAGTTTTGAAATAGATCAATTTGCATTTAGTTTAGTTTGACATTCCCTATATTTGTTTTCAATGTACAATAATCAAAAAGGACCAAAAATGTGGGTTTGTAATTCAAAGAGCAACTCAACTTTAAGTACTCTGTAGTGGCACTATTCATGCTGCTACAATAAAACTTAAGAACGTTTAGTGATTTTTTTTTCCCCTACAATTATTCAAAATTACATTACCCTTACTGAAAACTGAATGGCTTTTAGTGGATTAATTAAACTGTAGCTGGTTTGCCATCTGGGTGCTGCTTGTTTAGCTGCTTTCTCACAGAAAGATTTTTCAGTGATTAAAGGTGGGGTTTTTTTAAGACAGTTTCCAGACAATAATGTCTAAAATAGAAATGATATATGGATTATTAATTGTTATTAGGTTAAATTTTGGGTTATGAAGAGGAAACAACTTGGATGCTTCTTTTCAATTTTTAGTTTCTTTCTGTTTGTCCCCATGCACTCACACAACCCCCTCATTCTGGGTTGCAAAATGCCCAGGCTTTTAAAAAATAAAATGTGTTTATAAATGTGCAAGAAAATAATTATATTTTAGAGCAAGATCACCCATGACATTATGTTGGAGTCCAGGGTATACGCTAGATGCAGAAAAGAAAAAAAAAAGGGAAAGGGGGAATTAACTAAATCTGATTTTTATGGCTCAAGTGGTTTCATTAAATTAGAGTGCTGTGTGCTACTGTTCATTAATGAACTTGTGCCATATGCTTTAACTGTTCTGGTCAATAGCTGATAAAGAAAGGCTTGTGTTTAAAAAAAAATGGATAAAAATATCTTTGTGATGGGCTTTTATCAAAGGACTTACTTTGAATTCAGTAACTACTACTGAGGCAATATGGCTCGCAATTTGCGACCCAAAGGTAGTCATACATTATTGGAATACAGCCTACTGCGCTTCACATTACACAGATGTGAAGGCCTGATTATAGCTGCTTCATAATTAACAGTGATCCGATTTGTTTTGTGGCATAAATGGTGCATGTGTAGAACATTAGCCATGGCACTCTCATTCAAATTCAACTCAAGGGCTCAGCGGCAGGCGGGTCACGAGCTTCAGGGAGTAGAAGCACAAGCTCCTCCATATGTTCTTGCTGCATCTTACTATGGCTATGAGTGCAAGATAAGTTCCCTAAAGAACCTAATCGTGTTCTGTAATTACAGCGCGGCTTTCTGCTGGCTAGAAATGAGGGAGAAGCTAAAACACTCCCTCATCAGATAATTTGTAAATTACTTTACATGGCGGATGCCTAACTCAGTTGGTTTTCAACTGCTGAAATTATAAATAATTGTAACAGATGTGGCAATATGGCTGGCCTCCAATAAATGAGGCCCTTGATAATTTGGCCGACCCTTTGACAGGCCAATTTAATAAAATGTGAACAAAATCTTCTTGCTAATAATTTATCATCCTTTTTCCCAATAGAATAAATTTAATTACCCTAGCAGTTAACAAGGTCACACCCAGATGCCAAACTCGGCTACAGTTTTGATAATGCAATCAGGAATTGAGAGGTGATGACAGCGTTGTTGTTTTTTTCATTACCTGGCTTCACATAAACACAGGTGGCGTAGCTTTCTTGTCAGTTTTTAATAATTACAGGCTATTATGGAATGCATAGTTAGCAGATTGAAAACCACACTTTAGTGAATTTATTTGAGTATGATTGAGGTTCTAATGTACAGAGATGATAATGCATAACAAGCACAGTCCCTAGTTTACACCATTAGTGCACAGGTTTGATTTTTATTTGTGATAATAGTGTAATAGTTCAACAGACAACAAAGTTGCTATTTTTGGAGCTGCCTCACCATCATCTGAAGGTTTACATTTTTTGCTTTCTGGTACTGAATGTGTAACTTAGAAAAATGCTTTTTTAAACTTATCTGATAACTCAAAATAAGAATGCATGTGTATATACACTTGGATATATACACACATATCTAAAGAGATGTTAAAATCTTGGAAGAAAGGCTGTCTGCATTTTGGTGTATTTGGTCAGGTAAAATCTTCTGGTAACTAATAAGCTCTTTGAAAACTAGGATTTTAGAGATGATACCATAAGAGTTCTTAGGAAAAAAGAAGAGGAAAAGGAAAGGAAAAGAAAAGAAAAGAATTATACCTAATGGAAACTTTTAAGCCACTGTTTTTAAAATTTGCTTCAAAGAATATAAAGATATTTTAACCAATATTTCATTGGACTTCTCCAGTGTTATATTTTATTTCAAATGTGTATTAATTGTAATGGATTAGAGTAAATAGTACTGATGTTTTCAATTTGCTGAATCATTGTTTGTTGTTTTCTGATCAGTTTTATGGAAAAAATGCCCAATTTTATTGTGCACTTGCTGCTAAAGAGTTGCCAGTCCAACAAATACAAAAGGAAATGAGTGGCTGCTTCAACAAAAAGGCTTAATGAAATCTGGCCTTGTCTTCACACTTCCAGTGATGATTTGCCTAAAGGTTTTTCCTGACTAAAATTTTTTTCTTATCTGATATTTGCATATTTTTCCCAATAATTTGAAGTATTAATTTTATACCAGGAGGTCTAATTTCCCTGATGAATAAAATAAATCATTCATACCTAGTTTGCAAAATCTTTCTAATGCAGTGGTCACATGGTCCTCAGAAAGGAATCACATCCTCATTTCACCTCGCTGTTCTTCTCTGTATAATAATCAGTGTGTTCTTTTTCATATGAATTTCACATGAATTTTTCATGTGAATTTTGGAGGCTGCCAAAGGTAAATGTAATGAGCGTAAATGGATGGTGGAAATCCTTTCTCTGGCTTTTAGCACCTTTTGGCAGCTCATGGGGATTTGTGAAATCAAGGTCTTGCTGGGTAAGTTGCAGAAAGGAGTTTGCAAAGGGTGCTGTGGTGAGCATTGCCTCTGACTGAGCTGCCCAGCTGTCTAACTCAGTAAGAGAATAAGGAGAAACCTTATTTCTCATATATAAACCGCTTTTACATTGTGGCTTTTGGTGGCATATGGCACTAGATTCCTGGAATTTTGACAAGAAAACTTGTGGGTATGGGTCATGGCCCAATTGGGTACTGTAGGTCAAAATACTATACAGTATTCTGATAGACTTGTACACTTGTCTTTTACTCTGAGCTGAATGTCTAAGTTCTGTTGTGTTGCTGAAGATTTTAGTATTTACTCAGCCATAGTGTGCCTCTTGGCTGGTTTGTGGTTGAAGCAGAATGAGCTTGCACCTATGTGCAGAACATCTGTCCAGGCTCTTTTTGTCTTCTCCTAGCCCTTGGTGTTGGCACTGCGGTTTGTGTTAGCACAGTTTTGTGCTGAGGAGCTGATGGGATCAGAAGTACACAGGAGGCTCTGTTATTAGTTCTGTAGCTCTTAGATATCCATTCCTCTGGTACCTTCACTCTTGTGTGTTCAGGATTGTCATCCAGAATAGAAGTGGATGGAGCATGGCTCTGTTTTCTCCATGTTGTATGTACTGTTTGTGATAGCTGACAGCAGTGGTATTGGATTCCCTTCCCTAAGTACTGTGGGTGGTTCCCCACATGGTACAGCTTTGTGGCAAAGATGGTGCTTATCCTTCATCTTGATTAATGCATCCAGGAAATATCAGCTGAGTCTCACTGTGAAAAGATGTGTAAGAGTAGTGAGAGATTTGCTTGGTAGAAATAAATACTTCCTTGATTATATTTTGTTTAAAACATAGATAAACCTCTGACGTTTACTTGGAATATGTGTTTTGCATGTAAGTTAAGTTTCAATATCACAACAGACACATGATCTTTCATAAAATAGTGTATGATATAAACTGATTTTGTTCTGTGAAAGAAGAAACTATTACTCTCTTAAGCTAGGCCTTGTAATATAGGTAGAGTCTAATCTAAGATCCTTAAACCTCAAAGAAATCTATACTCAGCATATAGATGGATAGACTGTGAAGAGGGTCAACATTATGTGTACACTGAAATGATTGTCTCGTAGGAATTACAGGTTTTGGACACAGGATTCAGAATAGCCTTTAGGAAATGAACCCTCATGGAATTCTTTGTTGAAGGGAGTTATTATTTCAGTTCATAAGATCAAAGACCTACAATGGTAATTCTGAGGCAGAAGCTGTTGAAGAATGTGGTGCTGCCCCTTGGCTTGTCGTTTTCTATACTGCAGATTTCTGAGCCTTACTATGAAACTGGACTCCATTCTTCTTACAGACCTTGAATGTTGAACTATTTATGTAGTTTTGACACCCAGTATTCTGCCTTTTTCCCTGATAGTGTTAGGATTTTTATAGTTCAAATTATTTGCCGTTTTGACCTTACTAATTGTAATATATCCCTTAGTTCTTAAATTGCAAATTAGAGTTCAGATGTAAAAAAAGTGAAAAAAGTGAAAAGCCAAGGAAGGGCCACATCTCTTTCTGAGGATTTGATGAAAATGCAGTTCATAGAATCTTAGGATGACCTGAGTTGGAAGGAACATTCAAAATCGTCTGGTTCCAACTCTGCTGCCATGGGCAGGGAAACCTTCCCATAGACCAGGTTGCTCAAAACCCAATCCAACCTGGCCTTGAACAGACCCTTCAAGGGATGAGGTACCCACAGCTTCTCTGGACAACCTGTTCCAGTGCCTCACCACCCTCATAGTGAAGAATTTCATTGTAATACCTAAACTAAATCAACCCTCTTTCAGTTTGAAGCCATTGCCCCTTGTCTTGTCACTACATGCCCTTGTAAAAATGCCCTTCCTTCTTCATGCATAAATCTTGGAACTCTGGCTTGTTCACAGACTTGTCTTTCGTACAGAAGGAATCAAGTCTCTCATGATAACCAAACCTTTTTACTAAATAATTCAGGTTTATTGATTTTTTTTGCTCTTAAACAAAGATACCTGAAGCACAAAAGTTTAATAGTATAAAGTTAAATATACATGAATTTAAAACAAAATACCAGAGAGAGAAATTTCATCCAGCTCTCTGTCTTTGAAAGATTTCTTTTCATGTCTTAAAAATTAATGTTTAAAATTCTCCTGATATTTGAGTAAAAAAAGTCTTCTAGGCTAGGATATTTACAAGAATATATTTCAAATAGTGAAGGATATGTTAAATTTAACAGGAAATGATACCTGCCTCTTCTTAAACTGGAGTCTATTGATAAGCAAAATGTCAGTTTTTAAATGTGTCTCATCAGGTTACATCTGGATTCTTAGAATTCCTGAAACTGAAGAAACTTCACATGTGTATTTAAAAAATTGAGCAGGTTTTGAGGATGTTGTAGACCCAAATTGTATACCAAAATATGTTTTGGTAACAGTGATATACTGGATATTTTGAGGGTGAAAGCATAGGCATTTTTGAGGTCAAAGTTAAGATCCAAGACTGTATTTGTTTGGTTTAGTTTTCCAAGAAATATGTCTTACAGACATGTGCACGGAGACTGTTAGAAGGAGTTTACTAGAAATTGTGCCTTTGTGATATTTTATTTCAAGTAAGTATCACAACATGGCGACTTTTAATTTGCTTTTTGGAAGAAGAAAGGAGTAGGAAAAATAACCTCAAACCAAATTAAGAATACTGTTCATATATTGGTTCTATTAAAGTCAATAGCAGAACATACATGACATAGAGGGGCAGGGGTTATGTTATGTTTCAAAGCACTCTGCATTTCAATTTTTATCAAAGAAATGAAAAAGTAGTGATACAGTAAGAAGTTAGTCATTAGCTAAATTTGTGTCATTCTTATGGCTTTAAAGTCGTAAGGTTTATGGTTAAAAGGTTGGACTTGATGGTCTTAAAGGTCTTTTTCAACCTAAACGATTTTGTGAACACTTAACACTTGTAGACTTTTTAAAGAAATAGTAGTATTAATTTAAATTATTATAACAGGTTGAAGTTGTTTCTATTTCGAGTTACTAATAGAATTGTAAAGGTTATGTTACACGCGGAAGTCTTTTTTACAAGCAACTGAAAAATCAGTAAGATGTGTCTAGTTGGTAGCTGTATTTATCTTTCTTGAAAGAATAAAGTTCAGGTAAAACACAATTCTATCTTACGCATAACTACGTTTCACTTATGTTCTGGCACAATTTCTGTCTTCTAGGTTTTGTTGGATTTTTTTTTTTTTGAGTGCTTAGGTTTTGGTCAAATGAACATGAGATCTAGTTTTCTTTAAAGCATTCTTTTGGATGCCTTACTTGTGTACTCCTCATTTTCCTATTTTCCTTTTTTTTTCCCCCCATCTGCATAGAGCTTTAATAAACTAATGGTTATAAACAGGCCTTTTGCTGATCATAGGTGGAAATGACATCTGTTTGCAAGCACATATGGCCTATACTGCAAAATGAGGAGCCGAATTTATTTAAGGAACAGTCAGCAAAATCATGGGCAACTTTTACTGACAAATTTTCTGTACTTCTTTGCTGTGTGAAGAATTGTGTTTTTTTCTAAAACAAGTGCTTGGTATTCTTAATTTGTGATTTATTTTTGGAAAGTGTGAGTTTGTAGTAGGGTTTATAAAAGGCTTCATATTCTACACAGAAAGAAATAAAATGGATATGCACATTAGTCTGTCTCTGTCAAATACTAAGCTTAGTAAAGTGCTTTCTTGCTTGATTTTTTTCAACTTTGGACCATCTCATTTCTTGCTTGGCATTAATTTGGAGATTTATTTACTAAATCTTCTTACTGTGCCTTTCCTGCTTTTTGTCAGCATACCTGACTTGTTTTACCATCTCAAATACTGAGATAATACTAATATTTGAGATGGTAGGAACAAATGATAATTGTACCAAATCCTATCTTCTCTGTTGAAATGAGTATTTGTCTGAAGACTATATGCTCAAACAGTTGCAAACAAGTAAGGTTGTCAGAACTTTGATAATTATTGTATAAAATAAAACTTTTACTTAGTCTTGAGAAAGTTGTCTTCTCGATCAAGTTTTGGTGAGAAACACTTTTCTGCTTCCTAGCTGCTTGTCATTACTGTCAGAGCGCCACTGACAATAAAGTTTCATGAGTTTGCCCTCATCAATCCAATACAAGGTCAGCTGGGTGAGCTCAAGCCACTTGCATTGACTTTTTAAACTAACCTGCCCTTTAATTTATGCAATCAATTAGAGAAGCAGTTTGCATCATCCCTTCTTCCAGTGATAGCATTGCGGTGCAAAACCTCCAGCTGCCTGGATGCATTGACCATCTGGGAATTATATTATCTTTGTCTGGCACAGCTCTTTGAAGATCAATGTCTGTCACCAGCCTTAGCGCACTTTGGAGGAGGTTTGACTTAAAGCATTTCACTTTGTGATTGCCATAGACTGACACAACAGGCATATTGTTGAATGCTTGTAATGTGATGGGGTATGATTGCAGTCAGTTCATAAAAACTCAACTGACAAGGAGACAGTCATCAAGCCATAGTGACTTTACCACTCTTGGTCATGTGTACACATGAGTCTGCTATTGGACACCAGGGATATAACTTACAGTAGCTGCTACCAGTGGAGTGTGTTGTCTGAACAGGTTTTATGACTAAGCTGAGTTGATCAATGTGTGACAGTGCTGTATTATGGCACGGAATTGCTGTGCATGTATTGATAGCTGGAATACGTTCTGGAATTCAGTGTTTTAATGAAATTACATACCTGCCTTAAGTAACACTGTGATCTAGACTTACCATCTATTTTTTCTTTTAGTCTTCAGTTTGACCTCAACATTTGTGCTGTCTGAGTTTCAGGATGTAGCAGATACGTATGGTAGATAGGTACTTTTCTGGGGCAGTTTTTAACTAAGAATATGGTTATTGACAGAACATGTAGTTAAGAGGGTTTTTTTCTGCCCCTACAATGTTTATTAGGCCAGTGATACTAGTTTAAATTTCATGAGAAAATATTTCACCAGAAACAAATATAGGAGGTAAAATATTTTGTCAAGAAATTTTGATACCATGTGAAATACAAAACAGTAGAGTAAGTTGCTGCAGAAGAAACATCTGCATAAAACAACTATTGTTAAGAATGTAAATTTGGATGTGGAAAATGCGATGGTGGTTTGAACATGTTTAGTTATTATTTTGAGGACTGATTTTGAATATAGAGTCATGAGTCATTTACAAAAGCAGAATTATTTACAGATTTTGCACGTTCCTGTAATGTTAATGTTGTACTTCTCTGGGCAGTTTTATGTAAATGGTATGTTATGCTTCTGGTTTTCTGTTACCAATATAATGTGCCTATACAATTATTTTCTAGATATTTCAACCGCCTTCATTAAATGAGGTAGAGTGTCATATTACAGTGCAGAAATCTGAAATGGAGGTTTTACAGGAAAAAAATGAAAAACTCAGGTTTTAACCTAGCACAGCATAATTTGTACACTACAGATATACTGGAAAGCAACAATATAAGGACTGGAACAAAGCATGAGGTAGGGTAGTTTTAATGTCTTGTGTATTTGTGTCTAAGTCAGGCTAGTGAAGCCAAACATTTTTGCTCAAGGGTCCAGATAATAATTTTAATATCTGTTGACGCTGCTTATAATTCTGGAAGCTTGTTTGAATGGTTCTTGTGTTATCTGCCAAAGACTTGTTAAAATAGCTGTTGGGAGTAGAAGGTTTTACCTTATTAAATACTGAATACGGGATTCTTAATTAAATGAACTATTTGAGGGATAAATTCTTTGTAGGTTTGTTAAAATGAATATTTATCAGGTATTTTGTGGTGTTTATCAGAACTACCATCTTTCCTTGGAAGGAAAATGAGATAAATATGAGTGGTTATTATTATGATTTTATAAATGAAAAATATTTTTTTTCCCAAATTCTTGATTTTTACAATATAATACAGTGTTTTTTCTAGGAAGAATGACAACAATGTCCTTTGAGGTTTATACTTTCAAGATCATATAGTGCTGAATTGCCTCTTTTGTGGTGTCTCACTGTTAAATATAGGCATCAGGTAACAGTAACAGCTAAAAACTATATAATATACTAAACTATAATATATATAAAATATAATACTATTATATATATGTATATGTGCATATATATATACACACTCACACACACATATATATACATATATATATATCATTTACTATGAACTAGTAAATGAAAGAGATCCATAAATAATTCCATGGCTTAAATTGATCTGTGGATTGAACTGATCATGATGTTTTTCAGTGTATTCAGCCTCTTTCTCCTCTGTTGGGGTTTTTTTAATTGTGGTTGTATAGAATATGGGAAACTTGGGAGGGATTTCTTTACTAAGGTTGCAAGTATGTGCATGTTTCTGAATGATGTAAATAATTTAAAAGAGTGGACCATCATGTCCACTTCCCTGGAAACCTTCTGGTTTACCTGTATTTGGTATCTCATAATATTTTCTTTGAAAAATGTATGATGTTCTTTCTTAATGTCCTGTACTGTATGCTGTATTTGGGAAAAGGCACAGTTTAGAGCATTGTTCCGGAGCATGTGGTGGCACCTCTGTGAAACTCTGATTAACAAAACCCAAAATGCTGCAAAAGCAGTGTAGAGTGAAGAATAGAAGGTGAGAAACAGCCCTACAACCACTAAGGTCAGGGAAGGAGGAGAGGGAAGGAGGAGTTGCTCCAAGTGCTGGAACAGGTATTTCTCTTCAGCCCATTGAGAGGATCACCATGGAGCAGATGTTCATACTACAGCTTGTGGAGAAGCCCACAGCAGATGGATGTTCCCTCATGGAAGCCAAAGATGGTGAAGGGTAATCCGTGTTGAATCGGGTTCCTGTTACATGAGCTGTGGTCCATGGAAAACCCACTCTGGAGTAGGTTTATCCTGAAGGACTCCAGCCAATGGAGAGACCCTACGCTAGAGCAGGGGAAAAGTGAGGATGAAAGAGTGGCCCAAGAGGAAGTGTTACGGACTGACTGTAAACCTCCTCTTGCACTGCTCAGCAGGAGGTAGAGCAGTTTGGAGTGATGGAATGAAGTTGAGGCTGGGAAGCTGGGAACTTCTCCTGGGTGGAGGATAAGGTGTTGATTAATTTTTTTTTCTTTATTTCTTATTACTCAAATCTGTTTTTACTGACAATATCTTAAAGTTATTTTCTCCGTATTGAGTCTGCCCATGATTTTCTCACCCTATGAGGAAGGGAAGTGAGTGAGTGGATGTTTGATCCTTTGCCAGGGTTATCCCACCATAATGTCATTTTCTGTTTCCTCAGAGTAATGTAAGTGAGACTACTGTGTTTGTCATGAACTGATCACTATATCAGAAATAAAGCAATTACACTCCCTTGAGTAAAACTAAATACCGACTTTAAAAGCCTAGATCCTAGTTACGTCCTTTCAATAGTCATTGTTGTTGATACCCTTTTTCACATGTGCGCACAAATCTTTATCAAAACTTTAGGAAACTCAACTGACAGGTTACACAGTAAGTGAAACTGTAGAAACATTTTGGCTTTAGCATCACAAAATATAAAATAGAAAACATAGTACTGCACCAGTAGTAATTTAACCATTTTCCCTTTCACTGAAATATCATCTCATTACCTTGTTGTTTAGCCTTGTACAACAAAATCATTCCTGACAGGTTATTAGCATGTGATTTAACAGCAAAAATATGTTGGATATTCTTTTTTTTTTTTTTAATGGTGATTCTTCTGACTTCACAAAAGACTGTCATGTTGCCCCTTCATTTACCCTCATGTGCGTTCCCAGTATACAAAAAACAAATAAACATGGACTCAACTTCTGATCAGAATGACAGTACTTTGATGACTTACTGCTCTAAAAAGTCAAAGGTTTTTGAAGAAGAAATAATTGGAAAGGTGTTTAAAAGAAGGGCCTGGGACAAACCAGAAACTTGTCACTGTTGCGATGAGTTGGAATGCATGGCCATGTGACTGCATGCTTCCACATCTGTTTGTTTCTGCAGAATGCAATGGTGTATATACATCTATAGGTTTGTGTTTGGATTTTTTTTTTGTGAAAAGCAGAAATTCACATCCCTTGCCTGCAGTCATACAGAGTAATTGAAACAACTTATTCTATGAGAGTTGGTTAAAAGCTTTGTTAAATGTCTTGTAATGTCATTTTTTCTTGATACCATTAAGTCTGTACTTAGAAGCAATTGTAATCATCATAGTCCAGTCTCTGTGGAAGGGGATACAGCTGAGTGCTGTTTTGTATGAAGACTTAAAAGTCAATTGCTTGACCCTCCTAGAGCTCTTTTTGGAGCTTAAACTTTATTACTTTGTGAGCTGTGTAGGATTTCTGTTAGCTAATTAAACTGACATGTCTGCTGGGTGATTCAGTAGTGGTTTCATAGCTAAGCTTTCCCATTGTATGGTGAATAGGAGTTAGAATTGTCTTTTACTGATATATATTCTATTTCTAAATATGTAGTGGCAAGATATTGAAAGGCATGAGTTAACTTACAGTGCTGGTAAAGTTCCTGTTGAAACATAGTGAGTCAGGAATTTGCTGGTTTTCCCCTCTAAAAAACTTCACTTCTGTCTTGTCAGCCTCAGGTTCAGCTTCAGGTACATTTCTTTCTGTTCCTTCAGCTGATAAAAAACATTAAGCATTCTGCCCAGTGTCCTTAGTGCTGCATTCTGGCAGACATTGATCTGTCCCTGCAGAAAGAGTACTCTTAAGACATTTCAGGAGGAGTTCCAACTTCCCTACTTTGGGGTTTTGGGTTTTTTTTTAATGACTTCTTTTGGCAAACAAAACCTGTTCTAGGGTGTCTTTCATAATACAAACAGGTAACAGAAGGATATTTAGAATTAGGCATATTTCTTTTTCTGCTGTCTGTATACCTGTTACCAGTTAATATGTATCCTATTCACTTACCAGCTATTTCTTTATGTTAAATCTTCTGCCACAAACTTTCATGTATATATTAATACTACAAAGTCTGTTTATTTCTGGCTTTCTCCTATTTGGCATAGTCTTTCGTAAAAACGTTTTAGGAACCTTTGATGAAAAATCTTTGTATTTGGATTCTTTTACTGACCTTTCTTTTACTTGACCATTCTTCACTCATAAAACTGGAGGGATTTTTTTTTGCTTCTAAACATTTAGAAACTTTTTAAAACATTACCATTTCTGTGTATATTTAATACAGGTATGTCAACATTTTTTGTAGAATTTGAGGACTGAATTAAAAATTAAAAGCTTATACTTGGCAGCAGCAGCAGTAAAGTTTGCAGTTGTGAGAAGAGTATTATAGATGCCATCTTTCAAAATGAGTTTTGCAACAGCCCCAGACAATCAAATTACTGTGTATTTTACTACAGTCTTTTCTGTATTGGTAGAACTGTTTGCCTTCATAGCAAGGATTGCGTTCAAACTATCTGTGCATCTGTAAAGCTCAGACCCACCTTCTTTCCACAGAACTTTAGTTTGATCACTAAATAGGCAAAAGCAATAGAATGTTTCTTAATACATATCACCAATCCAACCCATTGTCACAGGGAATTATTTCCATGTCCATTAATAGTTAGCATTTTTCTCTATTCTTTTTTCCATAGCTAAGCTCTGAAAAAGATTCATGTTGCAGTCCCAGATGCCAATTTTTACAACTGTGCCAGAAGGTGAGGGTAACCCAAGTTCTTGTTAATAGATTTTGCAGCGGATGAGGGTGAAACAATACTGAATGATCTGTGTAGAGTTTACAAAAGATATATGTAGGGTTTATTTTAGAATAATTTGATTGCAATGGGAAGCAGGTGTTTAGCCATTTTGGTTATTATCTATTGTAATATAGCAATATGAAAGCATAACGATAACAAAGATCTTACCACCCATGAATCTTGTGACCAAACTTGGTTGCTGCAATTTTGATGTCTGTTGGTCAAAGTTATGGTCACAGTCTTGATCTGTCGGGGGTGGGGAAAGCCCACCAAAATACCCATTTCCATGGGTTATATTTGCTCAAGGCTCAGGTGGGAATGCCTAGGTACTTACGCAGGGGCTGAGAGTTTTGCGCTGGATAATGTAATTCTGAGTCATGGGACACTTCAGGAGTCTTTGATGGTCTAAGACAATTATGTTCCAGTTGAGTCAGCTGTGGACTGTGAAAAGGGGTGACTACCTTCAGGTTGTGGGTGAATGTTCCAGTACTTCCACAGAGGGGAGTTTTCACACCTAAGCTGTTATGTAAGGGAGGGCATTGCCATGATAAAAAGCACTATCCCACCTCACAGGATCTGCCTTTGATCTCTCTGACTTCTTGGTCTCTCCCCTTATTTGGCTAAAAACCCAGTTCTTAGCCTCCACTGGTGGATGTGCACACCCTCTGCACCTCGACGGTTACTGCAAGTGGTCGACTGGTTGAGTCATTAACCATTAACAGATCAGTCTTTCACAGCTATGTATAAAGTTTATGTCTGTCTGTCTATCTATCTAGCTATCTAGCTATCTATGTATGTAAAGAAAAATTGTTGTGTTCTCATTGCATCTGATCAACTGTGATTAAAGTTTTTCCTTTGTTGTCCTTCTCTTTGGCAACATGCACAGTGCTTTGACCTTTTTTTCCTGATTTCAGAGAAATCATGTATATTCCAAATTTTCTTTATACAAACACAAAGTTTATCTAGGAAAAAATTAGTGAAAAATAATACATTCTGGATTTTTAAGAAAAAGTACTATAGGCATGTAATGATTAGGAAATGTAGATGGGGCTTTTGTTTTATTTAAAGATGTTTGTTTTATTCAAGAAATCCGAGACTTGAAGTTGAGTATGTTGGTCTTGGGATGTTATCTAAAAGGAACTGACAGGAATATACAAAATATGTCCATTTGACATTCTGATTTTAAATGTACTAAAATACTTTCCAGATGTTTTTTTGCAGTGGGGAGGGGGATTTTATTTGTGGGATATTTTGAGGTTTTTTTAATATTTGTTTGTGGAGTTTGGTGAGGGTTAGGGTAATGGTGCTTTTTTTTTAAAAAAAATTGTTTTGTTGTTGGAGTTTTTTAATGCTCATTTCAGAAACAAAAGTATCCCAAAACTGACTTAGAAAACCACCTTAGCAATATTTACATTTGTAGTTAAAAATATGTGATACTACATTTTGTGATATTTCATGGTGGATTTTTTTCCTCCTTTTTGGAAACCCATCCTATTTAAAGTGAAAAACTGTGTTATGTGGCATCTTGTAAATGTATCATACTGGAAAGTTATGGACAAAGAAAAAATGCCAGTTAAATTAAGCTACTATTTAAGATTAAAGTAATTTAAAGGAATAGTAGAAGTGTTGACATATGCAGTATTGAAGAAGAATTTATCCTGAACTCCTTTTGTTGTAAATCAGTTATTTTACAGTTAAAGTGGCAAAATGCAACAAAAATAATCACAATTTAAGTTTTGTTTGACTTCATGTGTTTACATAATAGCATTTTACCTTACTGGTATTAAGTGTGTGTTAGTATTTCTCTCTTCTTAACCAAACTTATTCAGAAAATCTGAAATTGTAATTTGATGAGGTCTTTCTCGCTTTGCCATAAGGACATATGACATAGAATGAACAAGAAAGCTGCCCAGTTTAAGTGTTACTTTCACATACTCTTTCTCCAGATTGCTGTGTGAAACTGTACATAATATAAACACATATTCTTGTCTCTAGTTAGTCACATTATAGTTAATGACCATATGGTCATTATGGTATAAGATCTACTGTCTGTTGTATTTATATTCCTCAAGCATATTGTTCCTTCAACTTCACAGTGTGTTAAACTATTTCAAAGGGAAAAAAATCCTTTCCCTCTTGTTTCTGGTTGTCCTATCAAGTGTAACCTTGGACCCTTATAGAGCAATTAGACCAGCCTCTATCCCCTCCTTTGTAATGAGATTTCTTGCATTTCTGAGTCTATAACCCTTTAGTCTTCCCTAATGGGACATCATTATTCTGAAAGAAACAATGTAAATGTAAATGAATATTCTCATTAACGAGTCACAGAGAAACCTTTAGTGGTAGCGCTGTGGTAATTCTGCTTGTTATTTCTCTGGTATTCCATGCAGATTTTTTTTTTTTTATAATTCATTATTAGTATTCAAAATTACTTCTTCTTTAATTCTGCATGTCTTTCATAATCCGGTGTTCCAACTAGTTCAACCATGTCCTTGTTTTATTCTCCTGGAACCACCTGTGAAACGTTCAAGGTCTCTGTCCCCAAAGAGCTCTTTTAGAGAGTCAGAGGAGCTAAGGAAGCTTAAAATAGCTGAAAGGAAGATTGAAAACTTAGAGAAGACACTACAGCTAAAGGTGAACAAGAAAAAAAAGCATGCCCAAAACCTGCTAGCTATAAGCTTGTGTAGATAAAGATACACCAAAATAAACAGACATTTTAAAACAGACATTTTAAAAATTAAAAATACACATATTGTTATGGGCTCTGTGTTAGCATCAGAGAGCACTCTCCATTCGTTTACCTTTCTGTTTTACTGGATAAGCAATCCTGCAGTCCTGTGGAAGCCTAATTGAGCTGTCATCAATAAACACATATTTGTAAATTACATTTTCTAAGCTTGTGTCTGAGAATATGTATTCTGAGAAATTTGTGTATTCATATAGAAATAAAGTACAGAAAGTCCAAAAATTTTTTTGTTTACAGTGAAACCAATATTTTGAAATGCTGAAGTCAATTACTTGAAACAGATTTATGCCTGGAAATCACAGAATTTATGGCTCAGAAGTTACTGTTCTAACAAATACTGTTAAAAAACCCTAATAAACAATCCTACTCCTTCCACCCCTTGGTAGAAAATCTTAGTTGAGCATGTATTACAATTTCTCCCTGTTTCATAGATTTCTGTGGGTTCGTTTTTGTTGATTTGGTTTTACTTCAGAAATACAGTACCTTTCGAATGAACAATTGGTTTCAAATTGCACTTCAGAAAGCAAAGCCCAAACCCTAAGTCATATTTTCTCAAAAATTTAAAATTTGTCCTCTCCTTCCTCCTCTCACTCTCCTCCCTCCCTTGATTATTTGTTGTTCAGAGTTAGGGAATTTGAAATATATTTTCAGTATGTGTAGCCTAAAGCAGAAGTTGTTGGATTGAACATACTGTGACAAATGTCTGGCAAATGAAAAAATTTGGGAGCTATATCAACCACAGTCCTGAACTTCTGCTTCATAATAAAAGACATATGTGATAAGTCAGTTTTAGAAAAACTGTAGGTGGGAATTATATTTTAGCACAAATGCCACAGTTCATCAACCTGTGTACTTGAGAAAGTTTAATAAAATGTCTTAAGACACACAGAATATATGAACAGGAAAGATTATTTAGACTTCAAATTCAGTCTTACAGATTGTCTTGTTTCTGGGACTCAGAATTTTTTTTTTTTTCGTTTTTCCTCCATTGAGAAATTGAAGGCATGTCCCACCAGCTAAATCTGAGGCTGAGAACTGGCCTTTGGGAGGCTTCCTGGTTGTTACTCTTACTTGGCCTGCCAGACACTAATGCTGCGGATTATTCTGACATGTGGACTACAGCTGCTTGCCCTTGGAAGCAAAGCTCACACATCAGTGTGTATGGTTGCTGCTTAAAAGATACAGAGCTCCACATTTCTCTCTTTTATTCTGGAAAGAGGAGTGAAGGGAAACACTAATTTTTTCAGCAGATACAGAAGAGAAAGATCTCTCTACATAACCTCATTTCATAATTTTTACCATTCACCATACTGCATTGACTTATTTTCTATTTCATCTTTAAGTACAATTTAGGACTCTGCAGCTTTAATTATGTTGCAGGTGTGGAATCTCTATCACAGCTGTTAAACCATGATGTTATTAAGGGCTAAGTCTTATATCTCCCCTTGAAACTAAATGCATGAGCTCCATGCATTTTCTCTTGAAAAGCTGCTTGGATTCTTTTACAAAATGCTTTAATTGGTGGAAAGGAAAGCGTAGAGCCCTGGTCAATGTACTAAACACTGCTGTGGCACTACATTCAGAATTCAATGAGGCTACTGCCAGCGTAACAGTGAACTAAGCTGTCATAATGTTAACATCATAATATTTTTATTAGTATTCTGTGATTTCTTGATATCAGCCTTTTCTTAGACATTGTTTCCAACAAAGAATAATGCATGTGATCAACATTTTCAAAACTGGCACTTACATTATTGCCTCCTCAGGAAAGGTGTTGCCTGTATGATTACTTTGAATATTCTTGCTCAGAAAAATCCTTGCTCTGTCAATAAACACACTAACGATGCATATCTGAAAGATGAAGTTGTAACTTTATCCATTAGTCCTTCTGAAAAATGGATTTAAAAAAAAAAATTAAAAGTGCTCTATTTATGGGGTTTTCAGGAACAGGAATGCCCCAGTCAGTATTGCAAAGGAGCAAAAAAGTACAAGGTCCCATTCATAGGATTTCCCAGTTCTCCTCAGCTCACTCATTTCAGACCAAGACAAGTTGGCCATATCTTTGTTGCTAATATAAATGGGGTGATCATATAAATTCAGGGTGTCCACAGTTTTTATACTGACTTGCCTTTGTTTCTGGACATACTAAAAAGCAACAGAGCATGCCTGATTGCACCCTTGTTTACAGAAGTGAATGTCGAAGTAAATAAAAGTACATACTTGGTTTTAAATAATGAATTATCAGACAGCTACTTAGGATGGTCCGAAGCATGAGTACATCAGTCTACTTTTGGTCTTTAAGAAGGGAAAAAGAGTTATGTTGTCAAGAGGTAGGTGAATATGAACCAAGAATATGTTATCTTCTGCTGTATTATGTTTCAGAACTGTGAGCGCTAGCATAGCCTAGAGGAGATAATTTTGATTTTACCTTGAAAGCTCTCAAAAGCAAACTCTTTCCTCTGAGGGAGACAATTAAAACTAGGTTTTGTAGATTTCTCTTTGGGCCAAACTTAATACTTGGTTATGTCAGCAAGACCACTCTCACATTTAGCTCAGATTTCCTGTATAGTCCTATTTCATGTGTAGTGCTCAGATGCCAAAAATAGATTATTATTGTTGCAGCTTGTCCACGTAACTATTTGTGGAAGAAAGTATTTTTAAATGCTTGGATACCTCGCTTCTTGTAAGCCTAAGAATTGTAGTCAAATAATTGAATCAGTATAACTTTTTAAATTTCCTTGTTACTATAAGAGAAGTTACAGGTCAATTTCAACAAAATTTTGAATTAATGATTAGAAACCTCTGGCTTGTCTGAGCTGCCTGCCAGAAAAGAATGGCTTTCTTTCCACAGGCAATTGGATTTTTCGTCCTGCAGATTGGACTTTGTCTTACTGTCTTTCATTATTGTGTGGGAAGTATACTACAGAATGATAGAGGAGAGCTGGAAATAATCTGGAGGTCCAGCACTGCTAGAGATGGTTGTTCTGTCTATTTCTGCAAATGCACAGAAAACTCTGTATAAGACAGTTTATTTATTAAATATAACCTAATTCAATCAGAGAGAGACAGATTAAACAGATAGTGGAAATTTCAGTGTATATTTAAGATCCTAAAGTGCTTAATTCAATAAAGACAGTGACTAAGGCAGTTAATTGTGCAATTTCTATTTCTGCAAGAGCAGAGTAAGTGATAAAGAAAGGGAATAACTGTAACATAATGGATAACAGAACAGGTAGGCAATAATGAAAAATGTAGATTCATGAATAGGAAAGGCCAAATTCTGCAGTTGGTTCACCTCTGAAAGGGCATTGACACTAATAACCTTCTTAAAATTTATGCTGAAGACATTCTTTTCAGTACTTTTCCAGACTTGATCAGTTTTTACTAGCAATATCAAACAATCTCAGAACAATTGTTTCATGAACTTCTCTTGAAAACACAACATCTATAATTGGATCCTTATGAAAATTGTCAAGCAAAGCTTAGTAACAGTCTCTATGTCCTTAGTCTGAGATTTATCTTGCTATTGATGTGATTGGTTTTAATGTCATTGTAGTATTTACATGAGCCACTAAAAAATGGTCAAAAGTACTATTTAAGCAAATCTGTATTTATAAATGTGTCTGGTTTAGAGTTTGTTTCAGAAAAAAACCTGCCACTATCACTTTGAGAAAATATTTAATGGTAAGGTCACTTTGGACATGCTTCTGTTCAAATTTTCTTTTTGTGTTGCCTGAGTCACTTCCAAAAACCTTCTGGAATTTTGTATATATTACCATTTGAAATTCTACCTGGTAATTTTCAACTTTGTGCATTGTGAAAGCTGGGCTGTTTTAGAAGTCAGGCTTAGTCTAGGTAGTTTGTAGTTAGCAGTACTCTACAAACCCTTACAATTTTTTTCTAGTGGGATCTTACTGCTTTCACTATTGGTGTATCTTATTGACTAATTTTTAGGAGCTCTCTTTGCATATAAGCAATAAATACTTGTACATAAAATATTGTGATTTACTTTGTTCTGTAGTTGCCCTGCAAGTGGAGCTCTCATTGAACTGGAAATGAAGTTCTGAGTGCAAATTTTGCTGCAGGAGAATGTCTGGTGAATTCTTTACTGCTATATTCCAGAGCTTGATTTGCTTTGTACTATGAAGTGCCTCTTCTTAGTGTTCTTTTTTTTTTTTTCCACAGCACTGTATTGCCATTTAGAAAAAGCTTTTTTTAAACTTAGATGATGTTATCATGTAATATAAATCAAGATGTATTGTACTTTTTGTTCTGTACAATTTTTATATGGTTTTGATGATAAAAAATCTATTGTAAAAGTTGTTTTTATTTCTTGTTTACTACATTACTAGAAGACAAAATCTGGATATTGCAGGTTTATGTACTTATATAAAAGGAAATCCTGAAGCCTTTAAATTTAGGGGTTTTTTTCATGTGAACAGTGTTTTCCTTGAAAATGCATAGGTTATCTTTCCATTGAAGAAAGAATAAAGGTACTTTGAACAAAAGGCAGTGCCAAAAATCCTGTTTCAGTCGTAGTAACCAGAAAACTTTAACCTCAAAGACTGTGATTCTTGATCTTTCTGTTTAGATTTCTGACCTTCTTAATAGTTGCTAAAAGAGAACTTTTGTTTCATGTGTTCAGTATGACAGTCTTTTACGTTTTGTCCAACTCTAATTTAATTTTTCTTGTTTAATACAGACTCAGGAAACTGATAAGCTAAGAGCAGCCTATGAAAAACACAAAGAAAGGCTGCAGATGTTACAGACCAACTACAGAGCACTAAAAGAGCAATTAAAGCAGTGGGAAGAGGGTGATAGCAGGTAAGTTACATAGCTCATTAAAAACATTTCCCTTACACAAGAAATCTGAACAGAAGTATTATATAGGTATTCAAAAGAGAATTTGATTTGAGGGAAGATGATACTATGACTATGAACAACACTTTATCACTTATTAAAGGAGAATACAGGAGTTACCCCAATATGAGAAAAATTGTAGTTGAACCCAAGAAGTAATGTATTGAGCTGACACCTTGACTTATTTTATTTAGATCTCATCCTGAGCCCGAGTACTGGACAAAGGTCTGCTGGGCTGCTCGCATATGTTTGTCTAATTCCCCAGTCAATTGTTTTGTTGACTGTGTATGTTTTTAATTTTCCGTAACACAACAATTGTTGATTATATTTCAAATAGTTTTTAAAAATAGTTTTATTCATTAGAAATATAGAAATAATAGCCTCTAACATTTAGTTACTCAAATATTAATTCAATCCAATCCTAAAATTTCCTTCCTAATAGGTGAAAAAATAATATATGCATGAAAGCAGTCTGTTTTTATCTGTTAAATTATTTAAAAATAAATTATTTCTGAAAATTTTACTGAAACAATTGCAGTAAGTATCTTTATTAGTGAAACAAGGTAAGACTGTACTACATAAAAATGTATGTAATGAATATTCTATATGTAATTCTCCCTTTTTTTTAAGTCTTTAAGTCCTTAGCAGACAGAATTTTTGGTAAACAGATAAATTTGGAGGCATAAAAACATTTCAGTTCAGTTACCAGCCACAGCTGTTTTTCAGAAACTGGTTCAAGGAAGTAATTTCCTTGTGGCTTTAGCAGGATTTAAGCATGCACCTATAGCTCAGTAAACATTTATGTTTTACTTGAAAATAATTCTTCCTGCCTAATCTGTCTAATCTTGACAAATACTTTGTAACTCTCTCTGAACAAAAAGAGAGTCACAGAAAATGATGTAAACCTGGTAACTCTTTAGGGTCCAGGGTGACATAAAGCATTCTTCTGGGAATAATAAGCTGTCCCTCATATATAAATAATGCTCTGGCCTATCTGAGTAGATTTGCATTGCTTTGAAATATTGTGGCATTTACTTCAGAATGGTTTATCTTTAAAAAAAAAAAAAAGGCGTGGATAAAAATAATGGTAAAATACAAAACTGCTACAGCATTGATGATAGCACAGGAGGATTTTTTTTAATATCCAAGCATAATGACAAATAAATTTGTTTAAATGGTAATGAAAATTTGATGTTTATTTAGGAAAAACATGGATGATCACTGGTTTAAATTTACTGCAATCTGAAAGTGACTATATTCAAAGAAATTTTTTAATTCTGTATCCATAGCTATTTATGGTCCACTGAGAGGCCAACACTGAAAGGTACAAAATTTAACCTAGATAAAGATAGGAAAATCAAACTTGATATACAGTGAAGAACTGAGTGTTCTGGTTCTTACAGTTTTTAAAAAAATAGAAGAGAAAGAAAGAGACAAAAGCGACTTCGGTTTGTGTTTAAAGTAATTGAGACCAGCTTGTGTTGTGACAGGAACGTATTTGGGAAAAGTAGGTAATGGGTGAAATGTAATACTAAATCATCATTTATCTGATTTTTTCATCTGTATTTAAGATGAGCTGAAAATAGCAGGATTTTGTTAATTTTTGACATCAGAGTAGAATTGTATGAAGCCACACTAAAACAGATTTCTTTTTCCTTTTTAGTACACTTAAACAAAGGAAAAGAGCTGAGACACAAATAAAAACAGTCTGTAACAATAACACTATTATTTTGTGATTTCAAAAAGCTGTGTAGTGATGATGTAATGTAAATTGTGCATTGTTTACTCAGTATCAGGTGCTTATATAGCACTTCTGATATAAGTGTTAGAGGACCCCATTCTAATTCATCATAGATTAGTATCTGTTACTGAGATGGCAGCTGATGGGACCTAATCCACCTGTCAGTGTACATACAACTTGCACTGATGTACCTCACTGAAAAGAGGATGGGGACCTTAGGAGGTTACCACATTCTCTTAAGAATTTATTCAATGCCCAGTAAGTTTTAGATTGCAGCGAATTTTAAATTGATTTAACAAAGAATTTTTAATACCATTTTTATCTTTTGCATTATTAAAATACATAAAATATTTTAATGACAGAAAAACTGTTAAAAACTTTAATTTTATTTTTCTTTGCTGTTAAATTCAATATTCTTTTTCCCGATATGTCATCTTACGTATAGACAGTTTATTCTTCCATTATGCTGTAGAACAGCTGTTTGCTTTAAGGTGTGCATTAGTACAATTTTCAGAGTGGTTTGCCAGGGCATTAGGGAAGCTTATGGCTCTCTATGTGTTTTTCGAGAGATTATATGATGGTTTCAAATTCTGCTTTCTCATACCAATATTTTAAGGAATGTCAACAGAGTGTGGGTGACACTATTCTTCCACATGTCAGTTGAGAGGAATGGTGCCATACCAGCACAATAACTGTCTGAAACTACATTATGGGACTTCTCTGTATTACCACAGTTGAACTTTTATGCCTCAAAGAACATATATTTCATACAATATTTAGATTCAGTAGATGTTGTACTTGAAAATGTTTGTTTTCTAAAAGCAAGGATGCTCTTATTCTTGTCCTCCTAAAACCTGTAGGTATTTGAAAACAATCAACCTATTTTTTTTCATAAACAGGCTTGAAAATAGTAAAAGCAGATACCAGCGTGCAGACTCCTGTCAGCTTTGTCAAGAGGATCCTGATGTGGTATGGAATGAACTGGCCTTTTTCAAAAGGGAGCACAAAAAGCTGTTTGAAAAGTGAGTTTGCTTCTTAAATGGTGTCTGCATGAAGAAAAATACAGGTTTGTTCTGAAGATAGTGCTTTGCAGGCTGTATAAGAGGAATTACTTGCAAAATTTCAAGGCAAACACATCTACCAAAAGCAGAAAAGGAAAACATCAGCTCTTTTTTCTTTCTTAACACCCACTGCCCCCACCTCCTTGAATCAGTGACAAGTTACAAGTTTGCTAGCACTAACAGAAACTGTATTCCGTGATCTAGGGATTGTGTTAATTAATGTGGCTCTCATCTGTTGGAGGTGTCGCTCTTCATTAGCCTGTATTTTACACACTGCCGTGCTTCATTTTTGGAATGAGATGGTGAGGGGATAACCTAGCCAGCCATCCTTGTTTGATCTCTGTGATACATACGCAATGCAGAATGCCTCAGCTCTCTTGGTTCCCTGCCCTGTCCTGCTAATCCCAGCTGAGCTCATTATGGTGTAGCCTTGCTGCTACTCCTGGAGCCAGAGCTGTCCAAGCTAATTACTGGTAGCAGCAGAGCTGCCTGTTAAGGGTCTGGTGTGGATCTGCTAACATGGTCCTTGGTAGTGACCTGCAAAAAGCACAAGGGAGTTGCTCTCTTTCTTGCTGTGCACAGCCTGTCCTTTGGGTTTAGTGCTGATCCCTTCACACAGCTCTTTCAGCTGTAGTAAGTGTAAAACTTGGTGAAGGAAACTCTTACTTTAGAAAACATACAGTTTTCTGCTTTGATCTCATAATTCATAGGCTATTATACTCAGCCAGGCAAAGTAAGAAAATGTCCTTTTATACTAGACTAAAGGAAGTTAGTGTGGTTTAATTAGCCCTTTGCTGCTTATTTAACACTTTCCGTTAGTCATGTTGATTTTTTTGTTTTAACTTAAGAGTCAAGACATCCAGTAAGTTTTATTCAGCCTTTGTTTTTGTCAGCATTAAAGAATATGTGTTTTCCCAATGGGTCACAATGTAAACCAATTTTGGGGCAATACCATAAAGGCTGCTATCACAGAATTTCAGCAGTAGCAAATTTTTTGTACTATGTAAGTCCTTGTGTTGTTCGTAAGTTGCCTTAGTGTATTACAGACATTATTGCCAGTAGTTATGTTACATGGGATGTTCTTGTATCTGCCATTTACAATTGTGTACTTGGTCTTGTCACTTCATTGTCATCTTTGTTTACTGTTTTGAAACTGTAACAGCAAATTATCACATGTAATTATTTTGTGGGTTTTCTTTTTGCGTTTTTATGTAAGAAAGAGCACTTTCTTACTGTACATATAATTGAAGTTCCATCACTAATGAACAGATTCACCACAGGCAGTAGTAATTCAAGAGCCATAAGGTAAGCCCTCTTTTTCACTCAAAGTCATGCAAGAGAGATTGTGTATTGTACACACCCTTAAGGTTGGTACAGTTGCACTGTCTTTTTAGAGCTCCTATGTGCTCACATTCATGGACAATACTCATCCTGTCTTGTACATTGGAGATCAGTGGCCTTGACTAGATTGTGGTGAGGTGGCATGAGCAAACAGAATACAGAATTTATAAGACAAAATGAGATTGTAAAATTTTGCACAGTTCTTAGTAAGAAGCCAGTCCAGCATCATGTTCATTAAGGGGAACTCCTTGTTTGTGTTTAGGAGCTTTTTACTCCTTATGGGCAATGTCACTTATTGTTGGTTAAAGTAAGGAAGAAATGAATATGTAACTGTTGTGGGGTCTATATATGTCTTTCACTAATATGGCTGTTCTTAATTTGTTGAAGCAAGTCACTAAAGATCTGAGCTCATTTTCTTAAGAAAGTCAATACTAAATTTAGTGTACTTTTTTTGGTCTGTGGATAGGTATTCTTTTTTAAGGTCTGTGAATAAAGAATATGATTTGCTGAGTTGTACTAATTGCTTATATATATAATTTTACAAGCAGTGTCAATAAATCATATTAACCCATAGCTTTTGTGGATGCACTTCCTTTGATAGACCCTACTGGTTGTTAGCTTAAGTTGATATAGAACATTTATATGCCATATGAGTGTCTGTGTAGGCATTTCATTTTGGTTTAAATAGTTTTAACTTTAAATGTGTTATTTTTGTCTCTGAGTAAGCCAAAGAGAAAATGTTAGGAAAATAGGATTGTTTCTTGTTGCTTGTTTATGTGCTTAACATGTAAGAAAGAGTTTCTCTCCCACCCTCTGAGGGGTAGAGTGATGAGGTAAAATGTCTTTAATCTGCATATACATGGGTCTGACAATTGATGGATAATAAATTCAGTATAGGGTAAAGACAAGGAAAGCCCATTGATGCTCCCAGGCGCCAAAGTGGTCATTACCAATGTTAGCATGTTGTAAACAGTCAGTTTGTAAGTTATGAATTCTGTTTCTAAATCAGGAAAAACTGAAATTGCTTGGGAAGTCACATGTTCTGGTGGTGCCTAATTCCAAATCCTGATGAAATTAGTGAAAAGACTTTGTGTCAGCCACTGCTTTCTTTCAGGTCCTTTCTTTTGTAAAGTCTTCTTCTCATTATAGACAAGGATTGCTATGACCTTCATGTAAGCTATTAAGCACTGTATATCTTTCAAAGTCGATACTAACACACAAAAGAATACAGGCTTTAAGACTTAAGTTTAAGTACCTGAAGTTTTCAATTTTTGTGATGTTCTGAATGCCTAATGTCAGAGTTAATTTTTTGGAGAGTGTTGATGCAGAATGTGTGATGGTTTTTCTACTTTTTTAAATGTTTTGATTAGTAATGAATAATATGTATATGTTGTATTGCTTTGCAATTAATAATAAAATATATTTCAGAGTCGTGGGCTGCATACTTTCCCTGAATAATGTATAAATTTACATCATCTGTGCAAATAGGAGATACTGTTTTTGTATTGTTACAATCCCATACTATATTAGTAAAATATAATTAGTAAACTGGAATTATTCAGTGTTTGCTCAATGCTTTATGCATACATTTTTCTTGAATTTTCCAGTATTCCTCCTGAAATCAATGAATCACAGAATGAATCAGGTTGTAAGGGTCCACAGTGAGTCATCTGGTCCAGTGTCCCTGCTCAAGCAAGGCCATCCTAGAGCACATGGCACATAATTGGATCCAGACAGTTCTTGAATATCCCGTGAGGGAGACTGCACAGCCTCTCTGGGCAGTTTGTTCCAGTGTACCCACACAGTAAAGAATTTCTTCCTCATATTCAGGTCAGGTGGAACTTCCTGTACATCAGTTTCTGCCCATTGCCTCTTGTTCTTTTGCTTGTCACCACCAAAAAGAGCCTGGCTCCATCCTCCTGGTACCCTCCCTTCAGATATTTGTATACACTGATGAGGTTCCCTTCTAGTTCTCTCTTCTCCAGGCTGAACAAGCCCAACTCTCTCAGCCTTTCCTCATAAGAGAGATGCTCCAGTCCCTTAATGATCTCTGACCCTCTGCTGGATCTGCTGCAGGAGCTCTATGTCTCTGTTGTACTGAGGAGCCCAGAACTGAACACAGCACTCCACATATGGCCTCACCAGGGCTGAGTAGAGGGGCAGGATCACCTTGACCTGGTGGAAGTGATTTTCTTAATGTACCCCAGGATCCCATTGGCCTTCGTGGCCACAAGGACACACTGCTGGCTCATGGACAGCCTGTGGTCCACCAGGTCCTTTTCCGCAGAGCTGCTTCCCATCAGGTTGACACCCTGCCTCTACTGATGCCTGGTGTTATTGTATCCCAGG
>JAWWEV010000095.1:39366695-39439469 GCA_035583235.1 Hafferia zeledoni | reverse complement strand
TTCTCTTAATTTTCTCTTTTCTGTATAAATACATGTAGTTAGTTTCAGCATAAACCTGGTTTAGAGGTTTTTTCCCTTTCTCCCTTTTCCCAGCCAGAGGCTAAGTCTGTTCTTTGGGCAGTTGGCATTTTGCCAGCTCAACCCTTAAACACTGCACAATTTTTTTTCCCTGCTTGCAGAGATGCAAGCAGCATCTCTAAATTCTTCCCATGCCATTTGACCTTGCTGCCACTGGGGGCATACACCTTCCTTTTCTGCCTTATTTCCAAGAGAAGATACCTTCTCAGCCAAGCTGGCCTTCTGCCTTGCCTGCTTGACTTCCAACACTTGGGAATTGCCTGCTCCTGCACCCTTAGGAGATGATGTTTGAAAAGTGACCAGCATTGATAAAAACCCCAAAACAACCCAAATATCTAATACAAATAACTCCAAACCAACCCCCTGCCACAAAATAGCTGTCTTAAATAGCTCTCTCTAGAGACAAAGTTGGGACATTTTATTGCCCTTACAGAGAAAAGGTCAGCATTTAAAACTTAAACTTGCATTGCTGGAAAAAGTAGGACCAACGAAAAGTGGCAGGGTAAATTGAAGTGAGAATTGAGAAGCTTACACAAGGTTTTGAAGAGTGGTTTTCAAAGGTGCTTAAGCTGTCACAGTAAAATTTTGCTTAAATAAAGTGTAAAAGAAGACAGTAAGGAAATTTATAGGTTTCCTTCATGTTAACACTGTAAAATGATGCACTGGGTTTACAAGACCATAGAAGAACAATTTTTTGCTTGGTCAGTCTTTGCTACTACATGATCTTTAGGATGCCTTCCAACCCAGACTGTTCTATGATTGTATGATTCCCTGATAATGATGCTTAGAACGTGCCAACAAGTCATGAATTCTTTGTAACAGATAGATCAAAGATGTTAGACCTTTTTGAAGCAATTAGGAGGTCAAATAAATTAGTTCTTAATATCTTGATGTTAATATTCTTCACTTGCTGAGGTGTGAAGAAACTGAAGTATGTTCACACCTGAGGGATGTGAAGAAACCGAAGTATGAAATTACTGAACTGTAATCTCGCTGTTAACCACCACTTGTGCCAGCAGACTGGCAGGTTGCCACTGTAACTCCCATCTACAGAATGGGCTCCAGGGGAAGATGCAGACCAGTGAGCCCGACTGCTTCCATACTTAGGAAGATGGCAGGCAGTCTTTAGAAAATGGAGAGTGTGTGGGAGAAAGTAAAAAAACAAACCAACCAACCAGCCAAAAAAAAACACTGGAGAGAGAGATCACTAAGCATAGATCAGCAGTTTTGTTGGGGATGCATTGGTGTGGCTCTTGTAAAGCAAAATCCTGCTTCGTTATTATGCTGGAATTGCAGAAGGGTGACAGTGTCTATGTGGTAACAGTAATCTGATCTGTATTTTTCAATTGCCTTTGACAAGGCTCCACGTGAAAGGTTCTGAAGAAATTCCATTGCTGTGGGATTGTAGAAAAGATCCTTTCAGCAACAGGGAATCAGTTAAAGCAGAGGAAACAGAGTAGTGCTTACATGCCACTTCTAGGGTGGAAAGTTGGAATCAGACTGCAGAAACTATTAGGGTTGTGCTCTTTCTGAGTAACAGCTGCTTTTGCCTCTGCTGGACACAGGGTGCTGATGGTGTATGGAGGTGGCTCTGGGCTAACCAAGTTGGGCATTTCTGACATTCAGGCAAGCCAGCCATTCACTTGGATGGGTTGGATCTTGTACTTTACATTGTAATTTCTTGTCCAGACTTGACTGAAATTTTTCTGGTTTAGATGTATTGTAACTTCATTTGGAGACTATTTCACAGACAAATGAATTTTTTTGGAAGCACTTCAGATATTTAGACTATAAACATACCCTCTTACTTCATATAATTTAGTTACTTCTGCATGTGTTTCATCAGCCTAAAGAAAAATCTTTATGAAGTTTACTCTTAAAAATCTTATATGATTACTATTGTATACTTGTCAATTAGTGTTAGAGAGGCAGTATATGTGTTCATAAACATATGTTCATTCAAATAATGGTTTTGAAGTGGAAAACTATCTTGTTCAGAAGATAGATGCTCAAGCAGGAAGCATGTCATGTTAAATTCAGTCTTTAATTATTTAAACAATGTTTTTTCAAGGGCATATTTTGCCATTCAGTGCAAAAAGTTAACATATTGTGAGGAGTTAGGACAATGTAGAGACAAAGGCCACTGTAGTCTATATAATAGAAATTGATGATGACTGAGTCTTGGAGGATGAAAAATGAGCAAGGAAAGTCAGCCAGTGAGGGCAGCTGAGTGATCTGTGTGTCATGCAAAGCAACTTTAACTTTTCATATTTATAATTTTCTTTGTGATTCATGTTATACAGCTGAGTAAGAGGTGCATATGATGTATAATGTGCTTTAACATACTGTGTATACTGAGTTACCTTTATTTTTTAAAACCTTTTCTTAAGTTAGCAGATATTTTGGACAGATTTGTTTTTTTATGCCTTATCTCAAAGGGCATAGTAGGGTAATTGTCTTGGGTTGAGCTGGCAAAATGCCAACTGCCCACTTACAGAGTCAACCTCCCTCCCCTTCCCAGCTGAGAAAAGGGAGAAAGGAAAAAAACCCTCAAACTAGATTTAAACTTAAACTAACTATATATATATTTATACAGAAAAGAGAAAATTAAAAGCAAACTACAATATAACATACTCTTACACAAGTTACATATAACAGCAATTTTTTTACTTCCCCCCAAAACCAGATTCCATCTCTCTAGATCTATAAGCACCCCAAAAGACACCCAGCAATAAACAAAGTATAACAATAAATATTTCTACTTCCCTGAAACTCAAACAAAATTCAAGTAGCAGCAGCAGCAGCAGCAGGGCCCAGACAGCAAACCAGCAGCTGTGTCTTGCCTCTACTTTGGCCATGATGGAACTGAGTGAACACCTCCTACTCCTGTATTCATATCTCAGGTTTGCATTATCTGGTATGAAATATTTCTTGGGTTGCTTAAGTCAGGTGACACCTGTCTCTCCTAATCCACGTAGATTCTCTGAGCATGCTAATTTGAGGCCTAGCTAAAACTACCACAACTTCCACCTCTTATTTCATACCAAATGCTGTCAAACTCATATTCTATATATATGTATCTATTCTCTCACTTAAACAGTCTTACTTCTTTCCAGAGCCATCTTCCATCCTTCCATATTGTAGGCAATAGTCCTTTTGGATGCAGTAGACACTTCGGGCAGGAAATGCAGTTCATCATTTGGACAACAAAACCGATTCAGCTCAGGTCTTCTTCACCTGATGGTTCATGTCCTGCAACACAGAACTTAAAATGCAAGTTTTTTTGTCTTCTCAAGGCTAAATGTCCTTGAGGCACACACTGGGATCATCTCATCCCCTTCTCAGGGGTCACCATACCTTTCTCAGGGGTCTTCATCCCCACACTGGGGTTACTATCCCCACACTGGGGTCTCCATCCCCTTCTCAGGGGTCACTATACCCACACTGGGATCACTATCCCCTTTTCAAGGGTTTCACAATAGCAAGCACATATTTCAGAATTGTGGATAACCTTAGAAATAGTGTCCATGGTTAAATCCACCCCTCGGCCTCGTCCACCTACAAGTGGTTCGAGGCATCACGGACCCATTGAGCCAGGAACAACTCTCCCTTATGCTAGTCCAGGTGTGATGTTCCTCATTAGCTCAGCTTTTGGGCACATGAGCATCCACATGATGAATCTTCACAGATTCTACTCAAGTGGCAGTGTCCTGCCACACACCAACAGCCCACATGGGCCTCTCCATGCTTTCAATAAATTTTCTTCTATCAGTCCAGCTACCCTCAGAGGGCACTGGCTGTCATCCACAAGTCAGTGTAGAGGTTAAACCTTGGCCACCCCTCTGGTTCAGCAATGTCCAATAGACTTGGTTGTCCTCCTCCTCCTCCTCCTGGCTGGAGGCAGGGCAGCTTTATTGCTGTTCTTGACTCTTTTCTGGGATCTCTGCTTCAACATGTGGACAGCTTTTTACCAGCTTTCTTCTGTTTTGATTTCCATACCTGGGCTTCAAGCATGGTAGATGCACTGGCCCACCTCCTGTTTTCCCCCTGATCACGTAAGAAGGACCACAGTTCACCATGTGACCTACACTTGGGGTTTTCTTTCTGTCGACATGGGCAGGAATGAAAGACAAGTCTCAGTATAAATTTCCTGTGAAACAGGTGCTGCTGTTCAGAATACAGTAGAAATAACTGTGAGAAAACTGACAGTCCAACTTTCCCAACAGAGCTAGAATAATGTGTTAAATTAATGTCTTTCATTCTAGTATTTTCCAATTTGATTTTGTAACTTTGGCATTAGTATCCTGGCAACTTTATTTGTATGTAATTTTAATAAATTGAGAAAGAGTAATTCAGGTATTTTGTTCCACTGGTTGATATTACAGAATAAGCTATGGGAGTAATATAGTAGTAGATCAGGTCTGGAAAAGGGAAGGAAAGATTTTGTCATTAAGTTTCCAAAATAGTTGCTAACTGCTAAGATATATCTGCACAAGTTTGGCTGGTAGTTCTCCTGATATGGAGTACTTATTCCCTTCTAAACAGAATTCTGCCTTCTACTGGTCTGTTTTTCATCTCAGGCATTTTCTTACCTCAAAAAATCAGTTGAAATGTCTTAGTGTATGTTACAATCAGCATTGGATCTGAATTTTGGAAATTCAGATGATTTATGAATTTTAAAAAGCTGTTGAACAAAAGACTCCTTATGTTTTAAGGATGCTAAGTGTTATCAGATTAGAACTAATTCCAGAGTGTTGAAAACTTTTTCCCAGTACTGATATGGTTTTGGTTCAAATTTTTTTATGATTTTAGTGGCATCTATGTGATTGTTCTGTGGTTCTTATGTTTTTATTTCCTCTCTTGTAGACTGAATCTTGAAGTAGAATTGGATCAGATGAAAATACACCAATCTGTGTGTAAGTTAACAATACAGCATCTTATCTATTTTTACAACAAAACAGGGAAGGTATAGTATTTTATATTTGTTTATGTAATTGTAGTGGGTTGACCCTGGTACCCACCAAACCTGCCCTTTGCAAAAAAACAGGGGAGAGAAAACACAGAGAAAGATTCATGAGTTGTAATAAAATCTGGGGAGACATCACTCACCAAATACCATCACAGACAAAACAGGCTCATCTTGGGGATATAATTGAATTTATTGCTACAAAAATCAGAACAGGATAATGAGAAGTAAAAACAAAACTTAAAAACATGTTCCCCCCACCCCTCCCTCATTCTCAGCTCTATCTCCTCCCCCTCATCCATGCAGAGAGACCAGGAATGGGGGTTACTGTCCATTCATCACAGGTTGTTCCTGCCACTGCTCAGGTAGAGGAGTCCTTCCCTTGCTCCCTTTGGAGTACCTCTTGTAGAATAGTTCTCCACAAACTTCTCCAGCAAGAGTCCATCCCATGGATAGCAATTCTCCACAAACTGCTGTAATGTGAGCCACTCTTCCACATGGTGGAGTTTTCCAAGCACATCCTGCTCCAGGGTGAGTTCTCCACAGGGTCACAAGTCCCCCCCAGGAGACCCTCTCCCCACAGGACTGCAGGTCCCTGCCAGGACCCTGCCTCAGGACCGGTTTCCTACAGGTTCACAGTTTTGGGCATCCACCTGCTCCAGCATGGGTTCCTTCACGGGATGCGTGGGTTCTCTACCCCATGGTCCTACATGGGCGGCAGGGGCACAACTGCTTCATCATGGTCTGCACCATGGGGTGCAGAGGAGCCTCAGCTCGGGCACCTGGAGCACCTCCTCCCCCTCCTTCTCCGCTGACCTTGGTTTCTGCAGAGTTGTTCTCATGTGTTCTCACTCCGCTCTTCTCTAAGTGCAATTACATTTGTACTTTTTGCTTTTTAAATATGTTATCACAGAGACGTTGCCATTAACTCTGATTGCCTCAGTCTTGGCCAGCAGCATGTCCCTCTTATAGCTGTCTGGCATTGCTCTGCCACACATGGGGAAAGTTTCTGGCAGCTTCTCACAGAAGCCTGCCGTGTAGCACTCCTGCTACCCAAACCTGGCCACGTAAACCCAATGGAGTTGTCTGTAAGATATACTAATTGTGAGGTTATTTTGTCTCCAAAGGTTGATTTCTTTTTCTTGAATGTGTATTTTATAAGCATAAGGCCATACATATGATTTGAAGATATAGTTACCTATTAGTTCTTCACACAGCTATTAAAGCAATTAAAATTTATATATATATACACACACACACACTAATATATTTGCAACTTACCTGTATATACTGCATATAGAATAAGTTCACTATTTTATTTTTCAGTATTAATTATATATATACAAATATATGTGTAAAGTCTAAGATATGTTTATGAAGTTCTCTCCAGAATATGAAATGGTTTTTGCATGTTGACATATAGTGAAATAGAAATTTCATGCTTATTCAGAATCCTGTTTAAAAAGTTTAGTTTGACAAACTGTGTGAATTTGAAAGTAAATCAAAATGGTGAAATTCCTGTAAGAATTGATCATTAGTATCTTCTTCTGTATCTTTACAATCTTTACAGTAGTTCACGGTTCTGTGAAGATGAATTTTTGTCAGTCAGATAGGTAATATATTACCACTGCTTTTCCATCACTCCTCTGATTCTTTGTGTTACTAGCTGTTCCTGAATCATCTGGAAGAAATATTCAAGCAGTCCACAGTAATACAGTACAGTGTATTGCATCTCTGGTGAATTCTTTGTGCACAGTATTGTGCAAAGAAAAAATAGGAGAACTGCGGAGTACTCTATTTGTTCTTAGCAGTAAAGCCTTTACCATTCTTTATCATAGTTTTCTGCTGGTGACTGTTTTCTTTTTTGGTGATAACATTGATGACTTGAATGAAAAAATTAGGATTTTTTTTCCTTTATTTAAAATTTTATCTCTAAAGCTAGGTTGAAATATCAAGCTGCTGAAAACTGAAAATTACTGTTTTCTCTTGTATTACTTCTTGTGTGTTATGTTCATAGTTGCAGACAGAGCCAAAAGGAACTAGTGAAGATTTTCATTACTGATTTTAAAAATCACTTCTTTGTTTTTTTCCAATTTAGTTAGTCTTTGCACAGAGTAAGACAACCAGTGGTCAGAAGTTGAGGGCCTGCTGAGCAGTATCCGTGCTTTTCCAAAAACCAGTGAAATCTCTAAAACTGCCAGGTTTTGACATGGTTAGTGCTCTAACAGCTAGTCTTTTATTCTTTCTTTTTTTAATTATCTTTTCAGATTAAAACATACCCTCTTTTAAAAGCTTGTGGGTGGATGCAGAGTTCTGATTTGGTTAATTGGTATTATGATTAACTGTTCTTTTCATGGGACTGAGAAAAAGTGTTAATTACTAGTGAAGTGTGTTAGGCAAATTTTATTTACCTTTTCCAGCATTTGTTATTTATAGGTATCATTTAAATGGACAGGAAACTTCTGATTAGATTAAAAACCAAAGATACATATTCAGCAAAACCATTTTGTTAGCGCTTAGGACAGAGATGATTCCAGCCATTTCCAAACTTACCAATTGCAGTGTAAAAAAATAATTACTCATGGATTTCCTCAGTTTTATCAATGATGTTGGAATTCACTTTCACTTAGCAGATACCTGTTTTAATCAGGTATTCTAATTCTATCTAATTCTATCAAGGGATAAACTCTGTAAAGAGACTGAGCTTTCCTGTATTAAAATAATGTATATTGTCTGGGTCTATTTTTATGAGTTTTGTTTGCCTGGAAGAAGTACTGGATAGCTTTGTTGTTCTTCCATATAATTCTTCAAACCCTGGTGGTCAGAAATGGAGAGGATCAGGGAAAGGAAACTATTCCTACCCTTCCCAATTTCTTTCTGTTCTTACTCTGTTGCCCAATTATTTTCTAGTAGTCATCGAATCCAAATTCACTATTCATGCTGTTCATGTCATTATTTATGTATGAAGGTAAAGAATATGTTGGCAGGTAATCATGCCATTTCCTCCAAAAGCAGGATAGTGGATCCATCCAATCCTATTCAGAAAAATAACAAGTACCTCCTTAAAAGACAGTAAACTCTTGGCCTGCTATTTCTTCCAGAAGGCAGTTTGAAGACTTCTTTCATTATAAGACTCCTGAATCTACTGTGTCCTCAGTTTATAAGTGAGAATGGCATTCCATTCTGGTCTTCACAGTGGGGTTTCCCACCAGCTGTTTTTTTTCACCTAGCAGCATGTGTGGCTACCACCAGAGTTGGTAACACAGTGCCTTTGTGCACCATAGCACCTTCTGTCTATCAGGAAAATCCTTCACAGGCAAAAATGTCATTCTTTCAATGGTTATATAGGTTTTCTGTGAGTGACTATTATACAGCTCTATTAATTTTTAAAAAGCTGGTAGTTGTTTCTTTGTGTAAGAAGGCTTTCTGCACATACTGACAGTGAACTGTAGTATCATAGTTCAAGTACTCTTTGACAGCACTGTTGAACTAACTTATCATATTTGGCGACTGTTAATTAGGAATTAGGTGTTACGTTCTGAAGCTGACAGTTATCTGTGTTTTCTCAGTGGGACATAAGAGTGCCTCTCTAAGACCATGCTAATTTGATGACTGAAGATAGTGGGATTTATAACTTGTGGGTCTATTCCTTGAGGGAGAGGTTGACATTTTTGTGTGTGGGAGTATGACAGAGCATATGTTTTGCTGAGTAGACTGATATGATGGATCTTTCTGCTATCACAGACAGTTACAGGTGATGCTGTTTCGTTGCCTCCCTAACCAATTCCATTGCACAATTACATAACAATTAGAAGGGAGGAGGGGAGAAGGGACTTGAATGGGCCATTTATTTTCTGCTCAATAGAAAGGGTTATGTATCAATGACCTTTGACTTTAATTTACATTGCTTGTGTCTTCCGTGGTAATAGTGCACATGTATAGTTTTTTCTATTTTGCAGTAATATTCTTTATTATCTTCATATGTTTATTTATAGAGTTTTAAATTGCATTTTAATACATCCACATAATAAACACAACACCTTGTGTGCTTTGATCAGTTTCTTTGACTGTGGAAAATAATTTTTTTTTCAGTTGAGTATAGTAAATGCTGATATAAAAGCTACAACAGACATTCAAATGAGTGAATATTTACAAAAAGATGAAAAGCATGTTCATATTATCCTTGTGTGTTACTTAAAGAATGTTCTAAATGTATGCAGTAGCACTGTGCTGGGGGACTGTAGTCTGAAGTAACATGGGAACTAACATATTAATATCAAGGTAAAGGTACATATTCCCGAGACACATAGTTTTACCTTTTTCAGCTTTTATTATCTTTAGAATAGTGTTCCATTTATTTCATGAATACAGAAGTATTAATTGGCTGTGACATATTCCAAAGACAAAAGAAAGGTCTAATTCACTCTAACAAACTTGTTAGTCACTGTTTATATCAAGAGGATTGTGAATCTACAGAGAGTAACACTGTTTTTTTTCTACACTTTCTTTGTTTATAAATCAAAAGTTTTTAGGTGACCTACAGTGTCTGCTTGTAGTTTGAAATATTGCTTCTAAAGCAGACCTTCACCATGTAGCACAGGTAATTATCCCCTAAGATTAATTTTTTTAATTAATTTTGGGGAAAGAAGGACCAGAAGAGAAGTGCATATATTGTGGTGTTTTTAGAGTGGTGGGAATTTTTTGTTCTTTACTGTATTATTTCAGTTCTAAGATGAACTCCTTCTGAGGTGTGTAATTGCTGATTTCTGTGAGCAGTGGGCAATTTGTGAATGGTAAACTCTACATTAAAAACAGAATATGGTTTACTTCTGATTGACTGTACATCTTAGTACTTCTAAACATTTTCTTAACATTCTTCTCTCTCAATAGATGTAATTTTTAACTTGGGATTTTTAGTACCTGAAGTGTACAGCTGTCTCTGACACTGATGCTTAGATTCATGTTCACTCTCATTAGTCGTGCCAATTTCTAATTGTTATGATTTCACAGTATTTCAGTCGATTGATTTGTGTGATTCATCTGGTGAATACATGATCTTTAACTTAACAAAAACCAGGGTTTAAAGTTTTCATCCATCCTAATTCAGTTACTGTTTGCTTTGTTCACCCATCACTCTGATCCTCCTAGCAGGGGACAAGACCTAAAGAATAAAACTGGTAGTGACTGTGTAGATAAAAAGGGAATGAATTCTGCTTTTAAGGCATAGAGGGAATAGTCTATAAAAGAAAAAAAAATGGAATGAAAGTACAGTGTCTTTAACCTGCAGATCTATTGTACCTTTGAAAAGCTTGTACTCTGTAAAAAACATACTGTGGTGCTACAGAGGTTCATAATTACGTGACAGAACACTTTGAAAAGAGGTCACTCTTTAGAAAGTGACCAAAAGGCTTGTCAGGAAAGTAGACCACATTATAAATAATTGTGGAAGTGAAGAATGCATTTTCTTAAAATGCCTAGGGATTATTTTAGTGAAATACAAGATGTCACAATATATTTTTTTATTCAATGATAGAGGTGTGTTATTTATTATCTGACAGAGCCACTTTTTCAACTTAGTGAAGATGATGGGGTCAAGAGTAATACTCCAACAAGGAATATGAGAGAAGTTTCACACCAGATGTTACAGAAGGTGAGACATCAACTCCAGCAAACAGACCTAAATTTTAGTGTAAGAATCATATATCTGTAGATAGATAGATAGATAGATAGATAGATAGATAGATAGATAGATAGATAGATAGATAGATAGAAGGTATATGTCTGTACTCATGAATTTAAGCATGCTTTTCCTTTTCTTAAAAATGTGGATTTCCAGAACTGTGTGCAGAAATTAATTTTGAATCTATCTGAATCTATCATTAAGATAAACATGGCTAGTGTCAGAGAAAATGAATGTTTAGAGGTATAATGTTAAAAATAACAAATTGTCTAAATTGAATTTAACATATGCTTAGCATTTTGCCACTGAAGTTCAGGAACCTTAATTTCTTTTGCTGAGTATTTGACTTTACATGATATCAGATGTTAATGTCCATAGGGCTTTTGCTACAGAATAGAATTGATGCATAATAGTGATAAATCAACCTTTTGTTACATTTAAGTTTTAGCACTATGCTGTATATGCAAATATTCGCTTTATATTTGTATCAGTCTTTTCACAAGATAGTACCATATGCATGTAGTGTTCTTTATCTCAGCAAATATGGTAAGTATTTTATCTTTACTGCTCAACATTCTGTGTTTTACCTTGTACAGTAACAAGATGTTCTTAACTAGTTGCTATTTGTATTGATACTTGTAATATACACAAGTAGTTAAGTATGTTAACAGTTGTTCCCTTCAGAGGGCTCACTTGTATTTTGCCATATGTTTTGTTTGCTTGCAAAGAAAAGGCATCCTTCGAACTGGATCATGCCTTTTGTTTGTCATTTTGCAAAACTATTTGTTTAATTACTTATAAATCTTTAAAAGCATGCTTAAATTGAATAAACACAAATCTATAACTTTGAATGTCAGTTCAGGTATGTCTATTTATTTTTTATTTGTGAATTACCTTGTAGGAAGTGTGGTAATTTACAGCAGATGATGTGATTGCATATACTTGTAACACTTGCCATATGGTCAGGCAATGAAGGCTGTCATCTCGTTATTACTGAATGACAAACATCATGTTAAAATAATAACACACAGAATAGGAAGTACTCACATTCATTTATCTTAAGGTAGAGTGAGTAATTGAAATAATACGAATACTACCATCTGAAGTGTCACACAGTTTATGCTTGCTTATCATCTATATTTCAAAGCTATAATTTTGTTTGCCAGGTACTACATAATTTTTATCTCTATGGAAATACAGAGTTATGATGGTACCTTAGGGATAGATGTAGAAGCTATTCATTGTTCGTTTACTTCCAGCTGTCATACATGACTTTAAGTGCTACTGAGTGCAAAAGGTTGCTTTAAAGAGCTCAGACAATAATAGCAGAAACTCAGTTTAGGAACATGATTGAAGAAAAGTATTGGTCTAACACCTTGTCACTGGGGAGGAAAGTGCAAACTGTGATTTTAATCACAAACCTTTGTTTCACTGAAGCATTTCAAAAAATGCCTTCTATTGCTAATTTCACCCAGTAACTTTAGGTAGCCATAACACAATGTCTCTTCATTGTGGCAGTGCTATGAACTTCCATAATCAAAAGTAGCAGTGTGTAGGCATTCATATTAAAAATTTGCTATCAAAGTCACAAATTCAGCATCAAATTCCTGAATGTATATGAATTTTAAGCGGCTCTTGTCCTAATTTACACGGTACATTAAGACCTCTTATTTATCTGAGTCACATCTGTAGTATCCACTTTAATGAATTTTAAAATAATTTGAATTCTTTGGAAAAATGTCCTTGTAAAAACATGTAGCCTTTATTGAGAAGCAGTACAGTTTTGATATTTTCAGTGTAAAAGATATTTTTGACATTTTGTATTGCTACAAAGTGAGGGACCTCACCAGTGTTTTACCTGGTAACAAGTTGAAGTTAGCCATGTCCATTCTTGAAATATAGTCTTTCCAAACCATGTCCTGACAAATCAAGAGCCCCTGACACTTCCCCTAGTGAAGGCATGAGGATGAAGCTTGTACAAAACCAAGCGAAAATATTTCTTCAAGTATTTAGTGGTTATTCACAAAACTCACTCTGCTGCCCTCTCCAAGTTTCTGGGGAAATCTCATAGACTAAATATTCATTTTAGTATCTGCTAAAATTAACATTACCCCTTCATTCTAGAACTTGTGAGGTTTAGTTGCTGCTTTATGTGAATATTCCAGAACATCATAGAGAAACAGTTTATGGTTAATGGCCTTGAGTGAGTGTAAACATCAAAGGACTTTACAAGCAAAGCATGTATATAATATATAGGTAGAACATTTCTTCAGTATTTACACAAGAAGCTTGTAAAGTTGAAGTTTCTTAACTGAAACAGGATAGATTTTCTCTTTCAGTGAATAGAAAATACATAGAAGTATTCATATTTTTAGGTGCTGAGTTTCTGATATCTCTTCATATTTTTGTTTGTATTTTTTTGTAAGATCAAATGAATATTTTAGTTCTGTATTTATGACAGTTGAAAGAACTTGTTGATTTAGACAGCTAGTGAAAAACTGTCTATATTTCAAAGTAGTAATCCTTCTGAAAGTGTTTTTTAAATTCAATTAGTATGTATAACCAAATCAGTAATGAGCTCAAGATGCATCAGGAAGATTCATTAGCATACTTAAACTTCTCTGTCACTTTGCCTGGAATTTTAACTTCTTTTACCATCTGCCCTTTGTTCAACAGCTGTATTATTGCAGCTAAAATGTTTTCATCTGCTCTACATTGGAATTATTTTTAATTTAAGGACTACAGGTTGCTTTTGTCCTTGTGCTTCATGTAATATTATTGTCATATAAAATATATTTGAAAATATAATTTGAGGTTTTTTTCTGGATAGGTTGAAATATTGTGAATGCTAAAATTGCTTTTGTTAGGTACAACAACTAGAAAGAAGATTCAAAGCTATTGAAGGGGAATTAAAGAAAGAGAAAGCAGTAAATAAAGACTTACTGAGTCAGAAAATTCATTTAAAAGAATCTTTAAAAGTGCAAAAGGAAGACAAAGACACAAGAGAAAGAGAACTGAAAACTCTGCTTAAGAGGATCTGTGAAATAAAAAAGGCAAAAGCAGAACTTCAGTTAGTGATTGATGAGAAGGAAAAAGAAGCTGCCTCTTTGAAGAGGCAAGTGGCAGAAGCTAACAGGTTGAGAAATGAAAGTGAATATTTGCTGAGTCAAGTGCAAGAGCAGAAGTGTTTGCTGGATAAAGCCAAAGCAGTGGCAACCTCTGGGCAATGTAATTGCAAGATAACAGGCACCAAGGTTAAATTAAAAACAGCCAAGGAAGAGAGCTCTTTGGGACATCATGGAGCTTTTCTGAAACAGTCCATCAAGGTTATGAGTAACGTATTTGAGAACTTCAGTAAGGACGGCTGGGAGGATATGAGTGAAAGCAGGTACAGCTCTCATTAACTTAGCCCTGTAGAGGGGACACTGTGCATATGTAAAGCACTAGCAAATGGAGATTGAATTTCAACTACTGTTGATTTGGTATTCAAAAAAAATACTGTCAGATCCTTTGAAATATCTTGGGAGGTCTTGTTCTGAGCTTATTGACTGAAATTTGCATGTGAAATTAGCCACAACTGCATGAGTATTTGAATAGGTGCCAGGAAACCCAAAAGAAGGCAATGCTTGATTTCTTCCAGTGATGCTATTTTCATGCAGTCATGAGGCTTGAAATTGACAGTTTGGCAGGTTGATTTAATTTGCTGGCCCTTTGCATATTCACCGCTGACAGCTAAGGATTCCCAGGCAAGCCTACTAAGTCGGTTTAGTTATCTTGTGACATGCCGACCCGGGAGGAGAAACATTTTTTCCCCTTAATTTAGTTAGATAAATTTTGAATGACCCATTTCAGCTTGCTAGCAGATGTCTACAAGCTGTTTAACATCCTTTAAATTAAGAACCATCCACACTAATTATTTCATGTATGTTTTATGCACAGTCATTGTACTAACTTTAATTGAATGATGGTTAAAAATCCATTTTTTAAAGGTAATTGTTACCACATACAGTCCTAGTCATGAGTCACAAAGCTCTCAGAAAATTGCACTGGCAAGCTAAGTAAACATTTAGAATTTTTGTCTCTTCCATTTGTCCCTACATACTTGAAGAGGCAGCAGTAAGCCACTAGGTAAATAATTTATCCCACCTTGTCTTTCAGGACTTTGTCCTAAGAGGCAAGCAAAGAAATTTCTCAAGCCTGTATTTATCCAAAATACAGGAAGGGTGGCAAAAAAGTAAAGAAAATGGAATGTTATTCATAGGCTTCTTGTTGGCTCTATTTCTCATACAGAACAAATCAATATTGGCAAATGAGGCCCTGCTTCTTCCTCTCCCTGTGCAAAATAGGGTGTTTCTGAACACAGTATTTTGAGCAAGATACTCAAATAAGACCCATGCAATTTGCCAGTTAATATCATTAATGTAAAGCTTGTTTATTTTTCTGTAATATTGCAAATCTGATTTTAACACAAAACGTACCTATTTGCACATATGCAAATGTGTATGCACGTTGCAATTATTGACCTTTTTATTTCATTTACTATGTTGTTCTCTTTAAGAGCAAAATTGAGCAAGCACATTGTCATTCCACTTTGAGGTTGAAGTGAAAAGTAATTGCATAGCTTCAGTTGTCATAGCTAGCCATAAATACTACTTTTGATAATCTGTAAAAATGCTGGGTTAGGGAGTTGTTGTTGAAGAACAGTGAACATTTTTGAAAGTGAAGCTTCAAGGTGTCATTCTCAGCAAGTTAGGGAAACATCTTCATTTATTTCCCTCTTCTACTTATTAATAAATACTCTTCTTTATTACTAGTACCTGCCTCTGAATTTCTAAATTCAAACCTTCCATTTTCTAAATAGAACATTCCTTCAAAGCATTCAGGTGAGGGAAATAGCACCTTTAAAGCATTGCATTGATTTCTTTTCTTATTAGTCAATAAGACATACCAATGTGTGAGGACAGATTTTGAAAAGTATAAACATGCTTCTGTGTGAACTCTTCTCTCCAATTTGAGGCCTTTTCTCTGGTTAAGTAGCCTCCATCTCTAAACCATAGATTTTTATGATGGTGCAACTTAATTTGAACTCAGTTATGTCTTTTAAAAATCTTGCTTTAAAGTGTAGCAAACCAGAATACCCTTTTGTGAAGGGATTTCCTCACAAATCTGTTTTCACAAATAAATAGCCACTGATGCTATAGAAAATAATATATCCATGTTTTAAAATAGACTTCACTGAATATAAGAAAACAAATGATAATCTGGGGTAAGGCAGTGCGAAACCATCAATTAAGAGCACATCAAGTGCCATTTTAAGGAAAAATTTGAAAAATAATTGAAGTTTGAAGTCCCGTGTCTCTTCTCAGTGAAAGAATTACCAAGTTTACAGAATTTAAAAGCACCCCAAAAGAGTGCTAAATAGAGATTTCACTGAAGTGAGTTTTTTGAGTTTGTCTCAGTCAACACGACAAATAAAATTCAATTAAAGCAAAATGTTACAAAGTATTATGCATTTTCTTGTTTTAATATAAAATGCGAAAATGAAGGAAAGTAGAAATTTAGTAGTTTATGAGCCATTCACAGACTCGAAATGCTGTGAAGTATCTTCTCATTTATGTCACTTTCTTAGATTGTAACAAAAGATGTCCTTTAAGAAGCTGCTGGAGTCTCAGGCCTCCCTGTAGAGATTCCCTTTGACACAGGAGAACTTGGTAAGACCATTTCAGTGATAGATTTCTTCTTTATTTGTTCATAAAATCTGTTGAATAAGTCACCTTGGTACTATTTGGATTTTATATTTGTTTCTCGTCTTTCTTGTATATGTTAATTTCTATGTGCCTAACTATTAACTCTTTATAAATTTTAATATTTATCTTGATTTTGTTTTCCTGAACATGCTGTTTCAGTGACTCTGAAATACAAACTTGTGAAAGTTTGGAAACAGTGATTGGGAAGACAGTGCAAACATTGATCCACTGTCATACAGAAGTAAACAACAAGAAAAAAAGCCCTGCAACATGGTTCATTCAGAAGGCAAAACTGAGCAATATAATGAAAAGGTATATAGTAGAACTTGTTTGGTTCTTCTGTGCAGAGTGTTGTAGTTTATTATTACCACTGCTGTTTTCCTGTCTTAACTAATTTGACTCTTCTTGTGAAGTGAAAATAAAATCTGCTTCCAGATATTCAGTGGGTTGATTCATTATCATTTAGAATATTTTCTGAACAATTAGTCTGCAAAAGTATTTAGAGAGGTTGCCAGAAGTGCAAAAACTGATTAAGAAATAGAAATCTGCTATGAGCTAGTGCTGCTGTCTCACAGGCCAGACAAAGAATGTCACAGACATCCCATTAAACTTTCTCTCAATCAGAAATGCCGTACAGAATAGGTTAACCTAACCCATAACAGAGAAACAGCAACATCCCTCCCTCCCCTCTAGCCAAATGTTATGCTGACTAATCAAGCATAAGCATCTCTCAGTTTGTTTGGTGTGCACTGAATTAGTTGTCTCCATTTTAAAAAGATGCTTTTGACTCTATCTGTGTCCAGGAGATTCTATCTTGAGAAAAGTATACTTTTGCCTTCTTCTTAGACTATTTACATTAATTTTCTGGGATTTGAACTGCTTGTCTCATTGTTAACATCTATATGCAGTTTTCTCACAGAAGAGGGCCAGCTGGTTCTTTCTAAGGTCTTTAGAGGCTCCATACAATCTATAACAGATGACTCATTCTTGGACTTGGGAACAGTGTCTAATACTTCTTCCCTCGTGTGTTTGCCCAAATAAATCAGTTCACAGAATATGAAATGCTAGCAGATATTGTTTTTTAGTTCAAGAAACAGAGTACCAAAATACTGAACAAATTGCTGCTTTTGATAATTAGTTTGAAATTCATTTTTTATGGTAATATAAGGAAAGGTTAGAAAACAAATTATATTTTCTTATTTTCCAAAATTTTAAGCAAATACAAACTGTCTGGTCTTGTTATATCTTCTTGATTGTTCCATCAAAAATTTGTGGGTCAATAAAAGTAAAGAAAAGGAAAATTTTTATGTAGCCATCTGTTGACATAGAGTACATAGTGTAAGTAGGTGCATATGATATATGTGAAAATCTGATCGAGTGTGCTACTCCTGTTATCTTCTGCTGCTCCTGAGTGAAGACATACAAGGCAGGGAATCCAGGAGGCTCTGTTCTCTTTTGCTTGGTAGTGAGACACAGCCATTACCTCTTCTGTAGGCCTGTATGGCATTTATTCTCTGTTCCTACTGCAAAAGACAAATAGAGATGTATTCTGATACACACGTGTAACAGACTGGTGAAACTGCAGCATACACAGAAAGCATCCTGAGAGCCTTAAGCAGTTAAATATACTTTAGCAGAACTTCTCCCATGTTGCAGGAAAAGCATTTGAAAACATGGTTTGTGACTACAGAAGATAGTATCGCACAAAGGTTTAGTATTGACAGTTGGGAACACTGATTTTTAACAGAATTTTTAAATCCATCCAGAGGATTTAAGGACTTTACAGCTGTGTCATGGTATTCTCATACAAAGAAAAGCTAGAGAAATCTCCTAAGTGCTGAGCTATTCCAGGGGTTGGAGATGAGATCATTTATGATACAATGACTTTGTCAGTTTTGCACATCGTATAAATATATAATGCCCTGTGCAGTATCATCAGAGTTACTGGCCTTCCCTTACAGCTCATAAATTTATTAGAGCTGTGGCCTAGAGTGGAGATCTGCATCTTTGTGCTGCAGGCATGGATTGTTTGCTCATCATCTGCTGAGACCTCAGTTCTTAGACCTTCCAGTTGTGTGGTGATTGTACAATCCAGAATTCATAAGATATCTTGCAATGTCAGTAATTTGCTCAGTGCAGTTAGTAGGGAAAGTGTTGCTCTTTACTCTTTTAAAATTGATTAGCAGTTATTTTAGTTCTTAATATTTCCAGAAATATATTCCATGATACCACATAAACATTGCAGTCTGAAGACTTTAGAAATTGGATTAATGTTGCAGAATTCCAGAACAAAAATGTTTAAAAATACATTTAATACTCAGCAAAGTAGTACTTTGATTTGGGAGTAAGCCATGCTCTGGCCATTTTCATTTTACATATTGAAAACAACATTCATCTTCAGTCTGTTCCTCTGTCACTGGATATTGGACAGGTTCTGGAAACAGCTGATTTTTCAAATCACGTATTTAAAAGGCATGCAGCAGACTTCTGCTAAACCTTGGTCAAACAACACTTTTATTTTGCATGTTCATCCAGATTCATCCATCTTCTAGTTAAAGCTCAGTGTCTAATCTGGTCTTCCTCCTTTTGAACTAATGGGCCACTCTTCCTTTTTAGTTTCACTTAGGTATCTTGTGAAATAGGATACTGTAGACTTTCAAATAATACAGACCTACTGGTAAATTTGTATCTTATCTAAAAAATAGTGTATATGTTAACAGAGTCTACATTTTTCTCTGGGATTCATCAGAAAAGGCCATGACTTGCCTATAACAGTTCTTTGTTCCTTTTACATTTGATGAGAAAGCACCCTTTGCTGGCTGATGTTGTAAGACTGATTTTCAAATTAGAATTCATTAGAATTTGTATAATTTGAAGTAGTTTTTGTTGTTTCAATTCAAACTGGAAATACTTGCAGTATCTTGGTTGGTGTGCCACAATAGAGAGTTGCTAGTTTTATGCTTCTGTTTTTTATTTAGTGCCATTTACAGATAAAAGACCTAGAAAAATGGCATTCCAAGAGGAGGAAGATATACCTCATAACATCACATCCATCAATTCTAAGCAAAGGTAGGAATATTATATATTTTTTGCACCTTTTTAAGTAAGATTGACAAAGCATTCCTACCTACCAAAGCCTGCATTATATTATAAAAACTCACTGAATGCTGCTACAAAATTTGCTTGTTTAAATTTGTAAGTGTACTTTCAACTATTTAACTCATTATTTTAAAGTGAAATTATCATATCATAAGTGGCCATCAACCAGCATCTTTTCACACATTTGAAATATACTCAGTTTTTACTGTCACCTCTTGAAACTACTGACTGCTGTGGGGCTTTTCCACTACCTTTCATTCATGTTTGCCCCTTGTAGCCAAAACTGCTAATGAAACAAATTAACTTTTTTTTTGGCTTAGGCCTTAAAAAGACCAGTCTGCTAAAAAGACACTGAAGACACTGAAATCCTTATTTTCGGTAGTACCAATCAGAGACACATTTTAAACTTGCATGTCCCTGTGGAGATTGCAGTGTTGGCACTTCAGAAAAAGTGCAACTAAGACTGCTTATAGGTTGACTGTTTTTATATGTTTTATATGTTGTATGTTTTTATAGGTCAGTTGTTAATTTACCCATTTCCTTACTGAAAAATGTTTTAGAGACTCCAAGAGTGTTTTGAAGGCCTAAAACAAAATCAGAAATCATGTTACTTGTGATGGTCTGTCAGTTTAGTAACATACCATTTTATTCAGTGAGCAGAGCTAAAAGGAGAAATAGCACTGTCCAGAAACCAGGCTACTCTGCTCCTCTACTACAAGAAAGGATTAAGTCACTGCAGAAGCAGACACCTGTTTTAAAGAATGAAAAAAAGACTGCAGTGGCTTTAATGAAGGAGATGAAAGAAACCAACGAAAAGCTAACAAATCAGCTACATTTGGCTGATAAGAGACTCCAAACTAGTAAACTGACCATAGAGGTAAAGTACTTTTCATTATGGTGTCTTAAAATGTTCAGCTTAATTCTATTGTACTTCTGTGAAATTTTGATAACACTGATTTTTGTATTTTAATTTATTATAGTAAAAATTATACAAAAATCCCTTAGCGTTCTTTTTCTGAGATTCTGAGTCAGTTATTGTGTACAAATGGTACTGAGACCTGGTCTATTGTTGCATGAACCTATTTCATTTATCCTTCTGAAAACAAAGTAATCTTCATGATGACATTTTACATTCATTTAAATGAGTGAGGGAAGTTTCACTTTTAGCCTGTGGTCTGCAAACTTTGCTGAAAATCCAGTCAGTCTGCGGGAACTAGCACCTATTTCTCTGTGAAGAATAGGCACTGTCTCCTTATGCTCCAAGACAACTGGAGGTTTCTTCTAAAGGGGGCTTAGACCAGTTCCATATGTATTTTATCCCATCATTCTCTGTTGAGGTGGAAAGCTAGAGAACAAAGTTTATGAAAATAGAGACTAATAAACTATGTGGCTAACAGCCCAAAGATGCCAGCTTTCTTCTCTGCTTCAGTCTTTGTTCCTATTTAATCTTTTTCCATGCTATTACTCCTTTCTGGTTTTCCCCATTCTTATTTATATATGTGTTTTGTGTTAATCTATATGCAGCTCCTCAGCTGGAATTCTTTTCTGTTCATACTATAGTGATTGGTCTGCCCTTTATAGAGCTGAATCAACAAACACTTATGCAGTAATTGTCTCCTGTTGGTCACACACACATCCTGCTTCCAGAATTATAGTGCTACAACAGATGGACTTGCTGGAAGGAGGCAGACATTAAAAAAGAAATCAAATCCCCTCCCCCTCAAACTTCTTTGCATTTCTGTCTTTGCACAGAAGGCAGAAGCAGTATCAGGAGCAGCACTTTTCACTTTCTTAGGGCTAGGGAACTACTAATTTCCAGAGAAAGGAAAACCTCATTTCTGTTACTCATTTTGCATAACTATATAGATGTAATGAATTGTTCAAAAAGATTTTCCAAAGTCATTGGAACTAATAAAGATTTGTCTATCTTACAAACAGTGTCATAATATAAAGTTTCATGGACAGTATAAACTTCACAGGGAGTTACATGTGTAATTTACCTAAAACATTCTGATTTCTCATGTTCATGTTTTGCCCTCCTAGAAGTCCATAGAAGACCATTGTGAGAAATAAAATAGAAAACACCATTATCAGGAAACTGTTTAAAAAAAAAAAAACAAAGGAAAGGGTGGGGGGTGGGGGGCAAAATTGGTGTAAAGATAAGAGCTACTATAATATGAAAGACTGTCTAAAATCAAAATAGTGTGTCTTTAAAACCAAACCAGTTTTCTTTCACTCAGTTTTTCTGGAAGGTTTAAAAAAAGGGAAAAATGGTCACTGGTCTGTTAAAGAGTGGTGCATTCTAAGCAAAAATAAATAAAAGGTGTTGCAGGTACTCAAGGAAAAAATCTTTATTAGACATGCACATTTTTTTCCTTCTCAGCAAACAGTTCAAATTCCCTTTCTTACAACTAATTACTCTTCAGATGCCATACTAGTGCTACCAAGTGGGAAATTTAAAGCAGAAGCTTGGGCTACTTGCCAAGTGAACATTAAGGTGGTAAAGAACCTACACAGTCACTGCAGGGTACACTGATGTTTTAGAGAGAGAACCCTGATTCAGACAGATCAAATTATTGTAAAGCACACATTTGTGTGTGGGATTTTTGGTGGTTTTTTTGTAAGAAATGCTATGTGGAAGTCAAGTTTTAAGACACTGCAAAAGCAATAATTTAAAAAAAATAATAATAATTTTGACTATCAAGAACACTTGTTATTGTTTCTTTATAATACTTCTGTTACTTTAGATTTTAGAACTTTCTTGCCCTAGTAGAAAGTGAAAAAACAAGGAGACAAACCATGAAAAAAATAAAAAGTTGCAACAATCTTTGGATTTAGGAAACTCTTAAACATTTCAAGAATGTCAAAATTACTAATATCCAAAAATAAGCTTCCATAAACCACCATAACCATAATGTTCTGAGTAAACTTAGTGAACTTGTGATCCTGGGCTAAGGTAAGTACAGCAAACTAGCAACTGTAAACATTAACAGCATGGCTTGGATGAGATGCCATATTGCCTGAATTTATCTAGGAAAATAAATCCTTTAGCAGACAAGGGCAGATGTTTGTGCAGTCAGTCTTTCATTATAATCCCCAAGGAATCTAGAAGATCGACTCTAGATTTAAGATTTAAATGTTCCAGATGTTCATTTTGAGACAGATTTTACAGTTCATGCAACCTAAGGATTGTCTGGCGTCTGTTGATTTTCAGAATATAATACATGATATTGTGTATTTTTCTTGAAGAACTACACAGACATTTATGCACATGTATATTTTTCTGCTCTTAAGAGTTCAAAATTCTGGACTCAAGTTCTGGTTTTGTTTGGCCTTATAAGTGCTTTGCAGTAATGTAGATTTCCGGCTTTGTTTCATTTCTGCAAGAACAATTCCTTGCATTTTTCTGAAAAAAAAAAAAAAATACTGTAAAGTGACTGCACATGTAAGAATCAAGGCCTGCGTTCTCTGAAGGTTCACATTAACACTGAGGCAAGACCATCCATATGGAGGTACAGTAGTTAGATTTTGCTGTGGGTGCATAGAAATGACAGCTGGAACAGATACTGAATGTAGAAGCAATGGTATTTACTATTTTCTTAGTTTCTAAAAGAAGCATTTGAAAGAAATAATTGGAAAAATCCAGTATTTTTTTTCCTAAGGTTTATTCCTCTGCACCCCTCATCTCTATCATTGACTGCTTATAAAAACTGTGTTTTTATTGCCTACAACACAGTAATTATAATTAGTTTTATGCACTGTCATTCTTGTTGCAAAATACCAGACAAAGTATATTGAATAAGAAGTTAAAATCATAAGCAGGTTAAGTCACTAGTGCTTTGCTTATTCATGTCAAGGCTATTCACAGGTCCACTGCTTAAAAGTACCATAGGATCATTTTCATAAGTTCTCCAGTGTTTCTCAGGTTATGTCACAGGAGAAGCTGCATTTCTTAATGGAATGCCGTGGGCATTTGCAAAGTGGTTATGTCTACTTCAGTAGGAAACCTGAACCTCAGAATAAGAACAAGTCGACCAGTCAAATGCTGACAGATCCTTTGGAGAGACTAGTGTGAAAGCTTAAGTAAACATGTTTTTTGGGTGCATTCCTGTGGATATATTGTTGCCTAAAATTTAGGAAAAAGCTTTTTGAGACAACAGTAGTATATGTGAAGTAGAAAGTAGTTCTTTAATAAGTATTTTCAAGTGCGTAGTGTATGTACATGTGCAGCATATGGGTGTAGGTGATAAGGTGTGCACAATGCATAGGGGTGCTTACTAATTTTATAACACTACTTAATTACCATAACTAAAGTTCACATCCAATCCAGGAACTGTCCATTCTGGTGCCACCTTGGTGCCACCTCAGAACCTTCTCCAGACCTGCTCCACAGCATGCCTCCTTGGATTTGAGTCAGGGGTCTCAAACCCTTTGCTTCTTCGCCTTCATCATCTTCACACCACTTTTCCGTTTTTGGAGCTTTTCCAAGCTCCCTAGATCTTCAACTTGTTTGACTAAACAAGTATCTTATTACTCTAGTCTTAGTACATGGATGCCAAACATGATGTTCTGGCAGCTATCTTGGCCTTAGCACACAAATTCAGGAATGTAGCACAGAGGTAGAAACTGCTAGTTGCTAAATGTAAGAAATTTATTCAACTATGTAAATATCTACAAATCTACAAATATATACATATATACAAATATATAAAGTTCTAATGCATCAATATCACTATGTTTTTGCTGAGCTGGGATGGAGCTTTTAGCTTTTTAGAAGCCTCTGCACATTTTAGCTGTAACTCACACTACACTTTTCTTCTGACACCATTTTAAATATGCATCCAAACTTTATTTTAGCTATTTGATTTTTTTATTTCTTTGAATTTTAAGGGAACTTCCCCCCTGATCTCATAGTTTGTTTATTTATTAGATTATCTCAAGCACGGACAGGTATGAGCATGACAAGCAGAAAAGTAAAGTGCTAAAGGAATCTTTTTACTCTTTAAATTGTGGCTTTCGTTACATATTGTTGTGACTATTTTTGCATTTTTTGACCACAGTATCTGATGACATTTCAGGTTTTAGTATTGCATCTGGAAAACCAGCACCACAGCTTCACTCCTCTTACAGTACCCAAACATGAGTAAATTAGCCAATTTAGTGTTATTCAATTACACTGAAACAAAGACAAAACTAGATGCATTGTAAATTGTTGATCTTAAGTATTATTTATAAAAGATCTCACTTAGGCTTTAGTTTTCCTGAAGAGATTTTTCATTCTTTAAAGATGTATTGTTATGTAACAATTTTTTGCGTGTCTGTGGTTTCCATAAAGTAAATGTTCAGAATAACCATGAAATTATAAACTGAATGCTCTTTGTAAGTATCTTGCAATAAGATAAAACTGCTTTTGAAACTTCCTCACTTTTCTTCATTGCAGAAAATGTGTAATTACTTGCACAGATTTTGTGGACTTTCTATATAAATATTGTCCCGTTAGAAATTCTTGTAGACATATCCAATTGTTACCTATCAAAATACGTTTACACATCTCCTGGGTGTGTGTTTTTGACTGCTTGTACATGGAAATACTACAGAGCATTTGTGCATTTTTTACTAAGTTCATAAAAGAGCTTATGCATTTCGTGTCATCTTTTCTTATATGAAGTGTTGAGTTTTTTCGTCCTCTAGTACCATGAAAAGATAATTCTCATTTTGTACATAAGATAGTACTAATCATACCCACAGAACATCTGAGTGATAAAATTTTATAAAAAATTCTATAATTAATAAAATTTTGAAGTCTAAGTTTATGATAAATAGTTATTTTTACAAATAAAATTTGCAAGAAATTTCTGCTACATCACTAGTATATGCAGGAATTCTTGCTTTCGTATATACAAATATTTTTTAAAAAAAGTAAAACCAGAAATGCTGTAATGGCCTTACATTTTAATAGGTAAGAAAAGATCTAATAAGATTTCAGATTATTTCTGCTCTGTTAAACAATGTCCCTTGCCATTCTTACAGGGCACACTTAAGTCTGGAACTTCTTACTTTTGTCTATCTTAAGAAACCCTTTACACACACCATTTTAAACACTTTTGCCAAACTTGGTGCAAAATCATTTCTGCAGCTGTCCACTTATGGCAAAATTCTAATGAAACAATCAAAGAATTCTGTGAAGCAGTTTAGGAAAAGTCTGTTCCCAAAAATGTCCAGAGAATCATTATTTCTCTTCCCTTCCCTTCTTTAGGAGGATATAGATAATCTTTTCCTAACTGCCTTTAATAGGAGTAGTTTAGGTTAATTTGGGGGAACTGTAATTTTTGGGCATAATATTAAAAAAGAAGTAATGAAGGTTTCTCAAAAATATTTAAAAATCAAACCAGCAGATTTTCTATTCTACTTTTTCTTAAAAGGCAGAAATGGAAAGGTAAACCAGAAGGGATAAATTTATGATAAAGAAGGATAAAATGCCTGACCTTTCCAGAGTTTGCAAATGCAATCTAAGATAGCAGAGGCTTGTCTCATAATTGAACTAAACTATGTGTCAGCATTAGGCTGAAGTCTTCTGAAAATCTGATTGAGTGTAAATTCTGTTTTTTACTGCTGAGATCAACACTGCCACTTCCCTTGTATATATGTGCCTTGAAGAGACCTGTTTGCAGGTACGGTAGATAATTAAAAGCTGAAAACACACCCCCAAACTATGTGTTCTTGAAATAAAGACTCACCACATTATTCCTGGCCTGAGCAGCGACTTGATTCTATGATTCTGCAATTCTATAGATAGGAAAAATAGATTATAGATTAGATAGGAAAATATTGTCTGTAATGTACTTCAAACTTTAATTTTTTAGAATTTAAGTTCAATTTCTGGGCCCTACTTGTAATTTTTGAAGGCTTTGAATCAACAATAATGAGAAGATTAGGTTCTTCTCTGTTGTAGTTTTATTAAAGCTTTACTGAGCATAATAAATAAAAAATCAGGCTATGGAGTCACTCTTATAAAGGCTGGAAACAGAGACAGAAAATGCTTTGTGACTCTCTGAGACTTGAACTCACTCCTTTCAAGTCCTACTTCAAAATTCAGCCTGGAATGAAACACAACCAGATAGTTAAATATGTTTGTTCCGACTTTTGGTTACTAAATGAGGAAATCTCTATGAAATAGTTCCTCTAACCACTGATTGCTGCTGAAGTTGACTTGGAAATAAAATAAGGAATTGCCAAGGGTAAACATGAAAGTAACTGACCTTTTAAAATACCTCTACTCCAAATTTTTAAAAATTATTTTTATATTTTGCTGCATTGAATACTTACAGCCTCCTGAAGTCAGTTTCATTAACAGAACTGCACTGTAAAATATATTTATTGTGAAATTTGCTGTTATTATGAAACAACAATAAAGCAAAGTAGCTTTTGCATTTATATTGATCTCTGAAGAAAAATTACAATAGACCTGTTGCATTATTGATGAACAGCATTCAAAGCACATTGCCTGTAGGAAATGAGTCTCATTCATAAATTAAAGAGAACAGTTGGCATGAAATAGAACTGTGAGACTTATACTCCTGTGAAAATGAAATAACTTAGAGACAGGTAAATTCTAGAAAAATACATTAAAAAAAATTTTGGAGACTACATAAACTTCAAACAACATACTTACAATCAGTGCAATTTATTTTGCCGTATCATTTAAAATCCTAAAAAGTATTCTTCTATATTAGAAGAAAGAACCTATATCAAAAGAATTAGCATGCTCTTGTAATGTTATGAGCAGAGGTAGTACACATATCCGTAAGCATATATGTTTATATCTAATACTCAATATAGTAATAGAACATAAATAAAGAATATACAACATACTTCTACATATATTGAAATAAATCCTGGAAGATACTATCCTGAAATTTTTACATTATCAGTGTACTGTGATATGTAGCTTATTTTTTTTCAACTTCTGTGTGATTTGATCTAACTTCTCTTGAGCACTATTAGTAGGAAAAAAATGACCATTCAAAACTAAACTCAGTTTGCATTTTTCCCCACAAAATTTCCTGAATATGATACAATTTGAGACCTGGAAAAGCTCAATAAATACTATAATAGTAAGATTTTATTTTTTGCTCACAGGAACATCTTGTGAATTCACAGGAACATCTTGAATTCACTGTCATCTGCCCATTACTTAAAGTTAAGCATAAAGCTTGACTGGATCCTTGAACCTCCTCCACTATGTAAAGTTCTATAGGTAATATATAGTTTTGCCAGCAAATATTTATTCACCATCAAATCGCATCCAAAGAAAGTTCATTAATTTGGGAATAATATTCGTGTGTTGGCAAGAGATTACATTTCAGCTCTGACAGTCCATTTTTCTCTAATAGATTATCACAGTAAACCAGTTTGGGTTGCAATTGCCTTCATGCTGGATTTTTTACCTAACAGTCTCTCTTTTCTCTCTTTCCCAGCCAAAATAAATGTTTTCCTGATTATGTTCTTGTGAAAAGTTTCAAGGCTCACAAGAAATTGGGGAGATAATTTTGTATTCCTTCATACTGTGAACATTCAGTGAGTTGATTCCCCTCCACTCTCCCTTTTACCCTGTTTCTCTTTCCTTTGCTCCTGTTCTAATTTGTTAAATAAATTTTCCTCATTGTGAAGATACAGAACATATGATTCATGGAAGAGAGTACTCAGTATGGTTAGCAAGGTAGATGCATATACTAGGAGCATTGGTAAAAGGCAGTTCTTTATTTGAGGAATTGGATTTTCTAAGAAGTTAGACGAGCAGGGTCATGGGATTGCAAAAATGGCTCTGTGACCTGAAAGTATCAGAAGTTTTAGAAGCACATACACTGATTTTTGTTGTGTGCCTCTGTACAATGGTCATTGCTTATTGAAATTTAAATAGGAAATAAAATTCTGAAAATTATCTTCGTCACACTTGTTATTACTTAGTATTTGGATTGGAGCTAAGCACTGCTACATAGAACAGTCTAGACTCAATATCTCAATTCATGACTTAAGGTTAAATTGGTGCATATAAGTACCACTTAATCATTTTCACTAGCTCAGAGTCTCACATACCATGAAATTAATTTTTCAGTTGATCCCTCACATGAATGATAACATTATTTTTTTCCCCAAGATAATGTTTTACACCTTTCATACATATTCTATCTGGGTATACTGTGAAATAAATGGCAGTCTTTTTGCAGTTTATTTTAGAGCTAAAATCTTTCAATCATTTTTTAAAAATTAGTGGCAATCTAAAAAATCCAAGCCAGTGCAGGAGGATATCTTCAATCATTCACAACTAGTCTAAGCTTTCAATCATCTGCCAGAGTCTGATTGAAAAGTATAGATCATTATGACCTCACAGTGTTTTTAATGAGGAAATCATTACATCATAATGAAAACCAATACATTGCTCAAGTTCATGTTGAGTGAAGCTGAATGGCTGTCTCATGGGAGCTAGGGACTCTGAAGAAAAACGAGAGTCCTAGTAGGTAATAAGCTGACTGTGAACTCCCATTGCCATTGTGAAAAACACTGGTACAGTCCTTGAATATATAAACTGGAATCTATACAATAGGAGCAGAGAGAATATGTTTTCTTTCATTTGGCATGATTTGACTGCTCCTAGAATACTCTGTGTGGTTCTGATATGCAGAATCAAGAAAAAAATTAAATGAAGTAAAAAACATTTTAAGACTTATTAGAACGATTTGAAAATACAGCTTTCAGAGAACAACGTGAGATTTTCGGAGAGGAGATTAACAGTTAACTCAAGTTTAACTGTCTAAGAAAAAGAAATTTTCTTTCAGAGTCTACAGTCTAGCAAAGATCAAAAAACTATCTAAGGACTCAAATAAGATAGAATCATACTAGATATGAGATCTGTAATTTTTATGTGACTGTAACTGGCCATTGCAAGTTGGAGTCAGTGGACAAATAATCTAAAAGGGAAGAGTTAGAGAAATCAGCTGTTTGTGGTTAGCAATAGGCAGAGTCTTTCTTAAGGAAATAAAATGTCTGTTCTGTAGGAAGCATGGAAAAATGACAGGAAGAGAGAAGATGTGTTGAGTGGCATGAGCTGAATTAATAAGTATAAAAAGGAAGGTGTGTTCTCAACTTCAATAACACTGTCCATTTATCTCAAGAACTGATGGAAGTAATGCATGTACTTTGTAGAGCTTAGCTGGGCAACAGTATTTTTGTAATGAATGCCAAAATGAGTTTAGTAGTGCTGTGGAAAAAAGATGTAAACATGGATGATAAATTTAAGATATGTCAAACTACTGTTTTAGAAGGACGTACCTTAAGCCAAGAAGAAGTGTTATAATGACGTTCAGACATCAGGATATAAGGAAGAGAAATTCTGAGGCAGGGGAAGAATGCATCACAACTCAAGACGTACACATATAGAGTCATGGCACAGGGTAAATAGATACTGTAACAAAAAAGTAACCCAAAGGAAACGCGTAGTCCACAGTGTGCAACAGAAACATTTCAAGAGAACTAGTCTTGAGCAGAGGACATGCACAGAAGGAAAAATAGCTGTCATGGGGTAATGTATAGAGAATTTAGGATTGCATTAGTCCTGTACAACCCTTTAACATTGCTGATTGCAGAGCTGAGAGAAGACTAAACGTCTGTAGTTTAGGTAATATGTAACTTGGCAAGGAATAGTCAGAAAAGGAAAAGATAAATTATGATTCTTGTTTTACAAGTTCTTTCATATTCTACTTGTAGGTTGAAAATAAAGAGAACAGTTTTACAGTGAGGTAGTAATTACATTTTTAAAGGAAAAACTTTTCATTTTAATTGAGGCATATAGATTTTTTTTTTTCCAGTCAAAATCTTGATAAAAGAGTGAAGCAGAGATATTTTGCCAAAGGCTTGGCTTCAAAAGAATAAAAATACTTATTTTTCAAAGTATTGTTTACAACATAAACTTTGGCAGAAAAAAAAGAAAACAAAATTTACTATAAGAAAAAGGAGGAAAAGTCATTCTAGTAGAACATAATTTCAAGTAAAAATCTACAGGTGCTGCATATACTTAAAGATACAAATTTTGCAAATACTGTTGCCAAAGTTAGATAATCACAAAGAAAACTTAGCAGTAGGAGACATGAATTTCAGTTGTTTCTTTAGGGAACTCTATATTGAGGACTGAAACTACAGGTAGTATATGATTTACAGTCTCAAGTCTTCTACTTCGAGTAGTTACTCTGAAGAAGATACAATCATGTTTTCAATGAACATAATTTTGATAAGAAGGCATTATATACAGCCTAGAGTGTATTTTATTGAAGTCTGCTATCACAGATGTTATTGTGTACAGTTCAAAGCATACGTTCATTTTCTTTTAAATTCCTACATAGATTGCGAGCATTTCTTTGTCCTGTGTTTTTATTTCTCTTTCAGGAATCATAAAATTTTAATCTCATTTCTATTATTCAGCTGCTGGTTTGTGATATTCTTGAAGCTCCACATAAATAGGAGTTAAAAATTTCCTTATATATACAAATAAGTATTTTCCTATTTACATATACTCAGCTGCATATCTCTATACGTGTCTTTACACTAACAGTTTTTGTAGTAGACATCCTGTTTACAGTATTAATTTTATGTATGTCAGATCCTCAAGGGCCATGGTTTTTGCCAGATGAAGCACTTTTGATTTTGAGTCTGATGAAATACAGCACTGTTATTGATCTGTGCATGACACAGCCAGTCTCTCTGCTGGCAGAGTGTAGCAACATTTATCCAGGAATTTGTGAAATGTCACTTGGATCATGTTCATAAGGTAAACTGTGTGAAAAACAGGATCAAAGCTGAGAATCCATGAGGAATTGGACGTGACTCTTATTTCTTCGTCCTATCTTCTAGGTCAGCCAAGTGGTATTTATTAAAACAATTGCCAATGTTTTCTGTTAGATGTTGAAGAAAGTAAGATTATCGCTAGGAACACTCTGTACAGTGTAATCATACTGCTGTTTTTCTCAGGTTTTAAAATCACTTGGGAGAACAAGATTTTAAGTCAGTAAAAGTGATCTAAGCATTGCAAGTCTATAATTTTTGTTTTGTTTGTAGCACAGTGATGATTCCTGTACAGCTGCAAGCAGGAAACTCTGCTTAGATTTTCTCAAGAATTTTAACTTTTATTGCTTCCCTTTGCATGCAGAGATGTTCCCATTTGTCATTAAGATCTCATTAAGCAACAGTGGTCAGAAAGGGTGTGTGACAGTTTTACATGTATAACTGTCCAAATACTGATACTTACAGGTTTTCTTTAAGGTTGATAAAGGCTGGGGATTTTTGCTAGTATCAACAGTGTGTCATGTAAAAAAATACTGAAAGCTAAGATATATAATAACAAAGCAAACTTCCACATACTATTTATCTATTTGTAAAGGTTCAAATGTCACTTTTCCTGACATTTTTTATAGGTAGTGTTTCAGCAATAACTTGCTTTTATCAGCAAATGAATGTAACACCTTCTCATTAAAAAAATTGAAATGTAAAAAAGACCCAAAAAGCTGCACTTCTTAATTTTCATTTTGCCTTTCTAAAGTAGTTATAACATTAACAATTTTAAAATTACCCATGAAAAAAACATTTTTCTATTTTTGAACATTTTTTCAATTTGAAACATTAAAATATTTTTAAAGTATCTGCATATTTGATTTAGAAATCAATTATTAATTAAAGTAAGAAGAAGCAGGTTTTATTGAAGTGAAAGTTTTGAGTTTGGCTGTATTGGGATTTTTTTTTCCAAATATAACAAGGATTTTCTTTTATTTTGATACGATAATTTCTGTAGTTTGAATCCCATAAGACAAAATCAATATTTAATTGAAATACCGCTTTTGAATTACCATTGAAATGTTCTTGCTCTCTACCTTTTCAAATGTTTTTTCCAATGTTTGTACATAAAAATACAGTAAATCCAGAGGGGAAAAGTTGGTGTTGGACATGAAAAAAATATTTGCACATATGATGCATTTATTTTTAAATGTTATCCCTCCCTATACAAGACTAACATATACGAGATGCAAACTCAATAAGATGTAGAAAAAGTCAGAATTTTACTTTTTTGAATTTTGGGTCAGGTTGTGACTTTTTGTTTGGTTGAGTTTTGTTTTGATTTTTGTTTTTATGGGGTTTTTGTCTTGTGGATATGTATGTTTAATTTGCAAAGATGCACAGGCTGAGCAAATACCAGTGTCCATTTCTTAGAACACGAAGATGGTACTTCATAGTATGAAGGCCACAGCTTGTGAAACTACTGTTCTTCATAGCAGAACCATTGCCAGCTTGTCAAGCACTATTTCTTACAGAGGACATTTATTGTGCTTCTTAGCAGTCTCAAGGCACTTTGTGCAATATTGTATCCTGGTTTGGGTGCCACACACACAAAATAAATGTATTGGAAGAAAGGAACAAGAATTTTAGTAAGTTTTGAACATACAAACATGCTGTGAGAAAAGATTGAATATGTTAATGAGATGTATAAAATAACAGATTAGTGGTCAAGACTGAAGGAGTGTAGTACCAGCTTCCCATCATAAAAGGTTGTTTGAAACAGCTAGTGGTCAGTTTGATCTTCCATATCCTTTAAGGAGAATTTATTTAATTTTTCAAGAAAGACTATGTATATGTATGGAAAATTTTCTCTCTGAAAGAATTGCAGAAGGCTGCTAGGTGAATCTTCTCTGTAGTTAAACCAAAATTTTCAGGAATAGTCTTCTTGTACTGTTTTGCACATGTGCTACATTGAATAACTCTTGAATTCATTACATTTCTCTTTTAGCAATTATTTTTTTTTTGCCCTCATTCTCAAATGGAAGTCTTTTTTAAAAATAACTAGCACAGGAAAGATATCTTAATACTGAAGAGTTTGAACCACAGAGCTAGCAGCTAGTCCTTAGAAACTTCTACTGCTTGGACACAAAATTCACCTTTTTCTCCAAGCAGCTTATTGGTTTCTAGTAAGGTTTATTAATGACTTCAGAAAGAAGGAGTGTAACAATAGCTCCCACATCTTCAAGGAGCAATGTCAGAAAAAAGCATATGCTAGAGTTCTTCTGAACTCCTCGAGACTTCAGAAGAGGAATCTTCATCACCAGTGCAGTGCTGTTAGGTCTTCTGCAAAGCACCACTTTCCTGTTTGACCCTTTTTTCTTACCTGTCCAACACCAAGACATCTTTGTAGCTTTTTTTTTTTTTCTTTCATCTTTGTAGGCATAAAGGAATAGGAGTCAAGAGCTAAGGCATCTTTAACAACAATAGAAAAGGAAAGTGTTACAGCTAAGACTACTTCTGAGACAGGGAACTACACCTGAGATTTCTTTTAAAAAATATTTGTCTACAGCATTCCCTTCTTGGAATTGTCCTAATTTTTCTTTGCTTTAGACCCCTCATTGTTGCAGACAATGTGTGCAGGTTCACGGGATTCTATGGCCTACTGATGCACTGTCCTTGGTAACCTAAGGGAAGAGTTTTTTGGATTTGACACCGTGTTCATTTGCCTGAAGTGCCTGAACCTCACGGACTCAGTTGTTGCTAGAGGAGGTAGAAGAACGTGACTTCTTGCTTACACTTTGCACAGTCAGATTTGCTTTCCTAAAAGCTTACTTGGGAATTAATAAGGTAATCATTAATTGTTCCTATACCTTGTGTCATATTCAGTTTATTTTGCATCACTCTGTGCTACTTTTGATGCCTACTGTGCCAAGCGCTTCACTTCTTTTCTTAGCAGTAGAGACTGTATGACTAGCCATAGCATCTCACAAGATTCACAGGCCCTGGAAAAGGATTTACTTTTTGGTGGCTGAACTTTCCACAGTTTTGAGTTTATCTGTAGATTCAAATTTGGTCCTGTGGTATTTAGGGCATTGTGTACACCACAGAGAAATGTGGGATTTTGTCTATACTCTTGGTGGAGCAAGCAGAAGAGAATGAGGGAAGTACTAAGGGACAGCAACTGTAGGTCTAGTTCAAGTTGGGATGTAGAATTGCAGGGATTAGGCACAAATGTAGTGTTGTCCTCAAACTGTTCATGGATGTGAAAATAACTGATTTTCCAAGTAATTCATCATATTAATGATAATCATGATAAAGGTAAAGTATATTTGACTTTATACATTAGACTGAAAACGTGGCTTTTTCTTGTGATGGTCTCTTCAGATATTTAATAAGTCATGTAAGGAGTATTTTACCCTAAACTGTTCATTTATGTCTGTAATTTTAGCAAGGGTTCCAATGATAACATAAATTACAAATTAAAGATAAGACTGTGGGGGTTCATTTACAAGAATCCAGGGATGAATTACCACCTTAATTTATATGCAGTACGTTGTAGAGGTAATTTTTAAATGCAGTTCATTATTTTGAAAAATATTCCTGTCTTTGCATCCTCCTCACAGTGTCTGTCATCAGATTTCTCATGCCTCTCAGAAGTAGCTAGCAATATGTTTTCATTTTCTTATACAGAAATGCAAGTGATAAATATTTCTACAATATCACCTTTATGTGACTAAGAAAATTACAGGTGCTTAACGTTTTTTGTCCAACTCTTTGTTGTTTATTTCTATGTGTTTTCTGCTATATGAGAACATAGAACTTTTCCATTACCTAAATTTGTTAATGCAGTTCTTATTTAAATTTTTTGCTCCTACACAGCTGTCTACATTGAAAAAAGCAAAACATTCTGAGGACATTTTTTCAGCTTCTGTTGATATCTGAAGGACTTACAAATGAAATTCTTAAATAATTGTATAGAACTAAGCATAAAGCTATGTTCATACATTTTATTCCTTGAATATTCCAAGCAACTTCAGAGAATAGATATATATAATCTACATTTTAGTAACTTATGTCTTAAAACATATTGCTTCCTCAAAGTAAGTTGAAACAGAACGGTCTTTAACAGTTGAAAATCTGAGATTTAAGCAAAGGAAAACAATATATAAAGAGGAGTATGAGGGATGGAACAGGTTTTCCCTACAAACACAGATTTCCTACCCACTTACGTTTGAGATGCAGAAATATTTCAATTGAAAACGGTTCACTATCTAAAACAGATGGAAATGAGGAGAGGTTAAATTAATATTTCACCATTTTTTCAACTGTTTTGTTTCTTTTTTGTTTATAGATTCTCCTAAAAATAACTTCAATTTTTAAAGATATAAAGCTGTATGCTCTGGAACTAAGTGGGTAAATCAAAAGAAAGTTTAAAAACAGTCTTTAAAATAGCATTTTCATTTTGGTTTCTCTCTATTTTATGTGAGTTATACAGAAAACAGATGGAAGCATTATTAATTTTTTCCCCCAATGAGTTTTAGTGCAGCATATTTGTATGTGTTATCTGAAACATATGAATACTTAGTATTGCTGCTGTTAAATTCGTAATGAGTTGTAGGGATTGTGCAATTCCCTGACTGGCTCTCATGCAAGTAGTTCATTTGCAGTGCTTAGATGTGTTAAGATTAAGCAGGGGGAATATGGCAAGAACTATCCCTGACCCTAGATGAAAAATTCAGATTTCTAGCTTTATCCTGACTCTCGTGTTTGGTGTAAATCAGATAAATACTGTGCAGTCCTGAAAAAGATTGCAGTAAAACCTGATCCTCATTACAAAAGATTGCATAGATTCTATGTCTCATGTCGAAAATTCCCTACTAAGTACAAAGCCATTCAAATCTTGGGGCAAGTTTCACACATCAGAAGTCTTTGCTTGTATATAGCATCAGTCAATGTGCACAGGCATGTTACATGTTGGAATACCCAAGGTAACTAGTATGTATTTGAATTGCAATGCTGGGTACATGAAAACATTGGATTTGGACTTCAGCCACATCTTCTCCACTCTCTTGCTATAAAGCTATTTTTGGATGGGACAAAGGTGTTGTGAAATGTCTCTGGTTATATTGTCATTTTAATTAATTTCTAGTAAAACATTTTAATGTACTCTGTTTGGCCTGGTAGGTATTAATACTTCAAATAAATTAAACTAAATATGTAAGCTATATTATAACATAATACTGAATATTTTTATTTTTATGAAATACTAATTTTTTAAGTTCTTTAATTTTTATCTGGAAATGTTAAGGCCTTATGAGCAATGTTCTGCACATCTGTATATTCTGGCAGTTTGCATCTGTGTATTGGAAACTCAATCACTGCAAAAATTAAATCACATAGTTGTGACCATATAATTGATCATAATGAAACTGCTTATATAAGTGATGTTAAATAAATAGTTAATAGTCCTTGTATTCCTTTGAAATTTGCAAGGACAGATGGAGTGCTGCATCTGCTTTAGTATGAAAGCAAGTGTTCTTAATATGTACCGAAATTAGGCATGGGATACGGCAATGTTTACTGGTACAGAGACATGACATTAAAGTGATAGAAAATGAAGGCTAAAATAGAGTTGTTGCAGGTCAAAACCTTTACCTTTGAATTGGCATAATCATTATAGAGATGACATGTTTCGGAAACATTTTCATCATCTTAAAAACTATTGCTTATGTTATTACTAAGTTTTTTTCTTATTTTCTACAGTTCATTTGAAAAATCATTGGTTGCACAATGCATAGTTCTGTACTCAGACTTGTCTTCTGTTTGGAGGAGAACGGGATTTCTTGGAGGATTGGGCCCGGAATATATTACTCCATTTGTACATGAGTGTTATATGTTTCTCTAGAACAGATTTATATATTGTGGTCTTGATCTATGTGATATTATTATTATACACAAAAAGAGAAAAACAAAATTTAAAAGGATCTATCTTGACTGATTTTATTGATTTTCTTCTTTTTATTATTTCATAAGTTGCTGTAGCCAGATGTTGCAATGCCAGGCTTTTATACATTGCAGACTAAATTTAGCTGTAAAGTAACTATAAAATAACTGAATTAAAATTACAAATAAAACCTCTGTTTATAAAGTGCTATTCAGTAAATAGCCCTTTATAAATGATGATTGATGAGTACTAGCCCATGGTTAAAAAGACACTCAGAGCCTTTGACACGAGTCTTTGTTACTGATTACAACTGTTTTCTCAATAGTAGCTGAATTCATAATTTGTATGTGGTAATTTGTATGTGAAAGGGCCATTCTGTAGAGATAACAGCAATGTAAACATTGCTTTTATAAAGCAGATGAACTGCAGTTCTGTTACCATTATCAACAGAACAAATGTTTTGCTTTTGTAAAATACTTGAGATGAGAAATATACCTCTTATCTGCAGGCTGATGTCTGTATTTCTCTTCTGGGAACTAATTTAAACACTTCATGAGAGATTGACATTTTCAGTGCCTTAAACATCCTTAAAAGCTGGTTTGTTCATTACAAACCGTATTTAGTATTACCTCATAATAATACAGCACACCTCACGTATCATGCTTGTATTTACTATGTGCTTTATACCAGACAACTGCGCTTCAAGGAAAGCTGGGGGGAATTTTTGGTTTGGTTTGGTTGGTTGTTTGTTTGGTTTTTTTTTTAATAGACTTTTTTTTTTTTTTGATAGACTATTAGCAGTAATTAGGAAGATTCACTTCAGTAAGATGTCAACATGATATTATTTTTAAAAGTTGAATGTCAGTGGCTTTAAAAGAGGATACTTTTCCCTGACACATAGGTATGGCATGTGAAACATGAAATGTTAATTTAACTTTTCTGCTTATTATTCATGCACAATATTATTTTGTCATTCAGATAGTACACTGACAGAGTGCAAAGGGTGTTAAAATAGTGCTGCTAGAATAAAAAGAGGATTAATCTACCATTGGCCAATTAGCCAAAGAGTACTTAATGGTCTCTAAAGGCTACTGAAGTCTAACAACTAGCTAAAGCACTGGCAAAAAGTCCTCTATATTACCTTCATTTATTTGACATTTTCTGAAATAGTCAGCTGCTGAACTGCATTTGGCTGAAAAAAAATTACAACTAAGTGATGCGATAGATTTTACTGAAGTTTCAGGAGAGTAAATGACAAATAAGTTCTACATTTTAGAAGCTTGTCTTGCTTTGGCAGGGGGGTCTTTGGTTCAATTTAGGAATAGAATATTAAATCACCAAAGACTTCTGTTTGATATTTTGTCTTCGTGTCTAGAATACTAAAGTAATCAACCACTTACAGTATTTGCACCAGAGGAACTTTGAGGATTTGGAGTTATTTACCTTTAGTCTATATGATCGCATTAAGTATGCAGCACAGTTGGCTTTTTAGTGTGGTACGTATCTTTTCATATTTTCAGATTGCTACATACCATTGTTATTAATCATTAGCGGTTGGTTTTTTTTTCTGTGACCCATTAGGCAAAGGAAGGTTTTGAGAACAGTAAAGTCCAAGTTTAGTGGGGTTGACACAATAAATTTTTCCTTGATATTGTAATTATCATTATGTTGTTATAACATTTGATAGAGAAGGTAAAATCATAAATACCTAACTGTGCCTTCAACATAAATGCAAATATTATTTGAAAAGTTCTTTCTAGTTTTATGTGTATAGCAACTACCACTTATGTTTTTCATGATCAAGCTAAAATTGTAAGAAAATAGTTTTAAGTTTTCTGCCTCTTTAAAACCTTCATAGAAGCCATGTTCATTTTTAAAAGGATCTCATTATAGGGTTATTACCTCCTATAGCAAGGTTTCTCAGAGAAAAGGAAAACAGGTGTGTTAACTTTCAGTTTCTTACAGACGTTGCAATGTTTTAATCTGCCATGAGTTTAGGATGGGAAGCTTCATAGCAAATAGAATTTTTATACATCTGCATGTATTAGCCATATTTGAATTACAAAATGAGTAGTAAATTAAGATTATGTCATTGTTTAAAAAGGGTTTCAAGAATACCTGATTTACATCCTGTTTTATAATTTTACCTAGAAATATTTTCCATATGGTGTATTTTGCACATATAAATGTGTGGGGTCATCTTACAGTGGTGGCAGTGCAGTATCAGCCATGACCAACAGAAATGTCATTTTCACACATGCCAGTTTCAGTAGGAGGGTGACTGCTGTATACTGAGTTCAAAGGCCCTCACAGTATGGTTGTGATGCCAAGGAGAATAAGCTGTTCCAGGAACTTCCTGTGTTCATCCACTGGGCCTGCCACATAGCTGTCTTTCCGAGCAGAGGGTTTATGGTGAAAAGCCTTGCTGAGTCACTGGAAGTTTGACACTGACTGCATAGCAACTGAGTTTTCATCACTTACTCCTTTGTGAACAGCAGAGCAGTGTCATGGGTATACCAGGAGCAAGGAGATTAAGATAGATGGATGTTAAAATATTGAACCCATAAACATCTGTTAAGCCGAAACACTCTGGAGGATGTGCAGGAGGCAAGGGCCGCTACATTGTAGAGGAACAGCGATAGCCTGCCTTTATCAACATCTGGTCTAGCTGGTGCTTAAGATTCTACCTCTCATCCCTGTGACCTCTTCCCCTGGAGTAAATTCTTTTTACTCTGTCACTCAGGATTTGCGTGCATGGTAGCACACACACAAAACTTCTGCTGTGTCTAAAGAAAAAAAATAACAAAAGACTTGACCTAAAACATAGCAAATGGTGAGGAACAGCAGGGTGATGAACTTGCTTCTTAAGTAAGTAAATGCCAGGAATATCTTTTAGGCATGAATGTCTTGCTAGGGCAAGGGGGCTGATTTTATCATCCCAGATGGATGTATATACGACTTTCACATATTGCAAAAAGAAGAGTAATGCAATAAAATTATGAGTGCTGTAGCACATTTACATTGTATACAGAAGTACTAAGAGGCAATCCTCTTGATATCTCTCATTGCAATTGCATGTCTACCTGCTTTTGCAAGTTGTGGGTGTTTGTGTTGTACATATATTACTTTCACTTCACCACTGTAGTTCTGATACTGTTTCTGAGTTTATGTAGATTCTTATTGTAAATTCTTTTTTATGCCTCCTTAATTCTAAAACCAGATGTCCTCTTTAGTACCTGTCACATGTAGGCCATTTCTTTTTCAATATATTTACTAAAATTTTTGACAATGTGGCCAATGCAATCAAGACATTTTAGAACTGATGCATATTGTCAACAGCAGTAGCCTAAGAAACTTGTAAGAGTCACAAGCTATCTTGGGCAGATATGGGGGCATTTCTAGTTTTAAACAGAGATATTGATCTAGCTAAGATTTTTTTTCTTGCTTTTCTTTTTATGAATAATTTATTATAGAGACACTGAATCATGAAATTCTGCATGAACAAATACTGGTTATGCTAGACAAATTAACATAATCCTTATATTTTTCTATACTATGTCTTTCTGTACAACTAGTGTCTTTGCTTATTGAAGTAGCCTTCTTTGTCCCTTATTCTGAGAATGTATTAATTATAGGAATATAATATCAGATTAAGGAATAGTCAATCAGAAAATACATTAACACTATTTATTTCTTGTTCAATAATGACAGCAGACACAGAAGAGAATGGCAAGATTAACCCCTTTACTGAGAGCAATACTTACCTCAGATATATATTTAAAATGCCCATTGACTTCAATAAGTGCACTTAATGAATGTGAAATAAACACTGTTAGAGTTTTAACTTTAAGTGCAGGATGCAGTTTCTCACACTCATGATATTTTTTTAAGGTAATGCAAAATCTACAAGCATTTTTTGTCATTTTTAATAGGATTAAATATGGCTATAAGTAGTTTTTATTTGGATATATGTTTATCTTGAGATTATCAACATGGGAGTAAATACATATATAAACATGTATATGAAAAGGTTTTTTGTAATATCATCAAACAGTGTAAAATCTAATTTTAGTTAAATAATTAACTGGTTGGAAATATAATACTGTGTTTAACTTTGTTTTATATATATATTTTTTTTTTTAAACCACCATATAATCAGGCACACAGTTATTTCAAGCCGTCATATTTTCTCTGATTTCTGATTGGAATTCTTCACAAAGGAAGTGCTTTTTTGTACTTGGATATATTTTAATACTATTTTGTACAATTGTTCCATATGTTAAACTACAGTAATACAGTCTTACTTGGAATAATAAGATAATACTATAGTTACCCTTTTAAGGAGCAGAGAGCTGTTAGGCCATTGTTGGCTTCCAGCTGACTGCAGTTTTGTGAAAGTTAACCACTAGCATGGAGGTTATTTCAGTTCCCTTTTTTGCAGAACAACATTCAATAATATTTAAATTAAAACAATTATTTAAAACATTAGCTTTATAAGGAGTTTTGTGAAATATATTGGTACAAAGATTGAATAAGTCTTGATGATTTCAGTCAAGTGCAACAAGACTGAGAGTTTGTTTTCATGATATTTATCACTAACAAGGCTTGCTTGCTAATTGGACTTAGTATTTATGTTGCTAAATGAGAAGCATTTTGGCTGCAGTATAGGGTGGTAAGACCTACCCAGTGGAATAAACAACTAACATCTGTTATCCTGTCCTGCTCCAGCTTGTCTTTTACCACTTAAGTACTTCAGCCCTAGAGTCAAGGTTATGGAATATGTGGTTCTCTGGCTGTGGTGCATGTATGTGAAAGGGATGAAATAACACATGAGTAAAGACCAGCCAACCAGAAGATCTTTAGTGCAGCTGGTCCACTTTGCTTTAACCTCTACAAACCCTGCAAATATCAAAATAAAAGCCAAGAGAAGGGTGTATATTTTATAGCAGCTATCAACATAGCAATTTAAGTGAGCTTATGGTGGTCACCATTAAAACAGATTTGACTTTACCACCTTTAATACACACTGGTGTCTGAGACACCCTGGTATTTCTTCAAGTCTTGTGTAGAAATAAGTGCTGAATTCCAGAGAGGCTCTAGATAAACAGACTTCAACAGTAACTACTGTTACAGTTTGTATGATGATTTTTGCTTGTCAAGGCAAAAACAGCGATGTGTTCAGTCAAAATTGAATTTTTTTGCCTTAAAAAAAAAAAAAAAAATTCTTGGTTTTCATGTTAGTTAACTTATTCTTCCTGCTGATTATGATCTTTACCTGGACTGGAGAATTCAACCTACAGTTATACAATATATTTACAAGTAATATATATTGTTTTCATTCCTCTTGATTTCTGAACTGGAGAAGCAGCTCATATGATCAAGCAGAAATATTTTTAGGATGAAACTGATTGTTTTTTCTCTTTGTAAAACAGATGTTGACCTCCAACCTGGCCAAGTGGCAACAGAAGAAGGAAGATTTACAAGGAAAATTAAAGTTGAGAGTACATCTGTCTCAAACTGCTGGCAAGAATGAAGCCACACCAGTTCCTTCAAAGAACATTGATTTAGAGGTGAAACAGCTGCAGTGCAAACTAAAGGTGACAGAATAGATTATCTAGCACCGAGGATAATTTGTATGAACAGTAGTTCATAACTGGGTCAAGCACACATACGTATACTCACATGCACCTATCATTTATGTATCTTAGCCAATGATTAGCAATTTAGGAGTTAGATTGCCTTTGATGGTAAGCAGAAATGTACTCATAAGCAGGAGAACTAAAAGTTACAATTAAAACAATTTTTGCAGATCAAATAGGCCAGACAAGGCATCTTGCTGGGCTTTTACGCAGTGATTAAATACATCTTGTTGTAAGGTGCTGTGGAATTACTTCAATGAGTATTGTGTTGATTCTTTTCTTCCTTTAAGAAAGACAAAAATAACAGCTCTCTGTGAAGGGGAAGCAAAGGATTTGAGCTAATGGGGCGGCTTCTGTTACAGTGTTATACTACCTATATATCACTGTTGTTTTTGTCTTCAAAGAAACATTTATTGTTTAAAAATTGCATTTTTGTAGATTAGCAGTTAGAAAAATACAAAATAATCAATGATGCAATTTTTCAGTCTCCAGTGATTCTGTTGCATGGGAATGGTGTAGATACTGGGCTGTGTTGTTCTGAAAGCCTTCTCAGCAGATGGCATGGCTCAAACATATTAATTATTCTTCTCTTCTCACTAGAGGAAATAAATGTGATACAGAATGTCCAAAAGTTGTTTTTTCCAATTTTTTTTCTGTTAAATAGTAGAGGAAAGAGAAAAAGTCAAAATGGTACAGCTTCTTGCTATTAGAAGAAACGGCACAGTAGCAAGGTATCTGCCAAGAGATCAGAAAAGGCCATAGTACCTGGGCAACAATGCTGGCCCTAAACACCGGTTTAGCTGTGCTACTGCACAAGATGTGGGTAATGCTCAGACCTCTTAGCTGTTGATGATAATCATGGTAATACAGATCTTGGCTATAGCACACTGGATGCATAACATCTAAATTCAAGGATTAGTAAAGGTAGGTTGCATTGATAACGAAATGAGGTCAGTAGGGAGTAGCCATTAAAAGGCACATAAATTGACCTACTGTAATTATGAGAAAGATATATTGAAACCATACACACTGACTTCTTTGGTGTTGTTTTTAGATTTAGGATTGACTAATCTGCTTCTGTTACTGGTGAGTGGTAATTTTGGTTAATTAGGGTTGTACCTTTTAGATGAGTATCTTCATTATCCAGAAACCTTACAGTCAATTGCTTTATGTAAGTAAGAAAAATTAAAATAATGGGGATTTACTTTTTAAACAGTCTGAGAATAACACCCATGACATAAGCCTACTTTATTTGTCAGCTACATGTGAAGAGCAAAATAGATTAATGAAGAATAAAGAATTTTTTTGTTTCTGTAGCAAAGGCAACATTTAGAAAGCATAGATAAATCTGATGTCAAAAATACTAGCATGACTTCAAGGTATATTACACTCATACAGGTCATTCACTTAAGAGTTAGACTCGGTGATCCCTGGGATCCCTTCCAACTCAGACCATTCTGTGATTCTATGATTTTTAATGAAAAAATATAGCATCTATGCAAAACTGTATTTAGAATGAAGGTAGTCTGTGACCTCAAATGCTGAGTAATAGCATAAATTCAGTGGTTTCTGAATTGGATGAGCATTTTGACTGTAAGGGCCTCAAAAGCTACTTGAATCAAGTTTCTAAAATTCCTAACCTTATTTAGGGCTAATTTAAGTTCTGCAAGTCATTTTTAGTAGGATTTGGCAAACGTTGTCAACTATTTTTCAAGAGTATCTATCTTAGTTAAAAAGGAGGTACAAAGTTATTCTCCTAAATATCTAAATGTGTAAACAGCTAAAGCTTTCCTTTATCCTTTCCAAAATCTCAAAAGTACCTGGGTTTGATATTTCTTTTTTTTTTTCCGCAGAGCTGCCTTTGCAGTATTTGTTTATGTTTTATGCAATGACTCCTGGTATCTTTGCCAATAGAAAGAAATGTTTTGAGAGTGGGTGGTGAGCTTGGAAGCAAAATACCACATGCATATGTCTTTGCCTTTGAGCGTGTGCAGAGGCCCACCTAAGTATTCAAGTTCATATCTGGTGCATAAACCGTGTAACAGGGTGCTGTGCTTTACATTAATGAAGCTCAACCTCCATGAACAGGTCTCAGGAAACTCAGTAATATTCTGCTAGCATACATCATTTTAACAATTTTCTGGTTATATCTCACATTATAATAATACTAAATAGACTAGACAAGTTATTAAGAACAATATTTTACATCTAACAATGCACACAAGAATATATACTCCCCTTGAGGTGCACAGAGTTATGTACAATACTCCCCATTAATGTTAATAGGCGTTAAAAGTCTGCACTGAGCAGAGAAATTCTCCTGAAGTATCTTTGTTTACAGCATGTCTGATCTGTTTGCTTATTGTTTATAGATAGTGAATAAAAAGCTGTAGTACAGTGTCTCAACCTGTATGCACATATGCACACATATATGTTATGCATATGCTTAACACGTATGTATCTTTTAGTAACATCTTTTGGAGTTCTGAAATCTCTGTGTGGTGTGTTTAATCTGCCATTTTCAGCAATGACATTGAATGCAAATGCTCAGATTGCTAAAATGCCTACTTAGTTAAATTTCATATTTTTATTTCTGTAGACTGATGCAGTTGCTTTGAATTTAAATTTGGGTAGATGATATGTATCTTTACATGGAAGAATTGAGGCGCTGTTTTCTTGTTACTGTATACAGTGAGGAACGGCCAACAACTGTATAATTCTCCTTCACTGGAATTATATAACCCTGAAAATTAGGATCATACCTGCTTGTTTCTGAAATTTAAAATTTTTGTTTGTAGACACAAATGGAAATGACTTTGTCTTGTGCTTTGAATTTCAAGAGACTAAAACCAACCACTCTTATAGATTATCTTGTATTTCTAAATGCACATAATGAAAAGAATTACTGTACATTCTTGCTATATAGATGTAGACCTCTTGTGCTCTGGACCTACATAATTTAAAGATGTAGTTCAAATAAAGATCCAGTTTTACTTTTCTGTTACCCTTTCACCTGACCATATCATGCAAGAGAAAAATGTGGTGCTAATAGGTGCACTGGGCTTACAGGTACCCTGGGGAACATCTATTGATCACACATTATTAGAACAATGCAAAATTACTGATTTTTATCCTATTTTCCAAGGAACATACTTCTACTTAAGTGTTTCTAGAAAGTAAGAATGCTCCTTAGCTCCAGTTAATTTCTAAGAACATTAATAAAATAGTGGAAGTTTACATAGCTCATTATTTTAAAATTTACTGTGGACTACTATCATCTCCAGTCTGCTTTATTTGTATTTTAATATTTTTCAATATAGTGTTCGAATAATGAAACCACTAAGCAATCGACCACCATCAAGTCACTGAAGAACGAAGTTCAGGAAAAAGAGGAGCGGATTCGGGAACTACAAGCAAAGGATGGTCTCTCTTCTATCCATTGTGTTTGGTGCCACCCAGTGGCGCCTGTAGAATTGCTACGTTAACCATTCTTAGGTTTTTAAGACAATGTTGTATTCTTTTTATAGCAGTCTTGCAGACTGGTACAGAGGGGTTTTGAGAAACCAGAGCAATACATGCCAAAGTTGTAGGATTTTTTAAACTGACAAGTGACTAACTAACTACAGTATCTGTATTGCAATAAGAATACCTTAAATCAAAACTCAGACTCTAGGGTAGAGTTTTTTATCCTTGATGTAAGTCAAAATGAATTCCTCAGCAATGTTAAACACAGTCTTTCAAATTCAGTAATTCTTTGCCTAGGGGCTAAGAAACATGTCAAGGTTCAGATGCTTAAGCAAGATTAAATAGCTACTCTTATATTCATATAAAAGTTCAAAAAGACAGTTGTATTTGTTTCTATTTGAATTGATTAAGGTTTACTACTCATTTCGAAATTCACAAATTGTAAAGTATACAACTGAGATTTTTTTCTACCTACTTTGATACAATAATGTTCTTCAATTATATTATTATAAAATATAAAAAGTGCAAAAAAGCTATTTGTGTATCTGTGAATTTCTTTCTGCCCTAGAATTTAACTCCTCTAACAGTTCTCATTTTTTTGATTGTAGGAAGAATGCAGTTTATTTGTCTGAAATTTGTTCAATTCAAAAATAGTTAGGGCTTAAAAATAGTTAAATTGTGTGCCTTGTTTATTTTTTGTTTCAAAGTGAAACTGACTTTTTCCACCAACAGATTTTAAATTTAAAAGTATTCTTGGGTATCATGCTTTCTTTAAAAAATAGCTACTGTTTTTTCATAAGGTATAATATATAATCACCAGAATAACATTTTAGTATAAACGTAAAATAGAGCAAAGAAAATTTTATATGCACTGTTTTTCTGTTTTGTTTTGTTTTGTTTTGTTTTGTTTTGTTTTGTTTTAATATGCTATGGACATTCTTAATAACTGTGTTGTATTCCTGGACATATTAACACCATTTCTTTTGCCTTCATTAGAAAAAAATCCAGATGGCTGAACATATTCAGATATTGCTTATATTTATGTGCAAATATTAATTTGTATCATAATAGCAGAAGCACTGTATAAGGCATCATTTTCTCATTGAATAGATTATTTTGTAGTACATGAGAATTTATTTTTTATTTATTTGAGAAGTTTCTGACAGATGCTGATCTTATGTCTAGGATTTGCCATTTATATCATCTGACATATAGGGATAGAGATTTTTCATCTATTTCTGTGTATTACTCAGTTGGATGAAAGGATACTTCCCCATTTCACTTTCTTTTGAAAAACATTTTATACAAAAGAGAGTTTGAATGATTGCTTGAAACATCAAAGGAATTTAATTAGTTAAATTTTGCATGCTCAGCAGGTTTCTTTTGCCTTTTTTGATAACAGTTTAAGAATTACTGTGATTTCAGTTCAGCAAGCAAAAAGCAAATCACAAATATATTACATATTTAGAAATAGGTCTGCCTAATGAGTGTCTGAAACTGGGTTTAGTAGTTGAGGATGGGATAAATTGCAAGAATTGCATTAGCTATTGTTTAAAAAAGTATTCTAGACCTGCAGGAATAATAGTTTGTGTACTACATTTATGCTTTTTAGTTGCATATTAACAAAATTTTCTAAGTGGCATGCAGTCTGACTTCTTCTCTTGTAGAATTTCTCAGTTGGAGGGGGACCTTAATGTGAAAAGACATTTGATAGAAGACTTAAGGTCTCATCTAAAAGCAAATCAAGAAAATGAGAGAACCTCAAATGAAACATTGGAAAGTCTTCAGAGAAAGGTATTTCTTTCTTGCGATTCCTGAATTTAGAAAAAACAGAAGCTGGTGAAATGACTGAAGTTATTTCAACACACTATACATATTAAATCAATATATTGCTTTAAGGAAACAACAAACAGTTAATTTAAGAGTGTAATTCCCTCCACTATAATTTGTATGAAATCAGTATATGGTGATAGCTTGAATGGATTCAGCATAATTTAATGTATCTTCATTAGAGGTGTAATTAAATATTAAAGTATTCAGAACACACAATTGCAAGGATATGCTGTAAGTAGTGGGATTTAGTATTATGCACTGTAAGTTCATAAAATACAGTAGACCTGAAACAAGGGCAATTTTACATGGCATATGCTAATGAAGTCCATGTGTCTCTCTTGGCTATAGTAGTTAAATGCTTTAATATGTTAATCTGTTTTCTACTGCAGTGTTATGAATGATTCACAGTTCTTAGTTTAATATAATTGTATCTATGTAGGTAATGCTTGACTTCCATAGCAAATTATTTTCTCCCACAAAATTATAGGACAATTTCACTGAAGGTAGGAGAACTTCTATATGGTTTGGCATATTTCTGTATTATCCAGCTGACGTATTGCGCTTTGCTCTTTAATACCAGAAAAAGATTATGATGTTTGTCTGAGAGGTTATACAGCTTATGACCCCAAATAGGAATAAACAATTTACCAATTTGCTTTTGTTTGCCTAGAATGCAGGTTCTTACTGAATATCACAAGCACCATCTCTGCTGGCAGTCGTAGCACTTTCAGCTCTAAAGAGAGCTACTGTCTTACCCTATGTGCAAAGAGAAGGTGTTATTAAGAAATCTACAGCCAGAAAATGAGCACAAGTAAGCAAAGGAGCTAAAGTATAACATGAGATAAATACCTGGTTTTGGTTTTAGATAAAAGATTTAGAATGGAATGATATGCTTTAATGTTGTTCTTGGAGTACTTTAAGCACTGCATTTCCAGAGAGTCAATCCCATACATTATTTTGATTATTCCATGTGGAAAATCAGCTTGATAAATTTTACATTGTCTTCAGCAAAAGATCAAAGAAATTCCCTCAATTACTCAATATTGTCAGGAAAACTTTGTGATTAATACTATCAGGAGAGCTGAATGATTTTTAGGATCACTGATCTTTTTCATTTTACCCCAAATCAGTCTTTGCATTAGATAATAATTATCTAGGAGCTTTACAGACTACTAACATGTAGACAGTTGTTTTCTTGGCTGAGTTTGAATTTATGTTTTTACCTGTGACAGAAGAAATTAGTGGCAGTTTTGGGTAGCTTGCAAGTACTGTAACGCTAAAATGTATCTATAAACTTTGTAAACATATATATAAACAAACAGCTCTGCAGATGAAGAGTTACAGGATTGTGTGCAAACTTGTCTCTACTGGATCAGCAGTAGAGATTTGTTAAAGACTGTAATTTCAGAAAAAGGTACTTCAATAAAATTATTCATAAAGATAAGTTAATGTAATATAGATAGGCTCAGTTTTTATTTTATTTTTATGTTTTATATCTTGATAGTCAATGTTCTTGACCTTTCATTATTTCAGGTAAAGGCACTGGCTGAAGACTGTTCAAGGAAAAAAGCTTCCATTGACTCACTGAAACAAAGATTTAATGCAGCTATGAAAGAGAAGTCTCAGTATGAACAGATGTATCAAAGGGCTAAAGATGATTCGGAGAAAAAGATATAATTAGAGTTGTGCTGGTTGCACTGAGGAACTTTTTCATACCTTACTTTCAAATCAAAAGTTGCAAGGTCATCAGCTTAAAGTTTTTAAATACAGAAAGGGATAAAAGAGGGGAATAATAGTGATCTTTTTCTCCCATCTAAATCCGTAACATCTCTGAAATTTAGATACTGAAACATGGACATAATGACTGAAAACCAGATTACTTTTTGCCATGAAATTACATTTTATGTGTTAAAGTGGAATATTCTGTGAAGTCAGCCATGGTGTGGGAGGTTGGTTTGTTCATTCATTTGTCATCTATCATACCTTCTTATCAGCTTTTATCATAGCACGGCTATGTCTCTGTGGTGTATTTCAGGATCTCAAACTTACCAAACTAGAGAGCAAAACGATTGAGACTGAATGTCCTATGACTGAACTTGAGACTGCTGCATCTGAACAGCTACACAGCTTGGCTAAACAGAGTTCACAGGCTTTGGAAACAGTACAGAAGAATCTGCTGCTCACCAGTGGCAAAGTAGAAGAGTTCAAGACATTTGTGAAGGTTTCAATTTTTATTTTCTTTGAGTATTCAAAGATATTTGTTATTGAAAGCAAAATGTAAAACATAAAGCAAGACTAATCTTTGGTGCATTCCCTATTCTGAAACAATTTTTGTAGTTCCTGCAGTGGTCTTTTGTCAGGTCTGAACTGGTCTAAATAAGGAAAAAGAGTCAGGGTCTTTCCCCTAGGCTTCCAAAGAGTTCAATAATTTCTATTCGTCATCTTTCTATATATGACTGCTATACACTTGTTCCCAGAAAAAGGTGCTTAGTTTTATATCAGATTACTCTGCAATAAAAAATTCCCAACACATTTGATATAATAATTCATATCTATTGATTGGTGTGAATTACCTCCATATGCACATGCTTCTTGTTTTAGAAATATTAAGTAAGGAAGCCTCTATATTGCAAAACTGAAAGCAGTTTTAGGAGTAAATAGAATATTATTTCCTTATTTTGGCTAAATACTTGACAAACTGCTTTAGTGCATCATGCAAGAACACTGTCTCTGTGGTGTTACACAGATCACTTCATCATACTAAGTCAATGCAGTGTTACTGAACAGACCAATCCCTGTTTTATAATTTAATATTTGAAATATAAATATTATTTATTTTTCTGAAATACTCCCCACATAATTAAGAAATATAATGCCTATTCAGTATCTGTCTTGAATCTGTAGCATCTGAAGGAATGGGCCTGAAGTTGTGTCAGAGGAGGTTTAGGTTGGATATTAGAAAAAGGCTCTTCAGCCAGAAGGTGGTTGAGTACTAGAAGACACTCCCCAGGGAAGTGGTCACAGCACCAAACCTGACAGAGTTCAAGGAGTGTTTGGACAATACTCTCTGGCACATGGTGTGATTTTTAGGGTTGTCTTATGCAGGGCCAGGAGTTGGAATTGATGATCATTGTGGATCTCTTCTGACAGAATATTCCATGAGTCTATGATTCCATTAATTTAGCATATTGTCCCAGTTCAGCAGCTGGGACCAGTTTATCACTGTGTGACAAAAGCTGTGTGTTCTCCACCCTCTGCGTCATTTCTCGTGAACTGTTAACAATTTGCAGCAGCTGCCCAGGGCACACCCAATCCCTCAGGCTGTAAGCTGGGTGTTAAAAAAGCCTGTGAGATAGGAGCTGTGATAACTCCCCTCTGGGGAGTGATTAGCACTTCCACACGCAGCCTGAGGGGGCATGTCTGCCAATGGGCCAGCAATGATTCCAAAAACACTCAATGACTCACAGATCACCCACTGTAGAACTCCCTGCCCTGGGGGAGATACTGAGTGTTCCCACCTGAACCAGAGGGTATATAATCTTGAGGTTTGGGGACTTCTGGTACTGAAAACTAAAAAGCTAAATACCTTCTTGCCTAGATAAAAAGAATATGCACACATGTTTCAAGTAACGTTTTTGCTGACTACTGTTCCTCTGCAAAAAATTTTTTTGAAAATGGAGATGCTGTTTATAAGTCAAATATTGATGAATAGGGAATTCCTAAGTAGACTAATTTGTTTAGTTACGTGTTAAAATCAGAGTTTATTTGGTCTACCACTGTAAAAAAACATCATTGGAAATTCTTGGTGATTCAGTGGAATTGTGCAGTATGTCAAGTAAATCCTGTTAAAATACTTCTTGTGTGTTGGATGTTATAACCTGTATCCGAAGATCAAGGTATTGTGATAATACTCAGTGTGATAAGTAGTAGTAGTCCTTCCTGCACCAGCTCTTCCTTTGAAATCTGGCCTATGTCACTTCTGCTCTCTTCTTCCAGGTAGCTCTTTGTTTCCCCCCCTGTTCCCCCCCGTGGTTCTCACTCCAGTTTCAGTATCTCAAGTAATTTTTCCTATATAGAGATCAAGTCTAACCTGTATCTGGTTTGAAGAGGTTAACATATTTGTATGACTCTCTTACCTTTGTCAGCCATTCTGATAGCTTCATAAGCTTTACTTGTTTTTCAGAGTGCAGTTGTAATCTTTTCATTCATAAATTGACTGCACTCACTTTTTCTACCCATTCCACATCTGTTGGGACATTATATAGTTCTTTTTTTTAACATATAAAAATTAAATTATTTCAGTTGCTAATTAATAGTCAGAGCTATTAATAAAACAACAGAGGAACTACAGAGAAGAGAGCGTGACTCTTTCTGTTTTAGCAGATAGTGTTACTTGCTTTTAGAGTTACTGATAACACAGAACCACAGGACTTAAACCCATTTGGGTCAAGATACTAAGTTACAAAACCTGAGGGAGTGACTTCTGGTAGAAGTCCCAATATACATCACTGAATCACATTAGAGGGTATGATGAGTTAGTAGTTGAGCTTGATTTGTAATACACAGTAAAATGTTGCTTCACATGCACCCCAATTTTTTACATTCATGCAATGAAATAAAAGAGCTAGATTGTAGCATCTAGTGATAGTGTCTAAAAATGGTGGAACAATAATTACAACCAAATTTGCTGTATCCAATATGTTGTAAGTAATCACTGGACTTATTCTGTGGGAAAATAGTATAGGGATCAGGTGTTATGTCCTGAATTACTTTCAGTGGGAAGAAACAGTGCACCTAAAATAGGTAGATTCAGAGCAGTTCATTTCTTCCAAGCTGCTATAGGGAAGATATAGGCTAGTAGGAAATATGAATAGAAATTGTGCACTGTAACGGTTTATAAAGCAACCAAAAAAATCACACTTCCATAATTAGAGAGTAGTTCCTTATAAATATCTATTTCAGCTAGGAAAGGCAACAAAATATTTAGAAATAAAAAGGCAATATAGAGGAACTGGAAAATTAATTATAGCTAATAACCTGAAAATATGAGCAACAATAGACTATAAAGGATGGAGAAGGTAAAGAAGTCAGGGGAAATCTTTGGGTAGAAAGGCCAAGAACAATAGTAAATGGGCAGTATTTAAAAATGTACTACTAATAAGGTAGCTATTACAGAGTGGATACAATCTATTATTAGTTAAAGGAATTCTGTAGCTGTGTAAAGATAAATGTCTTGCATGAATATTTCTTTTTTGTGTCTGGACTGAAGTAGGAAGATGTTGCAACATTCCCAGTCTATTAGTGGCCAAAAGAAGATTTTAAACATTTGCTAGAAAGAAGTAGTATTTTTAAACTGAGATTTTTATAGCTAACTACTTTATATAGTGCTGGTTAGGAAATTTTTCTCTTGCTGATCTTCATTTTGAAAAGTATCCAAAGTTAGTGTATATATATTACAACATTGCCTGGAGTCTAAGAGAATAATAATATTGAGTCAATATTCCAAAAAGACAGTATTTTAGGTTCATTAGTCTGGCCTCATTTCTGAATAAAATACTGAAAATCTGATATGAAATTCAATTATTAAAATATTAAAGCATAGGAGTATAGTTATACTTCTTAGAATGCATTTGTGGACAGTTTCATTGAATAAACCTGATTTTTTTTTTTTTCTTGAAGACAGTACAAGTCAGTTGATAAAGGTTGCTATTCATTTTAATACACTGTTTTTTAAGATTGTCTGACCTACTATTGAGTTGTTCAGATAAAAAATGCAATATCAAATAATATGTTAAACGGTTTAAAAATAGCCCATGCAGTTGATCTGAAAAGTAAATATTAAAATATACTTGTTTTTAGGGTTCTGTAAAGATCAAAGCCAATCTTGATTTTTAAGTATTTTTGCAAAATTCAAATCCTAATTAAATTTTTCCATGACATATATGAAGACTGAGAAATAATAATAAAAGTAAGGCTGTAAGTATAATGTCAACTTGGCCCAATAAAACATTTTTATTACGGAAAAATGCACACTACACTTAAGAGGAACCAGGTGGCTCTGACAGTACTTCAGATGCCTTTTCTAAAGCTACATGTTTTTTTTTCTAAAGCTACATCTTTTTATCCCATCCAGCTTCCATCAGCACCATAAATTCTCTTTCAGTCATGCACTCAAGTTCTATGGTGTACCATTGTTCAAGGTTTCTATAACATGTGTTGAACTATCAGATTATCAGGTGGATCTTGCCAGTTATGTGCAGCAAAATGTTCTTTCTTGTGGTTATAGTACGTCCAAGAGTTCATGCAGAAAACAGGCATTGAATAAAGTTAAAAAACTGCTATTAGACTGCTTGACTGGATGACTGTTAAAAATACGGTACCACATGATAGTCTGCTACAAAGCTGTCCAAAATCCTTCATGAATTCTCTTCTCCTGCATTAATGTGTTTCGGGTTTTTTTGGCTCAGTTGACTTTACTGTATTTTGCTCTTAGAGACCCTTGTAAACTCAAGACTAGGTAATGTTTTCTGTCCATTCAACTTGCACATCAGCAAAACTTGTTTTTAAGAGTTAATCTGCAGTGATGACACCTGCCCGAGTATGAGAATATCAGAGCTTTTCTGACCTTGAAGAAGGTCTTTTGATAAGGCATCTATATTCAACTGTGCGTGTGATAAATAGTTGATGGCAGCTTAATGCTTCAAAATCAGCTAAGTGCATTTCTCACTTCCATAATGCCTCTTTCTTGTGGGACTTGTGTGCTTTCTACAGAGGATACCCACTGCAGCACAGTGCACATCTGGCATATTCTGGCATTGTTCTTGATAGGTCTCCAGTACAACCATCTGATAGAACTGACTGCCAAAATCAAGACCCATGGCAGTTTACTTGGCAAGCTTAGTGGATGTTCGTGGGGATCTAACCCTCACCCTCTTAAGACATCTGCCCTCATTTTGGCCACTCAGAGCAGGACTTAAGCTAGTTGCATTTCTGCCTCGCTCTGCTGTTTGACATACATCTCTGTGCAGCCACATGTGTCAGGGACTTATTTCACGTCTGCTTGGCCAAGTAATGTTCTGCCAGTTATTTGCCATTCAGTCACTGTACCTTATATCCCAATATATGTCAGTGTCTCTTACCTTTCTGCAGTTTATCTTGAATACTGGCATCTGTTTTGCCATGGCATATTTTCTTACTGCTGTCTTGGGCTGTAGTTGAAAATGCAGGTATGTTAAGTAAAATAGGTAAGTTAACACTTCTTTTTAAAAGTTCACCCCTGTGTGACCCTTATTGCTCATTTCTGCCTTTATGAAGCTTCCTCCCTGCTCCCATTTAGGAAATGTCATAATAGATATTATATAGGTTAGTTGTGAGCTAGTTCATGACAATTCAGTTAACCTTTTAAAAACCCAGAAACACCAGTTTTGTGCAACACAGTCAGAGCAGGGACAGGCTTACAAGGTTGCAGGCTAGAGATGCTGGGACTGCCCCTAAGTGGCAATGCTAATTGAAAATGTTTCATGAAATTTCTTCAGGTTGCAAAGAACAATTAATGACTAATCACTTTCCCTTCAAAAATTCCCTTTATTTGGCAGATTTATGTTATTTACCATCATTGTCTTTTTCTCTTGAACTGTTCTGTATTGGAAGATAGAGCATTGCTACGAAACGTGTTCTCAGAATGGCCATATACAGATGATGCTCTTTATCTAAAAAACCCCCAATATATATAAAAATTAGACATAATTGGTAGTTGGGTTGTGTGGCATAATTATTTGGGAAATATTCTGTCAGTTTTTATTGGCTCCTTTGCAACACGAGAGCAACACAAGTACACTGCTACTGCCTGTGCTTCCAGCCACAGAGTCAATTTTTTGCATAAAAGGACATCATTGCAGGGGACTCTCAGAATTCTCCAGTTATGTTGAGACAGTAAGAAATATTCTTTATAGAGCATTTCTGTTGCTGAATGTATTCTCAGATTCTGTGGATTCAGTTTTCTTGGCAATTACTCCAATTCCTTTCAGGCCCAGGATATGCAGAACAGATTTTTCACACAGCTACCAAGATTACATGTGGAATGTCGTTTTTTTTTCTTTATCTACCACAACCCCAAACCCTACATAATGGGTAATTGTAAAATTTAGTAACTAGAAATGTTGTTTGACCAAACAAAGGTTTCTTCAGTGAGTCACAGGGACATTTTGCAAACAACAGCAGATAGTATGACATAAATCAGCACTGTCAGTTTTGATTTGGAAGTGGACACCTTTAATATGACTTCAAGTTGCTAGAAAATTTTCCCCATTGGGAGCACTTGAAAGCCAAAAGATATATTTCATTCATTACACTCCAAACTGTCATCACTTTACCTAGAAAAGTATGCCCAGAGTGATTATTTTGTATGGAGTACATGATGAGTCTGCCAATCTGTGTTCAGTCAGAATCAGCATAATATTTGGTTTCGGGGATGTGTTCGAGCATGATGAGAATCAGCAGTGTTATTTGCAGAACACACACCTTAAAAGGTGGTGTCCTATAAGCAAAGAAAAATTTGTGTAACCGAGGAAACCTCACCATTAAAAAAATCAAGCATTTACTACTTCTTTTGCAGTATGTGTGCTACTCCAGGAAAAAAGGAGAAACACAGCTTTTATTATGAAATACCAACCTTTCTTGATTCTGAGAAGAAATTGGTGATAAATTAAGCTAATCTCCATCAGGATTACTCTGCATCTGGGATTTAGGCAAATTGAATCAGAGGCCTGAATAGTGACAGTGAATATCTATTAGACTGTAAACAGAATAATAGGCCTTGTGAATTTTAATGAATGAAGTGAATGACTGATTTCTTATAGTTTACAGAAGGCGTATGGTTAGTGATGCATACGGTGTGCCAGGAACAGAATATAATGTATATGTCTTAATGGATAAAATCTTGATAAATAAAAAGGAAGAATAACAATTTTGAAAAGCTTTTTCTTACTCTACTTTTTCCTTAGACTTAGGACTATGATAGGTGAAGATAGTAACAGATATAGCTTAAAATATATTAAATGTTTTTATATCCTACTTTTTATATAACTCTGTATTAAGGATTTAGCAATGTTGATTTCATTCAATCCATGTAACGAAATTGTAAGGTATGTCAGGTTTTTGTGGCAATGCATGTATGTCTCATGGAAAGTTTAGATGCATGTCTGATTTACACAGGTGATTTTATTGATATTAGTGCTATTTTCATTTTTCTTACAGTGCATTAGAACCATTCTCACAGACCATGACACTCTACTGGTAGGTAGTGTGTGAACAGACCCAACAAACTTGAGCTGAACAGGAAACTGTTCACCAACTTGCAAAAAAAAATTCCTTTTCAGCCTCAGGAAAAAGAAAACATCTAACAGAATGAGACAAACAGAAATCAGCTGGAAACTACCTGGAGACTGTGCACTGCACCTCCTGAAAGGGTCTAGATCCACCTGAGATCTCTTTAAGTGGATTAGAGAGACTTCTTTTTAAAGCTCTGACTCAGCTCTCTATTGGATGTAGAAAGATGCGTGGTTTAAAAATTGTAGCCAGTTTGGTGTCTAAAAGACTGAAACAATGTTGACTGGGAAAAGGGCATATGAGTACAAGCTAAAGGCTCTGGGCTTGAACTGATTAAAAGCCTTTTGACAAAATAACAGGAAAAGCAACAAATCTTGGAAGGGAGAAGTAAGGTCTTGAGTAATGATTTATTTAGGTGTTCATGTAGAAATAATTGTCTAATGTATGTTGATCAGATTGCTAAGAAAGTGAGCTGAAGCTGGGTGAACAGAAGGTACTCATATACAGGGTCTTGTGAAGTCGCCACAGTAATTCAGAAAGTTTGGAGTTAAGGAGATTCCCCAAGGTAAATGTCAGGAGAGCTACAGAGAGGTAGGAAGAGCTCTAGTAGGACAGAAAAATTTAAAAAACCTAATAAAATACAGTATTTTAAGAAAATGCAGTTGATACGTTTTATTTTTAAATAATTTTTAAGGGTTTAAGTAATGGCAGAGCTGAACTCTTAGCTTAAGTTTCAGACACATTTGTTTCAGCAGTGCAGTGGTCTCACACAGAGCATCTGATTTATAGTTCTTATGTTTTTTGTGTGTTTCTGCAAAAGATAACATGAGCTTAGACACTGAACTGAGTGTCAAGAAATTGCAGTGCTCTTCACATCTTGGTCACTGACCTGCTCTGTGACCTTTGGAGTGTTGTTTCACCTCAGTATTTCGTGGTCTGCCCTAAATACCTTTTTTTGCTACATCCAGTGCAATTGTGCTGACTTTGTTTGCCCTAACTGTTCAAGATAATAAACTCTCTGAGATCCCAGGCATCTCTTCCTACACGTATGTGAAGCTCTAATCTTTGTCAGTGCCTTTTTATTTCTCTGTATAAATAATTGTAATATATGATGTTTTAAAGGCATGATGGTAGTTTTGTTAGCACCTGTGTAAATCAGAGGCAATTCTTTTCAAATCAAAGAATTTACAGTAGGCAATAAATTAATGTAAATGAGATAGGATTTAAATGCTCAAGTAAATAGGACTTTAAATTATTATTACTGCCCATTTCACATAAATAGAATTTTAGGAACCAATATATTTTGACAGAAATACTCTGCCCATCATCCCATGCTGATTATACATATTACAACTCATTCTCTTCTATAAGGAAAACTATTATTTTTTTCCCTGTTATAGGTCACAAAACATGGTAATTGTGCTGAAAATCTAGCAACAATACACTGAAAACGATGGAGTGTTTGCTGTTACTTAAAAAACGGTGTCAGTCTCAAAAAAATTTGGGTCTACTATTTACATTTTTGAAAGTCCTAAAGCTTGGTGTACAGGAGAGATTAGATAACTGTAAAGCTGTAAAATTATAAATGACCATATGGGCCTCATATCAGTAAGAACCTGCTCTATGTTCTATAAATGACATGTCCAGCAATAAGATGGACTTAATTCTACCTAAACATATTAAAAGAATGCTATGAAAATAAACAGATTTTTTAGACCAGATTTCAGGGATAAACAGTTACCAAGAGAGGATTAGAAAAGAAGAAGAGAGAAAGCTAACCAGTAATAAAAAACTCATATTTTTTTTATTCAAAGGGAATTTTAAAACATATATATATACTATTAAATAGATATTCTATACTTTTCTACTGAAATATAAACTGCATTGTTAATTGGCCACTGCTATATCTTGTTTAAATATGCTTTGTTTTGAAGACAATGTAAAATTAAAAACTGTTAATGATTTAAGTAACATCTATATATTTGTAAATAAATCAAACTATTTTAAAGAACATAGCACAACGTATTCAATTTCCTTTTCATATAAATGTCAAATGTAGGTTGGAATATTTTCAGTGTTCTTCCCTGTGGTTTACTGCACCTGAAGGTGGTTAAAAAAATTCAGTCAAAAGAAGACTCAGTTTTGTGCTCAGAAATAAATAGTTATGAGGAAATAAATTTTTTTCAATTGTTTTGAATCCAGAAGGAATTTTGGTAGAGTGTCTGGGATGAGACTGGTAGCAAATGTATTTTGGAGAAATAGGGAACCAGACAAAGGAGACTTTCACCCCTCTGTTCTCATAATGGCAAGCAGGAAAACACAATTTAAGCGAGCATAGTTATGCAAATTCAAATGTTGCCTGTGGTAGGCAACAGATTATCAAACTTTATGCAACACAGTTACTAAATTCTGTCATTGTCCCTTATTATTTTTATTACATTTTAGTTGGGGGTTTGTGGGTCGGGTCTGCAGTTCTAAGTGCAAGGAAGCCATGTATTGTGTGCAAAAACTGAAATTGTCAGGCCCCTTTTATGCTGTATGGCTCAAAGGTTTTGCCAGAAAAGCCACGATGGGTTTAGCTTTAGTAGTTGAAAAACAATACTGTGCAAATCTATACTTTTGCAGATGTTCTTGTGGTAGTTTGGTTTGGAATGTTACTGAATTCACCTTTTCTAGCTCACAGTCTGTCATCCATGGTGCAGAGCCATGCAGAGGGCAGGGCTGGGTTAGGATGATGGACTGCAAATTGGAGACAGCTTTTACCAGAAGGGTAGAAAAGGGTGGTAATATTTTAAAATACTTTGATTAGTTTTTCAGATCTTGTATGTTAGATCCTGAGTTATGCTTATGTGTGTTCAGGTTTGCCAGTATTAATTGTTGTGGAAAATCAGGTTGTAGATGCAACTGCAGTATCACATTATCTTTTACATACATACATTAATTCAAACATACATACATACGTTCTCAATTTTTATGTATGATGAAATTCTTGCATGTCATCAGGCATTTCTTCCAGGAAATACATACTTTCATCTTCCACTTATCACTCTGAGGCTGTGAGCACTATTCTCAGTGCTGGTCAACATAAGACTGTTTATTTTAAATTATATATGTCAGTCTGATATCTGGCATTATAGAATGTATTTCTCCCCTTTAGCTATTTGTTGAATTAGCCTTTGAAACTTTGTGTCTTTGCTAGCTTTTAGGTGTCACACTTGAATGTATCTTTTTTTTATTTTGGGGAGGATTAACACACTCAACAGATTGTTTGTTTACTTTCTTCTTAGCAGAAAAGATAATAAAATCCTATCTTAATTCCTTCAAATATCCACAAATAAAGAGGTTAGACACTTAGTTTAAACATGTGTATTTATAAATTGTAGAACTACTGCAGAAATTGTGACTGTAGACAGGTAAATAAAACCAATTCACCACATTCTAAATGTGACTTGTGTGACATTGATTTAAGAATATTGTTACCACTTTAATATTTGGCAATTGTAAGCCTTAGTTATTACTGAATACTGAACTTGGAGGGGGAAGGTAACACTGGTCTGTATGTCCTCTACACCTTTGCGCTCTACAGGGCATCTGCTGGAGTCTGTAAAATCACATGTGATTCTGGGGATCATAAGAATTAAGTCAGTCTCCTGAGGCTGACTCATTCCCATGGGTCAGAATGCTACATGTTATAGCCCTTGGCCAGACAAGTCTATTGCAGTGGTCTGTCTTTATTTCTTGTCTACAGTCTTGTTTTCTGATAAAAAAAAGCAGGTTATGCCTAGAAGGTGGGTTTTTTCAAAGGAAGGAGCTAGCTGGGGTAACTTAAATAAAATATACAAATATATATTAAATAACATATAAGAAATGAAATTGCTATAGAAGAGTTTTGAATCATGCTGTGAGATTAGTTTAAACATTATTACTGATAGTATTTTAAAAGTCATTTTTAGAGAGGCAGTAATGAACGAATAACTGTATTTTCATTGAATACTTATTTCAGCTGCTGAAGTGATGCCTGACATCATCTCTCTGTGTCATTTTGTCCATTCATTCTATTTTATCTTGTTGAGTATGAGGTACTTGGGGTAGTAATGCTTTCTTAGCCTTTTGCAGCACTAGGATCTGCCCTAACCTTAGGCCAGCAATAACTCTTCTACCACAAAAGCAGAGTTCCTAAAGTTCAGTGTTCAGTTCTGTGAAATTCAGACCTTGTTCACAGACAGCTAAAACATCTTCGTAATGCTTTTGTTTCTTTAGGAACTAACCTTGTGTCAGAAAATATTTTCCACTTAATTTTTGTTTTAATGCTCTGGGCCATGTCCATATACTACTCTAATTTTAAAAAAATGTGAGTTACTAAGAACTCATTACTTGTATCTAAAGACACTTTGATATTGAACTACACACAAAATACTAGGTATTTTTCTGTATATTATACTCTGCATTTGTGGTTGGTTGACCCTGGCCAGCCGTTAAACACCACATAGTATTTTGTTCACTCCCTGCTCACTCCCTTCCCTCCATGAGACTGGGGAGAGAATTAGGAAGACCAAAAGTGAGAAAACTTGTGTGTTGATAATGACAGTTTAAATAAGGGACAGAATGGGGAATAAAACCCCAGGGGATATAGGTCTGTGCCCAGACAGTCTCTCAGCAGTGGCCACCTGATGACAGACAAATCACTATGCCCCTCAGTTTTTATTGTTGAGGAAAATGCTGTACGGTACAATATGTCATTTTGGTCACTTGGTGTCAGCTGTCCCAGCTGTGTTTCCTCTCTGTGTTTTGTGCACCCTCAGCCCACTTGCTGAGGTGACAGTGTGGGAAACACAGAGGCCTTAATGCTGTGCTAGTGCTGCTCAGCAATGACTGATCTGTTATCAACACTGGTTTAGTTACAAATCCCAAACACTGCACCATAGAAACTGCTAGAAGATTATTAACTCCATCTCCATTTGCTGTAAGACAAGCTAGCAGGGAAAAAGACTGGCTTGGTTAAACAGAGAACTTGGGCTCAAAGTTGGGGATAAAAAACAGAACATATCACCTTTGGAAGGATGGGCAGGTAACTTGAGGGATTACAAGGATGTTGTGAAGTATGTAGGAAGAAAATTAAAAGGGCCAAAGCCAAATTGAAACTTAATTTGACCACTGCGGTTAAAGACAACAAAAAAGTTTCTACAAATACATTGGAGCAACAGGAGGGCTAAGGAGAGTCTCCATCCTCTGCTGGATGCAGCAGGTAGCCTCAGTGTTATGGAATGAGGAGAAGGCTGGAGTACTTAATGCCTTCTTTGCCTCAGTCTTCAATACCACAAGCAGTTGTCCTGAGGCTACCCAGCTCCCAGAACTGGAAATGAGTCATGGGGAGCTGAGTGAAGCCCCCATAATCTAGGAGGAAATGGTTAGTGAGCTGCTGTGCCAATTAGACACCTACAAGTCTATGGGCCCACACACAAGAATAATGAGGGAGGTGGCAGAAGAGTCACTTCCAATCATTTGGCACCAGTCCTGGGTAACCAGAGAAATCCCAGTGGACTGGAAATTAGCAAGTGTAATGCCCATCCACAGGAAGGGTAGGGAGGGGGACCCAGGGAACTGTAGGCCTGTCAGCCTGAACCCCAATGCCAGGGAATGCCATGGAGCCCGAGTGCCATCACACAGCACGTGCAGGACAACCTGGGGATTAGGCACAGCCAGCAGGGGTTTAGGAAAGGCAGATCGTGCTTGACCAACCTGATCTTCTATGGCCAAGTGACCTGCTTAGTAGATGGGGGAAGGGCTGTGGGTGTTGTCTATCTAGAGCTCAGTAAAATGTTTGGCCCTGTCTCCTACAGCATTCTTCTGGAGAAACTGGCAGCTCATGGCTTGGACAGGTGCCCTCTTCACTGGGTGAAAACTGGCTGGATGGCTGGGCCCAGAGGGTGGTGGTGAATGGAGGTAAACCCAGCTAGAGACCAGTCACTAGTGAGTGTTCCCCAGGCCTCAGTACTGGGGCCAGTTTGTCTAACATTTTCATCCATGATTTGGACAAGGGGATTTTGACAGGCTTGGGGTAGAGTAGCTTGAGAGCTGATTAGCAGATAAGGACCTGGGTGTGCTGGTCAACACCCAGCTGCATATAAGCCATCAGTGTGCCCAGGTGGCCAAGAAGGCCAGTGGCATCCTGGGCTGTATCACAACTAGTATGACCAGCACGACCACAGAGGTGATTGTCCCCCTGTACTCAGAACTGGTGAGTCCACACCTTAACTACTGTGACCAGGTCTGGGCACCTCACTTCAAAAAAGGACATTGGGGTGCTGGAGGGAGCATGCCCAGAGAAAGAGCATGGAACTGGTAGAGGGTGTGGAGCACAAGTCTTATGAGGAGTGGCTAAGGAAGCTGTTGTTGTTTAGTCTGGAGAACAGGAGGGTCAGAGGAGACCTTATTGCTCTCTACAGCTACTTGAAAGGAGGTTGTAGAGAGGTGGGGGTTCTTTTCTGCTATGTCTCAAACAAAAGCACATGAGGAAATGGCCTTTGTTTTGCAAGGGGAGGTTCAGATTAGATATTAGAAAAAAAAATTTTTCACTGCAAGAGTGGTTAGGCATTGGAATAAATTGCCCAGGAAGATGGTGGAGTCACCTTCTCTGGACATGTTCAAGAGGCATCTGGATGTGGCACTTGAAGATATGGTTTAGGGGTGATTATGGTGGTGCTGGGTTGGATTAGATGATTTGAACATCTCTTCCAACCTTGATGACTCTGTGATATGCCCTGTAAACCCCTTAACAGCATCACAACTTCTGGATGTTTCCACAATTTTTTTGAGTCTGTGAGGGCAGACACCCCTGCAGCAAGAAAATGACAATTCTTTCTTTCCCCTCCCAGCATGAATTCTTCAGATCCTTAATTTCTCTTTCTTAATCAATTATTTTCCTTCTATACTCTGTAAACCATGTTTCAGGAGGCTTGATGTGCTGTTTGTTTTCTCACTGCCATCCCTTTGCTACCCCAAATCTTGTCTTGTGTTTGTCTATAAACTAAACACACACTTGTTGGTGAAGAAAAGGCATGGAAAAAATGAGATATTGAAACTTGGGCTCTGAAATGCTTCTGGCTGTAAACAGATTGGCTGGGCAGCTAGTATCCTCAGCCACTTATGGTGCCCCAGAAGTGGGGGCTGACCCACTTCTACAGATGGCCACTTGCCTGTACATCTTCTGAGTTGTGCTGCTGTGGGCCAGGCATGTGGCACTCACTATTCAGTTTAGCTCAAAAAGAAAAAGGTTGAGAGGTCAGCTCTTTCCCAGCTAGTTCTGAGGATCAATTCCTGCAGTTAGCACACTATCAGCAGACCAGGCTCCCTGAGTAAGGGAGCTGGTGGAACATTAAGGGTAGTTCAGCCTGGGCTTGTCCCCAGGGGCAACCAGGGCTGATGTGTGCAGGTCATGTGTGCAGTCTTGAGAAATTAATTTACCTGCAAAAACCTGGGAAGGAGACGGCTTTTGTCAATGCCAATGAGGATGTGTAGGACCTCCAATACAGATAACAACTGGCAAAGGCGCATTACAAGTCCTATGGAGTAAAACGTGTCAGCCAACGAATCTACAGACAAAGTGAAGAGGAAAATTAGAGGGTAGTTATACAGTAAAAGTCTGGAGCAACTAACAGGTTTGCTATTGCCCTATCACTGCTGGAGATATCAAGAAATAAAGTTCATGCAGTACCAAACCGTTGGGTAGCAGAAGCAAAGCTTCAGGGAGTGGAGGAGGCAGTTCACTCTGTATTTGTGGCTCTGATGCAGAGCGAGGGTGCTGAGAAAAGAATTACATTCCCTATAATTAATGCATGGGCAAACACTGTGCTAGATGTGTTGGTTTACAGATATTGCTTTAGGATATTTCCAAATAGGAGGAAATATTGAGGAAATGCATGAGGAATGTCTAAATGTGAGGAGATGCTGAGTTCTTGCCAGTATCAGTACCCATAGCACTGCCTAAAATATGTAGACCAGAAAGCAGCCATTTTATATGCCCATTAATTTCTAGTCACTAGTTTGGGGGTTTTTGTGTCTTAACCCCAAGCAACAGAAGGAGAAATATGTTGTAATTGTTTTGGAGATAGGCAGTCATGGGCAATAACCACAAAGATATTCCCTCCTGGTGGCTTCAGTAAGATTAATACTCACCATAATGACTGGAACTAGTCACATTTAGATCTATGTCTAAAGTCAAATGTTACTGGCATGCTGCTGAATATTAAAGCTAATTAGCAAAACGAACTTAATTCCTGATGTGACAGCGGCAGAATGTAGGTGCCAGTAATTTGTTCAGCCTTTTAAAGGAGTATTGTTCCAATTGAATTACAGTCCCTGGTATTGGACATGCATGTATTCAGAATCTTAACTTTATCTCTAATTTGATATTTCTGTGTGTCTGTCACTACCTCTTAAAATGCCTAAGGAAAATAGAGAAGGAATCCTACCTTTTCCAAATGTCATGAACCTGATGATCATATTTGTAAATATCCATGAATGTCCACAGAATTGCATTAAGTCATACACAAACAGGTACATGTTGATGGTAAAGCTGTGGAAGAAAAAAATAATAAAGCAAACTGTATGACTTACAACAAGATTATAAGAAACTGTACCTTCTGCAGACATATTAATAAATCAAAACAAAGGAGTTGAAATTCAGAACAGCCCTGCTGAGAAGGACTTGTGGGTGCTGGTGGATGAGAGACTGGACATGAGTCAGCAATGCACACTTGTAGCCCAGAAACCCAATTGTTCCTGGGCTGCATCAAAAGCAGTGAGGTCAGCAGGTTGAGGGCTGTGATTCTGCCCCTCTACTCTGCTCTGGTAAGATCCCACCTGGAGGGCTGCATGCAGCTCTGGGGTGCCCAGCACAGAAAGGACATTGACCTGTTGGAGCAAGTCCATAGGAGGACCACCAAGATGATTTGAGGAGTGGAGCACCTCTCCTACAAGGAAACACTAAGAGAATTAGAATTTTTCAGCCTGGAGAAGAAATGGTTTCCAGTACCTTGAGGGAGTCTACAAGAAAGATGAAGAGAGACTATTTACAAGCATATGTAGTGACAGGACAAGGGGCAATTGTTTCAAACTGGAAGAGAGTATATTTAGTTATTAGGGAGAAATTCTTTACTGTGAGGGTGGTGAGGCACTGGAACAGGTTGCCCAGAGAAGTTGTGGCTGATGCTCCATCCCTAGAAATGTTCAAGACCAGGTCAGATGGTGCCCTGAGCAACCAGGTCTAGTGGAAGGTGTCACTGCCCATAGCAGAGAGGTTGGAGATAGATGAGCTTTAATGTCGCTTCCAACCCAAACCGTGCTATGGTTCTATGAAATGTTAAAGAATCAGTGGAAACTGTGTCTCTCAGTGGTCCCAGAACAGAACTCTGCCTAATGGATCAAAGTCTCCCTTTGTTCTTATACTGAAGATGTCCAGAATAATTTTCTGAGTTTCCACCAATCATTAAGGTGAGCTGTGGCCATGAAGAAAAATTTATGCCTCTAGAAGAAAAAGTAACTAAACAAAGATACTCCACTGACTGCTAGATTCAAGTTACATGTAATAAAATGAATCTTCTGTTGGAGCAGATTCACTTTCAGAGCTATTCTAACCTAATTTTTATGGATAATCTGACTTTTTGCAAAACTTCATAGGCTCTGGAGATACTTAATTTCCAATAAATGTATTTTCTTCTGTCCTATTCTGAAGAGAGAGGCTTGCTTGTCCTCCAGCTGTAAAAAAGACTATCTACCTCCTTTGGAAATGAATGTGTTAATTTTGTAATAGAATTCATCGCCTGCATTTGACCTGTTAATGTCCTGGCCCAGTAAGCAGCATACTCTTTGGGTTGCCCCTTGATCCTGTGTGTTCACATGGTAGTCTCTGCCACCAAAAGTTATTTCATTTATATCTGTACAATAACAAATGCAGTAAATTTGTGTGTTTAGAAATATCTAAATTTGATAAATGCCTATACTTCATTCCCAGTGTTGGACCAAGACTGTAAACAATGATACAGACTTCTACAAACTGATCTAGATAATCTGATCTAAATTTCCATTCTATGTAAATCCCAGGGAGGTCATAGAAATTGCTGTCTTCCTCTCTTCCAGTTATGCAGGATGGCTGCTATTTGTATCATCACTTCTATAAGCACAAAAAGATTTGTGGGAAAAAATATCTCCCAAGAAACATCAGTGTCCTTTGATACTATGAAAATAGGATTTATAAGGACCCAAACAAGGAATGTATTCTGTATACCCTCCTTTTGGGAAACGTATGATACAACAGAATTGTACTATAGACCAGTGAGATCTATAAATATTGATCCCAAATCCCATGTCTTTAATTACTGAATGACACTTTGTTCTATCTTGTGGTAAGAGAAAAAGATGGGAAACTGTACATTACAAAAAGACAGAAGATTAAGAACATTGTTCTGATTTAAGAAACAGTCCTATTACTGGATGGATAGAAATTACTGTAATGGCTATGAAAATTACAGGAACAGTCATAAAAATCTTGAGGCTTTCCATTCAGCAGCTCCACTACTCTCTTTAGTCTGATATTGCCATGTAGGCTTTGCACTGGATGCAAGCTGAGCATATTGTTTCTTTCTCCTGAATTTTGGTTTGCTACATCTGTCTGTCATCCTCAGAACTTGTCTTTCAGTGATTTGGTTGTATTTTCCAAACTGTTCCTCCATTGGCTGGTTAATAAATTGATGTTTTTACAATTCTTGATCTACTTCATCTTGACTAAACAGGGAATAACCAAGAAGACATTCTTAAGTGCAGCCTCACATTAGTGTTTTGGCAATGTGGCAGCTATTGCATGTTAAACTTGTCATCTTTAAAATGTACTGGCAATTACTGAACTGTGTACACACTGTTGGCATTTAGGAGGGCTCCATATTCCCAGTAGTGTAGAGAGGTGCTGGAAGGCAGTGTGCTGGTGTTACCTGGCAGACGGATCCTGGCCCCAGGGCAGCAAGCAGCACAGCTCCCTCACTTGGTGATACTCTCCACTGTCTGAAGGAACAGGCCTGACCTGAAAATGCTGTTTCATAAGACCAAAGAGAAGTCTTTGACAGAAGTGAAGTAATCTGCAGAGAGTGATAAAAGGAAGCTGAAATGTAACTGTTCTCTAAGGTCTTTCTCATCCGAAGGCTGACCTCTCTACCTAGAGAAACAAAAGCTGGCTGAGGTTAATTTGTTTCACTGTCCTAACGGGTTTGTGTCACAACACAAAACTCAGCCCTCTGCTTCTATCTGAAAGTTGCTGGCAGAAGAAATGGGCTTTAGTAAGACTCCCTATTTCCCTCACTTCACAGCAGTCATCTTCCACACTTACCCTACAGAATGTACTTTTGCAGCACCCTGCAGATAAAACACTGCAATCCAGGAGGTAGCTGTTCAGTCTCTGACTCTGCCCCAGGCTTACTGGCTAATCTTCCAAACCTCGCTTTGCCTCACTAGTACCTGACTTGCTGCTGTATTTCTCCTTTGTAGTGTGATGTGCTTTAAGACTTTAAGATTGGTTTCCTTTGAGGCATTGGGGGATCACTGCTCGTTTCAGTATTCTTCCTGCATTGATGACAGGAGAAGAAAACAAACATGGGTCTTGCAAGAGACAGACAGAAGGCTGGACTTGCTGTCTGCTGTTTTAGTTGTCAGTTTCTCCTTACTGTGGCTGATTTTAGGTCAAATACATTGAAAGGCTAGGGATGCTTAGTATCAGCTTTACTTAGTGGAAAACTTTCTCTGCTTTCTCACTGGGCTGAAAACCTAGAAAACCAGATGAAAGGTAAGTAGTATCAGAACTAGCCCATGCAGCAGTATGGCCCCAAACAGCCTCTCTTCCCTCTTACTCACCAGCAGAGATTTTACCATTTTATCTTGCAAAACCCAATGTATTTCCTCAGGAGGAAATATCATGTAACTGTTGTGTTTTATTATTTTTGTCATGAACGTCTCCAGTGTGTCTTTGTGGTAACTATCATCCAAGGCAAGCACGGAGATAGGTACCCTCTGTGTATGAAGGGTGGTCAGGACCATGTTCCCCCATGAGCTAAGATGACAGCACAGCGGAGGCACCCAGCTCAGGACAGACCTTCACCCCAGATATCTGTCCTTTACAGAGTGCTAGGAGGAAAGGCCACACACGGGTCGCTCTCAGAAGGCATCCAACCCAGGGCCCCTGAGTCCCAGGGTCCCGCCCAGGCCTGCATGCACTGAGCACTTCCCTGCTGTCAGGGCCATTGCACTCAGCCATCTTCCCCTGTGTCCTGACTGCACATAAGGAACCAGCCCTCACGCTGAAATTAGAGAGCAATGTTCCTTTTTTTGCTTTTTTATCAGCAGAAAAGATCTGCTAGAAAAGTCCCTCTGCTGAGACGGTTTCCTTTTAAGTCGTACTAAGTCATACTGGTCTCATGTTCTGTTCCTTCTCCCTCCCCTGTGACAAGCTGCCAAGTGCTTTAGCTCAGGCAGAAGAGAGTCACTGAGAACTGGTATAGTTAATGCACTTTTCTCCCACAGTCAAATCCCACCCACTGTTTCTCCCCTTCCTTTCTGCATTTGAGCAGTCTAGGTCACCTGCACTCAAGAGATATTACCTGTTGTAGGGGTTGGATTACTTCTGCTGCTCCTGAGTTTTCTCCTTTTTCCTCTCTGCAGCTGCAACAGCTGTTTGTTAGATCACCCCTCCTCTTTCCTCTTCCCCCACCCAACAACGTCACTGCATGTAGCAGTGAGCAGGAAAAACACTGCACTTCCTGAGTAAAAAGCTTCTAAACCCAAATGTCTCCCTTCCATTTGCCCTACTCCTCACCCAGCCTAACCTAACCTAACCTAACCTAACCTAACCTAACCTAACCTAACCTAACCTAACCTAACCTAACCTAACCTAACCTAGCCTAACCTAACCTAACCTAACCTAAATTGATTTCTTGCTTTTGTAGCAGTAAGCCACTCTGTAAATCCCACTAACCTTATCTCTTAACCCAGTGCAGTATGTTGAAGGATTACTGGAGAGAATAAATGCAAAATTAAACACTTCTTTTATGTTTAAATCATCAACACTACAATGGTGCTAACGACACTATCAGACAACAGGGAAGACTGGAAGCACAGCATAAAAGGAGAACTTCAAATTACTTCTGGTAGAGGAAAGAATTTTCCACTTCTTATCTAGAAGTTTATCTGGTTTTCATGCCCTTGTGAAATATGGGCATTACTGGCAGAGGGAAAAGATGTGTTCATCATAGTTTACTTCTGCCTTTAAGTGTCTGGAATATCTCAGTATAAATCTGATGAAGAAGAATGCCTTAAGATGTCTATAAAGTCCCTTCTGCCAATAAATAAGTTTCCCCACAGGCACTCATGTTGAAATCACATCCCATCCTACAGCGATACTTGAAATTTGATGCTATAACTGAAGCAGTCACTGAGGACATAATGAGCATCATTATGTGTAGGTACAGAATGTCTGGGGGATAAAATGGGCTTTACTCGGCCTTGTCCCTACTGAAAGTGGCACTGAGCTCCTTACAGGACTATCTCTATTCCCTGTGGTGTCCTGGGAAGGTGAGAAATGTCTCCCTGGTAAGTGGATGATTTTTTGGCAAGCACAGTGGGACACTGTGTTCTCTGGTTATGTCTCCCACCTGGAGACATACCAAGGATCATGCAGTATGACTGACTTTCCAGCTACTTTCACTGCACAAGAATCATCATCTTTTTCTTTCTCAGTAGGAAATAATACATCAGTGTTAAATAAAGGTTGAGCAATTGAACAAACGGCTATTGAACAGCTCAGTTGAGGTCTTGCAAAACAACCCCAACACTGCCTGCCTCTAGAAGGACAACTGGAGTGACTAATAACTGCCAGCAGTGGAACTCACCACTGGAACAAGATCCAGGAGCATGAAGAACAGCCCTTTTCAAACTGCAGGCAAATACCTAAAAGAAACAAAAGCTCACCCTGCTTTGTGACATGCAAAACACTTCTAGTGGGCAGCAACCAAGATAAAGTGTACACAGAAGACAAGTGCAACTACAAGGGCTTGTGAGCTGCATGGAATTCCTGTCCATTGTGGTGGCCACTCATGGCAGTCTAGCAGGAGCCTGGGGAGGTGCTGCCCATCAGTGAAGCATTTTGAGGGCTCTCCTTTGACAGCAGCTTGGCCCTGTGGAGTGGATGCCCAATGACTGCTGGGGAAAAAAACCTCCTGGGGTGATGGCATGTGAAAGGAGCAATGTTGTCCTTCAAAAGGCATGATGTTGGTGCATTCCAAGTCTGCCCTGTGATGAGGAATGAGGCATGGCAAGGGGCAGGGACTAGAAAATCCACTTCGAAGGTGTGCTTCTGACCTGAACTGTAATGTTTTTATATATGCATCCATTTGAGTGGCAGTGTGCTGTACGAGTGGAGCCAAGGTACAGGGCTCATAAATCTGTTAAATAGATATTCAATGTCTCCTTTTGGAGATACAGAATACAATTCAGTCAGTGACTTGTAGTCAATCTGGCCCATCAGATCTAATCCTAGCCATTAGGATATGAAAAACCCTTCTCTGAAATACAAGCATTATTTTTCAGTGTACAATTTTCAGTTGAAAATGCGTGTAAGGTCTCTTTAGCTGTGCAATTTGCAGAGGTGTTTTTGTTGTGTGAGGGGTATGAGAAAGGAAAACCAGTAACAATAGGTAACAGCTTCCTTGAGAATAGATAGAGGTGGGCACACTTCCAGGCACACAGGGTTTGGAGAAAGGCTTTTATGCTTCAAACGTTTACAGTTCTATAAGCTGCAAAGACATTCAGATGAAAGCAAATATTAAATTACACTGTTGGAATACATATTTCCTGGATATGGGAACAATAGAAAAAGCCCTGGAAAAAAAAATCTACCTTTTTCTCCACTCCAGCTGCTTCTTTTGCAGAAAAACTTCCACCCAGAAAATCCTTAACTAGCATCGAAAAATTACTTGTATATAACTGCTGCAACTCTTAAAACAAGCTGCATGAGTGTTCAGCCCATGCTATTTTGATACAGGACAGGAGTGTTCAGCCCATGCTATTTTGATACAGGACAGGATCCCATTGGCCTTCTTGGCCACCTGGGCACACTGTTGGCTCATGTTGAGCTTCCT
>JAWWEV010000095.1:39354095-39366595 GCA_035583235.1 Hafferia zeledoni | reverse complement strand
TTAGTAGATGGGGGAAGGGCTGTGGGTGTTGTCTATCTAGAGCTCAGTAAAATAAGCTCCTGGAGAAACTGGCAGCTCATGGCTTGGACAGGTGCCCTCTTCACTGGGTGAAAACTGCCTGGATGGCTGGGCCCAGAGGGTAGTGGTAAGTGGAGTTACATCCAGCTGGTGGCTGGTTACTAGTGGGTGTTTCCCAGGGCTCAGCATTGGGGCCAGTCCTGTTTAATATGTTAATTGATGATCTGGACTAGGGGACTGAGGGCAAACTCAGTCAGTCTGCAGGTGATAACGAGTAGGGTGAGAGTGTTGCCCTTCTGGAGGGCAGGAAGCTGTGGACAGGATGGATTCATGGGCTGAGGCCAATGGTATGAGGTTCAGTACAGCAAAGGTCTGGGTCCTGCCCTTGAGCCATAACAACCCCATGCAATAATGCCACAGGCTGAGTGCAGAATGGCTTGAGATCTGCTCAGTAGAAAGGGACTTGAGGGTGCTGGTCGACAGTGGCTGAACATAAGCCAGGAGTGCCCAGGTGGCCAAGGAAGACCAATGGCATCTTGGCCTGTATCAAGCACAGTGAATCCAGCAGAACTAGGTAAGTGATTGTCCTGCTGTAGGGAAATGATTGTGCTGCTGTATTTGGCAATGGTGTGGCTTCACCTGAAGCACTGTGTTCGATTTTAGGCCCCTCACGTCAAAAAGAACATTGAAGTAGGTGTTGAAGCATGTCCAGAGAAAGACAACAGAGCTGGTGATGAGTCTGGAGCACTAGTCTGACGAGGAGGGAGTTGGGGGTGTTTTTCTGGAGAAAAAAAGTCTCAGGGGTGACCTCATAGCTCTCTACATCTACCTGGAAGGAAGTTGTAATAAGATGGGGCTTGGTCTCTTCTGCCATGTCTCAAGTGGAAGGTCCAGAGGAAATGGCCTTAAGTCACACTATGTGGGGTTCAGATTAAACAGTAGAAAAAAAAATATCACTGAAAAAGTGGTTAGCCATTGAATTAAGTTGCCCAGAAAGGTGGTGGAGTCATCATCCCTGGAAGTGTTCAACAGGCATCTGGATGTGGCACTTGGGGATATGGTTTAGAAATGATAATGGTGGTGCTGGGTTGATAATTGGACCAGGTGATCCTGAAGGTCTCTTCCAACCCTGATGATTCTGTGATTCTGTGATATCAGCCAGACCAGGACGCTGTTACTACTATTGTACCAAATGCAGTAAAGCTTAAAATTATCATAACTCATGTGAGCCATGGCCTCTGCCACGAGATCTGCACCAGTGCAAGACTGAGGTCTGGCCTTACATAACTACAGTGCTAGCCAGCATCAGACTTTGTTTTGTCTTGGGGCCATTAAGTTTTATTATGCTACAAACAACAACAGAGTGTGTAAATTAGCATGGTAATTACAGGAAAAAATTTTAGGCATTGACTCAGTCATATGACATTACTTGGGGCCATTGATCAAATTGTATCAATTCCAGGATCAATGAGTGTCAGTGTTTTGGGATGTAAAGACCTTATTAATAGTGTGCTGTCATGGTCTTTGTATCACCATGGCTTCTTTGAGTGTTTAATTAAATATGACCTTTTATTTGAAAAAATATCTTCATCTTTATACATCTCAAAATTGGCAAAAAATACAGTGCTAAGAAGTGATTACATGCTGAGGCCAAAATTGAAAACAATATATTATCTTAAGAATGAATATTTTGGATTGTGAAAATAAAGTAAAAAGTCTTATAGGGGAGACATTTCAGAACTCTATGCAACTCAGCATATGTAATATATACTGTGTAACCATATGGAGTTGGTAGAGGATTCAACAATTGCTACTGATTAAAAAGGGCTGAGAACTTTAAGGTCATGCTGTTAGAATTTTAAGCTTATTTTTTTCTAGTCAGATCAGTAGTAATTGCACTAGTCTGACAAGATGTATTGTAGATTTGTTTCAGGAATTAATCAGGAATTCCTATTCTAGTTGACTGGTAGCAGCTAAGGTTGTCCCACTGGAATAACTCTGATGGTAACATCTAAGTTGAGAAAATGGCTTTACTAACAAAGTATCTTCTAGATTTGACACCAAAGAGAAACAAATAGAAAATATCAAATCCTAGTAGTACTAGTATTAATAAAGGCATTGTTATACATCAATATAGTAACAAAGTCATATACTGCATTGATTTCATTGCAGGCAGTTTGTATCACCTATGTATGCTTATAGGTTTAAAACTAAACCATTTTTAAATGCACAAGAGGAAATGTTTTAGTTCAAAATCCTACACTTGGCATCAGAATGTGTTGAATCAATTTTGTAATCAAAGAACGATGTTTTACTGGCTCCAGTACACACACCAACAAAAACAGTGTTGCTTAACTCTTAAGCTTTCATAATTTTCACTTTGGAAATGGGTCTTCCTAACTCATTTTCTAAGAGCTATGTGGCTTGAAACTGAACATTTCTGTACTGGACCATGAACTGACATATAAATCAAATTATTAGTAAGTAAACAATTTGGCACATGAATACATTAGTATATGACGGATGAGGAAATATAAACAGAAAAAGCAACTTAAAATCATAGGGAGGCTGTAAATTTTTAAGGCACTCATCCAGTGAAAAAATGTATATCAAAACATTATTACAACTTAATAACATGAAGAAAAGAGGTTCAAAAATAGCTAGTCTGTCATAGTCCAATTTGAAAGTTCATAAAGTAGCCTTATTTTCCACATGTGTTTTGTGTTTCACATGTGCTTTAGTGTATTAGAACTGCTCAAGGGAAAAAGGAATTGAAATTCAAGTCCTCCATTTGTATGATCTACTGTGATTATATATAAAGAGTATAAAGAGTATGCTTATGTATCAAACTCTATTAGTTATGATTTTCTCTTTCTTTTTTGTTTAAACTTGCTTTTTCTCTTTGTTTTGTTTTGTTTTGCTTTGCTTTGCTTTGAGTATTTTGTTTGCATTTGTTTCCTTTTGGTTTTTGTTTTTTTCTTTTCTTTTAAATTGCTGCTCTAGATTCTTCAGTGTCTTTCTGGTACTTTCTTTCTGGAACTGTGGATTAAAAGGCAGTCACAGTGGAGCTGCAGTTTCTGGATTCCACTGCTGCTGTCAGCTTGTTCATTCATCATGAACCTCCTTTAGAGTTTGGATACATCAATAACATTTATCTAATAATATCAAATGACTATTGCCTGGCAATGTTTGTATGTGGTCTAAGGCATTCATGTGAATGTTTAACTTTGTCTATTATGCTTTTTGTTTGTCTGTGCTTGGCTATTTATCATTATTTGTAGTCTTTCCATGTGGATTTACAGTTAATTTCCTTGATATTTTGCTCATTTAATTTACATTTCTTCTCACCAGAATACAAATGTGCATTTTCTAGACATCACTTAGAGAGATTTTTAAAATTTCAGAAGCTGATTCAATTTGATTGAAAAAGTAGAGTTGAACTTATGTTTCCATTTTCAACTACGTCTCCTACATGTTGCAGGAGCCACTTTACTATTGGGCCATTTCAAATGTTACAAAAACATGTGATTTAACTGTATTTTTTGTCATGGTCTGTGCTTTTGTATTTGGGGCTCCCTCTTCTCTTGGTCTGTTTCCTTCTCTGAGCTTGAGCCAAGTTGCTTTTCTGCCTGCTTGTAACATTTCAAGCTTTTTTATTCCTTTTATTTCTGCACTTGCAGACAGGTCTATGTACAAAACAGTTTGTTGCAATATTGTAGATTGAGGGACCAAATCTCACTGTACCTCTTCTCCCCACATTTGTGGCAGGGTAATTGATTAATAATATTTTATTAAATACAAAAAAAGTGAAGTTGGGAAATCGTAGAAAAAAATGAACAAATCTTGGAATCAGATGAGTCTGCTGTGCTTTCTTGAAATACATCAGCAAATGCTCGCAAATGACTGTGTTTTGAATACTCTATAGAGGCTCTACAGTACTTTACCCAAAATGCCAATAAACAGGCTTCATAATTCTGCAGTCAGTTTCTGTGAGATGAAGGCATTCTGCAGAAGAAAAATTTTCAGGAGTTAATCAGCTACTGATGAGATATAGCCTACTAAATAGAGCTCCACATAGGATGATCAAGAGCAAAACTTTATTCTCTCATTTTACACTCAGCCAAGGTGTCTGTGTTGACAATCACAATTCTCCTTGGGTCACGGAAGCTGAATACTCTAGGAAGATCTTCTGACAATGAGTTACTGTTCTTGTTTCTCAGTCACCAATTTTTGAATAAAATTGTCTTCCCCAGGTTTTGACAAAATGGTTTTGTTGAAGTTGCATAAATATTAAACCAAAATAACTTCAGTTATACAGCTGATGATTTATACTAATGCTTAGTGTTATTTCACTGAACTAGAGAACTTAAGGAATAGGAAAGGTAGGAACTTGAAGCATCAATTCTTCATTGTGTAGTTTGGCTCACATTCAGCTGTGGGAAGTATTATCGAGCTTGGTTACTTGTGTGGTGTTGAGGAACAAAAACCAAAATCAGGTTTCAATTCCCTTGAGGTTTCATTCAGGTCAACAAAGTCTTTTCAGCAGGGTGTTTCATGCTGTTTATTTTATTCTGTTTTTACATAAACAAAGGACAGTGGCCTCACCCCTGCTGGACTTCTTTAACTGCAAATACAATTTTTAGTCATATCTTCAGCGGCAGAAATGGGACCAAAAATTGAGGCTTCCGTTGCCACCCCTACTACAGATCTTGTCAAAGCCAGGGTGAAAGAGCAATTGCTGTGTTCTGGTTTGTCACCTGAGGTGGTATCTGTGCAAAACATCTGCGAAGAGCACTCTTGTATAGAGACTGCCTGGCCTGGCCAGGCCATTGGTAGGGCTAGCTGCATAGAGAATGCAACCCTTTTTGTGCAAGCCTTGAATAAGAAGACAGTGGACTTGTGCACGCCAAGGTTATGCTGCTTATAAATAATGGCTTACTGCTGCCATTATAATTTCAGTTGTAAAAATTAGATAGGGAAGAATTGGTAGCCAGGATAGTTTTGAATTACTCTGTCTTGGTGGGAACAAAAATTTCACATTTTGAATAAAGAGGTATGCTGGTTTTTCTGCATGCAGTGAGGTATCAATGAGCTTTAAAAAAAGTCTCTATTTGACCACACTAAAGCCTGATGTTTCTGTTTTTATTTCAAGAACATTTCTGGTAGTCAGAGTCAGGAAAGGATTTTGTTTGATTCTGTGGAATCTACTTTGTCTTACTACTGATGGCATTATGAGTACAATTATTTTGCTAAAGACATAAAAATTGTACTTAAATTTAAGAACATTTTTTTGGTTTATTGTATTAATTCATATTTTGTGTTCTAAATAGCATGTTATTTAATATTCCAGTGTGTATCCTGTGGAACTAATAACACAGAATGAAGACAATTCTCATCTAAAGGAGCTTAGTCTAAGTGGCACTGGTTTTTTTCATATGATTTGCACTATGAGAAAAATTATAATGGAATATTTTTTGCTTGTGTCTTCTAGACTCTAACCAGAGAGTTACATCACAGTGTACAAGAGCCAAGAACAAAAATAAAACAGGCAAAAAAAATGGGTGAGATGAAAGTGTGCAAAAAGAGTCTTTCGCAAGAGTCTGTTCAGTTGGCAGCATCTATCCTTAATGTTTCAACAACTGATCTTGAGGAGATACTAGATGTAGAAAATGATGAGGTAAGTTATTTTAAGGACTTAGGTAAAAAGGTGCTAGATGAAAAGATGCTGTATATTTCCATTCTTGAGGAAAAGGATTTCCAGGTAAAGACTGGAATTTCACTGCGCAGCATCCAGCACATAAATCACAGGACAATTTAATTTAAATAGAAAGGTCAAGTGAGAGACTCATATAAGGTGACAAGACTTATGCATAAATATAAACATCCTGTATTGAGCATGTGGATGTAGGGATAGCATTTTCCTTTTTTCCTGAGACTATTTGGCAGGACTGTACATTTTAAATAGACCTGCACATTAATGAAAACAAAATTAGAATGTGTCTTGCTGTGCCGGATTGATTTCATTGATGCTTCCTTTCTTGAATTGTGATACCTATTAAAGGTATTTCTGGAAAACAGATGGTTTCAGGGGGAATCCATTGCCTTTTTTCTTTGTTGATTATGTATTACATTTTACTATGAAATATTTGATAGCGTTTCATCAAATCACCCTCTATTAAATAGATACAGTAATAGCATTTCTTATCCAGATTTATTTAGGCCTGATCAAATAATACATGGAAAAGCCTGTACAGTTACTTTAATAAGTGTCTAGGAGTTAATCATTATTGGCCTGTAACAGTACTCTGGTGGTGACTTAGATTAAATCTTATTGGAGTTTCATATTAAAGAAGTCACAAAGGAGAGTATTCACATTGTTTAAACAACAGTGCATGCTATGCACTGATACAGGTTCATGAATACAAATAAAATGAACTAATCCCTGCCCTGTTTACTAACATTTATACAACCAACATTTATACAAGTGATTTGATGAAATTGTTCCATGCTTACCTCATTCTCATAGTGATTTCTACATCCTGTATCTTTTGTTGTAGTCACCACTGTGAATACATGTGTAAAACACATAAACATACTTAACTATAAAGGAAAAATAAAGCACAGGTCATGAATTTACATTACACATGCACTACATATTCCATTTATCAGTGCATCAACTCAGGCACTTTTTATGTTGAACTCACAAAATTTAGACATAGATCACACATACACCTGTACAGTCATATGAAAAGAACATGCTATGTACATTTCTAGGGACATGCATAGACAAGAGTAGGTTTATAAACTTAACAGAGCACTGATACTTGGTTGATGCACTTCAGATAACTAATTTTGCAAGCACAGTTCCCATTTCCCATGCTTTTTATTTAATGTATACCAAATTACACATCTTCTTTATCGTTCATTATGTTTTTCTATTTTTAGGAAACAGCAAAGACAAAAATGGAATTTGAAAAAGATAAGAAATGGCTACAGCATATACAGAAACTTCTTGAAGCACAGGTGCTCAGTTTTTATCTTCCCTTAATGAATTATAACTTTGTACTCTGAATAGCTAAGTGGTTTTACGTTGTAATTAATACAATGCGTATGTTATTATGTTTCCATTGATGGTCCCAAACTGTACTGTGATAAGGCAATGTGAAATCCTTGTTTTGCAGCATTTCCTTTTTGTTTCTCTTAAACTAAGAGTCACTGCATAAAACTGAAGTAATGTTAATCAAGAGTTTGTGGTAGCTAACTGAACAGCTGAAACCAGTGAAACAATGCTAGAGAAAACCAGCACAGGTCTTGGCAAATGTGTTAATTGAATTATTGAAACAGTGTGTAATGCTTGCTAGAGTGAAAATGATCCATTCCCTCATACCTCTTAGGAAAGAGAGACTTTATTTTATGTACCTTTAAAGTTACTAGTTGTTATAGACACCTGAGGAGTTCACGGGTTTCGGTGACCTTTTACTGCGGACCTGTTTCCAGTCAATTCATGTTTTCCTCATAGCCAGACAGCTGTTTATTATCGTGTCTTCTCGCATTCTGTACAATATTTTCTTCTGAGACCTCGAGCAGCTTGTTAGTGGGAAGTAAATATTGATTTGGCATCCTGTCAATGCAGAAAGAATGAAAAAATTTTCACCAGAGGCCCCTCAAACATTTTCCTATCGACATTTTCTGGGCAGAGAGGAAAGCTGCATAGAGGATGACAAGTCTGAGACTAGCAGAAATCCCTGAGGGGTCCATTGAGACTGCTGCTGTGACCTGTGTGATACTTTTTCTTCTCTTTCAAGTCTTTTTTTTAATACACACAGAGTCTGCTGGGATGCTCCCCTCTTGTAAGTGATCAAGGGCAGTTTATTGGCAGGTGAGAACCCAGCTTTTCTAGCCATAGTCAGCTTTTGTTTGGATATCACTGACAACATACACTGACTCTTGAAACTTTTCCATTATATTTTTAGTTGTCTTCTTTATTTAGATGATGGGTAGCTGATGTCTGGAAGGAAATAAAATTTGATTTATAAATACAGTGTTCTAATGCATATTCACTAGCATGGTTCCATTAGTGATGTAGTTAATATCAGTTAAGAATGTGAATGATTGAAAATATTTTGAAAGCCATTTTAAGGAAACACTCACATCAAATTTATATATCATTAACAGCTTTTGTGTCTAGATTGTGTCTTGTGACCAGATTTTTAAGAAATAACAGATTTTTCTTCTTTCATTATTAAAACTTACTACTGTTAAGATTGTGTAATTACTTCAATGGAGGAAATGGAAATACCGGTGTGCTTTTACTGGCTTTGTCAGAAATGCTGGCATTTTAATTAAACCTCATGAAACTCAGCAGTAAAAGCACAATTATTTATTCTCATTTAATTGGTTTAATTGTAGGATTTTTTAAAAAAATCTATAAATTTCAAAATTCTATACATATTATGAGCTCAAAAATAGGAATCAGATTCATGGAATACAATGCAAAGTTCTCATTCCATTTTTTGTTATCATTCTTTGGTAAATAACTGAAAAATTCTAATCAGAATTTTATCACTTCTCTATTTTTCGTATAGACAGACAGCAAAAACCAGAGCACAGAGAGTGAAGGAATTGTTGACTATGAAACCAGCTATATTAGGATTGCAAATGTTAGCTAGGGATAGAAGAGCTCATTGCTCTTAGCTGTGTAAGTTTGTGTACAAGTTAATAGTGATTTTCAGTGATTTTTGCTCCATCTTGTGGGGTTTTTCAGGAGGAACACTGAAGGTAAAAGTAAGTTTTGGCAAGCAGACCATTTTTAGAACCGTGAGAGGATTACAGTGGTGTTTGGGACCAGCCAGCTTTGCTTTTCATTTCTGTACTTGCTAAGGCACATAGACAGAAATTGTTAACATTTATTCATCTGTGTTTGGGAGCAGCTCATGGAAGAGCTCTGTGCCATTTAAAATGCTTAACTCATATCTTGTACAGTTAGGTTGTGGTTTCTTTTTGTAAGCTTTGGTAATACTTCTGATGGGAAAAGCTCATGGTGAAACGTAAGCTGTCTGTCAGGAGTTTGCTCACAACAGGCTGCCTACTTAGTGTTAAATGTTGGCAAACTGTGTACCCATTTGCAGTCTCGAACAAAGATGCGGGATTGCCCTTTCCTGTTATTCTGAGTAAACGTTCAGTTGAAAATTGCATCAGATCACTTAATATTGCAGTTTGATATAGTGTCTATTTGTGCCATTGAGCCAGGACTTTGGAACATAATTGCCCAGCAGTATTGATTTAATTGCCTAGGTTTATTTGTGGACTCCTAATTATTGACTGGAGGTAAATTTAATGGAGAAACCTTTATGAACACTGGGAAACTGCTGCTGTTGGTGTTATACATAATGAACTGCATCATATCCCTTTAGATCATTCTTCAAGCTAATTTTATTCCACCGTGACAGTATGATAAAATTTAAAATGTCGTAGACACTTTTTTTTTATTACTGACATACACCATTTTACTGCTAAATTAAAATTTTGGGAGGGACTGAGGGAAGCACTAGTTGCTTTTTACTGTCATTTTATAGATTCCCCTAAAGTGTAATGATAAAGGATAGCACACCTCTTTTTTCACTTCATCTATACATTTATTTTTCATACCCTTATGACTTGAAGAAGTCTGTTATCTGTCAGCTTTACAAGAATATTAACATTTTGGTGATAAATATTTTTTCATTCCTGAAACTTATAAACAACAGTCAGAGGTTGTGTCCTTATTTTATCAACTATTATAGAAACACATGTCAAGAAATTACACCAAAGAAACTTATGATTAAAAGAGACATCTCTGCATCAGTATGTTACATTAATAAGAATCATATCATATGAAAGTACAATCATCTTATAAATTCAGCAGAGCTGATAAAAATCCATTATTGTCTAAATTTACATTTTTAATGGCCAACAAGTGTTTGTTATCTTTCTGTATTTGTACAGTAACACCCTAGAGTGTTTTCAGTAAAGAATAATAATAAATGACCTCCATAACTGACATTAGGATGAAAAGAAAAAGGGCCTCCTGCCTATGAAGAACCTGTATATGGGGAAACTTCACATGAGTGCATGCAGGTCCCTGCTGCCTGCACATGGGTAGAGGCATCAGACTGATTATGCATTACTTTGGGCTCAGGAGAAAGAAACTGGGAGAGGTATCACATTATAGGCCTTTGAGCTTTTAGAGGTTTGTAGTATGTGGGAGAGGAAGAGTATGGCTATCTCAATATGTTTGTGTGTTTCCTGCTTGCAAGGCAAGTGATGAGACATTTACCCACTTTATCCCTTACATCTGGGTGTGTGAGTTTTATTAATTGAACCTGGCTCTCTCTTTTTATAATAATAAACACACACCCCAAAAAACCCCAAACAAAACAGCAATCTTCTCTAATTTTTTCTCATCATAGGAAACTTATATAACTAAAGCAAGAGGATGACTTTTTTATATAACTTTAATATGATTTCTTATACACCCTCAACTTGGATTCATTGTGACTGATTGTAAGGAAGAGAACAGTCCATTAATAACTTTGTATGTGAGTACAGCATGTTAGCCCAACCCAGATGACTTCCTGAAATCTCCAAGAACAGTATTTTAATAATATGCACGTCATCTGCCTAACTTTTCCAAGAAGTGAAGCAAATGACAGCATTGATTTAGCATGTCCCTATGAGATCTACAGCAACACTTGTCTTGCCTCCCCTCCTTCTTCATGTACACCTTGGGATATCACATGTCACATAAACAAAGCTGTCTAATAAAATCTTTCCTCTTAGGACTTGATTATGAATCCAAAAATCATATTCCAATAGTGAATACTTCCAGAAAGGCTCCCTTCCCTCTGTTCTGTGAGCACTACTCTGTAGCTGTGTGTAACCCATCTCTAGAACAGGGTGTGAAACAGTATATTTACTAATCATCAGTAGGGATTTTCCCCAGCCCCTTTTTAGGATTTGCACTGGCTTCCAAATACACATTTCCACTGCTGTCATCTGTGAATGGACACTAACAGCTATGGTTGTTCCCTTTCAAATTCCTTGTGTTGGTATTCACCTGCTTTGCTTTCATGAGACTCTGTCTAGTCTGTGTCTGTCTTTTCTTTTAACAGGTCTCCACTCACTGTCTGCCCTCTGCTCACACCCACATATGTATTCACCCATGCCCAAGCAGCTGCACACACTCACCACTGTGACTTGTGACCATGTGTTTTACATATCTGCATGTTAAAAAGCAGCACCGGCATAGTCTAAACCATGTTGTAGGCACCATTAGCATTGCTTTCAAACCATCAGAAAGTAACCATGATTTTCTTCTCACTGTAAGATCTTAGTCCTGTGCATTGACAATCCCCTATGGTATAAGTCTCTGTTTATGTAATGCACACAAACAAAACCACGTTACATCACTTGTCCTGAACTGAAAACAAGGAGAAATTGAATTGATTACTCAGGATAAAAATACAGACAGGCACATACTTACATAATCATATATATACAACTATCAGAAAGCAGAATAAGAACAAAGAAGACAAGTAACAATGAGGTGAAACATTCCTGTAATTTTTTTAACCTTTGACTTTTATAGTGAAATTAGGAAGGTTTACTTATTAGTCTGAATGTCTAGTTTTATTTCAGATTATTTTTGTGGTTCTCTTAATTCAATTTACGGCAGCTCTGCAGTGTGTTTGAATACTTTTGTTGGCCAAATGTATTATACTCGTAACCCATATGTAAAGATTTAAAATAGTTGTAACTACCAATTTATGTACTCTAAAAATTAAATACTTTCATTTTTATGATAACACATTTTAGAGTTTGTGAAGCAGAAGCCAGGTAATGGTATACTGTGAATGGAGATGATGTGTCTCATTAGAGCAAAATTGCCTTGCATCATTATAAGTCTTTTCACTAGCAAATCTATGTATATTTACACACTTGTGCTGAGAGAGACTCAGTCGTGTGGTCTAAGGTCAATAAATACTACTAGTTTGTTTTTTATAGAAAGGATCTCCAAAAGAAGCAAATTTAAGGTCAGAATAAATAGGTGAGAGAATCAGAGTTGACTGTCACCATTTCTGACCTTTTAGGATCATATTACCTTTATATGTATCTATAAAACAAGGTGTCTATCTAATAAGTCATGTAAGAAATATGCCTTTCATTCATACGGCTTTCTAGTGTCAAAGAATAAATCTGTAAATCTGGAAAGATGAATAAAGAAGTAAAATTCTTTAAATCCACATGTAGTTTGTGCTTTCAAATGTTGTGAATTTATACAAATCAATTAAGTTCTACTTCTCTTAAATACTACGGTAATGTAGTGATATAGGATGACTGCCATTAATGCTTAGTATTCAGTTAAATGGGTTGAGGCACAGATAACTAAAGCATCTGAAGGAAGTACCATTCTATGTTAAAATATCTAATTATCAGAGGTATAA
>JAWWEV010000095.1:39331818-39347995 GCA_035583235.1 Hafferia zeledoni | reverse complement strand
TTTGCAGAAGGTGGGCTGTGGTTGAACAGCTGTGTCACCAGGTAAAGGAGCTACAGGAAAAAGTTAAGAGGCTGCATAGTGCTCAAGTGAATGAGTGAGAGATTGACTGATCGTTTTCAGAGATGCTATAGTCTCAAGAGTCTTGGGAGTCTTGAGCCTCCACTATAGTGGAGAAGCAGGTGAACTTGGAAACCTACAGAGTAATTAGTCAAGGGACTGTTGGTCAGGGATCTGTTAAAGATGAGGGCTGGAAGCTGGTCACTGCATGTACCAGGAGGAAGGTTCTCCCTCATCAGAATTTGACAGGCAGGACTGGCACCTTCTACAACAGGTGTGAGGCTCTGGAGCCACAAGGCCAGACAACTGATGAGATGGGCAAAAGTCCTTCTGGGGTAGAGGGGCCTTCTAAAACAACCGCACCTGTAACCTGCATTAAGACCTTCTCTGTTCAGAGGAAAAGAAAGGTAGTTTTAATAGAAAACTCCCTTCTAAAGGGAACAGTGGGCCTGATATGCTGACCAAACTTAACTCACAGGGAAGTCTCCCAGGGGTATGGATAAGGAACATTACTAGGAAACTCTCCAGTCTAGTTAGGCCCTGCGACTACTATCCACTATTGGTTAATCTAACTGTCAGTGACAAAATAACAAAGAGAAGCCTGAGGCCAATCAAAAGAGACTTCTGGGCCCTGGGACGATTGGTAGAGGGATCAGAAGTAATTTCCTCAAACCTTCTGGTAACAAGGAATAATATTTATCAGAATAAGCAGATCCATCACATCAATGAGTGGCTCTGAGGTTAGTATAACTGGAAAAATGTTGGGTTTTCTGCCCACGGGATGATCTACCCAACACCTGGTCTACTGACACCTGACAGGATGCACCTGTCTGAGGGGAAAAGGAGTTCTAGCAGGGGAGCTAGGGGAGCTTGTTGACAGAGGTTTAAATAGTTTTGAAGGGGAAAAGGACAAAACCATGCTTGCCACTGATGACCAGTGGGATAGTGTGCCAAAACTTGAGAAAACCAATGCTCAGTCTGCCTCAAGAGGTGTTGACTACAGTATACCACACCTGTAATATTTCTACACTAATGCACGCGGCATGAAGAACAAAGAAGAGGTGCTCAGAACTTTGGCCCAGCCCCAGAGTTTTGACATCAGTGGCCTAAGTGAAACGTGATGGAATGAGTCCTGTGACTTAGGTTGGGTTGACCTGTTGGATACGTTATAAGCTCTTCAGGTAGGGCAGAGCAGAAAAGGTGGAGGGATGGTACTGTATGTAATAGAGGGGTTAGAACTTATGGAGCTTTCAGTTGGCCATGGCATGGTTGAGAGCCTCTGGATAAGTATTAAAAAGCAAACAAATAATGTGGATGTCACTGTGGGAGTCTGCTATAGACCTTCCAGACAGAAGGACGATGCTGACAAATTAATCTTTGAGGAACTAAGGGACACTTCCAAGTCAACTGCTCTTTTCCTTGTGGGGGACTTCAACTTGCCAGAAATAACTAGAAGCATCATGCAGCTGGTACAACCCCAGTCACAAGATTCCTAAAAATCCTGGATGACAGCTTTATGGAACAGGTCTTAAGGGAGCTGACTTGGAAAAAATGCCCTCCTTGATCTTCTTGTCAGCAGAGGAAATCTTGTGAGGAATTGGTGGCCATCTAGGCCACCACAATCATGAAGTGATCTAGTTTAAAATCTCTGTTGATTGGAGGAAAAGTGCCAGCAAAACCTCGACTCTGGGCATGAGGAGAGCAGACTTCAGGATGCTCAGTGAAGTCCCCTGGGAAAATATTTTTGGAAGTTCTGGAGTCCATCAGTGCTGGTCAGTTTTCAAACCTCCTAAGGGCGCAGGAGCAGGCAATTCCCAAACGCTGGAAGTCAAGCAGACAAGGCAGAAGGCTGGATTGGCTGAGCAGAGATCTTCTCTTGGAAATAAGGTGAAAAAGGAAGATATATGCCCAGCAGAAGTAAAGTCAAGCGACATGAGAAGAATTCAGAGGTGCTGCTTGCCGCTGTAGGGCAAGTTCAACTGGAGTTTCAGCTGCCCAGAAATGTGGGGGACAATAAAAAGAGTTTTTGCAAATATATTAATAGCAATAGGCAGTGTAGAAATATTATTACAGGATGAGGATGGTCACCTAACAAACAGGGACAGAGAAGAGTATTCTGTGAGGGCTATTTCACAGCATGTTTAACTGGCTAGGAAATTTAAGGATCCCATCTTTGTGAAAGGATAAGCTTATCAGATTAAGAGCCTATTTAGATGTCTCTCTCAGACACTATAAAAAAGAAGTCCAAGTGTCTCTGACCTATTGAACCTATTGCAGAGCACAGATTTGACATCTTCCTTAAACAGGATAACTCCCTTGGGAAAGGAATCACACTGAAGTATCTGTGATTCAACCAATCCTAGATCTTGAAGGGTGACAGTCAGATTTCCTTTATAGTTGTTGTGGAACAAAACAGAACTTGCAGCATAAAATGTTTCAATTTGTATTTAAAAATATTACCAAATCTATGCTGAAGAAATTTTGTGATGGAGAACCCAATAGAGTGGCCCTTGGATCAAGAGTTCTCACAACTCAAGATTTCACATTGAAATTGTCTAGATTTCAGTTTCAAAGCCGGGTGTTTTTAACTGTCAAAAAAATCCCTTCATGCAGGTAGTCAAGGCTGTGAGCTAAAGTTAAAAGTTAAAATTATAAGTCATTGTGCACATGTGGGGAAAACAGATATGAGTGGACTACAAGCCTTACAATGCATCTTTGCTAGATCTTTGCACATTGATCATTCTGCAAAAAAACTTCAAAATATGTGCCAAGTAATGGCCTCGTCACATGATAATTATTGAATTATTCCTTATTCTATTTTATCTTTCATCAGTTATACATGCAAGGACTACATTTACTCTGTTAGACCTACAACTTTGGATTAGAAATTCATGTTGAATTGGCTATTTCAAGGGATTAGCCCTCATTCTGTGGTTTTTTTTCTGGTTTTGACTACATGTCAGAAATAACTGTAGGAGTTCTACCTCTGGCTTATCCATGTGAAAATCAAGGTTTGAAGGTGTCATTTGAAAATGCAACAATTTTTACTCTAAAAATAGTGATTTTCTCTATGGTCTACCTTTTGCAAATGTAAATTGGAGCATAATATTGACCTTATAGAAAAGCTAGGACTAATGGTTAGTTGAGTACTTATTTATGTAATTCACTATCTCAATTTAATTTGATATGTTTATATGGTGAAGCTGCTGATTCTGAACTTGTTTATCAAAGCTAAACATTCAAAATGAAAACTCTTTACATTAGCACAATATCCTATACATTAGAAATTTACTGATTTGGGAGTACAATGCCATATTCTGATACTGCCTACTCTTGAGCATCTGGCTCAAGGAATTTCTCTTTCCAATTTCTCTTTTCATGTATGTTTTTACAGCACTAAGAAGCCAGTAAGGCTACAAGCTGGCACAAGCACAACATGATCTACTCCTGGAGACCTGTGGTGTTTCAAGTGCTGTCTTCAGCCACAATAACCCCCTACAGCGCCGCAAGCTGGGGACAGAGTGGCTGAAGAGCAGCCAGGCAGAAAGGGACCTGGGAGTTCTGATTGATAGGAAGCTGAACATGAGCCAACAGTGTGCCCAGGTGGCCAAGAAGGCCAAAGGCACCGGGCCTGTATCAATAGTGTGGCCAGCAGGACGAGGCAAGCCATCGTTCCCCTGTACTCAGCGCTCATGAGGCCACATCTCTACTGTGTCCAGTTCTGAGCCCCTCAATTTAGGAAGGACATTGAGGTACTGTAGCGGGTCCAGAGAGGAGCAGTGAGGCTGGTGAAGGGACTGGAGCACAAGTCCTGTAAGGAGAGGCTGAGGGAGCTGGGGCTGTTCAGCCTGGAGAAGAGGGAGGCTCAGGGAAGATTTTATTGCTCTGTACAACTACCTGAAAGGAGGTTGTGGCCAGACGGGGGTTGGTCTCTTCTTGCAGGTGACCAGCAGTAGGACAAGAGGGCACAGTCTTAAATTGTGCCAGGGGAGGTTTAGGTTAGATATTAGGAAGAAATTTTTTACAGAGATTTTCCAAACACAACCAGACAATGAAGTGTGGAAAGAACAACCTTTGATTGTGGACCTTGAGGACAGCACTGGAAAAGCATCCTGAACCTGAGAAGCTGCATACATATGAGAGACTTGTTGAAGTTTAAAAATTATGCGTTTTACCTGTGCTGGGTTTTTAGTTACAAAGTTTTGTATCCCCTCTCTCTGCTCGTTATCACTTTTCTGCTGGGTTACCAGCCCCGGCCCTGTATTGTATCCACCTATCCCTGTCCTCCCCTGTGTTCTCCAGAGGCATTTTGTTTTCCAGTGGGTCATCGCCAGGAGCTCGTCAGGCACAGCATTGTTTCTTCCTGGGCCAGGTGAGCCCCTGCTTGGGAGATCCCCGGGACTGGACGCTCCCGGCCCCTCCTGCACAGTCGCAGCAGGAGCTGCACGAACACGCCTGGGCAGCCTCCGCCAATCCGGGGCAGGCGCTGCCAATCCGGGGCAGCTGTTGTTCCTCCGCGGGCTGCCGCGGCCCTGCCCGGGGAGGGGGGTGCCTCCCTTTTCTCCCTCCACTGCCAGAGCGGTGTCAGCAACCAGAACTGCAGGGGCAGCTTCGGGATGGACCGGGGTGGCCCTCACCCGCCCAAGCAGGGGCAGCTCCATGCGGGAGTTCCTCTGCCTCGGGGAGCCGGTGCCACCCAGGGTGGCCTGGCTGTGGCTGCTGCCCACGGCCGCCTCTGCCCTAATCCTATTGGCTACTGCCCCCGTCTGTCCCCAAACCCTGGATTTCTATTGGGTGTTCCTCCCTCCGTTTTCCTATTCGCTAGCTGAGCACCTAAGCCACTTCCCCATCTGGATTTCTTACCCAATCCAGTCCCAGCTCTGGCACCTAAAAAAGCCTTGTGTATGGTGCAGTAAAGGTTTTTCACCTCTTGTGTCCTGGGCTGCAAACATCTCTTTCTCAGCACTCCCTCATCTCAGGAGGCAAGAGGGAACCGTTTTCCCTTCTGCCCAACGGTGCATAGAGAGAGTAATTAGGAATTGGAAGAGGCTGCCCAGGGAGGTGGTTGATTCAATTTCCCTGGAGGTTTTTAAGGTGAGACTGGATGTGGCATTAAGTGCCATGGTCTAGTGAGCATGATGGTTGATCCAGAGTTGGACTTGATGATCTCAGAGGTCTTTTCCAACCTGGTTTTCCAACCTATGATTCTGTGATTCAAACAACAGTTTGGCCGAAGATACTGTGAACTAGGGCTGAGCCCACTGACCTCCCTAGGCCCTGGCATGTGCCTTCTCCAGAAGCACAGTCTCCTCCCACACCTGGATCCAGATAGGGCAAGATGTCCCCCACAGCATGTGCCAGGGAGCTGTGAGAGCTACCAGTTGAGTGACAGACCCTGTGATCATCAGGCAATTGAAATGATGACTTACGTGCACTGTCAGCCCAGGAAAGCCAAAGAAAAATTCAGCAGGAGACAGGCACTCCTGCAGAGCAGCTTAGCTTAGGACTAGTACACCATCCAGCCTCAGGTGAGCTTCCAAACATAGGAGCTGGGATTGCCAGCTGAAGGTTCTTGGAAAAGCCTTGTGGCTCTTACAGCACTTTTTCTTGCCTTCCTGAAGAACAGATTTCACTTTCCACTTCAGCCCCTCAGGGTCCCTTGGATTGCTCCTCTGTTAGCTCTGCTTTGATTCTTTGATCTTTCTTGGCTCCTGTTCTGCTTCCAATCTAACTTTCCAAGTCTTGACAAGCACAATTACATGGCTGTGAAGTTAATGAATGTTCATATGTCATTGATCTAGTTGTTGTTGTTTTCATCTATTATTTTTTAAATAATGTGTATTAGACAAGAATGTCTGTGAAGCATGAGTCTGAACTTCCACAGCTGCTAAAAAAAAATCCAGTTCATCAGTTCTACACTAAAGATGATAATATTTAAAGACAACCAAATGAAATGTCATGGTCTCTTTTTCTGTCTGTCAGTTCAAATGGAAAAATAAGCAGTTATAATTCTGCCAATAAAGTACTCCCCTTCAGAGGAAATCATTAGTGGGGCTTCCTATGCAAGGAAGTGGCCACAGGATAAGTTCTTAGTCTTCTAACATTGAGATAGCTGTGTTCTTCAGATAATATAGACTTCCCCTCCAAATGGTGAACAAGCAGGGAGCACAATGTTTGCAATTGATATGAGCTGTCACTAAGACAAATAGGAGTCAAATGATCTTGTATTTTTTTCATGCCACAGAATTTCTCAGACCACTGGGATCCTCTTCCATTTCTATGTTTACCATTTGCAGTTCTGTAATTGAATTTAAAACTGAACATTTCTAAAAGATTTAAAAATAGTAAGTGGATGTGTATTGGACATATGTACAGTAAACTTGGAGAGATGAATTAGGAACTGAAGGATTAAAGCATCAGAATTAGGCAATTTTTTAGGTAAATGACCTTGTATCTAACACTGGATGGCACTGAAGTACACACTATGAAGCCTAGGAGGGTACAGGAAGAGGCTGAGTTCCATTACAAAGCTTCATTTTGCATGGAACTAACTGGATAAGGGGGTTTTGTGGTATTAACCTCGCCCAAAATAGCATCACTTTAAGATGCAACACAAAGAGGATTTATAAGTCATCTGTGATGTCTGATTCAGAATTAATCCTGGCCTTATGACAGAAATTCAGCAGACACTTGGCATAGTGACAGTAATTTTTACTGAGACTTCGAGGTAGATGTAAACTCTATCCTGAAAAAATGCAGGCTAATTTAGTGTCTGTTGCTATGTGAACCTGGCTGACAGATGCTGTTTGCTGAGAGTTGAATATGTGTTACTTTTAGGGGGAATATTTCAATGTTTATCAGTATGAAGGGTTTGAAGTTGTGCAACCCAGATGTGGAAGGGAACTGAGCATGTGCTGAATATTAAGCATACTAGAAGTCCCCCGGGTATTAAATGGCCTCTTGCATCAGTGCTGACCATGTTGTGAGAAGAATGAGAAACGATGATGCAATGCAAGCATCAGATGAGTGGCAATGTCTTCTCCTGCCTTCTCATATCTGCACCTGCTGTGTATTCTAGAGAAGGGAAGTCTGAAAACATTCAATTTTGGCCTGATTTTGAAGAAATTGTTTGGCCTATATTTTAAGTTTTGCTTTTTTTTTTTTTTTTTTTTACTCTCAGAATTTCTGGATCTTCACAGTTCTTGTGTTTAGCAGAGCCGTGAAAGGGCAGGATTCCTCCTATTTTGTACATGTCCAAGACCTTGTCAAATCCCTTGTTTGCTATGAGATAGAGGTCATTTGCAGGAATTGTGCTGATTCCTTCATATGACTTCCTGTAAAAAATAATAATATTGTAATATTTCTTTATAGTACAAGTATTTTCCTTTATTTGCTGTTCTTTTTGAAACCATAATGATTAATTATGATTCATTCCAACTCTTGTACTTGACTGTATGCTGCTAATTTTGATCCTTGCACTACCTTGGAATAGGATGCTGTATTTTGTCAGAGATACATGAAGTATGAAATACTGCTCAGTTCATTAAAAAAAAATTTCCTCAAACAGTAAACTTAGACTAGTAATAATTTTAAAATTATAATTTTTATAGCAATCATTACCTGAATGAGGTCTCCCAGCTTCCTGTATATGCAAAGTTAATTTTTCAACAGCTCTCCAGTGACCTTCAAACACCTTCTTAGATATGACTTTGTAATGAAGGATGTTCTGTGTTGGTGATATAAATTATACAAAGACTAATTTGAACACCTTTGTCCACAAATTATTGAGATTAGTATAGAGTTGTATGATGGGCACTGAAACATGGCCATAACATCTGAAACCAGACTAGCATCAGCATCTGGCTACTAATTAATATTTAAACTCAATAATAAAAGCCGACACACAGATATGAAATAGTAGAAGATCTGATAGTATTTAGGTCTTACATGCAAGGAATACTTCACACCCAAGGAACTGAAATCTGAAAGCAGAACTACTGTGTCCTCAAATGAGTCAGTCATAGTCCAAGATGGACATAAAAAGCAGCACTATGTTTTCCAGTGCTGCACCACACAGATCACAGATCATGATAAGATATGACTGCCCGTGGAGTTTGTCTTTTCCTTAGCTGAGACAGGCACCCCTGCTGCTTTTGGTGTGTTTTAATTCTCTTATTGTTCTGTGTTGCACAGTGTCCTGTGCTGTGCAGGGTCTTCAGACACCTAAACCTAGGCTAGAGTTTCTGTTTTCAATCTGCCGTCAAAGAACTGGAAGTGTGTGCAGATAGAAGATAATTTCAGAAGCACTTATTAGTAGTTTATGTCTCTTACAAACAGTTATAAGGAAACAAGCACACTAATACAGAATACAGTTTTTAAAAAATATTTAAATAATTCATAAAGTGAGATGCAAATGCATCATTTTATATGCATTATGCAAACATGTAATTCTTACATAATTTTTAGATTATCCAGTAATAAAATCTGACATTACTGACTCATTCCTTCTCTTCATAATCCCTCAAAACTTTTACAACTATTTTGTGACAAACAGTGGCTATTCAGTTTTAAGCTTTATTCTTCTGAAACCTGACAACTGAAAAGGCAGTAGTGACTCATTTTTCTTGCATGTGGTTCTTTGCTGCTTAATATTTGTTGATAATGTGGGAAATACCACATACATAAACCAAAAAAGAATATCTTTCTGGTTGTGATATGGAGTTTGAAGTCATAAATCCTGAAACTGCTAAAAATACAGTGACTTTCCAATACGTGAATGAAAAGTGTCTCAACTTCTCAACAGCTGCTCTTGTCCCTAATTAAACCCTTGATCTAAAAGGAAGTGTAGATGAATAGAAAAACAAGCCTCCCTTCTTGTGAAATATCCAGTGGCACTTACTTTACAGGGGTTACACAGAAGTCTGTCAAAATAGGGAGAGGAAAATAAATCCATTGTAACATGCCTATAGATTTTCCCACAAAATAGTCCGGATCAATGCTCATGAAATTTTCAGTATAGTTCAACCCTGAGAAGTATTAAACTGCTTCTGACACTGCAGTGGTTTATGTGTCATTTTTATTGGCTTAATGAAATACACATGTGTGCATTCTTCATTGTCTGCCCTTGACTCTTCTTAATGAGCTCATCTTTTTGTAGCCCTCATTTGTGATAACAACCACTGTAAACCAAAAGGAAAATCATAAATCATTTGCTAACTGCTGAGAGTTAAACTTGATATCGGATATATTTTAGGTATTATATATGTTTTAGGCTTTATACAGTTGCCCAGTCAAGCTATCTGTCCTAATTCTGCTTATGAAAAAAATGTGCGTCCTTGATTTAAAAAATTATAAATTATTAGATAAAATTATTTTACCATAGTTGTGCTGATCATCTTATGTATTACTTACTAATCAAACTCAAGTCACAGGATATGATCAAATTCAATCCTAGTATGGGACAATGCTGAGATCTTTGAATTTCAGAAATAGTTTGGTGAGGCAAAATCAGAAGTGTAGGATACCTTGCTGGTTGGTCAGCCCATGAATGATGTTCATTTAGACCATGGTTTTGATACTAGTGGTACCAGAAGAGGAAAGTGGACAGAACAGAATTAATTTATTTAAATTCTAATGGTGATGCTACATCAGGATAAACCTATCACTGTATCTTATTCACCTCCTCTACCATACTTTCTGCTTTGCTGAGACACTATTTTTGCCTCCAGTATCTGATGAATAAATGCTGTAATTGTCCCGCCTTATTCTATATGCAGAAGAAAAACTCACCTGAGCACATCTTTGTACAGTGAACTTGCTTTGCTGATGTTTGTTAACTTGTGCATTTTTTCTTGGCTATAGAGAACTGAGGGAGAGACAAGGAGGAAGGGGAAAGGTTCCAAGTTATGGCATTTGTCTTCCTAGTCACCATTACCCATGATGGAGCCCTATTTTCCTGGCAATGGCTGAACACCTGCCAGCCAATTGGAAGTGGTGATAGAATTTTTCATTTTGCTTTTCTTGTGTGCACAGATTTACTTTACCTATTACACTATCCTTATCTCAACCCATGAGTTTTCTCACTTTTACTCTTCCGATTCTCTCCCCCATCCCACCAGGGTGGTAGTGAGTGAGCATCTGCATAGGATTCAGGTACCCATTGAGGTTAAACTTACACCTGCCTTCTTCAGATATGGTTTCTTGTCATACTGGATGCTCAGTTCCAGAGTGCTGTGAGCTCTCACTTAGCTTCATTTCTTACTCTGACTTCCAGTATCTTCATAAATGACACAGATGCAGGACTGGAAAGAATACTGAGCAAGTTTGTAGGTGACACAAAACTGGGAGGAGCTGTTGACTCCCCAAAAGGCAGGGAGGTCACGCAGGGAGACTTGGACAAATCACAGGACTGGGTAATCACCAATCATATGAAGTTCAACATGGGGAAGTGCCGGATTCTGCACTGGGATGGGGCAATGCTGAATGTTTGTACAGTCTGGGAAATGAGATGCTGGAAAGCAGTGCTGGGGAAAGAGTCCTGGGGGTCCTGGTCAATGGCAAGTTGAATGTGAGTCAGCAGTGCCCTGGCAGCCAGGAGAGCCAACTGTGTCCTGGGGGGGCATCAGGCACAGCATCACCAGCTGGTCTAGGGAGGGGATTGTCCTGCCCTGCTCTGCACTGGGGTGGCCTCACCTTGAATATTGTATGCAGTTTTGGGCATCATGGTATAGGAAAGATATTAAGCTCTTAGAAAGTGTTCAAAGGAGGGCAACAAGGATGGTGAAGAGCCTTGAGTGGAAACTGTATGAGGAATGTCTGAGGTCTGTTCAGCCTGGAGAAGAGAAAACTGAGGGGAGACCTCACTGCAGACTACAGCTGCCTCATGAGGGGGAAATGCAGGAATAGAGACTGATCTCTTCTGTGTGACAGGACCAGAGGGAGTGGCTTGAAGTTGTGTCAGGGGAGGTTTAGGCTGGATATCAGAAAAAGGTTCTGCACCCAGAGGGTGGTTGGGCACTCAACAGGCTACCCAGGGAAGTGGTCACAGCACCAAGCCTGACAGAGTTCAAAAAGCATTTGGATGATATTTCAGGCACATGGTGTGACTCTTGTGAATGGTCCTGTACAGGGCAAAGGGTTGGACTTGATGATCCTTGTGTGTCCCTTCCAACTCAGCATATTCTATGATTCTGTCATTCCTGTCCCTGACAAGATTTTACTGTTCTGTCAGAAATTCATTGTGTTCGCCCAACCCCACCTGATCCCAGTGATGTCACTGAATTTCTTGTTCCTAATCTGCTCCTGATCTGCCCTCTCAGTAGGTGTCCAGTCCTTTAAAATCATAAGATTTTCTTTTTTTGATTAGGTTAGCCACATGCTCTATTTTTCACTTTGCTTAAAATAGAACTATTTTCTTACATTCACTTTTGTATGGAATGCTATTCTCCCTGGTCTCATAGAAGTCACTTGCTATCGCCCAACAACTGAAACACATTTAATTTATCATGTGCTTCAAACCCAAATATTATCCTTTATTCTTCTTGCAAAGTGAACTTTTGTTTAAAATTTTTCCAATCAAAGACTACAGACCCAAAGTCTGTACTCATTTGTACAGATTTGAAACTATATTTGGATTTTAACTGATCCAACTTTGCCATTATGGTTTCTTTCCTCTCTAAGTGGTTACCAGGCAGTGTGGCTTTACAATCTCCCTAAACCAGTAGAATAACTGGCTGCCATTAAAAGTAATGATCCCTCATTAACCCCATGCTTTGGCTGCATGTCCCTCTACTGTCTATGGACTGGTGCTAGTGGCTTTGTAGCTAAGTGAGAACTGAACATTTTTTCTTTCCGACCCAGATTGCTGTAGAGATGAAGAAATCCAGCCTGTCACAGCATGGAGGAGAAGAAAGCAAAAGCAGAAAAAACACAGGCTTGGGGAGGAGGAAGAAGGGGCAGGAAATTTATCCTTACATCTTAAACTTTCTTCAAGAGAACTCTTTACCTTGAGTTCACTTTGTATAGCAAGATATCCCATCCACACCCATATGTAATACTGAGCATCTAAATTCAGGTTCTCCTATGCAGCAAGAATGAGGATATGAGCCAGGTCCTTTTGACATCAGATTTAAGATCTCCTTTGATTTAAATAGAAAAATTATTTCTCTTTGAAAACACAGAAACACAGAAATCAAAGTAGTCCTTGTTGGTTGCCTTGGGCTAAACATCTTCCAATCTGTTTAACCATGCTTACACTGCTGTGGCAGGAGAAGTCCAAAAGCAGTATTGGTGGTGACCTGTAGAAAACCATATAGTTTATATATAATATGGACAAAGTAGTACAGGCAAACTAGATAGTCCCACTCATTAAAATACTGAGATTTATGAACACAATCCTCAGTCTTACCTTTGGGTATATGGATGGTTCACCTGTGCTTCATAGCTATGTCTACACTGCAGATTTTTTCGGTCACCTCACAGCAATGTAACTGTGTGCTGGGTTGACCCTGACTGAACGCCAGGTGCCCTCCAAATTGCCTCATCACTCCTACTCCTCAACTGGACAGGAGACAGAAAATATAATGGAAGGCTTATGGATTGGGATAAGGATGGACAGATAAAGCACTAATTACTGTCACAGGCAAAATAGACTTAGCTTAGGGAAACTGACTTAGTTTACTGACAATCAAGTCAAAGTAGAATAAAGACGAATAAAAAAAGTCTTAAAATACCTTCCTCTCACTTGTCCCTTCTTCCCAGGCTTAACTTTACTCCAGATTATCTCCTCCCTCACAGCAGCACAGGGGCACTGAGAATGGAGGTTGTGGTCAGTTCAACACGTCTCTGCTGCTCCTTCCTCCTCACTTTCTTCCTCTGCTCCAGGGCAGGGTCCCTCCTATGGGAGATAGTTCTCCATGAACTACGTTCAACATGGGTCCTTACCACAGCATGCAGTTCTTCACCAACTACTGCACTGTGGGTCCCTCATGGGGGTGCCATCCTTCAGGAGCAGTCTGCTCCAGCATGGGATTGCTGCAGGGCCAACAGTTCTCTCAGCAAACTTGCTCTTGTGTGGGGTCCTCTCCCACAGGATCACCATGTCCTTTGAGCATCCACCTACCCTCATGCTGGGTCCTCCAGGAGCTGTAGGTGGACCTCTGCTCCACAATGGACCTCCATGGGCTGCAGGGGCACAGCTGCCTCACTGTGATCTGCACCACAGGCTGCAGGGGAACATCTGCTCTGGTGCCTGGAGCATCTTCTCCCCTTTCTCCACTTGGTGTCTGTAGTGCTGCTTCTCTTGCATATTTTCACTCTTCTTGCCAACTGCAGATACTGTTGCACAATTCCATTTCACTCCCCTCCCCACTTTCTCCCTTCTTAAACATGTTATCCCAGAGGTGCTGCCACTGTCACCAATGGGCTGGGAATGGTTCAGTCAGACACATGGGCAGGTCCTAGCAGCTTCCCAAAGAAGTCACCCCTGTGGACCCCTCACAACCAAATCCTTGCCATGCAAACCCAATACAAATGGAAAAAGTTTGGCAAGAGCATCACAAAACTTTCCATGTGCACCTTGAAAGTTTAGCCTCCTGTAGAAATGTCATGTGAGGTCCTACTTTACAAAGGAACAAATTAGTCCTAAACTTAATAGAAAAATTCTTGGCTACTGCAAGTTTTGGCTTAAGCAGCATCTAAAATGCAGTTTCAGTAAGTGTTAATGGCATTGTAGGCATTAAAATAGTGACTGCCTCATCTCATTTAAAAACAAACCCACAAGCAAACAAGATCAAAACCAAAAGCAACTGCTGTTACAGTACTGTGTTAAAAAGGACTTTGTGACATAGAGTTTCAAAACATTTTACTTTACCATGGTAAATGAAACTCATTTGTGTCTGAAAAACTTTTCTTCCTTTCAGATTGGTTTTCAAAACAACAAAATAACAGTGCATCATTTTGGTTTTCTTTTTTCTTGGAGAAAGATGTTACAGTGCCAGGGTCCGTATGAAGAGTCACAGCCTCCACTGTAACGATCATGACACAAAGAAGGAGAGAGCCCTGAGGTTAGCTAGTGATGTTCAAAATGCTCTTAACTCAACCAGGTGTTTTAATCTGAAGTCTGAGCACAGGACACTGATGCAGAATATGAAGATACAGGGAGTAGTAATAAAGGAAATCTATTTGTCATATAATTGTTTTAAAAGGCAAACCCAAAGGTCTTCTTTCTCTTTCTTTACTTCCAGCTGAAAAGTAGATATCTGATAACTAGATCCAACATATCCACTGATAACTAGATCATAACTGATTCAAAGTTGGCAAACTATTCTTCTGTGGTGCTCAATTTTCTCTCTGGAAACTCCATGCAGGTTATGATCACTGCTTTCATCCAAGAGGAGACAGCTTTGGAAATCATCCTATAATTCTTCCTTCCCTTTGTAGGTGACTCACTTTTACAAAGAAAATGTGCTATTTCTTGTATTTAAGGAACCGTTTTGCAGTAATCAAAATATCTCATGAGTTTTTCTCTCATCTGCTAAGTAAAAAAATGTGTAGCTTTCCATCTGAAGCCTCTCCATACATTGACTTCTATATTTCAAATAAAAAAATATGTTAGTAACTGTTACTTGATAGAAACACATACATGAAAATCTTAATCATGGGATGAGTGAGACCAGACACAACAGTAATCCACTTCTTTAAGATGCTAATATGTTTGGTGTCTCTAACTGCACAGCTTTATCTCTGAAGTATCCCATGAACACAGGCCATTATTTTAAGAAGTTTTTTGAAGATTTGAACATTCATTTTTCTTGTTTCATTTCTATTTATCATGAGAAAGAATGGTATAATTCCAGATGGAGGAAACTTTCTACTGCATCCTTGTGACTGAAGGGAAAGACATGGAAGGATCAAAGACAGCATACAGATGAAGTAAAATCTATCATGTAAATTGGAGAGCAAAACAAGCTGTCAAGAGGAATCAAGAAAAAAGTATAACAATGCACTAGAAAGATCAAATACGCAGGGAAAGAATGATTATGAAAGAACAAAGAGAAACAGACAGTCTGAAAATTGTTTAGTGAATAAGAATCAGGAGGAAATATACAAGGGAAAACAGCTTTCATGGTTTTAAGTTTGTCCGTGACTGCTTTGAAAATTTATGAGAAAGACTGTTCTTTGGATGATTAATATGAGTTGGGTATCTTACCTGATATCCTGAACCTTTTTAACTTCTTTCTACAGTGGCATAACTGGAACTTTCTAGACATGTAAAAGAAATGTTAGCAGTAATGTAATGGAGAAACAACACTGAATAGGAACTGGGAAGATTTGGATTTGGGGCTTTTTGTAAGTACTCCACAGAATAACAATTGTGCTTCGTCTTTCCCCACATGCTATCACCATTTGTTCTGGATGTCTCGAAGTTTCTATTGGAGCTTACTGCATGCAAGACAAAAGGCAGTTCTTCTTACATGGCAAGATGACTGAGCAAGGTGTGCTTGGTGAGCAGTTCTCTTCTTCTTCAGCAGTTCCTGGATCTCTTGATTGTTTTCATAAAACCAGTCTTTGTTTTGCTTGGAGGAGACCTCTAAGGACTCTTCAGAGGACTGCAGGATGCAATTTTTAATATGTTGCCGAAGCGCTTCAGGAGAGGGATCTATGGGATTATCTTTAAGTCTAGTTTGAAGTTTTACCTGGAAGCTGTCTCTCACTGTGGCTGTTTGAAGATTGTTGACTTGGAGCCTCCTCTGTGGAATGCCACCTCTCTTAGGTTTGGGCTTAAAGTGGAGGTTAGGGTTGCAACACACAAGGCAGTGGTGTGTTTGACATTCTGCACTAGGGATCACTCGGGTATGATGGACATCGCTGACATTTCTCTGTTGCACTAAGACAGAGTCAATGAGGATTGCTTGCATTGAGGATGTATCCAGGTTGCCTTCAGGCTGTCTTTCTGTTGAAAGATAGTGTTGGTGATGTTGAGCTGCTGTTTTGCACAAAAATCTAGCAGGAGGCGTCTGTTGTCATTGCAGTTTCCAACACCGTGCTTGCCCAGGACTCCTTTCCAGGCTTCAGAGTTCTTTCCTACTCTGGCATTGAAGTCACCAAGGATTATGATCTT
>JAWWEV010000095.1:39284563-39320573 GCA_035583235.1 Hafferia zeledoni | reverse complement strand
AGCTAGCTCAGCCCAGCTCACGTCACCTGACCATTTCAGGCCTGGCCTGAACTTTAAAGCCTAAATTTAGGCCCCACTTGGCTGAAACCATAACAGATCCTTTCCTTCATTGTAAGTTGCTTCCAAGAACTGCATGTTATCAGTGGAATTCAGTGATCCGGAGGCATGTACTGCCTTTGTATGCCCAGGTGTGTGGCATCATCACTTTCCCCGTACCTCGTAAAGCTGAGATGGCATGGGGGCCTGCAGAGTGCACCAGTGCATCTTGGCTTGGGGCAACAAGCCTGCATGGAGCACCACAGCAAGCCTGCGTAGATTTTAGAAGCAGCTTTCGATGCTTCTGAAAATGCAGTCACCCCATCTAACTAGCTTGAGTGATGAGTGTTTGTTGTGATGGAATTAGAAAGACAGCATAGCATGACTGCTTTCAAACAACTGACAAGACCTTTATGTGAGTGCGTATCTTGATTGTGCTAAATTGCAGCACACGCAGTGATTGTCCAGCCTGCAGAGAAGGATCATTGTGTTTGGATCACATTGCTCATGTTGTTTAGTCTTTTGCTGGCAGATCCTAATAATTACTAATTACTGTTCTGGTAGTGTTTATAATACTAACTGCTAAAGTACATGACTTTTATTTGGGTTTTAGGCTTTTACCCTCCAGCCAACAGCCACATCAGCAGGCTGGAACAGGCAGATTTTTGATTTTCTGTGCATCGTTGACATTGAGATATAAGAAAACAGCATTTGTTGAGGGATCCTAAATAGCCGCCTTTCGACTATTGTCTGTGGTCCAACGAGGCATGATCAGGCACAGAGAAGCCGGCATGACTAGAAACTTTCATCAGCTGTCTAGACCGCGTTGATATTCCCTCTGCTACAGCTTTCACTCTCTTGTCCCCGTTACTGCTCCGCCAGTTTCTCCCCTTCGGTGCCTTTCTGCGGATGATGTCCTGCGCGGACTGGAATACCGTTCCTTTCCGGGGAGGATGCTGAAATGAGGCCGAGGTCCGCGCAGGGACGGAAGACCGAGAACGCCCACGCCCGGGACCGAGACAGACGCAGTGGGACGCGGGTGACCTCCCAGCACGAGCGCTGGGCTCACCGCTGGTCGAGCGTGTGTGATGCTGACCGCCGAACGAGGGGGCGGGCGGGGGTGCGGGTCAGGGTGCACCGGGGCGGCGACAGCCCCGGGAGCTGCAGGGCAGCGGGTGCCGGGGCACCTGCCCGAGGGGGCGGGCAGAAGGCGGCCCGTCCCGCCCTGACGTCACGGCGCTCCCGCAGCACAGTCTGACAGCCTGGGCCCGGCGCTGCTGCTGCAGGCTGCGAGAGCGCCCCGGCTGCGCGGCGGCGGGACCTGCGCGGCGCCGCTCGGCTCGGCTCGGCTCGGCTCGGCTCGGCTCCGCTCTGCTCTGCACGGCTGCAGCGCGCCGCCCTCGCCATGTCGGTGGCCGGGCTGAAGAAGCAGTTCCACAAAGCCACGCAGGTACCGCGCCCCCTCCCCGCACGTGGGTTCGCGCCGCTGCGGTGCGCTCCGCTGCGACCGACGTGTGCGTGGGCCGACACGGGTGTGTACGGGTGTGTGCTGTGCGCGGGTTTCCACTCGGGTGCGCAGTGAGTGGGATTCGCCGATATTGTGCCCGGTCGTGCGTGATGAGCGTGCGTGCGAGGGGCTGTGTGTCTGCACCCTTGTGCTTGCTGCGCGAGTGGGTCACGGCTTCCCATGAGAGTGAAGGGATGTGTGCGGTGGATGTGCACAGGAGGGGGTGGTTCTGCACGGGTGTCCGTGGGTGCGCAGTGCACGTCTGCGGAGGGCTGTCTCCCCCTCTCGACACTGGCCGCGCTGCGGCAGGGGGCAGAGGCTCCCGGGATGCGGGAGCAGGTCCTGGGCTGCCCTGTCCTCCCCGCTTAGAGCCCTCGGGGTTGGCTGCTGAGTCAAAATCCGCCGTGGCCCTCGAACCTTCCCTACCAAAGGGCTGTGTACTGGGTTTCCGTAGGCTTTCCTGATTTTGGGAAAACAGCCATGGACATCATCTTTTTGTTTGCTGGATCTACACTACAGCTGAAATCCGAGTAATGAGGTCTGGTTCTGTTGCTTTAGGCATAGTGTGATATTGCAGGAAGGTCAGTATGGATGTTCCACTGGTCTTCGAGGTGTTTCATGATGCAAAATCTGTGTGCTATTATCTGCAAGGGTACAATTTCTGAATTGGGTTCTGACTCAGCATGGTTTGGATATAAATCTAAAATGGTTTCATAAAAGTCTGTGGAATTCCTTTGGATTTAGAGATCTGAGACCAGGACCTGTGCAATGCGCAGTTTTTGGTTTAGAAGTAAATACCAAATCTCCACTTACTTCCTTCTAATTGCCATTGCAGGCATCTTCAGGTAACAGTCTTGGTCATTGCAAGCAGTCTGTTGTGCAGGTCACTGCAAGCAGTCTGTAGGTTCGGGGACACAAGATACATTCTGCTGTTATGCTTTTCAACAGCCATACTCTTCCCTTTCTACTACATCTCTTCTCTTTCATCTCTTGTGCACTGTGTGGAGGTGTTCCCTGAAAGAATGATTGTTAATACAAGTATTCGACCATATTCTGATTTCCAATACCCGGCACTTACACCAGTACCTGTTACAACTCTGAAGGCAACGGGTTATATCAAGTTCCATCATGCGCACATGCTAGCATTGAATGACATTGTGTCTCACCTTTAATGCCACATTGTGTTGCATTGGTAAAATAACCCTCACAAGAAGACTGCCATACTCAAAACAGATCAGTAAGGAGCAGTTAGAGGTGTCTGAGCCTACCCTGCAATGCCCATCTGCTGCTGCTACTTTGTCGTTTCTACCACTGCATCCTACTGCACGATCAGAGGCCCAGGAATCATCATTACTGCACTGAGGTCTGGTACTGCAAACAAGAATTTCAGTGTCTGTTCCATCCACGTTTAAGAAGCAGGCAAGCTTAAGTTCACTTTTTAGTACTAGGAATCTCAGTTCTCCATTACTGTAAGCTAATGTGAATGTGTCTGCAGCAGCGGGGAGAAACATCTTTTGAGGGAACGTGGTATGAAAGGTCTGTGCATGCTTTTTGTCCTTCAGATGACACTCTCACTCTCACGGTGATTGTCATCAGTAATGTCATTTAGAAGGAGGAAAGAGTTTTAGCTGTCTGGAACCAAAATATTAACTCTCTGATGCAGATTTAGCAGCCTGACATCTGATGACCCAGGGATTTTTGGCCTCAGCCTTGACTTTCACAGTTTGTTTTCATGCAGGCTGTGAATACACATGCATGTATGAGAATGACTCACAAGTATGTTTCAAGACAAAACTGCTTATTGGCTTGTTTGCAGTATGAGTGAGAAATCCAGGACTTAGCTTTGATGAGTAATCCTTTTGCCTAGCCATTAAACCCCAGATGAAATACAGGTTGACACTGGTGGTATGAATGAAGCTTCCCAAATAGGACCAAACAAATTGAAAGTTTTAAAAATTCCATATTATTAATTTGGTTCTTACTTATGTTTTTGTAATATGAAATGTTGTTGTACTAGAGTCCTAAGTCCTATTGGGAACAATTTCAAGTTATTTCTCAGTATTTCTCAGGTGTCTGTGTCATTTAACCCAGTTTAACATTGTAAAGTCTTGAATTCTCTGATTTAATTTCATTCTATCTTTATTACTATTATTCTTGTTGTAACAACAGTACCCTATAAACAAGTGGCGTTAGTGAGTGTACAATATTATTAATACATAATATAATTCCAGTGAAAAGTAAAATATTGTGGTACAGAAAAAGGTTTTCTTTCATTCAGAAGCCTTCTTCCCACAGATCAACATAAAATAATGTGAATTCCACATTGTTTAGTACAATGTAAGGATTTTGTTTTCATTCATAATTATTTTACTTGTAAAATGTCAAACTAACTTGAATAAAGTACTGTCAGTTTAGAAGTCATGCTGAGGAACTTAATGCCTGTCAAATTCCATGCACCAACTGCAACAGCAGTGAGTCATTGAAAAGCAGGAGGATAGTTTGTGCCATCTAGAATGTGTTCACCCTTTTGCCTTTCAGAAAAACTTTTATGGTTCTACCTCTGTGCAGCATCATACAGTTCAGAAGAAATGGTCCTGAGTTTGTGAAAGCATGCTAAGTCTGAAAGTCATAACATTAATACAGAATTGCAAGATGCTATATTGACCAGTATGGAGCAGGTTAGATTATTCATTCACTACTATTATCCACAGAGCACATAAGAAGGAGAAATAAGCCCATTTAAATGTTAACTGTGCTGCTGTGAATTTATAAGACATCCTGGAGCTAGGAAGATTGCTCTAAAAAGTGCTTTTCCACAAATGAGCAACAAAGTGCTGTGCCTCCAAATGGTCCCTATCTCTTTAGGCATGCAGACTCCTTTTCCATTAGTTATCTGTGTGACTGGGAGAATATTGCTTCTGCAGGTTTGTGTACAGTTTTAAAACTACCACAGTCACTTTGTGTGATACAGATTTGACAGTCTGGGGCATTTAAACTGTTGTTTAAAATAGCACGAGCTTTCTTTCCACATCACTGAATTCATTGCATAATATGGTTGTAAGGTAAAGTCAAAACTAAGCTTACACAAAGTAATAATTTCACAGAAAAACAAATTAACAAAAATTCTGGGAATGGCTACATCCGATGTTCCCCTGGAAACCACTGAATAAATATGACTGACATTTAAATAACAATCTCAATGTGGTGATTTGAACCAAGAGCCTGTAATATTTTAAAGCCTGTTTATCTCCTACCATTGTATTCTGGGGTTTTTTTGATACAACATGATTTAATTTGTCTCAACACCAATACAAAATTAACCAGTTTATACAGGTGTATAGAGAAGAAGATTTGATAATTAAAGAAATATCTGAAGAAATTACTTCTCCACTCATCATTTTCAGTGGTTTAGATGCCCTGACTTTTAGATGGAGAGTGTTGTGCTTCCCATTTAACAAGGCAGCCTGTGAATTGCCCAGTAAGAGAATGGCCCTAGTGACTAATAAGAAGCAAATGAGACTCCTGCCTTGCTGTGCTATTACCCATAAAATTCTGTGGCCTTCATAGAGATTCTGCATTGATTCAGACCTGTCTACCTAGGTTCATTTGCAAAAAAGAGAACATTAGGGTTAAGGCAGGGTTGAGGTTGAGTTTGAAAACACTGATAATATGTTTAGAAAGTGTCCTGAAGGAGTATCTACTTACTAACATGGGTGCAGAAATATTCTGAAGGTGTGCATAACCATAAACTTGTGAGTGTTTCCATTGAAATCAGTAGGAATATGAGTATGATGGAAATTAATCTCCTTGTCAAATGATTTCTATATTGTTGTTCATGTGTCTGAATGTTTTTTTTTTAATTCCTTGGTCAGAAGTTTGTAAAATATTTTTCACTGGAATGGGTGAAGCAATGCTTTACATAATAAAGTAATTTCCACACTTGCTAAACTCTTGAACTGCAACTAACCAATTGTTACTGTTTCATGTTGATATCAATATTTCCCTAAATCCCCAGCAACCTTGTATTCAAAATCTATTCCTGACTATCCCACAGTATTGAGTGTGTCCTGTGCATACTTGCAGCCTAGGCTCTTCCAGTCATATGATGTCACCTGTCTTTTCCAACTGACCATGACTGAAGCTGGACTCACGCTGGGTCTGCTTATCTCCTTCCATGTTTCCTCTCAGCCTCACCCACCAAATTATGATCAGTTTCTCTATTTGTAAAGGTAGGTGGGGAAATCGGTCTGGGAAGCTGGACAATGCTGTACTTTTCCTAGTGCAAATACTGTGCTATGTATTGCTTATGTTGTGCATAATGAGCCTCATTCTCTTGATGTGAAAACCTGTGAACAAGCTTAGGAAGGAGGAAGGAGAGTCATTTGGAGGGTGGTGTGGCCCTGAGGGTAGGGCCCAAACAGGCTGCTAGGAACCTCTCTTCAAGAAGCATGCACCAGCACAGGCTGTTGATTTCTCTCAGTATGGAGTGGCATATTTTGAGATGAGGGAAAGGGAGCAAATTTTTGATCTGAAAATAAAGACTATTTTTGGAAAAAAATATTTACTTAGCTGCAGAGAGGATTATTTCCACAGCAGGTAGGGAAATTCCTTCTATTTGTGCACTCTAGCTTGATTGCCAGATACATTATTCACATTTGGCATAATTCCCATGTGTCATTTTATTGATATTACATAATTGAAAGGATGAAAAATCGACTTTAATCTAAATTGTCCGTTAGTTGGATACTGTGTAACCCTTCTGAGTTGATGGCTTAAACAGTCTGCTCCAGCTGAAAACCCTGTTTCTGAATCTGACTGAAGGACCTGATGCTTTGTATGCAAAAAAGATAATGGCGCTTTTTTTTTTTTTTTTTTGTGGGGATTTCTCAAGCATCTGTTACTGTAGTATCTTTGCACCTGATATATGCACTTTATGTTTCTACGTTAGTGTGTGTATATAAAAGCTGGAGCATTGAATGACACACATCTGTAAATTTGCTCCCAGTGATCTCCGGAGGCAAAGAATACCCATGGATGCTATGCTCAAAGCACAGCCTGCACCAGATTTTTGTTTTATATATTTACTTCCATCTTAACTGGAAACATTACACAGCAAGGAAGAACTGGCTGCTCTTGGTCATTCATGCAAAACAGTGTCTTTAAGTTTTAAATGTGCCCTCGTGACTAGCATACTCCTGAACAGTGTAACCAGGTTTAATCGAAACAGATTTTGCAGATGTTACTGCACAGAGGATTCTGTAGTTTTACGTACCTGTCGGCTGCAAATTTGAGAGAGATGCTGGGTTGATGTTACACATTTCTTATGGAGGATAGAGGGCTGAGGAACTTTAATGCTGATTATCATGACCTAGTAGCATGCTAGTGAAGCTTTTGACTTTTAAAAGTTTTACAGGATGGGAGGCATCGGAAATCTGTTTTTCAGGCCTCAAGGAGCTGTCGCCACTCTGTGAATAGATCTGCAGTGAAACTGTATGGACAGCATTTAGTGGGAAATGCCCTGATGAGACAGGCTCATGGCCCTCTCTCAGTCAATGTCTGTGGTACACTCAGGGGCAGCCAAAACATTCTTGGCACAACATTCCTCCTAGAACTAAAAAGTCTCCCTTTTCCTGCTTTCCAGAAATTTCTGTGACACTGGTTCTTATTTGCTTCTCATGTAGTGGCCCTTCATGGGCAGTGGTCATGCTGATCCTGTCTTAATATATGACGGTATTCAGACAAAAGAAAACCGAGCTACATCATGGTATTGTTGCAATGATGTTTGCCACAGCAGAATTACCTAATCTTCAGTTCTTACCTAATCCTGCACTTAATCCTGGAGACAAAATAGTAGCTTTTTAATAATCTGAAGTTATAGCACATGTCACAGGAATCCATCCAGTCTGTCACAGAAGTGCTAAGAGTTATTTTTTTTTTCTTCCATAGCAGAGAAAAAAAGAGGGAAATGAATATTTACTGTGCTAATGTTTTTCATAAGCTTTCCCTTCATGGAGGCTCTGCAGACATGCATGGGAAGAAATGAAAAATTAGAAGTGGCTTTTTGAAGTTCAATGTATTTTCAGTTTGTCTGTGGATAGAAACTATTGTGGTGGACCTGGACAGAATGACTTACGGATACGTAGTTGTAGTAGTGATGATGCTCTTATGTCCATGATGGAGGCCATATCCTTATAACTAAAGAGGCTTTATTTTTATTTTTTATATTTTGTAGACAGAAAATGTACTGATGTAGTTGTTGCAACATCTCTCCAAAGGGCAGTGGTTTGCTCTTACCTTCTTTGCCCATCACCAAAAAGAAATGTTATTTGATCCCAGCGAAGGTGCTGCTGAGGCAGCAGCAGCAGTGTTACCATGCTAGTGGCAGCCTTTTGGTGGTTTTGTGTGCTACCAGAGGGCCTTCTGAAGGAATGAGAAATTCAACCACTGGTTTGGCTAATGGGTCTGTCACACTGAGGGAGGACTGGTGAATTGAATGTACATCTGTTTCAGAATAGCTAGGTACCACTAGCTGGGGTCCTTGTCAGCGTTGACATAATTTTCATTGGGCTGTGTTTTGGTCCTGTATTCCTTGGGTTTGTTATTGCTGTCAAGCGAGGATAAAATACTGAATCCTTTGTAAGCAGAAGTTCTCAAATAGAGAAGAATGTTGTCTTTGCCCCTGCTTTATCCCCCTCTGTTTTGATGACGGCAGAACACTTAACACTGTTAAAATATTTACAACACTCTGTCTTCTTCATATTTTTGTGAATTTCCATTTGATTTTCTAATAACTTTTGGGTTTATATATCAGTTGTTACTCTTTTGGATTGGTTAAATTCCAGTTTCTGTTGGCTGTCCAAGGTGTTTAAATGTGAACTGAGTTTATCCAGACATTTTGATGTAGGGTTTGTTTTTCACATTTGTGTTAAGAAATTTGGTGAGTATTGTGCAAAAACAATAAGGACAAAATTTGTTTTTCATTTAAAATGTTCTTAAGCACTAGACATCAGTTTTATTCTGCTTCTGGGAGTAAGAGTGCAGCCACAATGAAATAGGGTGGTAGCAGAACATATATACCAAAAGAGATGAAAGTTGGATTTTTTTCTGCAGAAATAAAATTTTGTTGCAAATTATTGTTGATGTCATCTTTTATGACTTTCAGTAGACTTACAGGACTTGCTCTTTTAAGCAGTACTAGCCAATTAATAGTTTTGCTGAGTTCTGTTGTGATCTGTACACTTTTCAGCTTCAAGGTATGTGCCAGAAATTCCTTTTTCATGCAAAATCAATATAGATGCAGAAACCATTAATAATTCATAAGGTATAAATGTCAAAAATAATGTTTGCCTTTCCAGATGAGTCACTTAGAGCTTGTCTGTTTTGGAAAGTTACGGTGTCATAATCTAAGGCCTGAATTTGAAGTGCTGCAATGTTACAGAAACAATTCTGTAATGAATGGGTTTCCTTCTGCCAGCAGAAGAACAGCCTTTCAACTTAATTGATTTTCTTTGGAAAGGGATTTGAGGACATCGTACTTAAGACACATCCTTCCATTGTAAACAAAGTGCACTGAACTGGCTAAGGCATAAGAGATGACCAGTGAGTTTATTTTTCTCAACTAATTCACAAGCTGAATTTGTATATCTCTATGAATCCTATCTTTTCCATGCAAACACAGTTACTTAGAACTGGGTTGTTCTTCGGTTGAAATGAGCAGAGGTTTCAGTACTTAGAGGCACATCCTAATTGAGTATTCTGTTGGTTGCTTCATGCAATTTCTTACGTTGGCCAGAAATGGATGGAATTTGATTTTATGTTCTACCATTGTGAAAGGAATTAAGAACGTCTAAAACAAAACTGAGGCATGAAGAATATTCAACAATATGCAGACATTTTTAGGAACCAAAATTTTTGAATGTGGAAATATCCCGTGATGTGCAGAATAATCACATGAATGCATGTTTACTGATTAGATTACATCTTCCAAAGAGCCTTCTGCTGGTATTAACAAGTGGAAGTTTGTCTTTCAGGAAGGATGGCTGGATCTTATGGTTACTTCTATTACTTATGGTCTAAATTTGGTTTTTAAAATATGAACAGAGCTAACATGGAGTCTTCGTTTTTAAAAATTGCTGAAAAACAATTTTCAAAATATGAGGCAAATCCAAAATTGTCAGAAGTAGATATGTTTGTTGCAAGCAGTAGGCATAATATGCCGTACCTCTAGACTGTCGTAAGAATAGACAGGTGAAAATGAGTTTCTAGAGAATAAGAAGATGTAATTGCTGAAAGTTGAGGCAAGCTTAGATAAATAATATAAATATTTAACTTCATGGAGAAAAATATTTTTTCTTCTATCAAATTATGTCCTGTTTGTTTCACCTATGTTAGCTGCTGCAAAGGGCACATGGCAGCAAAAGTTAAGCTTTGCATGGTGGGAATGGAATTCTCTTACTAAAGAAAAGGAGTAAGAGCCACAAATACCCAGTATCAAAAGGTATATAACTTTTTTCCTTTGTTTTGCAATGTTGTAAATCAAAATAATGTAAGTCAGAGTAATTTGGGGCCTGCAGTTTTTCACAGATGTAATGTCCCTCCTCAGAAGTCTGAATTGGAATGCTTTAGGAAGGCTGCATTTTTGTGGTCAAAAAATCTATAACACTTGAAATAAAGCACCAAAGCTCTACAGCTTTTTATTCTGTTTTTTATTTTACTGTAAACATGGGTAGGAGTAAGATACCAAAAAGGAAGATGTTTGAGGATGAGACTGGGGAGGTCCACAATAGGAATCCTTGAAAACTGAGCAGAGGCAAATTCTCTCCACTGGTATGTATGGATGACCAACAGAGGCAGAAGGAATGGCAGACATCAACACTTGGTATTTGCTATTTCATTAACCTGCTATTTCAAGGATCCTCAGTTCCTGCTCTGTCACAGTGGTACTGTATATTGTTCCAGCCCAGGAGAAAAGACAACAGTGTTCCCCAAACACATACAGCCTAAATAACACCAATGCGTTAAAGAGGTAAGCATGAATTTAATGGTGTCTGTCACTGTATGTGGAATCAAATGTGACTAACAAAGGAAAAAGTTAACATTTTTTCTAAGATGACAACCCCAGCTGTTGCAGATTTCCTGTCTCACAGGGAGAAAGAGTAAGAAGGAAGTAGTCCTCTGTTGCTGTAATTTCAGGATTGTCTTTTAGTAAAAACTGCTGGACTGTCACTGGAAAATAAGCTCTCCATGAGTTGGTGCTTGTTCCTTTCCCTAGGGAGAGTTTGCTGTCCTGAGCAGACTGGCAGAGCCTTTATGTTTTGCACATGGAAATTTTCCCCAGTGCTGACTGCCAAAGGTTCTGCTAGGTTTTGATCAGCAAAGTCTCTGCTTCAAATTGTTGACTCATTCAAACAGTTCAGTGAAGCTCAAAACTCTCCCAGGCAGAAGATGAACTCTGGGTTAGCGTGTTCCTGGGGCTTCCTGCAGCGCTGTGACGTCTGTGCTGGGGCCTGAGGTGCTGTGAGTGACTGAAAGTACCTATCCAGGCTGCAAAGGCAGAATGCACTTACACTTACTGGCTGGTGAGATGTGTGGCTTTTCATGATGGAAAGCAAGTTTGCCTTGCTTCTCCATAACCCTGAAGGAGGGGGGAGACCCTGTTAGTTTTAACATGAGAAAGCATTGCTGCATACTCTTAGATAAGAGTTTCAGTGTATCTGTAGAAATGGAGCTGTCCTGCTCTGTGCTGCTCAATGCAAATCATAAATTATATATATTCTATATATATTCTCCTTTCTCAGAAGAATGTAAACCTCTGGACATGTGCAGTTGTGGTACTTTAAGTCTAGAAAGCCTTGACTCCAGGAGCCATGTTTTGACTGTATTATTTCTTGACATCTTGTATGTACTGGCCAAGAAAGCAGCTAAGCATGCTTGGGTTGAGTTTTTGACTGGGGCCTCCTGGTTCCACTGCAGAATTTATTTTAATAATAAAATAAGTTCCTGAGGTAAAAACAAATTGGAATGTGCTTGGACTTCAATTTGAAAATATCTGCTGGACTAGAGGAGAAAATTCAATGATGCCCAAGGGCTGGCCTTATCCTCATTTCTGTTGCTGTAATTTGGGCTCTGGTAAGGTAATTGCTGATTTACTCCTCTCCTCTTAAGAACAAGACAACTTCCCAAATCATACATTAAAATCAGCTATGTTGGATTTCTACCAACGTTTAAAAAATGCGGGCAGACTTCCTGAGCAGATCTGGAAGCTTCCCTAGAGACACACCAATATGGTGCTTTTATATTTTGTCACTTCTGAAAGACTTTTTCTCTCTTCTTGCACAGCACATTGCACCAAAATAGATTTGAAGATTTAATGAAGCTGCAATAAAACATCCTATTCTAATTCCATGGTTTTTTCTAATGTCATATTTTTTAAAAAATGAAAATCAAATCAGTAACATAAGTAACAGCCCTGTAGATGGCTGAGTCAGAGGGCTCAGGGTTGAAACTTAGGGCTTTTGAGAGCATGTGATGGAGCAGTTAGCAGGGAGCCAGCAAGAGAGAAGAGTGGGGCCAAGTGTTGACTTTTCATGCTGTGTTTTAGTAATTTTATTAGCACTACACGGAGGACTTAACAGAAAAGCGTATAAGAATATTATGATTTTTTTTATCTTCTTTTACTATAATGTGCATGTAGTCATGGTAGGACTCTCAGAAGTCATCATGTGTCTGGCGTGTCCCTTTCCTGGCTTAAAGTATCCATGGTTGTCCTTGAGAGTTACTGTGTTTGTGGTTATAGACTTAAGTTGTGAAATGTTGAAGCTTAGCAGTACTAGGAACCATGGATGAGTTAATGCCATCTTGCTCCTTAGTATTCCCAGGTAAGAGCTGAAAATGATTTGAAATGCTGTTGCCCTGTATCTGCTTGCATGGGAGTGCTTGTGAGGTTAGTTTCTGTACAGTTAAGAAGAAAGCCTCTTTTTGGCTGCCCAATGCTAAGCTGTGGGGAAGCCTTGATGGAAAGATACAGGAAGTCTCTCCTATCACGGCATAAACTTAAGTCTCTGATAAAAAGTCCCAGTGAGGAGTAGAAGGGGAGAAAAAAAAAAAGATAAAGGGAGCGATAGATACATTAAAGCATATTTATAGCAACTTTGCATCCTGCCACAACCTTCCCAAGTCTGTGCCAGGAGGAAAACCTCTGCAGTGCACTGTTCTGCAACCAATTCTCTTTCCATATTTCTGCTACGAAGTGACCAGGAGGGCAGGAGAAGTGACTTTTGGCTCTTTTTCTATGCCAGCATTTGACATCTCAGGAATTTCTTGCAGCATTTGTGGGCTTAGTTTTCTCTCCACCATCTCTGTGTGACCAAGTTGCTGAGACTCAAGCAATTAATTCATTGTGTCTATGACTGCAACTCTCTGGCTCTACTGAAATAATGTGTTTGGTTAGCAGGCTGGAAAGGTTGGGTTTTGTGCTAATACCTTGGGGTTTTTTTAAAGGCGAGAGTCCTGTCATTAACAACTGCTCTAAATTATAATGTATAACCAAGACTTACAAAAACTTTCCCAGTATTTTGACTCCTATGGAGACTTTAGGCAGGACTTTAGACAGTGGAGGTGACCTGGTTGTTAACAGGAGATACTCACTAATGGAGGTGCTCTATGCCTTTAATTAGCAGCAAGAAAGTATTCTGCAGACTAAATGCTGCTGATTTGGGCTCATGTATTTTATCTTAAGTGTTCAGAAGTCACTTATAGCAAAATTATTTGTTGTGTTAGTTGGGGGTTTTTTTTGTTGTTTTTTGTTTGTTTGAAATAGTATTTTCACAGTATACAATCCCAAACATTAAGGAGACGTTACAGAATCCAGACATTTTAAAAATAGTGGTGCTGACTCCTTCTTTATTGAATTGCCTTGACTTGGCAGTTTAAATTTTAAATTCTCTCCAGGGCAAAACTTAGTGTTTTCTTATAATCATATGTTTTTAAGAATTAAGAGTTTTGAGGGCGTAACAACATACAGCAGCAGACAGATGACAGGCATTGCAAAGACCTGTCAGTAATTCCTATGAGCTGTTTTGTCTCCTTAAAGTTTACCTCCTTTGAGAGCTGTTCTAGTTTAAAATGTGTGCCAGGTATTTGACATGTGTGGTTGTGCCCCTCCCTCTTGCTTTCTTGCAGATAGAGTGATGTAGCAGCTGACTTGAAATTCTGAGGCAGTCAGTGTCTATGTTGGAAAGTCCCACAGTGCAAAAGAGTTGTGAAAACTGCAGGAAATAGTCCTGGTCCAGGAGGACTTTTGTCTGTCATACGAATATGTAAAGGCTTTTTTCACACAGCTGTGAAAAGCTCAATGTTCAGCTGATGGGCTCACTTGAGTTTTAAATTTAGTAAATTGCTTGGCTACTACTAACTTACTTGGCAAGCAAGGGTGTAGGTAGATACAGCAAAACTTGCATCATCCCTGGGGAAAAGAAATCATTTAGATTTATGGACCAAGAGCTCTGTATTTTAAGAAATAGTGTAATAATGAACAGATGTGGCAGAGCAAGTTTCTTTACCACTGTTACAGAAACATGAAGTATGAAGAGACCAGGATAGAACTGAAAAACTCACTGGTGCTGTTGGTTACACTGCTGTCATGCCATCAAAAAGTGTCATCTTCAGCAGGTCTGAGGTACTTGGTATCGTTGTGCAGCACTGATTGTTCACACCTCTTAGGTTTGGATCATGCAAACCTAGGTGTCTGATGAGGAACCACTTCTATGCTCCGTTGTGAGCTTTCATATCTGCCATAGTTGGCCTAAAAAGTAACAGATCCTTCAATCTTTTTCTGTGCACCCAAACATAAACTAGGCAATGCATAATTGCCTTAACTAAGGGGTTCTCACTGCCAGTGCAAGCTCTGCTGTGAATTCCTCTCAGTGCTTTGCATCACTTTTGTTTCAACAGTATGCCAAAGCTGTGACACTGGAAAAACAGCTGCAAACTTGTGAGGAAACTGTGAATTCATGATCTCTTGGTATGCCGAAGAGGATGGCTATTGTAAACACAGCTCTGAGGGCAAACGTCTATCCTGTTTTTCATTGCTGTTACGTATCTTCTTGGTTTTTGTCGGTAGTAGCCGTTGTCCTCATGCAACCAGAATCCAACGATTAGAGTAGCATATCATCTTGCCTTATGCTGGTCTTGCTGCTGAGGCATGCGGTGTAATTCCTGATTTGCTAGTTTACTCATCTGTGCAGTGCTGGTGAGCTGCCATATTTGTTTCTTGTCAATTACTTGAAACACATTGTTTTAAAACTACATTTCTCAGAAGAGACAGACCTGAGACATACCAGCTGAGGTTTTGCTGTTGATCAAGCAATCAGTGAGAATGAAAGATATGATGGATATAACCTCATTCAATATGCAGAGCTCATTGTAAGAACTTGAACATCTTACGTGAGTATGAGAAGTACCTGGACTCTGCATCTCTCTGAAAAATCAAGATGATCTTCGCAGCCTTGCATGGTAGGGGCATGTGGTTGGCAAGATTTTCAAGGCTGCATGGATCTTTGAAGTTTTTAGAAAGCCCTCTCTGTTACTGAGAGCAGTCATGTAATGTGGATAGATTTTTTTTTTGCCTTTAAATCTTTCTAAACCAAGTGTCATCTCTGGTGTACTTTACTGTCATGCTGGAGAAAGGAGGCTTATCTGTACTTATGCAAATAGCCTTTGTGAGAGGTCTGTTCCTTCTGTTTATTTATGTTTTCTAGGACTGTTACAATTTTTCTGCCCCTAAGATTGAACGGCATTTTTGAGCATTATTGCAGGTGGTCTTGGACCTTTAATAAAATTGCACAGAATTGTCCAAGCAGTCGACAAACCTTAACCAGAATAAACTGAGCTGTACTTTTTCAGTGTAGTGTTTAATGGAGTTGCACACAGCAGAGGTCTGAGATAGTGTGTCTAGGTAACAACACAGTGATTGCTTTGCCCTTAGACTGCTATAGCTCATGCTGCAAGTAACTATAAGAAATGCATATCCCAGTGTGTGTTACATATACACCCAGCCCACTACCTGTGTCCTTGCTGCTGAGAAGACAAAACCACACTGTGACAGACACTTCATTTATACGCCTTCCCAGACACTTCCTTCATACATATACTCACTCAATATGCACAGTTTTATGGCTCAATTGCTTGAATGATGTCATGAAGAGTAGCTGTCCCACTGGGACTAACCCAGCTTTGCCTGTTTTCAGATATCTTGGCAGTTGTCTACTTCTGGGGTGATGTGTATGTGGCAATTACTCTTCCTCTCCTCTGGTCCTTGTTCTGTCTCAGGAGCGATGAAGTTCTTAGGAGCCATATAAATACATGACTTGTACTTGTCTTTATTTACACTACAAATGTGTTTGTTTTTAAAGCAGTTCTTCTACCCACATAACCATCATTTTTCCTGCTAATTTCTCGTCCTCATGCTCTACAGAAAGACCTGTGAGTCAGTCTCTGCTTCTCTGCATTTGGAGACTAATTTAAAATTCTGGAATGCAATTAAAGTCTCCCCATAGATATGCAAGCCTTTTTCATTTCATGTTCTTCTGCTTTACTTGTCCTTGTGGAACTAGTAGTGAAATTATTGTGATGCATCGCTCTTCACAGACCTGTATATGATTATGTATCAAGCACTTTCAGCCATAAGGGATGGACATATTATACTCAGGCAAAGGAGATAGGTGCTTTTGTGTATATGTCTGTTTTATGTGTCAGTGTAGGAGATACAGACATCCTTCCTTCAGTAATCTGAAGTCCCTCTTTGAGCAATGAAACAGTGGGTCAGAGAAAATGACTAGCTATTACTACCATTTGACCAGAGCAAAATAGTTCTTCCCTTGTACATACGTGAACTTGAAGGGGTAAATGTGTATAGTAGCAGAAAAACCATCAGCAAGCTTTTTGTAGGAAACTTTAGCTGAGCATGACTACACTATTTCAAATCAAGGGATAAAAGTGGCTTCTGAAGTGATGATTAATATTTTATGTTGCATATCCATTTGCAAATTATGGTAGTTTAATGAGAGAAGCAGTACTATTTTGATATATATCATAGTGAGCTGTGAACATTTAAAAGTCATGACATGGGCCGTTATGATACTGAGAGGCTAAATTAAAAGCATGAGTTAAAAAAAACCCCAAACAATCTTTGGACTGATTTTGTATTGTTCTTGATTTGAAACTTTGGGTGTTCAGGATTCCAAAACTTTCAAGAGGTGCAGGGGCGAAATGTTTACTTTAGAAGTCCATGAGGTAGACATTTTCAAGTAAATTGTTTGCCTCCATGTTCTGGAGCTTTTAGGAAAACAGTAAATAAAATTGCAAGGCTTCAAAGTAATAAAACCTGAGACATTTCAAAATCAATAAAGTCAATTCCTCTGTAGACTAAGTATAGTGTATGGCCTTTTCTTTACGTTATTGGTGTTGGGATAATGAGCTCAGCTGCTTGTTGAAGTCTTGCCCTCAAGACCTTTCACCACCTTGGTTGTCCTCCTCTGGATACACTTGTGGTCTGATCTCCTTCTTGTACTGATCTGCCCAAAACTACACCCAAGACTTGAGGTGAGGCTGCTCCAGTGCAGAGCAAAATGGGACAATCCCTACCCTTGACTGGCTGGCGATGCGAAGCTCTCCCCCAGGACATGCTTGGCCCTTCTGGCTGCCAGCGCACTGCTGACTCATGTTCAACTAGCAATCAATCCAGATTCCCTCATGTCTTTCCATGGGGCTGCTTTCCAGGCTCTTATCTTCCAACTTGTACGTATAACCAGGATTACCCAATCCCAGATGGAGAATCCAGCACTTGCTCTTGTTAAAATTCAAATGATTGGTGATTGCCCAGCTATCTAGTTCATCCATATCCCTCTGTAAGGCCTCTCTACCTTTGAGAGTATCCACAACTCTTCCAGTTTTAGTAGTATCAGCAAACTACTTAACTACCTTCAATTCCTGTGTCCAGATAATTTATAAAAACATGAAAGAGCACTGGCCCTAAAACTGATCCCAGGGAAACCCCACTGGTCACTGGCTGCCAGCTTGATTGTGTCTTCATTTACTATAAGCCCAACCCATTAGTCAGTTTCTCAACCAGTATGTTGTAGGCTTTCTTAGCTGCATGCTGGACATTGTCCACAAGGGTACCATGAGAGACAATATCAAAATCTTGGGTAATGAGTGCTTTAATTAAGTATTACATATCACATCTTCTCCATTATATAATATGTTTTTAACTATTTATGTTTGCAACAGAGTATGAATCTTACTTAACCACTCCCTAAGCTTAACTAAATTATTCTTGAGTCCTCTATAAAGTTTGCTTTAAATCTCATTTTTCTAGTTGTACTTTGTGAATTGTTTTCCTGTGTCTTGAAACTGCAGGGATGACTCACCTGTGCTGGATACCTTGACCCCGAAGAAGTCATTTTATAAAAACAGCAGTACTGCAACTTGCTTTTTCTGCGTTGAGTAGAGGCAGTCATCAGCAGATCCTCTACCTGTAGGGTGTTGTTCAGTGGCAGAGGGAGGCTCTGGCAAAACAAAGATCATGTACCAATATGGAAATATTAGTATATGGCCCTGATGAATAACTGTGATTGCTGTGTTAACAGTACTGTTGGGATTAAAGCCATTGTGAAGCCCTTATATGTAAAACTAACTACAGAAATAAAAATTGCTTTGCCGCTTCTGTGCAAATGGCTTCTTTTGGCAGAGATCTGGAGGTTGGGAGTTAAGTCAGTTCCAACCAACACTTAGCTGTTAGGGGAACACTTAGTGTTAGGGAAAGTATGCACTGTAGATCTGCCTGAAGAGGAGGGTGTGAGAAAGGAAGGATAGTCACGTAGTTTTACTCATGCTGGCCAAAGAGCCCAAAGCAATGAGTTATGGCTAGCGTGGGGGGAAGACCAGGCTGCAGTAGGTTGCTGAGAGTACAGTATCTACCTATGTCTTGGAGATCAACCTGGATCCTCAGGTTCTTAGAGTATGAAGGGCCTGGTCTTGAGGTACTGTACAGTTAAACAACATAGTGGGCTTCCTGAAATGTTCAGTTATGCTTTCAGATTTTTCATCTAGGCTTAAGGTTTTGATTCAAAGCTAAGAAGACAGATTTAACATTGAAGTAAGCAGAAGTTTGTGGCATAGATATTTATACATACCATATCAAGCATTTATGTATAGGTAATTTCTGTAGCTTAATTCAACTACAGAAGATGTGGACATTTTAAAGCTCGTAATATCCTAATTTTTTATTATTAATTTATTATAATGTAAAACAGTTTATGTAATTTGGGAATGAAAATAGATTATTTTTCTAATTCAAGGTCTGCATATTATTTTTCTTTTTACTTGAATTCTCAAACAAGTTCTTAAACTGCTTCAGGTGTGTTGAAGAATAACTCAAAACACAAATACTTTTACAATTTGGTGCAGACATGAAATAATAGGTTCTGTGATGATGCCATCTTCTGTGGTTGTAGTGCAAACAACTGTCTGTGATTCTGAGGGAAGAGAGAAGTCAAACTGAGAGGGTTAGGAGATCTTTCACTATAAATGATAACTGAGCAATAGTTAAAGCCTGGCTAGTCTTGTGATGTATTTAAAGGACAAATATGTACTGGACATTAGGTATTTTTTGAATATCTAAATGAAATATAAATTCACGGTTAAGTTTCAAATCCAGTGTTTCCTCTTTTTGCTAGTGGGGTCACTGGCTGATTTGTCTGGTAGAGATGGTTCTTACTAATCATGTGATACAGGAATAATGTTTGAACACCAGCTATGGAGTGGGGTAGGTTTTGCCGAAAAATACAAATTTGCACAAAATTTTGTCGGGTGTTGATAAACTGCAACATCTGTCCATGGGATGTAGACAAGATAAGATATAAAGTCCTTATAAGCATTTGGTTGGGACACAGAAGTTTCAGTTTGTGTTTCAAGCAGTTTTTAATCCAGGATTTCATTGATTTTCTGCTATTTTTTCTTAAGCAGCTTCAATTTCTTAGAGTAGAAGAGGTTATTTAGGAGTGAAAGGCTCTAAAAGGAAAAGCAAAATCCAGTTACACTGCAAATCACAGTAGGGGTACAGCATTGTACGAGCAAGGGAACTTACCTGGGGAGAGATTATGTCCCTCTTTACATAATGGCTGAGAAGAACACATCATGTGGACCTTTCCCTGATGTCCTGATTCTGCTGCTATCAGCAAAGTCAGTTTTGCTTCAGTTGTCCAAGTGAGGGACCCCTCAGCATCAGGGATGCAAGTGGTAGCAGAATCACTCTTGGGAGAAAAGAAGGAGAAGGCTTCATGGAGTATCACTCTGGAAGACCATATTATCAGGAGCCAAAACCAGGTTGACAACGAGCACAGCAGTGAGGATTAGTGGGCAAGGCTGGTAAATCAAGCCTCACTGGCATTTTAAACCAAATAACAGTACTTCTTATCCTTCTTCTCAGGATGTTACCTGGAAGCTCTCTAGTTGTGCAAATATGAGAACTGGGGATTTAATTCTCCTAGAAAAGGGATATTGAATAATTACTTTCATATAAATCATAGCTTTTTCATAGGGACACAAAAAAAGACCTCTTTAAAATTTGTATTATCATTCTAAGCTGTTTAAAAGGGTAACATAAACATTCAAAACACAAATGCTGGAATTAAAAAAATGCATGTTTTTAGAGTTGATTTGAGGGAGGAAAAATGCTGGTGCATTTCCAGATGGGGATATAGTTTTTACAGGAATTGTTGAAATACCATAAAAATCCATTTCCTGTTCATGCAAGTAACTTTAGGAAATGGGGGTAAACAATTAGTTAATAAATGAGAAATGTGTGGTAGTAGACAAATACTTTTGACTGTAGAGTCCAAATGACACCAACAACAATTGGTCTTTCAGTCTTGTTTTGTCCAATGAGAATGCCTTTGTGACGTGATGATGGCTGAAGTTCTGACGCATCTCAGGCTCTGAGTCAGTCAATGATGCTTATTATCAAAATGCCACAGAGCAGCTAAGCCACAGTAAAGGCCACAGTAACTGCATGTTTTAACCTGCAGCAAGCACGCATTCAACTTACTTTGGTAAACAGTTTGTAACTGCTTTTGAGTACCCTGTAGAATCAAGCACTGTCACAGGGGTTATTCATTGTTCAAGGCTCCTCTCTGTGAAGGTCTACAGAGAAAATCTGAAGAAAGTAGATCTGGATGGAAGATGCAAGATAACTGTGTTTTGTAAGAATAGCATATGTAATTTAAACAGAAAGGGAAATAATTTGCAGGGTATTTGGAAGTTCAACAGCATCAATCAAATAATAACTTTGTAATTTAACTATATATAGCAAAGTTCATTTGACATTTCAGTCATGTTTAAAATACCCAAATCTCAGTGTGTGAACTTTAGATTTCGGTGATTGCTTTGCCAAGTTGAGGAATTATCACGGAACTAAGGATTAAATAAGTTCTTATTTACTGTGGTCAATAGGTAAAGGAGAGTTAAAAAAGGTTACTGCATTTGTCACAGGAATTTTCAAATAAGACAGCAAAATCAAGTATTCTGATTTGTTGGCTTTATGGATGAAATCATATAAATATGAGCTTTTATTTTGAGCTTTGGCAGTTCAGGAATCACAGCAAGAGATTCAGCTGAAAAGCCAATACTGACCTGAAATTTGCATCATGGTGATGATCCCTGTCTGTGGGATATTACAAGGTCACATTTCTTCTAGGCTTTCCCAGAACACTGCTGATTTGAAAATCAAATCTTCTGCTGTTCTTTCCTTTGTGCTTGCTTGCACAGGGATCACTGACATTGGATCATTGATCATTGACCTGTTTTGGTGCTTCCAGTCTAATCTGTGGTTTCCAGAATAGAGTGTGCTATGTGTTGGTGTCTCAGAGCATATTGCTCCTTTGCACACTCTCCTTTAAACAAGCTTCACTTATGCTCAGCTTTTGCTTTTGTGTGTTTCAGCCTAAGGAAAAGCTCTTTGTGGAGAATCTTGACTGTAGTCTACTGTTATCTTTCTTCCAGCGAAATACTTATTTATTTTACATCCCTTTTCCATTTAGATATATTTTGAATGTCCACTACAAGAGAGACACTGAAGGAAATGTTGTTTTGTATATCTCTGTTGCATCTTTCCTTTGAACTCTCCTGATACTAGTCTCAAGCAGGTACTGAAAAATTTAGTAATTTGCAGGATTCAACAACATGAGCTAGGAGAAGAAAGTCAGACTTTTTGGGAAGTCCATCTTGGCCTAATAATGTTGCAGTAGGCTGGTGGAACACAAATGTGGTACTGTTCATGTATCTGATTGGGTGGTGTATAAAGACAGAAGCATACAGGAAAATGCAGAGTGTTGGCAGAAATATGCATATAACATCTTATTTTCTCTAAAAATTTGTAATAGTAACTTTGTTGAAATAAGCTGGTCATGGTAATAGCATGTAATAGTGGTATTATCATTTAAGATTAATTCTTGACCAATGAAATTTAATAGGAACTTTAATTCCTTCTATCAATGTGGCATTCACTGTTTGGTTCTTCAGTTTCTTTATACTAACTTCTATAGAGCTTATTTTTGTTTTTGATGAAATCATACAAATTCCTCAAAAACAACTATGCAGAGTTTGCTTTCAGCAATTAATCAAGGATTTAGCTTTTTACTGTTGAACTAATGGGAAGTAGTCACCATTTTAAGCAGCAGACAAAAGGTGGTTTTTTTTTTTTCACTAAAAATATCTATATTTTAAAAAGAGCACCATTAGTTGCCTACTAGATGAACAAAGTTTTCTGTATTTCCAATGACAACAAGCACTTGTTTCAGTGGAAAAATCCAGAACTTCAGCCAAGTTTGGTTTAATTTTTACTGGTTTTACTTTTGCAAGCTAAAGGGGGACAAAAAATGAAACAGAAATTTTCTTAATTGTTGATTCTCATTTTTTTCTTGTTTGGAAAGCAATCCCCAGAGGGAATTGTGAAATCTGGTAATAGCATTGTCTTAGCTAGACCAAAGACCTGACAGAGTTCTACTAACACCAGCATGGTTTAGCTTTGAGCATCATATCTCATTAGGAGGGTTAAACTCTGATGCATAAGAAAAGGGAGGAGGCTATTTTGAGTGCTTATATGTACCATCCCTCTTCACTTAGTTTTCAGCAGACACTTGCTCATAGTTCAAACAGAATTGAAGAGTTAACAACAGTCTGTTCTCTACCTTGCCACCTTGTGGCAGCCAAAACTGGAAGCAGTGATGAATTGGACATGTATCCCCAGATTTCTTCGCTGGAAATCTCCAAGGCAAGTTGTGTGATGTCAGAGATAAGAGTGTCACTGTCATTCTAATTCCTTCTAAATCATTTTGATAGAGGTAAGTTGTCATTAGGGCTACAACAAATTCATAAGGAACGATGTTAACGCTGTTGAATTTTAGACTGCTGATGTGTTGATGTGGTAGGAGACAGCAGTGACAATTTTTCATTCGCAGAAATCTCACACTCATACACACCATGCAAGATACCAAACAAGTTTTTTTAGATGGCCTTTTTAGAAACTTGGTCATTCAGCTCAACATGATCATGTATGGTATGGTATATTAGGGTAATTTGGAGTTTAGCTTGGGCTGTGATTCTGAAAGATTTTGGGCCCTCACTCCATAAAGTCTTTGCTCAACCTATCAACAGTATGTCTGCTGACATTTCAGTATGCTCTTAAAAAGTAATCTGGGCTCATCAGTTGTCTTGTTCCTTGACAGAAAAGCCAGGAAATGGAAAACATTTTCTTTCTATCATGGAGGGCTGGATCTCTTCTGTAATTGAAAGTGGTGGGGAAAGTTGCAGTTGTCCTCAATGACATGGAGATCAGTCTTGGACTGAATGTGAGCTAATTGGAAATGAAGAATTTTTTATTTTGTTACCAAATTGCCCAGACTTCTCATGTTCTGATCTGTGTTGTAACTCAAGAGTGTGGTGGCACAGACAAACAGTGTCGGGATCTGAATATCCACTGGTAGCCAGAAAATGTCTTAGGGAAAAATTAATTTAAGTGGCATTTTATTACATCAAAAAGTATCTCCTAATATTTTGTGTGGGTTTCGTGCTAACTACAAGAGTGGCTACAGCTTTGAACAGTGATATGAATTGAGAGTCCCTGAGGGGAACAGTGATGTAGTCAGTGTAAGTGTGCTGTTCATATTATTTTCTGTTTCAACGTCACACTCTTGCAAAGGCATAAAAAGTTAATAACACTTTGCTGTTCGGACATGGCCTTTTTAGGGTACAGGGAAAACTGCTGCAGTTCATTATGCTTGCTATTCCTTGACCACTTTGCTCGTGGTAGCTTGGAAGCAGAAGCACTTGGGAATGTGCGGTTAGATAAAGTGGTTTCCTGCAATGATTCACTGAAGGAAAAAGAGATCTCTGCAATATTTTGGCTCTCACTGCATTTCTGGCTGTAAGTGAATGAACTTCACATGCAAGACTACATCTTAAAATAAAAATATCACTTTTTCAGTATAAGTTGGTCAAATAATTTTATGTGCATATAAACAGAGACAGACTTATTACTGTGTCAGTCTGAGACCTTGGCTCTGGCTCCTGCTTAAACGGTGATTACTGTTGGCCTGACAGTTGGGTAATTAAATTAGGAACATCCGTGACTGAAGGTGCAAGATAGTTCAGGTTAATCTTGGATCTGGAGGCTCCCTGTCTGGGTTTATGGCTGGTTTACATGATGCAGAGATGGGGCACAGGAAGGAACAATTGTTACTGGATCAGAGCTGAATCATTCTGTTTATCCCTTCCAAAAAAGTTCTACTCTTTTTAATGGTGGCTGGCTCAAACAAGGATAAACCCTGCGATGATGTAATCAGAAAAAAAATTGCCATTGTTTTTCTAAGAGACAAGTCATTCAGTTACTGATGAGCTGTACTTAGAACATATTTTTGTTGTAGAGAATTTGTCAGTATCCTCATGTTCAAATAGTCAAATGTGCTGTTGAGGCTGTGTCAGAGCACTAATTAACACATTCTCTCCTGCTAGGAGTTAAAGCCACTATGCTGAACTGTTTTAAACTCATTTCTCAAGGACCCACACTCTTCCTTTGCATTGGTCTGGGTTTAGGGTGTTAAGCCGCATGTTAGTGTTGTTAGGAAAATTTTAAAGATGGCACCTTTGTTGCCTGCAAAGTCTGTGCCTGTATGAAATTTATTTCCTGTGTCTTGCACTGTGAGCACCCTTTTGCCTGTGTTTGATATGATGCGAGGCAGCTCAAGGCAGGGGGCTGCTCGTTTGGGAATGGCACTGCATACCCAGGCAGCTGAGAGCTCCTTAGTGACTTCAGTGTGGCATCGATTCAGGATTCAGGCCCCCACTTAACAAATTTCATTCACATCAATTATAATTGCTAAGGGACAAGGAGGGCAAGGGAGATGCACTTTACGCCATGTCTAGCCTTTTCCAGTTGATTTAAGAGTATTACAGTGCTTATATAACTCTGCTATTGCAGTATCCCAGGAGGCATGGGCAGCAGATCACATGCAGGAGGAGGTTGCCTGATGAGAAAAATTCTGGTTTATGAGCCCTTGTTGGGCAACCTTGCCCCCTACCCTCCTGAACTGATTTATTGTCAGCTCACAAAGCAGTGCAAGCTACTTTTATTCTCCCGGTTTGTCTGATAGGATGTTAAGACTGTATTTAGTCACAGGGTATGATAAGCTCTATATGGCTTATCCGTAGGTTACATAATGTCCCACAAACACAGGCTGGAGTCTCAGTTGGTCTTGGGCTGGCTGTGCCACTATTATCATGGCCTATATTTGTTCATTTCATATGGTCTTCTGTAAAAGATGTTAAAGATAACTCTGAAGAAGGATTTAGAGTAAATCCTTTTTTCCATTATTATTATTTTATATTTACAAGACTGCATACATGAAAAGTGAAAAGATTGTATCATGAAATAGTTGTTGTCAGTGGTTTGCAATTTCTAAACTTTCACATACCTTGGTGAAACTCAGATTTTGCCCATAATGCTTCCAGTAGTTTTTTATTAACTACTAACTACTAATGATTTTTATTGTAATTTTTAAATATTTAAGAGCATCTTTGTTTCCAAAACCTGACACGCTATTCAGTAATAAAGTCTCTTGAAGTGTTGGATAGTTAACGATCATAATTGAAATTTAACCCTGACAGGATTTTTAAGCTGGGTTTTTTGTGCTTTATGAGCACTACCTTTTGACATATAAAAGATCCATTTAATAAAAGGGAACTCAAATCAGATAGTGCAGCAGGTGTTTGTGAACTTTCTATCCCTTCTGCAGTTCATGTATCTTATTTCCTTTATTAAGCACTGTTTTTTAAAGCAACTTCAGTATTTCCTTAAAGTGGTCAAAGCCTGCTTGAAAGATTTTTGCTTAGTTAAAAAAATGAGAACAGTAGGAACGGAAAGATTCATCCTGAGTGATATTATACTGCTTGGATGCTGTTTAAAGACATTTTTCCAGCAAGAAGTTTGTGAAAATGTTTTTCAATGTATCTTTTTCTCCAGTATACACTGGCTTATGATTTTACACTTTTTGATAAAATACTGTTTCTGAAATACGTTTCTTGCAAATAAAGTGTTTTATGATGTAGCACTACTGTAATGAAAGTGAAGGGAAGGCTGTGGATATGTCTAGCTGGACTTCAGCAAAGACTTTGACACTGTCTCCTGTGGGATATTCCTGGAAAAGTTGGCAGCCCATGGCTTGGACAGGAGCACTCTCTACTGAGTTAGGAGCTGGCTGGCTGGCCAGGCCCAGAGAGTGGTGGGAAATGCTGCTGCATCCACTTGGTGGCCGATCACCAGTGGTTGCCCCCAGGGTTTAGTGCTGGTAGCAGTCCTGTTCCCTGTCTGTTGATGATCTGGATGAGGGGATTGAGTGCACCCATAGAAAAATCACAGACATGAATTTGAGTGCAAGTGTTGATCTGCTGGAGGGCAGGAAAGCTCTGCAGAGGGATTTGGACAGGCTGGATCAGTGGACCAAGACCAACAGCATAAGGTTCAACAAGGCCAGGTGCCAGGTCCTACACTTTTGCCACAACAATCCCAGGCAGCACTGCAGGCTGGGAAATGAGACCTGGGAGTGCTGGTTGACAACAGCTGCATGTGAGCCAGCAGCATGTCCAAGTGGCCAAGGTAGCTAATGGCCTGTATCAGGAATAGTGTGGCCAGCAGGACTAGGGCAATGATTGTCACACTGTCCTTGGCACTGGTGAGGCCACACCTCAAGTAGTGTGTCCAGGTCTGGGCCATGCACTTCAGGACAAGAACTCTGAGGTGCTGGAGTGGCTCTAGAGAAGGGCAGTAAAGCTGGTGAACAGTCTGTACACAAGTCCTGTGAGGTTCAGATGTGATCTTGTTGCTCTCTACAACTACCTGAACAGAGGTTGTAGCCAGGTGGGGGTTGGCGACTTCTCCAAGGCAACTAGACACTGGATGAGAGGACATGGTCTTAAGCTGCGCCAGGGAAGGTGTAGGTTGGACTGTTGGAATGGGCTGCCCAGGTGTTTGATGGAGTCATTGTTCCTGGAGTTGTTTAAGGAAAGACTGGACATGGCACTTAGCACCATGGTGCTGACACATGATGGAGTTCAGTCATAGGTTGGACTCGGTGATCTCAGAGGTCTTTTCCAACATAATTGATTCTGTGATTCGGTCATAATAGGAATATTAATGTGTATTAATGTGGACAATGTCCTTTTAAATGTGTGCACTTTTGCCATTCTCTTTAGTCCTTTCTCCTGTTTTCTACCAGAAAATGGTGCTTCAGAGAAAGATTGCAATACCAGTGTGAATACTGTAAAGGATCAAAAATCTGAGAATCTCCTACTGTAATATAACCAGTTAACCAGTAGTCAGCAAGTTATCAGTGTACAGCAAACATTTCTTTCTCCTGGGATTACTTCCATTGCAGTCGTAAGCAATGATAGAACAGTGGCCCTGCTGCAGCTACTTACAGATGGTGAATAGTGCTTCAAAAGCTTATGGATATTTTCATCATATTTTGACAGATGAACTTTTGATAGCTGTAATATCAGTGTGCATCAGGAAAGTACAACATTTAAATGGAACTGGATTACTTATCTTTGAAGGCTTACCTGTTAGCTTTCAGTGATGTGATTTAAAGTGCTTATTTATACCATGAATATGCTGTTTTCTGTATGAAAGGAACTGTCTCTGTATTGAAAGGCTTCTGTTATGGAGATGCTGTTAAAAACATTGTGTTTGCAGGGAATGGCACTAGAACTTCAACATGAAAAATAAAAACTTGTGATAAAAAAATCATTTACTTACTGTAATTTAACTGATTCTCAGATGCCAGAAACCAGTTAATACAGGAAAGATTGTTTCCATTTCTGAAGATACTGCAAGTCACTTTTACACTGAAGTGACATTTTAACTTGTCAGGAATGGACTCATGGTACTCTCATTCTTAAGATACTGGCCTAGTAATTGATGCTTTGACTACATTTTATCAGTGTACAAGCATGTAGATACAAGATACACAGATAAGATATTCCAAAAGTAACTATCGTGATTGCATGAACAAAAGAAAAAATGAGTAAGTAGTGAAGATGTGAAAAGTCTAAAAGAAGCTCAAGTTGTCACAGAAAGTTCTATCCATATAGGAATAGATGCTATCATTAAGTTACAGGTGCTGTGCTTTTGTGCAGAACTATTGCTTTAGCCATGGAATAGTTTTAGTGATTTGCTCCAAAATTGTTTAGTGTCTTCTACAAATAAAGAAATGGAACTGCAATAAAGCAGTTGGGTAGTCTTGCAACAGTATTGGTACTTTTTCTCTCTCAGCCTTATCAAAAGTTTCTGAGAAGTTGCCTTTGATAGCATGAGGCCTACATCCTTAAATTACTGATAAATTAAAAACGTCTAGTGTAGTTAGACATGTGGAAAATATTTGTAGTCAAATACAAGAGATGAATTTTACCATAAGCTGTCTTTATCTATTTCAGCAGATTCTGATGTCTTTCTTACTATATTCAGATGGAATAACAAAACCAAAAAATCTGATAAAAATCAGCAGGCAATTTGTAGTAAAAAGTAGATGGAATCATATCTAAAACTTGATGCTAATAATCAAGGTCACGAGTTCAGTTCCCTGTATGGACCATTTGCTTAAGAGCTGGACTCGATCCTTGTGGGACCCTTCTGACTCAGACTATTCTGTGATTCTGTGATTCAAACTCTGGGACTAGTACTTTGAATAAAGATTTATCCAAAATATCCCACTGAAAACGTGGCAGAGAATCTTCTAGTGCGTTTTTGCAATCAGTGTATAACTGCTTGAGATTTCTGAGAGGAAAGAACTAGATAGACATTGAAATTGAGACAGCTGGAAAATAAAAGTATATAGATTGAGATGCTTTACCCAAACTTGAGTAAATCTTCTAAGTCCTTCCAGAATGCATTTTTGAGATAAATAAGAAAAAAAATTATACCATTATCTATAAAAACAGTCCCTTCCCAAAGTCTATTCACTATGACATTAGACAGAAAATGACAAATCAGTTACAGAACAAAATGTGGAAAATGCGTGCAACATATTCTTGTTGCAAATGTAACATTTCTGTGCTTTTAACCTCCTTAATTTACAGTAACATGGGATTTTAAAAATAGTTGTTATTTTTTATAAAGAATTGTAATTGTTTAGAAATTATTTTTGTTCCCTTTTTTCCCCCCATTGGAAAACAGTAGCATTTTGGAAATACTTCCTTAGTGTTCTAAATAGAAAAAAGCTGGATATAGCAACTGGGTTCAGTAATAGCAGCAGTTCTGGCTTTCACCAGCCTAACAATGGTTATCTTTTTGAGTGTATGAATAATCTGCAACCTAAATTGAACCCAGCTGTCTTAGCTTGTTATTTAACTGCTGCAGCTTCTGGAATGAGCATGTGTTCGGCAGAAGCTTCCTGGAGATTATCCATGCCAGTGAATAGGAAATTGTAAAACTCTGATATGGGCCTCACAGTACTGGAAAAATTAATTTGCAGTCTACTGATCTGAGCCAAATAGATAAAATTGATTCAACTGCCTTGTAATTTTGATGTGTTATGATTATGCCAGTCATCGTGAGAGCTTTTCTTTACATGACATAAAAGAAAATTCCCTGAAAAACTGACGTGTTAAAGATGGCATTACCTCTCTGGTTCTCTCTGTCAACTTTTATAAAATGGAACATCATCTCCAAGTAATTTCTATGATTTGGTTTTAAATTAAAACATAGATATTGGGGAATGCAGGAAAGTGCACACTTTAGAATACTTCTGCATGCTTTCTAGACTTAAAAATGAATAAACTTTTTTTAAATTTTATTTTTGAGTCAGTGAAATCTACTGTATGCATAATTAAAACATTTCTCCACCCCTTTGATATGTCACCTAGAAGAGACACACAATTTAAAACAACTTTCCTTTTGAATGGCTTTTTAAGTCTCTCAAAGCTTCTGTCTATCAGTAGTTTCCTGCAAGGATTGTTCCCACTGATCAATCTTTTTTGATTTCTCAGTGTGGCTTCATTTTGAAATTATGTTTCATAGCAGGAACTGCATGGATCTTATGTCAATCCCTTATCAGTTAGTGATTTCTAGTTACTGCTGAAGTCTTACGCTTCCACTCTGTTGAATCATCAACTTGCATAAAAATCAGGGCCAAAAGAGGATGTTTTCCCTTCTCATTTTCTTGAATTCTGAATTGATTTTCATCTTAGTTAAAACCATAACCAAAGGAGAAGTTAAAAGGAGAACCATACAGATTTTTCATTTTACAGTAGTACAGTTCTCTTTCTACTTGTGATCATGGTTTGCCTTGTTCACTTGATAAGAATAGATAATGATCATGGAGCTTGTGATGTGCAAATACCGGCAACTGTACCCAAAAAAGTTTGATTGGATGTTTTTTTATCTTGATATTTGGGGAGGAGTTGTAGTTTCAGACTTTTGGTGGAGTTAAGTGTTTTTTTTCCTTGCTGCAGGGTCAGTGATGTTTTTTGGAAATGAGATCACAGTCCATGCAAACCCTATCTTTAGTGGATCTGGTAGATGGGATTAAACAAGCAGGGTTGACATGCTTGCAGTAAAACTCCATTTCTGCTTATCTTTTTGTAATTTTTCATAAAAAACAAGCTTTCAAAACTTCACTTTCATAACAACTTTAGCTTTTTAAGTAAATTTTTAACTTATTAAATATAAAAAAAGTATGATTAGGAAAATTAAACTCTGTTTAGGAGCTGTGTTTGAGGTGTATTTTCCCCTTTATGGGCTAAGTTCTCAAGCTGTGTGAAAACAGGTATGGCCTGGTATGCTTTGAGTTGCTTTGCTTAATGAAGCCTTCAAGAGGATACGTTGTATGAGTCTCTTAGGTTTTAATCCTTAAGGACAGCATATCTTTTCTGAGTTTTCTACCTAGGAAAAGGTGAAGCATGCATAAAGATAACGTATTTTGACTGTATTTTATTTGATACTATTAAGAACATTTTAACATAATTATCAGACAATAATATCACTCCTCAAGTCTAGTAGTTCCACTGAACACAAGAGAGAGAAAGATGATGATTCCTTGAAAATTATGTAAATGTTACTTCTTAATGTAGTCCCTTGAGTTAAAGTACTAATGAAATGTTTGAAATTCTCATTATAGAGTAAATATATATGTTTTTGTTGAGTCTTTAAACAAGAAATTGGCTTGAATAAGACCTTGCCTGATTAGTAAGTGAGAAACTATGGATGCTTTAGTTCAGGGTGAGCAGCTCTGAGTTTAAATCATCTGGTGGAGACACCACTTTTGTGACATAGTATTATTTTCCTCACTGCTGATTTTTTTCTAAATATATGCAGACAAGTAAGTAATGATTCTGTCATCTTTCCTTTCTTAAAACACAGTACCTGCGAAAATAGTATGTCATGTAGATGTCTTTCAGTGTTTGCTATCTTGTTATGTCTGCACTTATCTTCCACACACTTACAGGAGCAGAGACATAGAAAAAGGCTACCCCGTTTTTCTTCATGGTGTTTTTGGTTTTACCAGCAAAAGTCACAAAGTCAATTTGTATCTTTGTCACCTCAGCATTCTCTTGCTTAGGTCAGCTGTATTCCAGTACTTGAAAATGTGTTTGATAGTTGGAGCTTGGATATTCTGAAGGGATGTAGTGTTTTGAATATATGATCAATTATCTAGCAAAATAAAAATTTGATGTGGAGAAAGTGATATGGAGTTTATTGCTTGGCTGATTCCAGTATTTCAACAAGTACAAAATAAATTCAATAGGAAGTTGGAACCCAGAATAAATACTTGTTTCACTACCAAATAGCAAGTTTTGTCTCACTAAAAACTGTCAAGTTTTCTTGTTGGCTGCTAAATTAAGGAGTCAACAGCCGCTAGCTCTGATGCATATAGGTCTGTACTTATGTTCTTAATGAGTAATCCTGATTACACTTACCTTTATGTTTCCTAAAATAAGTTACCTCACCTAGTTATCCCTGTATATGACACTTACTGCTTATTATACCATTTCTTCAGTCTGAATATTTCTCTACAAGATATATTATCATTGCCTGGTTGCAATGAAGCTTCTTACATTGTTGTATTTGTCATTTAGAGGGGTAAATGCTTGTGAACCTTTCTGAGATGGTGAAAATTCTGCTTTTGAATTCTTACAGGAGCAAACTATCTGCTTAAGCATAAGGTTTGACTAAAATATAGTATTTCATAGAAATTAGTTAGTACATAATGCTTTATAATGTAAATCAAATGGGACCTGAAGTGATAGATACCCTGGATGTTCTGGTGTTAAGGAATTAGAGTAGAAAAAAATCCTGTCTCAGTCACTAGGCCGGTTTCCCCTCTGATTTGTCCTGGTCTGTTTGGATGCAGTTTGCACTGGTCTTGGACAACAAATCACTGCTTTGGGTGGAATCATGTAACTCTTGCTTCCTCCAGGCTGAAGAAGAGTCAGACACAGTTGCCTGTCAGTTGACTAAGTACTTCTTAAAGTTGGGTAAATCTTATTTTCTTTGGCTGAAGAGCTTTGTGCTCAGGCATTGATGGCAATCAGGATCAGTAATGAAAGAGCCATCTGTTATTTTTCATTTGGGGCACATCAGGGAAAACAGATCTTTAACTTAAAAGCTATTTTTATTCCTGCATAGGTTTACCATTTGCTGAGTGTATGAGAGGGTCTTGAAATTCTCTATATAATGTGACTTCGTGACTAAATAAGTTTGTGAAGGTGCTGCATTTCAGTGTTAGGAGATGCTTATACTGCAGTTGTGTAGTTTGACTTTGGAAGGTAACTAAATTTGTCTTTTACAGTTCAGGTTTTTTGGCATCTGAAATGGAACAATTTTTTTACTGAACAGTGTTAGGCTTAACTTGATAAAATCAGGCAGATTCTTTATATATTTTGAAGGCAATTTATCCTTGCAGCCAGATTTGAAAGCAGATTTAGGTGAAATCTGTCCCTGAAATTCCAAACTTTAAATCCTAAAAAATCCTATTTTTGTTTTCCCTGGGCTGGGATGTCTCCAGAATTTTACTGACTTTTAAAATATCTCAGCCACTTTAGTTCTGTTTCTACAGACAACCAGCTAAATTCTGGGCTTTAGGTGATTTAGTATACTTCAGAACAGGGGTTCAGAAATTTGGTGTTCATCTGTCCAATTCAGTCAATGCTTCATGCCATCCATGTGGTAGGAAGAGTTGATCTCATACTCACTTTGGGATTGTCATCTCTCTTTTTGTGGTGGATTTATTGTACCACTTCTTCTCCCAGGACTTTCAACACTCATTCAGAAAACGGCAGATTTTTTCTTGAGGCTTCAAAGGTTCAACATCTGTGTCTCCTTTTTTTCTTAGCAGTCTTTCAGTCATCAAAATGGGGATGTTATACCTTATTGCTGAATCTGATGTAACAAATGAGTAAGTGATCTTTTGAGTGACTGGGAACATGGCTGTGAAGTGTGATGTTCTGCTACCTGGTTTCCCCATATTGAATTTGGAAGATTTCTGTCCAGGGACCGAGGGCAGGACAGTGAGTCAACAATTGTAACATCTCTTGCTTCAAGTTATTTTACTGCCATATAATTTTCGTTATACCAAATTGTTATTTAATGCCAGTGAAGACTCTCCAAAGGGTCTTAAGTGTTAGTATTGTAATTAAAAGCCTAACTGAAACCATCGACGTATGCAGTTACTGGAAATATTTTTCTGTACTCTCTTCACTTCCCTTAACCTTTCTCTGAGGGTTGGAAAGCTTCAAATGAAACAGAACCCCAGCTGCAGTTGGAATGTCTATGAAGAAGAACAAATAAGACTGAAAACTGAGCTTGCTCTGGTGCAAGTGGGTGTTTGTAGAACTTTAAATGATCTCCAGATGAGTGGATAGGTACATTTTTCAGCAAAACACCACAAACAATTCATTCCACAGGAGACCAGGCCCTGTTGGCATCTGTAGGAGTAAACCAGGTTTTAGCAGTAACTGCAGTAAGAAAAGCAGGGGGATGAAAAAGAAAGTCTAATGTTTGGGCTTCCTCACAGGATATTTAAGTGCCTCCTGTGCCCTAAGCTAGCTGGTTACAGTAAACCCTATTCATTTAGAGCAATTGGTTCAAACAGGTTTTGGAGATATCTGCTGCAGTAGAGAAGCAGGAGAGTCATACTGGGAGGTAAGTCAGTTTACAGAGTATGCATCAATGTGTCCAGATACTGTGACCAGAACAGTTCCCTGTCTGTCAAACACAGTAAAGCCAGGAGTTTATTTGTCTTTCCTCTTTATTATGCTGGTGTAGCTAGGCCCCACAAACTAGAACTCAACAGCTGTTTCTCTTTTTCTAAGATGAATGTGTGTAGCATAGAAGCTGACGAGTTTTTACTTCACCCACGTTTTTCTTTACACTAAGAAGCTCCTTACATTTTCCACTACCTCCATGAACCTTTGGGGATGCACAGTTCTAGAAATCACATGCAATCATTTTGGTAAAAGCTGCTTTTAAAAATGGGGAGAAGCATGTAGGGAAAATGGCATCAAAGAAGACTGGGAGGTTTAATTGAACAAATCCTCTTTCATACAGCAAAAGCACTTTTCTCATATAGTGCCTTCTGTAACAGTATGCCAAAGATTTTTGTCTCTTTTCACACATGAGGAAACTGAGGCAATGGAATAGGCAATTTACTTGGGCTACCAGTGCAAGTATCATTTCTATGGCATGTGCATTTTACATTAGTAAAAGCAAAAGCTGTTTTGTTAATGCTTTCAGTGGGAAAATGGATCATGCAGATCTCCCTCAGGATTTTGAATAGAGCATTACTTAGATCCATTTATGTGCATGTCGAAAATCATAACAAACATGGTTTGTTTGGTGAAGGTATATCATTGCTACTGATGTGCAGGCAGAGAAAATGGTTCTTATGCAGTTACTGCTCTTATGGTATCATCTGTAGAGTTAAAAAGTAGAAGAAGTCCATGACATAAGGATTGCTAGCACAATTATTTTTACCTTTCTGAACTTGTGAAGCCCTTAACAGGAAAACAGTGTTGCTAATATGGTTTCAACCTTCGCTTTTAAGAGACTGTACCTTGAGAAAGAAAGGGAAGAGCTCTCTCTTAAAAATTCCCGTTTTGGTTTTCTTTTTTTTTTTTAAATGAGCTTTTCTGTTTTGGAACTGATGTCATAATCACATAGATACCTGCACATTTATCACTATTTCAATTAAGCTGCATAGACTTAGCACCAGACAGAATCTCTCTAATAGAAGTTTTATTTAAAGACCACTGTGGGCATGATAAAATCTGTTCTCAGAGGAATAGGACAGACATAAGGATAAATGTGGAGGTATGATTATTTCTCAGCTACTTACATCTGTATTAGTCAAAATCCCTGCTAAACTGTCCAAATATACTTGTTCCCTTCCAAGTAAACAGAAAATGAATGTACGTGAACAGCTTGGGTTAAAAATATCAAACTGCTAATTAAATTTTGCAATACTTTTCACAGTGAATATAATCCTCAGAAATATCTTGTAAGAAGGAAATATATGTGAAACTCTGTCTGTGAAAAAACCAGAACACAGTGAATAGCTTTTGACATTCAGTTGTCTCCCTTCCTGCTTTGAAAAAAATGAAGTCCTTACCTTTGATAATTTGTATATCATCCATAAAGGGGCAGTAAAACATCTCCAACTCTGACGATCCTTTATAATACTTACAACTTAAGAAGCTGATTCCTACCTTAAAACTTTCTAAAAATAACTATTCAGTGACAGAAGGACCACTCTTTTTTTTTTTTCCTTTTTGATCATGAACTCTATTAGTGAGTTTGAAATTAAGTCATTAAGAAACCAGTCTCTTTAAAATTGAACTGGAGTAATGTTGTCGTGTCCCGGGGGG
>JAWWEV010000095.1:39242017-39271528 GCA_035583235.1 Hafferia zeledoni | reverse complement strand
GGTGGATTCCCCATCCCTGGAGATTTTTAAACGCAGATTGGATGTGGCACTGAGTGCCATGATCTGGTAAATGGACTGGACTTGGACCAAGGGTTGGACTTAATGATCTCTGAGGTCTTTTCCAACCTGATCGATTCTATGATTCTATTTTAAATTCTGTCAGCTTGGAGAGCCAACACTATTGAAATACTGATAGCACATCAGTCCCTAATGCTACTGGAATCTCTTTTACATGTTCACCGTGTCAATGCAAAGTCTAATTTTGTCAGGTGTACTATATTACAATGATTTTAATTGCCTACCAGCTTTAAGAGACCTACGTCTACTCTTTGTGCATCTTTTAACTTACCTGCATATAATGCGACCCAATGAAGGTTTGTGGAAAGACATTGTAACAGGCCCATCCACCATGCTTTCCTCATCCAGCTCACTCTTGGAGTAGTTCACAAGTAATTTTCCTAACTTATGGATGTCCTCTTTCATCCCAAATCTTGCAGTTCAAACTCAATCAAATCTTCCACTGAAATAATGGTTTGATTTACTTCACAAAGGTTATAGAGTTTGGTCCAGATTTATAGAATCATTAATGGTTTATATCTGAATTAATTAGAGGAGGAGGGCATTTTAAATTGCTCGTTATGTTGGCACCTCCTCCAAAATGTCTACCTGTTTGAAACACGTGGTTTTTATGTTGCTATATGCTAAAGGATCTGTTCAGCAGCCGGGACTTTGAAAATAGGTTAATGCAATCAGCTACAAAAAAAGATGCTAAACTGGTTGTGGAAATGTATTTTAGATTAAAGGAAAACAAACAAATAGCTTTTAAAAGACCATTTAGGAGAGAGTAGGGGAGAGCAGAAGATTGCTTTTTTATGCAGGAAAACCTGATGCTCTTTTCTTTAATTTCCATGAAAAATACATAATTTAAGCTTTTATCTCTTGTCAGCTCTGAAGACCAAACCTAGAAAAGAAATCCAGGCTAGCCAGCAGAACACCGTTTTGATTGCCCAAACCTGATTAAAAGCAGCAAAAATTAAAAGTTTCTAAAAGCAGAGAGAACCATAAAGATCAAAACAAAAAACATTTTCCAAAGTCTTGACAATGAATAAAATTGAGATTCTTAGTTCAGGATAAGCAGATAGCCAAGGTCAAGGAAAGCCTATAGAATTTTATCATTGCTGGAGAAGGCAAAAAGGAATACAAAAAGATAAGAAACCATTTTTGAACCGGGCTGATGTAAGATTCTCTCAGGAGAAAGTGGCACAAAACAACAGAAATGTTGTGAGATTGGATTAAATTTTGAGTTGGAATCAACTACTATTCTTTACCGGTTTTACTAGTGTGTTGGTTTCATCTTGACACATTGCCAAGTATCCACCAAGTCGACACAGCTACCCCCTTTCCCAGAGGGAAGAAAAAAAACTACAAACTGCAACTTACAGCAAGAAAAGGGAAAAAGAAAAGAAAAGAACAACAAAAAGCAACACATGCACACACACACACAAGATTAAAAGCTAAAAACAAATTTCTACTTCCTCACAAAGGAGCAGTGATGGATCTCTCCCCGCAGTGGCTGTCCCAAGGGTGACTACCATGACAGAGAGCAAGAGCACCTCCCTTCTCCCTCATCTTCATATCTGGGTTGACATCATATGGTATGAAATATCTCCTTGGTCAGTTTAAGTCAGCTGCCTTAACCTGTGTCCCCTTCTATATCTACCAATACAGAAACATAGCACTGCAGAACCTGATGTGAGAAGCTAAAGTCTGGCCTAACTAAACCCATTACAATCTTCACCCCTTATTTCATACCATTTACCATCATTTCCTTATCCACACATTTCCAATGCTTGCACAGTACTTGTTTTTTAGGGCTGTCTTCAGCCTCTCTGGATCTTGGGCATTATTTTATCAGGATGGATGCTCGGAGCAGGAGAAGCAATCAGTCATTGGGCACCAACACGTGCTTAGCTCAGGTCTTCCTTGTCCCGTGATTCATTTCCTGCAACATACAACTCAGAATACAAATTATTTTTTCCCCAAGGTTAAATCTCCTTGAGGCACACACAGGGTCTCTCTGTCTTCTTTCATTATCCACCAGGTACATCTTGGTCCCTGAGCAACGACAATCCCACGAATGGGTTTGCCTTTGCTTGAGGCAAGGTTAATCCAAATTGCTTTACCTAACATACCCCTCAAGTGAATTACTGGGACTTTGTTTTCTCCATCCACGGTGTGAAGGCACTCTGATTGGGCAGGGCCAGCTTGGCTGACAGAGCCTTTAGTGTTGACTAGCCATGTAACCTTTGCTAGGTGCTGATCCCAATGCTTGGAAGTCCCCCCACTCAATGCCTTCACAGTGGTTTTAAACAGTCCATTACACCCTCCAACCTTCCCAGTGGCTGCTGCATGGTATGGGGTGTCATACACCCACTCAATGCCATGCTCCTTTGCCCAGGTGGTAACTAAACTGTTCCTGAAATGGATGCCATTATCTGACTCAATTCCCACTGGAGTGCCATATCACAACAGGACTTGGTTTTCAAGACCCAGGTTGGTATTCCAGGCAGTGGCATGAAGTACCAGATATATCTCCAGCCATCCAGTGGTTGCCTCCACCATGGTGGGCACACTGTGCTTACCTTGGCAGGTCTACGGCGGTGTGACATAATCAACCTGCCAAGCCACCCTGTACCTATTATTATCCCAGTGTCCACCATACCACAGGGGCATCACTCTCTTTGCTTGTTTATTGGCAGCAGATGTCTCACAGTCATGGATAGCCTGGGAGATAATGTCCATGGTTAGATCCACCCCTCATTCTTGTGCCCATCTATAGGAGGCATCTCTGCCCTGATGGCCTGAGGCATGATGGGCCCATTGAGCCAGGAACAGCTCTCCCTTGTGCTGCCAGTACAGATCTAGCTGTGACACCTTGACTTGTGCAACTCAGTCTGCCTGTTTGTTGTTGCGATGTTACTCATTAGCTTGATTTTTGAGTATGTGGGCGTCTACATGGTGGACTCTCACAGTCAGACCCTTTACTTGGGCGGTGATGTCTTGCTGTATATCAGCAGCCCAGATGGATTTCCCTCTACACTTCTAATTAGTCTTCTTCCATCAGTCCAGCCACCCCCAGAGAGCATTAGCTATCATGCACAAGTTAGTGTAGAGGTAAAGCCTTGGCCACTTCTCTCATTTCAGCAATGTCCAGGGCCAATTGGACGGCTTTGAGCTCTGCAAATTCTCCTTCAGTAGCTTCTGCTATTTGTTGGGTAGGACTCCAAACAGCTGCTTTCCACTTTCAGTTAAAGAACTGAGGAACTACAAAGAGACAGGAACCATCAGTGAAAAGGGCGTAACGTGTTTCTTCTGCAGGTAACTGATTGTATGGTGGAGCTTCCTCAGCCTGATTCACCTGTTCTCCTTCCTCCTAATCTACCAGACTGAAGTTCCCACCTTCAGCCCAATTTCTTATGATCTCTAGGATCCCAGGGCGATTCAGGTTTCCAGTCTGGGTACACTGTGTGATCAGAGCAATTCACTTACTCCATGTAGCATTGGTGGCGTGATGCGTAGAGGGCACCTTTTCCTTGAACATCCAGCTCAGCACTGGGAGTCAGGGTGCCAGGAGAAGCTGTGTTTCTAGATGTGCCAGTCACCTCTGGGGCTGCTTATATCCCCTCATAAGCTGCTAGGATCTCTTCCTTGGGGGTGTAGTTGGCTTCAGGTCCCCTGTAGCTTTGGCTCCAGAATCCAAGTGGTCAGCCTTGGGCCTCACCAGGCACCTTTGGCCAGAGTCTCCAGGAGGGACCATTATCCCTGGCTGCAGAATATTTTCCATGTTTGGTTCTGTCCTAACTGGTCCAAGGGCCACAACGTGTGCAGTCTCCTGCTTGATCTGTTTAAAGGCTTGTTGCTGTTTGGGGCCCCAGTGGAAATCATTCCTCTTACGGGTCACTAAGTAGAGTGGGCTCATGATTTGGTTGTACTCAGGGATATACATCCTCCTGAATCCTATGGCACCCAGGAAAGCTTGCATTTCATTCTTGCTGGTCGGTGGAGCCATCACTATGATCTTGTTGACAATTTCTGTTGGAATCTGATGATGTTGATCTTGCCACTTCACCCCCAGCAATCAGGATCCCTTGACAGAGATCCTGAAGTTGAAAAAGAAATTGGAAATGAGGAAGTCATTTGTAGTCTTTGGAGACAGCTCAAGTGTAGAGAAAGGTACCTGCTCAAGGAAGATCTAATGATCTAAGATCAAGAAAGATCCACTTTCCCCAAGAAAGTGGACCACTGCAGGTAGAGGTATCCAGTACTTGTGGGAATTGGCAGTGCTGGAAATCGTTCATCATAACAAAAGATTGGATGACATCCCCATCGATCTAGAGGATGTCCCTTGCATGCTGCCCATGTGGAGGAAAGTGATTCATGGTGCTCCCGCATCATATGTAAACTACAATGGCTTATTTGAATTTACTTCCTGTGCAATTACAGGAAGTATTTTGGTAATTTCTCTACGCAAAAGTCCTAACTTTAGTATTACCAAAAAGAGTGTTATAACGATGCATATTTTTTCTTGCTGTTAAACAGCCAGCCATTGCACAGGGACATTAATTTGAAACGTAAACAAAATCTGAATCCATTCAATATACTGAATATTTGTGTGGGATGTAATCCTTGTTCAGTAGCTTTAGATACTGCTCACATGAAAAAAATGGTTTGGGTCAGTGTGAGACGGAAGAAAAATAGTAACTGAAAACTTGTTTCAAGTGGTTTTTGAGAGAGGGAAATAGTTCAGTTAAGGGCACAATAAAGCATTTTAACATAGTATGTACTCCCTTTAGGTTCAAGTTAAAAAAAATTTAATGATTGCTCTCTCTCCAACAAATACTCTGTTGTATGTGACTATTGCAATAGCACAAAAAGATCCTGATCCCTGTGTAGAGCCCTAGGAATATTTTAAGTGATAAAAATTTTGGTTTAGTAATAAATGTTGAGTCTGTGTCAACGCATACATTTCTCATTTAGTTTCTACTTAATATAATTATTTTAATTTCACTGGTACCTGTCTGGAAACCTTAACTCAGTCACAAAATGGAAATGAAGGGTGGAGCACATGAAGGATTCAGCTCTGCAGAAGACTATCTGATAGCTTTGAGAGTGTTGTGTCAGCTCCAGAAAGTATGAGCAATATATCTTTCTGTAGGCAGGTGTGACTGGGTCATGTCCCTAGTGCTGCAAGTCTCAGATCAGGCTGCCTAGAGTTACTGCTGTCTTTCATGGAGTTGAAATCAAACTATTCCTTTCTCACTACCCAAGTGTCCCAGTTTAAAGGAAACCAAAGTGTTTGCTAAGACTAGAGGAGAGGACTCCTTCTCATAACCACTTCACCCCTTATTAAATTTCAAAGAACTTTAATTAAAAAAAAATAATATAAGAAGGATCACTGTTCTTAACTACTATATATAGATAGATAGATAGATATAGATATATAACTATAAATAGACCAGAGCAAGCTACCCCCACCATACCAAAACAGCTCCAAAAGAGGGAGATAGTTTCTTCCTGGTGCAATTATATTCACAGACGGCAGGTGACTGTGTAGTACGTTGGCTGGCCATGAGGTCAGTTCTCAGTCTTTTCCCAGCACGGCAGAAACAAGAGGCAGGAAGAGGTGCCAGCCTTATGACTCATGTGGTACTGGCAGTCACATGGGGCAGGATGGAACCTTTTCTGTGGGGAAGAGCAGACTCTCTCCTTGTCCTTTGCTCAAATAAGGAAATGCTGGGAGTTGGAGGGTGGTCGTGGTTCCCCTTGCAGCCACAGTCGGTCCCCAGGAAAAAGTCTGCAGCATATCTCAAAGCAGCCATGACCCTCCTCTTTCTCTCTCTGAAGGTCAGAGTGCGCAGAGTTGGAGGGGGAAAAAACGGAAAGAGTAGAGCCAGAAGGAGCTTCCTCTGAGGTGCTCTCACTAGCTCAGCAAATGGTGGCTTCTAGTCACTGCAGCTGCACAAAATGAAGTGAAGGCAGCACACAGGAAAAGCTTCTCCCTCTCCCAGGTGCTGGAGGTCTGTTCCTTACCTCCTCTCCACCATTAAGATGGAATCTAGAGTCATCAATAACACCTTTTTTCTCAGTCCTGGTCCTTCAAGGACCCCTCCTCCCCTCCTTTATGTTGTTTGAACCTTCAACACCAAGGCATTTTTATGGCTGTTACAAAGGTGAATTCAGCTTCTTGTTAAACTGTTTGGAGTACACTCCATCCGTTTATGAAGACAGGTGCAATCCACCCCCAAAAAATACTCTTTCATATAAAAAATACTAGAAATTTTCCCTCCTGTCCAGTTTATCTGAAATACAAGGCACAGAATGTGGATAATTGCACATAATCTGTTAATCAGAGATTTTGCTCATATTGCTTTCTTACCTAAAAAACACTGGCTGTCATTTTCCACACTCTCTGGGACCAGCCTTCCTTTTGTTCAAACTACCTGGACTGGTATTTTTTATGCTGGTGAATAGGAGCTGCACAGCTTCATGCTTACATTGCAGTTTCAAGTATCCTTTTCCATTTTAGATTTGTGAAGCTGAAAAATCTCTGCATGTATTGCCATTTCATTTGTTCTGTATCAGTTGTTTTGTTGTTGCATCCAGCAATTTCTCATCAGTTTTCTGCTTCTGCAGAGTTTTAATTTTTTTATTTGATTGTTCTATTTTAGTTTTCATCATTCATTAGTTTGATACTTGCTCCATTTCTTTATATACTTTTTTTTTCCTGCAACTTTGAATATTGGTTTTATTGCCTTTACAGTTTTGTTCTGTGTGGATTTTCACTTGTACTTTCCAGTAGATGTCTCTTTCAGTTCCAGAGTATGAAAAAGTAAAATTTTAGGCTGTATTTCTTTGGAAACAATGTTACTGGCAGCTTTACTGACAGTTTAAGATTTGTAAGATGACATTATAATTTTGAGAAATATCGGAGAACTGTCCTTGAACCTAGCTTGAGGCATTGCTTAGGGAGCTGACAAATATAATAACCTGACTTTTTTAGCATCGGGAGAGATTATGTTAAAGTTAACTTCTTTGAACTGCTAATTTTCTTCAGATGTAAAGTGCAGCCATAGTGGATAATCCATAATGGATTCTCTTTCCCTCTCCCGCTTTCTTTTCTTTCTCTCTTTCTTTGGTTTCCATGTAGAAAAAGCATTAAAATGTCTGGCAGGTCAGTTATTGGTAACCTGAAAATCTCTAGGCCTTTGGTTGTTCAGGTCACATAATCTCTGCTGCATCAAGGACACAGAGAGTATTAATCAGTGCATGTAAATCTTTCAATGTCATATGGTTGACAGTGGCAGATATGACTAGCAGCAACCTCTTCATCTAAGCTAATGCATTTCAGACATTTTGGGACCTTTCCTAGACAGAGATTGTTAACCCTGGATAATGATTTCATTGTAAGTCATCTCTAAAACTAAGATTGAAACCAAACACTTTTTCCTTTTTGGTCTTAAAGCACGATGTAAAATTAAGCACTAAGGTGAAAGTGTGGTGTACATACATCAGCTCTGCAAATGGTAAACCCACAGAGAATTATTTTCATGCACAAATTGTACAGATGCTCTTTAATTGTCTGTTACAGAATAATATTTAAGCATCTACTGCTGTTTTTAATTTTTGTTTTATAGCTACTCTCTGAAAAGTCTTTATATAGGCCTTAGAAAATTCTAGAAACACTTTCAGTTTAGCAGTGTTAGATGCTAGCAGTGTGGTGAACTTGCAATAATCAGTGGCATATCCAAGAAGAAAAATATCCATGACCATCTGTAATGAAGAGCTGTGTCCTAGTTATGAAACAGAGCTCAAGGATAGTATTTACTGAGTCATAGCTCCACTGAAGTTCATATAGCAGATGCATTTGAAGGTAAACTGTGTACAGATGTATATCTTAAAATATGTCAAATAAAGGATTAGTTCTGTTGAGTACAAATACAGCGTTTTGCAAAACAAAGCTGGAGCATAGTTCCTTCTGAGGCTTTTTATATCTGTAATAGCTGCATCAGACAATAGCAAAGTATATTCTGTGTCTTTAAAATAATTGATATAGAGCCTCACATAATGGTGGTGCTGTCCAAGAAAATAAGATCTTCGCTATCGTCATCTTGAATACCAAAAAATACTTGTGAGATCTCCTGCTTGTCATTAGTAGCTAGCTGAATTGACAACAGTAATTACAGGCTGTACGTCCTTATTATGTAACTTAAAGTACAATAAACACAGTTATTTTGAGTAACTTTCTGTAATACAGTTTCCTAATGATGGTGCCCCTGTAAAGAAGGCAGAAAATATCTGAGAGAGTCACATAACGCAGTCATAAGAGATGTGGATCAGATAAGGAGTAAAGTTAGGCCCCTGAACTTAGGGAAAGTGAACTTCCACGTCTACAAGGAGAGAGTCAGTAGGATCCCTTGGGAGACTGCCCTCAGGGACAAGGGAGTAGAATGGCACTGGCAGATGTTTAGGCAAGCATTTCATATTGTGCAAGATCTAGCAATCCCCAGGAACAAGAATTCAGGCAAGGAAGGCAAGAGACAGCTTGACTGAGTAGGGAACTCCAGGTCAAACTAAAAAGAAAGAAGAACATAGACAGTGGAGACAGAGACAGGTGACTTGGGAAGAATATAGAGACAAAGTTTGGTTGTGTAGGGATGGAGTAAGGAAGGGCAAGTCAAAGGTGGAACTGAACCTGGCAAAGGATGCAAAGAATCACAAGAAGGGCTTCTACCAGTGTGTTAACCAGAAAGAAAAGGTCAGAGAAGGTGTACACCTCGAACAAACAGTGTTGGAAGACTGGTAACAATGGCTAAGGAAAAGACTGAGATATTCAACAGTTTTTTGCCTCAGTGTTCACCTCTTGAGTAGATGGACAGCAGGATGGGAATTGGAAAAGGCAAAGTGCTTCCTGCTCTAAGTGAAGATTGGGTTCATGACCACCTGAGGAACCTGAATGAGCATAAGTCTATAGGAGCAGATGAGCTGCATCCCAGAGTCCTGAGAGAAGTGGCTGATGCAGTTGCCAAGCCACTCTAGTGGTAGTTGAAAAAAATCAAGGCAGTCAGGGGAAGTCCCAGGTGACTGGAAAATTGAAACATTGTATCCATCTTTAAAAAGAATAGAAAGGAGGGCCCTGGGAGCTACTGACCTGTCAACCTCTGCTCTGGGAAAATCATGAAACAGATCCTCTTAGAAGCTATGCTAAAGGACATGGAGGTGATTCCAGACAGCCAGCACAGCTTCAGCAAGGCTGAGTCCTGTCCTATCAATCCAGTGGCCTTCAATGGTGGAATGCATACATCAGTGCACAAGGGAAGGGCTACAGATGTCATCTATCTGGACTTCTGTAAAGGCTTTGATGCAGTCCCACACAATATCCTGCTCTCTAACCTGAAAAGAGAGGAATTTAATGGATGGACTGTTAGGTGGATGAGGAATTGGTTGGGTGGTCACATCCAGAGTATAGTGGTCAACGGCTAGAGTCTCAATGGACAGCAGGGACAAGTAGTGCCCCTCATGGGTCCACATGGGAACCAGTGTTATTTAATATCTTCATTAATGCCATAGGTGAAGGGATTGAGTGCATCTTCAGCAAAATTTTAGATGACATGAAAATGAGTGCTGTGGTTGACACACCTGAAGGACAAGATGCCATCCAGAGGTACCTGGTATGGTGATTTAGGAATGGTACTCTCCAGTTCAGAGCCTCCACTGAGATTCTTCCCAACCAGACACTGCTTGCTCATTCCATGCTTTCCCCTCCCTCTTCGTGCTCCAGGAATGGAGTTGAGAACTGAAGGCACAAAAGGTGAAAATCATGGATTGAGATAACAAAAATTTACTGGAAAAAGCAGTGATAAAAAAATGAACAGTAACAGTGAACAGTAACAGCAAACAGTAACAAAAGGTATAAGGCAAAATTATTTATATGGAAAACTGTGACAAGTATCTACTGATGTATTCCCACAACACCGTGCTTGCTCCCACTAGAAGGCAATGCCAGTTGTATCCTGGTCTGCATCAAAAGCAGAGTGGCCAGGAGCTCAAGAGAGGTGATTCTGCCCCTCTACTCTGCTCTGGTGAGACCCCACTCAGAGCGCTGCATCCAGCTCTGGAGTCCCCTGCACAGGAAGGACATTGACCTGTTGGACCGAGTCCAGAGGAGGCCACCAAGGTGATTAGAGGTCTGGAGCACTTCTCCTGTGAGGAAAGGCTGAGAGAATTGGGATTGTTCAGCCTAGAGAAGAGGAGGCTTAGAGAGGACCTAATTACGGCCTTCCAGTACCTGAAACGAGTCTACAAGAAAGGTGGAGAGAGACTTTACCCGGACATGGAGTGACAGGACAAGGAGGAATGACCTCAAACTCAAAAGGAGTAGATTTAGATTAGATATCAGGAAGAAATTCTTTGCTGTGGGGTGGTCGGGCACTGAAACAGGTTTCCCAGAGAAGTTGTGGATGCCCCATGCCTGGAAGTGTTCAAGGCCAGGTTGGATGGGATTTTAGCACAACTTAAACACAGTTACACTGACTGTAGTAAAGCCTGTTGAACTTGGGGAACCTAAATCTTACCTCTATAAATTACTTCAGCACAAGTCCCATGGAAACTCAAACTTTTTAAGTCTGGGTTTAAGTAGCTCTTGCTCAGATGGACCAATTCTCTCTATTGTTGTAAGTGAAGTCATTTTACTGGTTCATGCTCCAGCTCTAGCCCACAACAGACACACTTTGAGAGGTCTAGAGTCCAGTTCCCTACTCTAGTTCCACCCCTGAGCTGTTCTTCTGTGGAAACAGCTTCTCCCTATTTTCAGCCTGAGTCTCTTGTGTTTCAGCTTGTGCCGCTATTCTCATGGGGCCATACCATGCTCACACCATTCTGGTCACACTGCTGACCACTATTGGTGCCTGAGCATATGTCTGGTCCTGGCTCAGCTCACTACCCACCAGCACCCAGGGTTGTCACCTAGAGCTGCTTCCACAGGAAGCAATGTCTCTGATAAAGGTGATGAACAGATGATCAGATTCCAGGGCAGACCCTTAATCAAGTCCTGTTATTACTGGCCTATAGGTAGAGTATGAACCATCAGCCAGTGAGACTGATGATTAAGCCATTTTTTCATTCATCTGCTTGTTCACGAAGACAGTAGAATTTCTACCTAATTATTGGGATTATCTCAAAAAACATCAGTAAAGTTACCATAGGTGACATCTGCTTTACTTTCTTTATGCCCAGTTTTAGTCATTCAGCCACAGAAGGCAGTCAAATTGGTTTCTTTCAATAAATCGGTGCTGAGTGTTTCAAATCACTACCTTCTCCTTTATATGCCCAGAAATGGCTACTGAAAGGCCTTGCTGTATGATTTTCTTAAGTACTAAAATGACACTGTGGTTTCCAGGATCTGCCTCCCCATCCTGTCTGAAGGTGATGCAATATTTACACTTCTTCTGTACCAGGGGGTTCTTCTTCAGTTTCCATGACCTTTCCAAAAAGATAGAGCACACCATTCCTAAGACCTTGGCCAGCTTGGCAGCAACCATGAATGCAGTCCATGTGTTCACTATCAATAGATAGTTATCACATATTCTGAAGACAGCCTTGACTTAGTTATTTTCCACTCCCCATAGCTCCTCTCTCACTTGAACACAAATTTCTCCAGTGAACTAGATGATCTTAATCTTTCCTTTTAGACCTCCTCCACTTTATGTGAGTTGCTTCTTCCCTTCGCTTGCCTCCAGATGCTAATTCAGTTAAGCGTAACTTTTTTACCAAATGGCTAGGACTGTGAGATGTCAGAGACCAAAATTTTATTCTTTTCTGTAAAAGAGAGTTTACGAGGAGAACTTACAGTATCACTTGGTTTGCCCAGTGTTGAACAGAATTTTTTTCTGGCATGGAGAAAACACTTCTCAGGTCATAGTGAAACTGGTAGAATCCTATAAAAATTAAGTATTTTTTGCCAGTTGGCATTAAACTGAGAAATTCCTAAACAACTCTAAATCTACTAAAGTGTACTGGCAGTTACTATTTCTGGTTATCATTCAGATGCCCTAAACTAAAAAAAAAATTTTTTTTGCAGTTAATAAAGGTGCTGATCTTGTGGATTCTTAATGGTCTTTACAAAGGGCATCAGAAGGTATTGCATAGGAGAGAGAAGAAGAGAACAAAACATCATCATGCTGTATCATTTGAGCTTTTTAAACAGAGCTCGGATCAGTCATCTCCTTGATGGTCTTACACGAGATGCCCAGTGTCATGATAGCTTCAGTTTTATTGCTTTTGTCTGCAGTTTGCAGGAAGCTTTATAGCCTATGAGGAATGTGAGAGGTTTTTAGACATATCCTTTGGCAGTTTGATGATGGAAAAGTTTTGCTGCATTTTGTCTGTCAAAACAAAGGTATGTAGCTCCTCAGGACTAGTGTCTCAGCAGTTAAAAGCATATAGACTTGATAGATGGAACTAGCATGATAATGTATATGCTGTATAAAAATAATCCCAGTGTTATTCAGGCAGACTTACAGCTCCACTACACAGGAGGGAGAGGAATTGAGGAAAAAGTAGATACTACTCTTCACACAAAGAACAGTGATATAGAAACACTAGCAGCCTTATTTCAAGAAATGGCTAGCTCTGTCAGGTTGTATGGTTAGTGCATCTGGTCCCAATCCTACAGTCTTTTAGAGGTAAAATTTCTTTGAATTTTAAGTAGGATTTTTCCTGGGTCAGGACAGCAAAATTGGAACTTGATATTATTTTATTTTCCCAGCTTCAAATTTTATGATGATTGTAAAATGTATTGTTGATAAAGCTATTTGGGGCTATAAAGCTATTTAGTTTTTCTTCTTATTTGAAACTTTGGGTTTTGTTTTGTTTTGTTTTTTTTTACTGACACTCCCACAGTATAAGAGAAAGAAGCACTCATTTGCAATTCTAACTGTTCATTTTACTCTGTTTGACAGAAGCAACTTCATATGTTAAGAAAAAGTGTATTGGAGAAAAACCAACTTCGTAAAAATACTTTATACAGCAAATAAGAATTAGGAAGTATCCTAGTTCAGCAGCTGGAGCCACTTTATCACTGTGTGCGTGTGGCCAAAGCTGTGTATTCTACACCCTCTATGTAATTTCTCATAAACTGTTAACAATGGACCATTTGCAGCAGCTGCCCAGGGCACACCTGACCCCTCAGGCTGCAAGCTGGTTGTTAAACAAGCCTGTGAGATAAGAGCTTTGATAACTCCCCTCTGGGGAGTCATTAGCACCTCCACACCCAGCCTGAGAGGGCATGTCTGCTAGTGGGCCATCAATGATTCCAAAAATACCTCATGACTCACAAATCTCCCATTGTGGAACTCCCTGCCCTGGGGGAAGTAATGGACATTCTCATCTGAAACAGGGGATATGTAATCTTAGGATTTTGGGACTTCTGGTACCACTCATCAGATCCAGAAGAGGACCAGAACCTCGACAGGACTGTGACCACCACTCTCAACCAGACTGCGATCATCATCTGCACCAACGGGTTTTTCCCTTCCTTTTACTTTGGACTCAGGGGAACCACGGGGGGGGTGTGGGTGTGGGTGTGGGTGTAGGTGTGCGTGTGCGTCTGTGTCTGTCTGTGTGTGTGTGTGTCTCAGCACAGTGGCCAATGAAGAGTATTCTGTTTGTGCCCCAGCGTGCTGGGTTACACTTCTAGTTTTTGTGGGTGAAAACGAATTTCTCTTTGTATAATTGCAATTATGGTAATATTTTTATTAAATTGTAACTCTGATTTATAATCTCTTTTGTTTTGGGTCCATTTCTTCTGCTGGTTTACCTTTAAACCAGGACAGAAAGCTATCAGTTACTCCTATAGAAAAGTAAAATGTTTCTTATAAAAACAAATTACATGCTCTTTTACATTAAGCACAATAACTCTTTCAATTTCCTCAGTAATTTGAAGTAGCATTCTTCCTCAGAGTGGCTCTGCTGTGGTAAGATAAGCTTGAGAATGAAATGGAAACTGTAGAGCAGCAAAGCCTTTTCATATCTCCACTTTCCACTAAATAAAACATGTCATCAGTCTTGAGAGTGGAGCTCACTGCTAGGTTATTTCAGCAAAGGACTCCAGTTGTACTGATCCTGAAACTGTAAAAATACAAAGCCAAAGTAGCTTGTGGCAGAACTGGTGCATGAACAGATTATACTGTGGTATGTAGTGAGCAGAAATAAAAGCAAATTGTGGGTGGCCACCAGGTCTCAAGAACTTTTTCTGACAGCTCCAGCACTAGATGTTGCCCCATGATTGTAGTGAAGTGAAGGAGAAAGTTTATAGCCAGGGGTAGCCTTTCATCCCTTAGAAAGAAGACTTTGGCTTGTGCATTTTTACCATCTTTTGACATCTTTAGAAGGAGATGCAGTTGGCCTTGGTTTTCCTAATTCCCTTCCTGCTTCCCCATTACTGTCATCTTTCAGAACTCTAATGCTAGAAAGGAGTCTTCTCTAGGCTTCTGTTTTCCCACCATTGCTAAGACCAGAGCTTGCTTTCCCATGTGTCTCTTTTTGAAATTTCTACCACAGAGAGGATTCAATGGGTTATGGCCCACCTTCTAATGGTCCACATATTGGTAGTGGAGAACCTATGGCTTGAAGAATAAGAAGTGGAAAGTATGGCTTGAGAGCACCACTGATATGTCCTGGGTTGAGCTGGCAAAATGCCAACTGCCCAACACAGAGTCAGGGCCTTTCTCCCCCTGCCAAGAGAATGGGAAGAAAAGAAAAAAACTCTGGAAACTCAAACTAGGTTTAAACTTAAACTAATTATATATATTTATACAGAAAAGAGAAAATTAAGAAAAAAACTACAATATAACACACACTTACACAAGTTAGATATAACAACAATTTTTTACCTCCCACCAAAACCAGGTTTCATTACTCTAGATTCATAAAATACTCTAAAAGACACCCAGCAAGGCAAAAGAGAGAGCATGACAATAAAATATTTCTACTTCTGTGAAACTAAAACAAAATGCGATGTAGCGGCGGCAGGAGCAAGGCCCAGGACAGCAGGGCAGCAGTAGCACGTCCTGCCTCTACTGCAGACATGATGGCAACTGAGAAACTCTTCCTACCTATCTCAGGTTTGTGTCATCTGGTATGAAATATTTCTTTGGTTACTTAAGTCAGGTGATACTTGTCTCTCCTAATCTACGTAGATTCTCTGAGCTTGCTAATTCGAGGCCTAGCTAAAACTACCACAGTCTGACAGGTGAAAGAGGTCCTGCAAACTCCTGCTCAAAGTTCCTAAAAGCAGGAATACCTTGGCAGCATATCTGAGTTAAGCCCTGAATTTACTGTGCTAGAGGTAACCTCTACTGTTTGTGTGCATGACCATGGCTGCAACATAAACGTTTTTGTGAGAACTGGCTTGGTCTGCAGAGATCATCTGAATCTCCTGTGAAATCTAAATCCATCCCTATGAAAATACCCTCTCTCTCCTTCCTTAACTAGGAAAAACCTTTGTTTTCTAGGGAAAGGGTCTTTTGGGCTTTCCTTCCCTCCTCAGTCATGTAGAGGCTGTGACTGAGGAGAGCTGTATGCTTTTCAAGAAGCACTTGGAGCCAGAAAGGCTTTTGTTCCCATTTCAGCTCGATAGTCCCTCCCTCACCTCCACAATGTCGAGCCTGGTGCCACCCGTTTTCTGTGCGCTTTCTAAAAGGGTCACCTCCCTCCCTACTCCTTTCCCAGCAAACTAAGAGCAATAACGAACTAAGAGCAATATTCACAGTTTGAAAATCATATGAACAGCTTTCTAACTATCAGTTTGTGTCCAGGCACACTAGAACAGATTGTATTTTACTTGGTTAGAAGTTTTTTTAATGCATAGCCTTAATTTCATGATGGTTGGCTCTAGCTTTCGCTGTTATTTCTGTAGTTCCTCTTTAGTACTAGTATCAGTATTTCTGGCACCACATCTGCTCATTTTCTTGCAGTCAGTTGGAAATGCTAGCAGGCTACTAGAAAAGTTCTTTTGATCTCATAGTGAGTGCTGTTGTCATCACCTTTGTCCACGTGGTGGTGTTGCATACTCTCTTACAAAGTGCTGAAATCCATTACAACTGCATTGCTTTCCAGATGATGTGCATTTCCTTGGCCCAGGCTGTTTGCCAAGAATGTATAGCCACACGTGACATGTTTATACATTCGTCTAGCACCAAGCTCCACATTCTCTTCTGCCTGAAGGTTTTGTTTTGCTTTGTGTTAATGGACATTATTTAAAATAGTAATAAATTTCAGCAGCATAGTATTATCAGTTCTCAGATTGTATATCCTGGGGCATGGCTTTTGAGATGCGGACCTGATAGCAAAGTTAATTTAGAGTTTTGTGAAACAAATATTCTGATGTTTCAAGAAAGGCTTATTTCTTCCATTAATTCTTTCAGTGATACAGTCCTAGTGAATGCTCTTACTCTGCTCAGAATGCTTGTAATACGCTAATAACTGCCTAATATCATGTCCTTGTCAGAGCCTAGGACTTTGACACCAGTTCACTTCCTCCTTTGCCTGAGCTCAGCCTTCTGAGCACTGTTCCTCAGCTCAGCACAATCACTTCCAATTGGTTTCCTGTAAAAAACACTTCAAGGTACACTTCAGTGATGTTGTAAACAATTGTTTAAAGAAAAACAGTGGAAACCTCTTAAGTCAGATTTATTCTTTCAGCCAGCCATTTGGAAAATGATGTATTCTGTCCGGACTGGTCAATTTCTGTTGGGTGGCAAATCTTTTTACTTTATGAAAGACTAGTTTCCTTTGAGAAGCCTCTGTTGCCTTCAGAGTGCATCAAAATTCTGTCTCCTCCCGGTCTAAACCAGGCTTGCATGACAGACCCAGTCAGTGTTTGCAACTCTAACCTGCCTCTTCAACCTCAGATCATCCAGCACAGGCTTTTCTGAGCTTTTATGTTTTTTCTGTCTTCCTCATCTGGAGAGAAAATGCTGGTGTCTTCTCCAGAGTGTACTTTCAGTGATGCTATTATTTTACTCACTAGGTTGTTAATTGATTTTGCCTCACACTATGTCCCATTTGGAAACACTTGGAAGCAGAATTTGACATTTCTTTGCTTCCTTTTCTTTCCTTTTATTTTCCTCTTGTCCAAATGCAAAGTCAGTAAAGTAATCAGCTTCAGGTAGCTGCTCCAATTATTTCAAGATAGCATTTTTCAGATATCAGAAAGTAATTTCTTGAAGGCTGATGAGACCTTGAGAAATTCACATCTTGATTTTCACTTTCTTCTGTGAAATTTGCAAAAGATTTCCTTTTCAGCTATCACTTCCATCCAAATATGCAAGTGAACATGCACTCATTGCCTATGGATGGTCATATTGCTATGAAAATATAGAGTGAGAGTGCTTTCTTCCTACGCTATTAAAGGGTTACCTGGCTCTATCTATGATGATGTTAGCTGGCCCTGGGCCTCTACACTGAAGCATAAATATTCTTTAATGCAGAAAGTTGGCTGCTCTAAGCTGTATTTGTAGCTTATGCCTAAAAGTAAATCTGAGAGATAATATGACTCTTATTTAAGAGTTTAGGATTTGAGATCTAAGTAACAGTTGAACGCAATAAAAATATTGCCTTGCAAGTGGTCTGCTGTTCAGGACAACTGGAAAGCAGCATCTAGGCTTATTTATAACTATGATGTGAATCCTCTGACAGAATTTCTCTGATACAAGAGATGAACATACTAAACCTTTTATGGAGACACGTACCAACTTCTAAATGCTTTATATCAGGTCTGGTTTAGCCCTTGCCTTACGTTTCTAGTTCTCCCAAATCACACAAGAGTAGGGGCAAGTGAAAATATGAGCAAATCAAGGAAAACACTTGTTCTTGTTTCATATTCTTTGTTTGTTTTTCTTGTTTGCCCTCATTTCCCTGGGGAAATGGGCCCCTATATTTAGAAAGGAATAAGTGTCTGAGAAAGTTCTCCTGCCTTCCTCTGTCCCTTCCCACCAGGAGCAGTCTGGAATTTGTGCTGTGGCCTGGTCCCAGTCCATGGCAATAAAGCCAAGCCTCCGCTGGCAAGAGAGCCTGTGAAGGGCACAACATCAAGGGGTGAAAAAAACACATGCTCTTGCATGTGTCTTTGCATCCATTTTTGCTGCACAATTATGACATCTTGGTGTGAACACCTCTGAGCACTGTTACAGTTTCTCTGATTATGAGAAGGAACCTGACAGAGATGGGGTGCAGTTCTGTTCCCAGGGTAATCCTACCTCACGATGGAGGGGTGTGGCAAGGAGCTACTGACAGAGGCAACCACACACGCCAGAGGTGTGTGCTCCCATTCTGAGCACTGACAAGCTGCTCTCCAATGCCACGATGGTCATGAATGCCTGGTTGCAATTCCTCTTCCTCCTGGCACTCAGCACTTCATGTCAACCTCTCTCTGCTGTTCACACCTTGGGGGGAAACATCAGTCTCCTGTGGATGTAGAGACTCACCCTGACTCAGCTGGGTACCAGGCACCTAGGGGTGCTCAGCTGGAAGAAGTCTGGTCACTGCATTTCTGGCTGCAATTTCACAGAAATTGAAAGCTGCTGTAGGCTTGATGGGGCTTGAAGTCAGGCTGTGAAAACGCAGGGGGCTTTGGCTTTGTTAAAGGAATCTTGCTGTCTTAAATATACATTTCATTACTGATACTGTTCTTGCTGTTGTTTCGGAGGTTTTTGCTGAAGTTGAATCTCAAGAGAAAGCCAGGCCTTGTGGGTGAAACTTAACTAGTGCTGTGTTCTCTCAGTTAGCTTTGTAGTGCATTCATCTTTCCTACTCTTCTTTAAGTCATTTGTATGACTGACACATTCTGCAGCTCTTTTTTCTATTGTGCCTTCATTGGCTAATAGCTTCTGCTATTGTCTTCCTTGATCATGTCCAAATAAGTTGGAAAGGAAGTAAATATTTCTGAGTTCTCTCTTCAGAACATCATCCAAGTATACAGTTTTTATTAAGATCTTCTTCCTCTGGGTAACAGAACCTTGGAATCTTCCTCATGGAAGTACAGTAATTTAATTCCTTAGGCCTATCCTGGATTGCTTGCCAGTTTCTTGTATAACAGGAGAGATGTATTTTGCTTGCAGTGATAGCAGTTACTAATGAATCAGCCTTCTTCCTCGTGTGTGCTACACCCTTCTGTTCCCAGAAACAGGCATTGTGCCCTGAATTTCAATAGCAGATCACTCACCTCCTTCTCTCCCCAGCAGGACTTTGGTGATTCAGGCATTAACAGAATCTGCCCAGCAGGAGGACTGGGCAGAGCGTGCACCTTACATGAACTTTAACCAAGAGAGTTTGTGAAGTCTGCTATCCCTACATGCATGTGTAGGAACATCAGTGTTGCCGACTGCACAGCACAGAAATTTGACAGTTAAATTTTCTCTTTGAATTGTGAGAAGGATAAATTGCCCATTGTTTGTTGCACAGCAGAGCTACCCTGTTACCTTGCATCATATTAATGAAGTTCAATTCTAGTTCTAAACAGTGTTTTGCTTACAATAGCACTCTTTTATTATCATGGAATGTATTTCCTCAGTTGTCCCAATGTAATGATAAGCATTGAGATGGAGGACTTCTGCTCATAAGAGTTTTCAGTTAAAAATTGAGAAGTCATTGACACCAGTATGGGAGGATAATTGGATATGAGAATAGTATACAGGATATATAGGGTATGTGGTTTGCAGGCAGTTGGGCACCAGAACGAAGTGTGGAAATGTCTTCTCTAGCTCTCTACAGATGGCTGGCACAATGAGGGAATGTAAACTTTTCTCATGGCCTCTAATATGACTCAAAACAAGTCCTGTTAGGCCCTCTGGTTAAATGCCACACAACTATTGTCCTGTGTTGCTGTAGCATCTCTATTCTTGTTTCTTTCAGGAGAGCATGGAGGAATGAGTGAGCCAAAGGACCTTCATGTTGGTGTTGAGAGTTGGTATGACACGTATTCCTTTCATTTTTTTTCTTTCAAGAGTTGATTTATCTTACTGTTGCACCTCTACTGTTCTCGGTATAGTGGAGAGATAGGCCCAGGCTTGCTGTTGTTTATGGTTAGTTGGCTGCTGCTGTCAATTCTTCCTTCACGTGTGAACTATTTAAACTGAGACACAAACCAGCAAAACTGGTGCAAGCCTATTGGTAAAGAAGTGTGAGAGAGAATGAGAAATTCAACAACTCAGTTCATCTGGCTAGGAAAATTCTATGTATTGAGAGAAAATATACTGCATTTGTTGTTCACCTTCTTTTAGACACACATGATTCTCTGACAAAGGTACTGTAGACGAAAGCCACCTGGTGCAGCCCTTGCCTGTTCTCATGCTTTGCTGTCTGGCTGCAAACTCCCAGCCTTAGCTAAGAAGAGATACAATGAAATTCAATGTAAAATAAAATTTTCTGATTGTTCAAATGCACTCTCTTGAGTTACAATTAAAGTTCTTGGATTTACATTTCTCACATCAGGTACCAAATCAACTGGGAACTGCTCATGCCCATGGCAAAGCTTACACTTACCTGTTAGCTGTAAGCAATTGTATTCTGGTCAGGTTTTAGCATCTAAAACTGGCTCACAGTTAAAAGCTAGACTGACTGAGTAAACTCACAGTCTATTGTAATACATTTACAAGGTGAGCTCTGACAGTGGACCAAGTTTTATATTTGTTCGTGGGACATGCAGTGGGAACGTAGCTAGTGCTCTTCCCAAAACCTCCTTTTAGGTCTTATTAGAGATGCAATGAGAGCTAAAGCTAGAGGACTGAAGTCAGAAACTGCAGCTTCTAGAGTTCTTATTTGTTCACTTTTACTCAAGATGGACAAACGTATGACACAACTCAAAAATACTGAAAAGACAGCCAAGTGAATACCACTGTCAAAATAGTGCCAGAAAGATTACTTGAGTTCTGTAGAGTTTTTTTGTCAGCTTTATAAACGGCACATCTACTAAAAAAATTCAAAAAGAAGTTTCAGTAACTCAATTTCCTAACAGAATGAAAGCTCTGTATTATGGTAGGCATATCAGGTATGGATTTACATGCCAGAATTCAGTATACTGAAGTTTGGGGTCCTGAGTTCTCTACTTACTCCTAACACTCTGGTAAACGCCACTCTGTATTTCTTGTACTGCTGAGGCCTGCAAATACTAATGATATTTACAGAGAATGTAAGTTAAGTTATCTCTAGTGCCAGAATTGCTCATTGTACTGACCATTCCAGACTGATGAGGTCTGTGTGGTTCTAGCTGGTTTTGCAGAAGAGACTGTCTTGGAAACAATGAATAAAAGATTTCTGTAGTAAAACCCTTTGAGATAAAATCATTCTTAGTATTTTAAATCCTCTGGAGCACTTTGTTTTACAGGAGAAAATGAAAATAGCTACTGGCACATTAAATGCTGCCATTCAATGGAATAAAACAATAACAAATAGTAGAATATTAATTGTATTAAAGTGTTATGGCATATCAAGAGTGTATTTTTTAATTTGCAAAACATTAAAATTTTTATGTTGTTGTATGTATTTTATTAACTTTACCTGAATAAAATATGAAATTTACTTCAGTTTCATAAATACCTCTGGAGATTAAATAATTAAATCCAGACCCTAGGCAATTGCATTTAATCAGGTTATAATATATGTGACACAGATGGCTGGCATTAAAGAAAGATTCAGTTCATCACTAATTATACCAAAGAATGGATAAAAGAAAACAGCTGACTTCTGATCTTCTTTCACATCATTCAGCTGGCTAAAATTCAGATGTATGTTTATTTTGATACATTTAACATCAACTCATCCTGTGCTGGTATTCTAGGAATCAGTCTGCAGATGGGCCCATCATTATTCATTTATGCAAAAACTTTCTGGTAAGGCTGCTTAAATAAGCAGGCCGTGGAAGACTAGGACAGCCTCTGCAATAAGTACTGGCAGTGCCAGAGTACCTTCCTGAGGCTGCGTTCCCTTGGTCTCCTTGTACTCGTTAAGTTGCAGAAACGAGTGTTGCACTTTGCTTATGATGTCTGTTGAAAGTTCTGACTGGCTATCTAGTGGGAGGTGAAAAACCTAGTATTACCTTGGAATGCTGAGTGAAAAGCTTTCTTTGACTGAAAGTTAAATTATACAGCCAAAAAAATATTCTTAGTTGTCTTCATTTTGAAACAGGACTCAGTTTAAGAGTCGACTAGTTATAAGAAATTTACCTGAAAGTCAGATGCTTTCCTCAGTCCTGCAGCAGAGAAAGTCAGATGAATCAAACAGGAAACAGGTCACCCAGGCCCTGAGCTCATCGGAACTCCGTGACTTGCAGAAAGATTACAGCCTGGTGAGAGGATTCCTATCTGTCTGCTTTGATCCTGGCTGCTGGGATAATGGGGCTGATAGTCAACAGCTGAAAGGTCATGCAGCCCAGCAGCTAGGATCCCTTGCCAGAGATTGCAAAATCAAAAGAGGAATTAGAAAGGAGAGAACAATTTTTAGTCTTTGGAGATGGCTCTTCTCAAGTGTAAGCGAAAGGTATCCATTCAAGGAAGATCTAATGAGCTCCCCAAGAACATGGGCCACTGCAGATCAAGGTATCTGGTACTTGAGGGAATTAGTGGTGCTGGAAATAATTTATAATAACCCAAGAAGGAATGACACCCCCAAAGATCCAGAGAATGTCTCTTGCATGCTGGCCATGTGGAGGAAGGTGGTTCAAAGTGCCCTTGCATCATATTCTACTAGCTTGGTTGTGTTATATTTTATAAAGATGGATTCACCAAGTGTGGAGATGATGTCTTCCTGGCTGCGGAACATAGAATAAACTTTGGGAACCTCCTCACTCCCACGGGCCAGCAACTCAGTTCTTAGGAACAGCCCAAGAGACCGGTCTCTTCCTGCCCCATTCAGAGGGAAAGGAAGCCCCAAGCACAGGCGATGTGGTGAACTACGGTTCTTTCTGCATGACCAGGGAGAAGAAGTGGGATGGTGAACCCGTGTACATGGATTAAAAGGGAAGAGCGCTAGTAAGAAGGCTGTCCATGCAGTTGCTGCAGAGACTCCTGGAAGAAATCAGTGACCTCTGAGATGCAAAAGGACTGAGATCAACTCCTTTGATCCTGCTGAGGGGACCTCTGCTCTGGCATTGCAAAGGTCAGACAGTGAATACTCTGACTGGGAACAGGAATAGAGGGGCCTTGCCTCCAGCCAGGAGAGGGAAAGAACTGACCAGGTTTACTGGATTGAGTGGATTTGATGGCCTGGCACATCAGATCTGCAGAGATATTGAGGTTTAGTAGATATGGGTGCACAGTTCACACTGATGCCATCAAGGCACAGAAGCACAGAGCCCATCTGGATCTCTGGAGTGACAGGGGGATGCCAGGAATTGTCCATGCTAGAGGCTGAAGTGAGTTTAACAGGGAAGAAATGTGACTGGCCCAGAGGCCCCTTGCATTGTTGGCATTGATTACCTCAAGAGAGGATACTTCAAAGATCCAAAGGGATACCAATGGGCTTTTGGTGTAGCTACAGTGTAACTCAAACCATCAACTGTCCTGCCTGGCCTTTCAGAAGATCCTTCCATAGTGGGATTGTTGCAAGTCAAAGATCAACAAGTGCCAATTGCCACCACAACAGTACATCGACAGCAACACCAAATGAATCAAGGCTCTGTGATCTCTGTCCATAAGATGATCCAAGAGCTGGAGAGCCAAGGAATGGTCAGCAAGACCCATTCACCCTTCAACAGCCCCCTCTGGCCTGTGCATAAGTCTGATGAAGGATGGAGATTGACTGTGGACTATCATGGCTTGAATGAGGTTATCCCACTGCTGAGTGCCGCTGTGCCAGATATGCTGGAGCTCCAGTATGAGTTGGAGTCCAAGGCAATGAAGTGGTATGCCACTATTGACATTGCTAATGTGTTCTTCTCCACCCCCTGGCAGCAGAGTGCAGGCCACAGTTTGCTTTCACCTGGAGAGCTGTGCAGTACACCTGGAACCGACTGCCCCGGGGTGGAAACACAGTCTCACTGTTTGCCACGGATTGATTCAGGCTACACTAGAGAAGAGTGAGGCTCTAGAACACCTACAATATGTTGATGACATCATTGTATGGGGGGACACAGCAGAGGAAGTTTTTGAAAAAGGAAAGAAAATCATTCAGATTCTCCTCAGAACCAGTTTTGCCATCAAAAAGAGCAAGGTCAAAGGACCTGCCAAAAGAGATCCACTTCCTGTGGGTGAAGTGGCAAGATGGACATTGTCATATCCCAACAGAAGTCATCAACAAGATCACAGCAATGGCTCCACCAACCAGCAAGAAGGAAACACAAGCTTTCCTGGTGGCCATAGGTTTCTGGAGGATGATATCCCTGAGTACAGCCACATTGTAAGCCCTCTCTACCTAGCAATTTGTAAGAACAATTTCCACTGAACAGCAGCAAGCCTTTAAACAGGTCAGGCAGGAGATCACACATGGTCTTGCCCTTGGACCAGTGAGGACAGGACCAAACATGAAAAATGTACTTTATTTTTGTAGCTGGAGATAGTGGTCCCTCCTGGATCCTGAGGCTTGGTGAGGCCCGAGGCCAACCACCTGGACTCTGGAGCTGAAGTTACAGAGGATTTGAAGCCAACTACACCCCCACAGAGAAGGAGATCTTGGTGGCTTATGTAGGGATACAAGCAACCTCAGAGGTAAATGGTACAGAAGTACATCTTCTCCTGGCATCCTGACTACCAGTGCTGAGCTGGATGTTTAAGGGAAAGGTGGCCTCTACGCATCATGCCACCAATGCTACATGGAGTAAGTGGAATGCTCTGATCACACAGCATGCCTGGATTGGAAACCTGAATCGCCCTGGGATCCTAGAGATCATAACGAATTGTGCTGAAGGTGCGAACTTCAGTCTAGCAGATGAGGAGGAAGGAGAACAGGTGGTATGAACTGAGGAAGCTCCACCATACAATCAGTTACCCGAAGGAAAAACGCGTTACACCCTCTTCACTAGTGGTTCCTGCCGCATTGTGGAGAAGAACTGAAAGTGGAAAGCAGCTGTTTGAAGTCCCACCTGACAAGTAGTAGAAGCTACTGAAGGAGAAGGCAAATCGAGTCAATTTCCAGAGCTCAAAGCCATTCAATTGGCCCTCAACCTGGCCAAATGACAGACATGCCCAAGGCTTTGCCTCTACATGACTCATGGATGATAGCCAGTGCTCTGTGGGGGTGGCCGGACTGATGGAAGAGGACTAGTTGGGAGGACAGAGGAAAACCCATCTGGGCTGCTGATATGTGGCAATACATGCCACATATGCCACCCAGGTAGAGAAGCTGACTGTGAGAGTCTGCCATGTAGATACCTAAAGTAAACAAACTTTCACGGAGAAAAAGGACTTCAGAGTACAAATATATGAGATTCAAAGTGAAGACATTTTATTCCACACAGCACACGGTTTATATAGGGTTAGAAGTACATCTTATTGGCTAAAAAGGTCTCACCCCAACACGCTAGAACCTCTACTTGGTTAAAAACCTATATCTCACAAGTCCCATGTTTATATTATTTCATCCTGATGTTTTCAGGTCCATGTCCGGAGATTGGTAAGACAGTTGAGGTGTTCTCATGAAAACACTTCCAGGGAGTGACCGTCGCTTAACAGACAAACAGCAGGTATGTGTCCTTGCTTAGCTGAAATATCTATACGATTCTCACGGAGCTGATGCAGTTTGGATTGCTCATAAATTTGCTTTCTGAAAGAAACCTCTCAACAGATACCCATGCACCCAAAAATCGAGCTAATGAAGAACATCACAACAACAAACAGGCAGACTGAGCTGCACAAGTTAAGGTGTCACAGTTAGATCTGGACTGGCAACATAAGGGAGAGTTGTTCTTAGCTCAATGGGCCTATGATGCCTCAGGTCATCAGGGCAGAGACACCACCTATAGGTCATGAGACCGAGGGGTGGATTTAACCATGGACACTATTTCCCAGGTTATCCATGACTGTGAGACATGTGCTGCAATTAAACAAGAAAAGAGTGAAGCCCATGTGTTATGGTGGATGCTGGGATAAGTATAAATAAAGGGAAGCTTGACAGGTTGATTTATATCACATTGCCACAAACCTGCCAGGGTAAGTGCTATGTGCTCACCATGGTGGAAGCAACCACTGGATGGCTGGAGATATATCCGGTGCCTCACGCCACTGCCCAGAACACCATCCTGGGTCTTAAAAAGCAAGTCCTGTGGCAGCATGGTATGCCAGAGTGAATTGAGTCAGACAATGGGACCTATTTCAAGGACAGTTCAGTTACCATTTGGGCAAAGGAGCACGGCATTGAGTGGGCGTATCTCATCTCATACCATGCAGCAGCTTCCAGGAAGGTTGAACAGTGTAAAGTACTGTTGGAAACCACTTTGAAGACATTAAATTGGGGGGGGAGGGGGGGGGGATTTCAAGCACTGGGATCAGCACCTAGCAAAAGCTACATGGCTAGTCAACACTAGAAGCTCTGTCAGTCAAGCTGGCCCTGCCCAATCAGAGTCCCTTCACACTGTATACGGAGACAAAGTCACAGTAATTCAATTGAGAGGTATGTTAGGTAAAGCAATTTGGATTTACCCTGCCTTGAGCAAAGACAAACCCATTCATGGGATTGTCTTTGCACAGGGACCAGGATGTACCTGGTAGATAATAAGGGAAGATGGAGAGATCCAGTGTGTGCTTCAGGGAGATTTAACCTTGAGGAAAAAGTAATTTGTATTCTGAGTTGTATGTTGCAGGACATAAGTAACTAGACAAGAAAGACCTGACCCAAGCGGGTGTTGGTGCCCAGTGATCAGTTGCTTCTCTTTCCCTGAGTATTCATCTTGCTGGAATGAAGTCCAAGATCTGCAGGGGTGGAAGACAGCCCTAAAAAACAAGATCTGTGCAAGCACAGGAAATAGGCGGATATGGGATCTGGGTTTGACATAAATGATATGGAATAAAGGGTGGAGATTGTGGTGGGTCTGGCTGAATTGGAATTTATTTACCCATAGTAGCCCACAGTAGACACAGTGCTGCATTGGTAGCTAGAGGAGGGTTAATAGCACACCCACATTTTTGCTACTTCTGAGCACAGCACTGTAAAATGCCTTCTTCAGTCGAGGGTGAGATCCTGGGAGGGGACACAGGTAGGCCAGCTGACCCACACTGACCAAAGGGATATTCCATACAATATGACGTCAACTGAAATATAAAAGCTGAGGCAAGGAGCAGGAATGGAGCAGGAATGGAGGCATCCTTTGTCTCACAATGGCTGCCTGCTGACAACCATTACACATGCTGGAGCTTTGCTTCTCAAAGGAGTGGCCCACCATTGCTGCTTATGGAAAGGAGACATTAACTGTTAGCTTCCACTTTGTGTGTGCACACTACTTTCATTTGTTTTTCTTTTTGCAAAAATATGAACTGCCTTATTGCAACCCACAATTTGTGTTGTTTTTTTTTAATTCTACCTTATTCTCTCCCCTGTCTGCCTGGGAAGGGGATTGATAGACCGGCTGGGTGGGCACTTGGCATTCAGCCAAAGTGAACCCACCACAGGGATGAACAGATCCAGAACAGCATCCTGATGAGGATTTGTGGTGCTGGTGGATGAGCAGCTGGACATGACCCAACAGTGTGCACTTGCAACCCAGAAAGCCAATCATATCCTGTGATGCATCAAAAGTGGAGGGGCCAGCAGGTCAAAGGAGGTGATTCTACCCATCTCCTCCACTCTGGTGAGACCCCACCAGGAACACTACAGCCAGCTCTGGGGTCCCCAGCACAGGAAGGATGTTAACCTGTTGGAACAAGTTCTCAGAGTTCAAGAGCCAGTAAGCTGATTGTAGGGATGAAGTGACTCTCCTACGAGGAAAAGCTGAGAGAATTGGGATTGGACAGCCTTGTGGCCTTTCACTACCTGAAGAGAGCCTACAAGAATGACAGAGAGGGACTTTTTGCAAGGACATGGAGTGATAGAACAAGGTGAAATGGCTTTAAATTGAAAGAGAGCAGGTTTATGTTAGATATTAGAAGAAAATTCTTTACTGTAAAGGTATTGGAACACTGGCAGAGGTTGCCCAGAGAAGTTGTGGATATGCCATTCCTGGAAGTGTTCAAGGGCAGGTTGGATGGGGCTTTGAGCAACCTGGTCTAGTGCACAGTGTCCCTGTCCACAGCAGGGGTGTTGGAACTATATGATCTTTATGGTCCCCTTCCAGTCCAAACCATTCTATGATTTTATGATACTGTAACATACAGGACACATCAGACTTTACAATACTGAATACAGTGCATTCTAAAACACAGTGCTTTACAAATAACACAACCGGAATGTTTTCCATATACATTCCCCCTGGAAAGCATCAAGGATTTTATTGGAGGCAACAGGAGGAGATGCTGATGGATGGCAGCACTGTGCTGATCTGGAACAGCAGCAGGCTCAGCCATATGGTTGCTTGTGCTTGACAGTAGTGGCTCCTGACAGGTGCTGTGTCTGGGAGCCTGCTGGGAGGTGGTGTTGCAGTGTGCCAGAGCTGTGATGGGAGCATGCACTACAATGTATAATGCTGACCAGTACTACAATACAATAGCAAACAAATGATAGTACAGTATAAGTCACACAATAAATAAAATACATAAAGCAGAATAAGAATAACAACACAATAAATGCCATAAGACACAATACGTACCATACATAGTGCAAAAGGATTTACAATATGACCTGGTATGCACAATACAAAATACAAAACAATGTATAACACAAAAAATCACAATATATTCAATACAAAATGCAAAATAAGATGCAGAACGAAAAACCCCATGATACAGTACAACACATCACAACACATCACCTCACAGTGCATCCATAAATAACACACAATGTGATAAACACTGTACCATAAGATATAAACAATACCATACATTATATCCAACATGTCGTATGTTACAAAATAGAATGCGAACTGAGAGAACATACAGCATAGTACAAAATAAACTGTTGAACAAAATACAATACAAAGCACTCTAAAATAAAGTTCAATAGAATATGTGCCTAGGGTTGCTCAAAAATTAATGCACATTGTGACGGGCATTGTCAAAGGATCTCTTTTGAAGGTCTTCCCAGGCATGAGGTATCAACCACCTCTCTCAGATGTCTCTTGCAGTGTTTGACCACTCTCTTTGTAAGGAAGTGTTTCCAAATGTCAATAGGTCTGTTCCTCATCTAACACACTGTGCACCTTCTCATCTCACAGCTGGACAATTTATCCAGAAGGATGCTGTAAGTGATTGTCATGGTTTGAGCTGGCAAAATGCCAGCCCTCCAAGACAGAGGGTCAGAACCTCCCCCCCACCCCCAACACCGAGGAAAAGGGAGGAAAAGAGAGGGGAAGGAAAAAAACTTATGGCCACGTCTGTA
>JAWWEV010000095.1:39207518-39241917 GCA_035583235.1 Hafferia zeledoni | reverse complement strand
TTCTTATCTCAGGTTTGCGTCATCTGGTATCAAATGTTTCTTTGGTTGCTTAAGTCAGGTGATACCTGTCTCTCCTACTCTATGTAGATTCTCTGAGCCTGCTAATTTGAGGCCTAGCTAAAACTACCACAGTATCCATACAATTCTTTTCATCTGGCCTGATTTGTTTATTGTGTATAGCAAGCTGATTTTCACACTATCGTTTATATGTGGTGTTCTTTTGGCTTTGGAAAAGTGATGCTAAAGTTGTGTATCAAGAATCTTTTCTCTTTTTGTACCTCTTTTTACGCATTTGTCCATGCTTATGTTGGCATAGGGTGTCCAGATGTAAGATTCTTGGACCCTAATCAGAAGGCACAACATGATAGATTTGTAAATTGCATCACAACTCATGCACACTTGAAGGAGAAGACATAAAAATGGTTTATTCTCTGGATGTTATGAGTCATACATTAGCTAAAGAATTGGGACAGAGAGAAAATGTTATTCACAGGTTCATGCATATTCAAAGCATGACTTATTTATTATCCACCAGTTTGCACAACTTCAGAGTGAGTGACATACTCAGCATAAATGCAATATGAAAAATAAGCCATTGCAAAATCCAGTATGATTCATCTGTCTCCATACTACATAGTTTCATTTCTATATACTTTTCAACCATTAAATTCCTTGGGTTTGAATATGCGACTAACTAATGGTGAGTGTGAGAAATACTAACACTTCTGTCTATACTTACATTCTACATATTTATATATTTTTTTATTAAAGAACCCCTTCATCTCTATTTTAAGTATTATAATGCCTGTATTAGGAAGTGACTACATGATTAACAACTGTCCTGCAAATTTCACACCAAATTACTGTTGCCAATAGAAAAGCTCAAGACACAGTGATGTACAATCATTCTTTTTTTTCTTAAGGAGGAGGAACAAATTTTCTTTTTTTGGATGCTGTAATGGCATTATCCTGTAAAGCTAAGTATTATGGATGGTCTACCTAGTAAACAGGTGGCATGTGGTCATAATGTTTGCTATCAGTGGATTTTGTGTGAATAATTTCTGACCTTCCACATTTCCATTTAATTTAGAGGATCAAAGTACTTTCATTTACATATTTGGGATGTTCAGAGTTAAAGCTTATACTTTCACTCATTCCTTCTTTCCAGCTTTCATGAACAACAGTATGTGTAATTCAGCCTGACACTGTGCTACTTCTTAATATATCTTATCTAACAGAAGTATTAAACTGGTCAAGTTTCACCTTTGGTGACAGCATTGGGAGACCAAGTGTAGATAGGTTACCTGGTTTTGCATAGTGAAGTCCTCTTTTAACAGTGTTGGAAGTAGTATTGTTCCAAAGGGTAGCCCAGCATTTGAAGGGCTGCTGGAACCAGAGTTCTTCTAGCCATGAAGGAATTTTTTTTTTGCAAGACTCCCTAGAGTAGACATAGCTTTTATTTATTCTTGTTAATCAAATAAAATGGTGTTTAAAACAAAAGGGTAATGGCTTTAGCTGTGGATTACTACGTAATAGTGGTTAAATACTAATTGTATTACATTATATCAAACTGCATCTAGTAGATACTAATGAAATGTAAAATCATTGCAAGGTTGTGACTTTTCTTTAAAGGTTTTTCTTTCAGAATGTCTAACATTGTTGTTTTCTTTTGGGTTGGTATTTCTGGTATCTGGTTAGAACAATGTTTTCAACTCTGGTTTTTTTTTGTTAATGTAAGAGACTCAAGAATTCAAGAAAGAAGTATATGAACTTGGAGAGAAGAGCCTGGACAAGACTTACTCAAAAATTATATTACTCATAAGCAGAATTTAGCTTTTGTTCCAGAATTGTTATAGAATCACAGAATCATTTGGTTTGGAAAACACATTTAAGATCATTGAGTTCAGTGGTTAACCCAGCACTGCCAAGTCCATCACTAAGTCATGTTCCCAAGTGCCACATCTACATAGCTTTTAAATACCACTAGGGATGGTGACACAACCTCTTCCCTAGGCAGCCTGTTCCAATGCTTGATAAGAAGCAAGGTTTGATACCTCTCTGCTGATATAATTTGTACTTTGCAAACATTCTAATGCCAAGATGTGGTGGATCTGAGCTCATCTGAGTAGGGGAGAATGTGTATGTTCTGAAATCTGATCACAGGTGGTTACAGGCTTGGCTTAAGTCACGCTTGGTCAATGAGATACCTCAGTGTAAGAAATCTGCAAAGCTAGTGGTGTAATACAGACCCACCCAGGTATGAGAAGTGGTGTCTCATGCTCTCTGTCCATAGGGATACAGTTTCAACTGTAATACAGTTTCCTTGTTCACTGGCTTTTCAGAAGGAAACTGGCTTTTCAGAAGGATAAGTGAGTTAATAATATTTTTAGAATTATGTGTTCATGAAGCACCATTATAAGCAGGTAACAGTGAAAAGTCTGTACTCCTCATAGATTCAGCAGCCTGCAGGTGGTCAGTCACTGAATGTTTTGTGGTGTCTAGTCTAGAATCTTCTATAGATGGAAGGAGCATTAAGGTAGCTCAGGACCAGCAAAGCATAGGTTTAAAGTTGACTACCTCTGTGTATAATTTCTGCTTGCATATTGCTTTCAGTAAAACTAATTCGAACACAGTATTTTAAAGCAAGAAACAACAATGTAAAAGATTAAGGACTTCTTAAGATTTTCTTTTTACCTCAGAGTGTATACACTACTAAGCAGCATATAAAGCAGAGTAAGCTAGTGAAGTATTTAGTAGCATTTCTATGTCTCTGTTTCTTTCACAGCCAACTACAGACCTGGAGGCTGTGAAAGAATACAGGGCCCAACTTACTGTTCCTCCCAAATCCCCAAGATAAAAGTGTTTGTGTGATATGAAATGTTAGTGGCATAGTTGTCTGCACAATAGACAGTAACCGCAAACACAGGGATTATTTGGCTAATAGTGTAATTCATTAATTACATTAGGAGGTTAGTGCTGTATTTTTATTTGTGCTTGTGATGCTTGAATATACATTTGAAAACCTCACCTGGTCTGCATTTTTTGTTATTTTTTGCTTTTACATCACAACAGAATAACTTGAGATAAATTCCATATTGAACATAAATGTTCTACTAAATTTAATTAGCAGATTGGCATAAGTGATCATACTTTAGTGGTTCATGTAGACTGCAGTATGTTTGCATCCTGAAATTCAAGACGTGTTTTAATACTTTCCAGTATGGGAAATAGCGGGGGGAAGGAGGGAAGAAAAGGTGCTATTTTCTCCTCTAGTGTAAAGTAACTGTCTTTTAAAACATTTTCCATTAAGTTATTTTAAATGGAAAAGGAATCCTATGTATTTAAGAGCTTTATTTTACAGGTCCCTTGCATCTTATTCTGTAAAGCACATACATACCTTTTGATGAAATGTGGTACCACTGGGATAGAACATGGCACAAAACAGATCAGTGCCTAGCAACATGATATACATGTTTTTAAGAAAACAGATGAAAGGTGAAGTGGGTCTTTCACTGATAGGGTAACGTAGAGCATCTGTTAGACTTACTTGTGTCATAAAATGGAAGCTGAAGATCCTATCTCCTTTATAATCTGCTTTCCTTGCTCGTTTTGACATACCCTCTTTCCTCCTGCCTCTTTTGCAGGTAGCAAGAAGTAACCTCCACATGTTTTAAAGAAGCTGGAAAGTCCCCATGCATGTGGCAAGGACTGTATGACATGCCTTATGCCAGCTGTGTCTGGCAAAATGGATTCAGTTCAGAGAAAATAAGTGGCAGTGAGATGCCTATAGATGTAAAGGCAGGCAGAATCCATGGGAATGGACCACAAGGACCGCCTTTCCTAGCCTCTTGAGGGCAGATACTGTCTTTCTCAATGGGATGAGACAGATTTAAACTATTGTTGTGTAACTGAACTTGACACGAATATGTAGCTCTCTTTCTGAAAAGTTACTCTTAGGATGGCTCTTCAACTACATTAACATGCTGAAATAATCAGATGGGGTTTTAGCACCAAGTAGTGTATTTCTGTGTCTATATTTCTACACTCTTGGCTATGAATATTGCTCCCTTTATGTAGGTATGATTTTATTCAATGTGCACTGTCTAAAAGGTGATTGCCCATTTTTCTGATGCGACATGCCTGTGGTATGATTTAGGAAGAATGAAATGGCAGCAATGATAAAATCTTCCATTTATTTTTTATGTAGACTTCAGTATTTTTGAGTCATATATGTCTGCAAGTAATCTATCTACATGTGCATCTGCACATAGGAATCTGCCTTGCCTTGTTTGTTTTCTGCATGGCCTAATGGAGTTTGAAAATACTTTCATTATGGATAATGGACTTCCAGACACTGAGAACATGAAGTGACATAATAATGGATTAACTCTCAGAAGGCGATTCAGAAAAGAATCTGTTGTAACTTTTCATCTTTTTGTGTCAATTAAGAAGTGTAAGCAGTCCAACATTTGCAACTTGCAAATCAGTTTTTGAAATTCAAGGACTTCAATTTTAATGAGTTTGCACAGGCAGTTCTTGAAGACTTCATAATGCTCTTTAAGAAAAGTCAATAGAATCTGTTATCTTTTTAAAACTGAACTTACTCATTGCAATAGTTTATTCTCATACGATGTTAAAATTACAGGGAAGTATAACCAGGGCAAAAAGCAGCAACCGAATTCAAATATGAAGAGGAACATTCCTCTTTTCCGTGAAAGTTCAGGTATATATATAATTTGATCCACAATGGCTCAGAGCCTCAACTGCTATGAAAGACTGAAATACTGACTGTAGAAGACTGAAAAAAATCTTAAGATATTCAAAGGTGTAAAATTTTGCAAGTTTTGAGCTGGCCACAGGTTCTTTTACCAAGGACATGTGACCTCCAGCTTTTTTGTTGCTGTTTTTGTTTGTTTGTTAAATTTAATTTGGATTCCCTTCAATAAATTGTGAGCTAATATAGCACAAAATTCATATTTAATTCATATGTCTCAAAAATTTGTATATCCCTATGGTAATCAGAGACTGCTTTGTAAATTAGGTGGAAACCTATTGAAAGGCTTTCATTTCACTTTGTCATGAGAGCCTTCTAAGAGCATCAATATCTTGAATACCAGCTAGAGCCACAGACTCTTTCTGCAACTAAAGCAGAATTTGTTGTCTTGATCCATGTTATGATCAGATCTGACAGTAGTCATGAGCCAGTTAGTGACATCAATGCTATAGTATAGTTTTATTTTCAGGGTGGTAGTGTGGTCATTTTTCTTATGGCTTCAGTACATGTTAGAGAGCAATACCTACTAGAGAGCAACAGATTCAGCTCTGCTTTTGCTTAATGCACATATGTGTGTGTAACTGCCTGCATGTCAGAGGTGCTGCTGGTGAATTTCTGTGGTGTTTAGATCAGAGGTCTTGTCTCTTGTCTGCTTATGCAGGTTTTGTTTCCTTACATTTTAAAATGACCTTTATGACTGGTAGCTCGTACAGTGTTGAAAGGAAGAAAATTATCATATTCAAATTTAGACATTAACCACCTAAGGCTGTGGCTATGCATTCATTTTTTTAGGAAGGGACTGCTCTTCTTCCCCCAGCACAGACTCTGACTGGGCTTCCTGCTGAACTTGGTGGCTGCAGAAGAGCTGTCCATGCTCCTGGCCGCTGCACTGTGCTGTGTGCTCATACAGCACAGTGTCAGGCTGAGTGCTGCCACCAGTCATTTTCTTCTTATGTCTGGATCCTACTCAATTCAGACCTAACTCAATCAGTCCCCCTTCTCTTCTCCTTTTTCATTTGTGTACATTCCAGAAGAACAAAAAGACATACCACCATTTCAGTCCATCAAGGGCATCACCCTAGAAATGCCCAGAGGCTGAGAGTTACTGTCTTACTGTAGTGCTCTCCAGGTCAGTGCTGCAGCAAATATTGCTCTTACATAGTGAGTGTGAGACACAGGACATGAATTTAAGGGCAGGGCATTCAGTGTAATTAGTAATTTAGTGGTTGTGTAAGAAAGTTAAAGCTTAAAGGAAATCTCAGCAATTTCTAAATGTGCTGCTATCAAACTGAAAGTGTTGGATGGGATTGGATTGCTCTGTATATAGTGTTGATAAATTATTGACACTACCAACAGCGTAATAAAATGCACAGATAGTTGGGAGGCATTCTGCTGTACTGTACAGACTGCCTTTTAGATATGGTGGCAATAGGAACAGTAGAAGTAAAATGTACATCAGTTCTAGCAACAGTTTACAGACATGCTTTTCCTCACAAACTCCTTTTAATGTGTTCTCTTAGATGGATAACAATTAATTCAGTGACAGATTCCAGCAAACACACTTTGAAATGTAGCAGAGGTAAGTTCACAACAGTGCAATTTGTACAGCTGTCAAATTGATGAATCATATTTAAGCCATGCTTTATTCTCTTGTCCTCTAACAGCTTCTGAATGTTCCCTGCATTCTCACATTTCAAGGTCTTAAGGACTAGACTGACTTTCACCCAGCAGAGTACATGTAGACTATTGTACATTATGTAGAGTTACAAGGTATGCTTTAAATGGGATTTAATTGCTGTAAATTTATCATGCTGTTATTTTGCTTTTTTTTTTTTTTTTGGCCTGAGTATACCCTATTTATTTCTGCTAAACTTTAATTCATTCCTATATTGAAAGAAAAAATCACAACATCCCCAAAGCTTTAATGTTCTGTAAAAATGAGCAGTTGTTTTACCTTATGAAGTCATGTATAGTAGAGTCTGCTTTACCAATCAATGTTGTTGTTTCACTACTTGCATACTGCTGCTGAGGTACTTGGACTCTATATTTTGTAGAGATGTTAGCAAGCTGTAGACTGTGCCCCAGCACTCTTTACCTGCTATGCCTGCCTGTGAAATACCCTGTTGTTGATGTTTAGCACATATAAGTCAGCTGGATCAGTAACCAAGACTAAATATTCTTCATGAGGAGTGTGAAATCAGCCTTCCAGCTGGCAGCTTAAACCACTGCTGCACACAGTTCTGTGCTGAAATGGAGTAGGTGAGTGCAAGCAGTCTTGTGATGTGGTTTAATAAACCATAGGAGCGCTTAACCTTCCCGTCACCTGCACCCAGACTGGGTCTGCTATGTGACAAGGTATGCATACACCAAGTGAAGCAGTGAGAAGGAATGTAGAAGCTGTGTGCATGAAGCAAGTGTGTGTAAATGTATGTAGTTGACATGAGTTGGATCATGATCTGTAAGTATGCTGTACCTGGGCTTCAGATTAGGATGCCAGCTGGATGGATACATGGTCTGTGTTCTCTTTCCCTCTTTTTCCACTCTGTATATTGTATATCTTAAGACCCACAACTCACCTGCCTTGAAGTAGAGCAATAAAATGTAAAGCTGCAATTCTGTCTACCCAGAGGAAGCATCTTCCCCCAAAAACCTCATAAGCATTGCTTTGGAGACTCAGAGCAGTATGAAAATTTGAATGAATATGCCATTTCATGGTTTACACTCTCTTTTTCAAATACAAACCCAGTATTTATTCATGATAATAGAGCGTGATAGGCCAGGAGCTGGCAACTGGTAGCATTCCAGAAGAGAAAGCGGGTGCCTTGCACCTTCGTAGGCAAGAAACTGGAGAACTCTAAAAATCACTAGTATTCCTGTATTGCATTGAAGAAACAAGCAGCTATCAAATTTCTTTGGGACTCTAAGAAATACAGCACATGTGTCTTCTTTCTCTGTGGTGGTGCAGTGTAGGACAGGGCTCCCGCTATTGCTATGTGGTGAACTTGTAAGGAATGTGGGCCTGAATCCAGATTCCTTTGCAGAAAAGTAAAAACTGGTGGCCATTTTATTGCCCACAGGTCCTCTAAAGGAACTGAGTGGGTCATGGTACTGTTATCATCAGAATTAGAGCTATCATATAGGAACAGATTCTCTGCTTCTTTCCTGTACTGCAAAAAAGCAGAGATTGGCATGTCTTCTGGCTAACACAGCCACCTTTTAATACCAATTTCTTCTTTTTCTCATACTGGTGTCCTGCTGGGACAGAGAGCGTTAAAAAGGCACACAGTGTTCTGACTGTCCTCAGCTCTCTGTCAGCTTTTGAACTTCTGCCAGCTTCTCTTTGCCAGCTTGCAACGCCAGTCTAAATTGCAAAGGTGCTGGTTTTGGGACCAACTCTCTGGCTGAACTTCAACTTTGCACCGAACCGGCCTCCTGATGTGTGTGTTTGGTAAGCATGTGAAACTTAAGCAGTAAGTTTAAATGCATGAAATGAATTCTGTTGGTTATCATGGATACATTGCAGTGCCTCAGCTATCAGCACACCTATGGCACTGGAATGCATAACACTGATTTAAATTTTTGCCAGCTGTAGGGTCGTACGTCCCTCATCTGTTGTAGTGGGTGCCTCTAGGCAGGGAATCTCCATACAGAGGTACAGCACAGGTCCAAACGACACCAGCACTTTCTCAGCAGTTCTTTCCCTGCCCTCACCCTGCTTTTTTCGCTTTCCAGAGGACAGCTTCCAGTGTATTGCAGTGGCATTGCAGCAGATACTCTGCAGTAACTGCTGTCAGTGCTGAAGCTTGTGGCATACTTTCATATTGTGCACTAATGCTAAATGTGAATGCGTCCCCCTGTATTGCGGCAGTGTGGTCCTTGCTAGTAGTTAGAAAGCAAAAGGCTAGATCACACTGGTCAAAGAAAGGACTGTTCCCTCTCCTTTGACATCTTTAGCTGAAAATGGAAAAAAAAAAAAAAATAGGGATTGATTCTAAAGAGTAAGAATACAGGACAGGTTCATAATGCATATTTCTTAGCAAATTACAATGCTGGGGTTTAGAATCCTGATCTTTGTGTATCCTTCTTGGGGAGGAATAGTCCCACTGAGATTTACTGGGTTTTGCTTTTGCTCCATAGGTGTTACTGGAGATCCTATCCCACAAAGAATTTCATTCTTGACTTGACAAGCTTTAGCAACAGCTTGGCTTTTGCACTGACAATTGCTGTGTCTTATGTATGTCACATCTATAGGCAGTTTTCCTAGCTTTATGACCTGCCTTCAGACTGTTACTGGAGCTCATAAACTGGGCTATGGACCTTACTACTAGCAGCTGTGAGGACTTGCAGGGCCAAGCTATTGTATATATATAAAGGGTATTTAGAAGATGCTTTGTGAGAGAAGAAGGCAAGCCTTTTAGAGTTCAAGTCATAGCATTCCCTGCTAAAGGTTCCAAAATTCAGTTTACTTCCTGGTCTTTGAATAGTGCATTTTATTGTTCACAGTCAGCATCCAACAGCAGAGTCAAGGGAACTTTTAAGGGTGAATAAAGCTAGCCTGGCTGTGACTAGTGTGGTGCTGTGGTGGAAAAGGCCAGCAAACAAAGACTTCCAGAAGGAAGGAAGTGATTTCAGTGCTATCACAGGACATAGTATATTATTTCCTGATTAAATATATCTACTGAGTGACAGAAGGGAAAAGAAAAAGATAATCTCAGGCATGTCTGGCAGATGCTTACCTAAAATACATCATGAACATTTCTGTTAGATGTGCTGCTGATGGCAAGCAGTAGCAGGTGCAAATTAATGCTAACCATTTTCCCATGTGCTTCACAAGTATATTTCTTCATTTTGCCAAGGAGAAAGCAAAGGTTCAGTGTCATAATCAAAGTCTCAGTGCAAACAAGAGATACAAAATTAAGTTCCCTGGAGATTCATAGATCTGTCATTTTTTTGCTTTTGTTTTTCCCACTGTCTTCATGACCCATTACACTTTCTGTGTTAGCAATGGAGTCACTGTACTCCTCAATTCTATAACAGAAGTATCTTCTGCTTTGGAGCTCCAGCTGGCATGGCGACCTGTCCTTATGGCTGTCCAGTTGAAGAAGAGAAATTTACTAATGAAATACAGAAAGACATTGCTGTAACTTAAATGTATATAAAGCTGGGATTCTATTTTCATTTTACTACTGAAAGTGACTTTTTCTATATTCTCAAGCCATGTCGTACTGACAATCTCTATTTTGCACAAGCACAAGAAAAATTAGAAGAAAAATAGAATAAAAAACAAATAATTTTAAAATTCCCTCTGTTGCTGACTGTTGTTGCTGAGAGTGTGAAGTATGTTTCATAATCTGCAGAGAAACAGGGCCATGATCGTAAACTTAAATTGCAGGGGTCACATGTTTTCTGTGGTAACAAATTCTGATACTATAAATGCAAAACTGTGCAGAATCAGACAAACAGAAAAATTAGCCTGCAAGTAACAGTTTTTTCTTACTCTAGCTTGTGAGGTGACAGAAAAAAATGTCTTGGTTAGACACTGTGCTTTTTGAATAAAAATGTTCTTTTTCAGATGTTTTGTCCTTCTGAAAAGCCTCCAGCTGGATCCCTACAAATCTATGAGGCCTGATGGGATTCATCCCAGAATCCTCAAAGAGCTGGTTGATGTCATCACAAAACCTCTCTCAATGATTTTTTGAGCTGTTTTGGGAATCCAGACAGGCCCCAGCTGACTGGAAGCTGATGAACACTGTCATGATTTTCAAGAAAAGTAAGAAAGAGGACCCCAGAAACTACAGGCCTGTCAGTCTCACTGCATTGCCTGGTAAAGTTATGGAGAAGATTATTCTGGGAGGAGGCAGTTAAATGCCTCCCTGACATCCGATCCCGTCAGATTTCGGAAGCTCATCAGGGAAGCTCATCAGGGTCAGCCCCGGTTAGTACTTGGGTGGGAGACCTCCTGGGAATACCATGGGCTTTAGGTTCTAGTCCTGAGGACTTCACTGTCACCATCCAAGCTCGCTCAGCCATGGCAGATGAACCTTAGGAGTTAAACAGTGGGGCCAGTTCTGTTCATGCTGTGCCTCACCTAAAAAATCCACTGCATAGGCTCGAAGGGCACACCCACGTTTGGAGAGCCCTGCCCAAATCTTTGTTGACAAACCTAGCCATACATACATTCTGGGAGGTATTGAAAAACACCTGAAAGACAACACAGTCACTGGTCACAGCCAGAATGGTTTCATGAAAGAGAAGTCTGACTTATCAAAGCTGATTTCCTTCTATGACAAGGGGACCCACCTTGTCAAGACTGATCAAGGGAAGCCAATTGATTTCATCTTTTTGGATTGCAGTAAAGCTTTCAATACTGCCTCTCACAGCATCCATCTGGATAAAATGTCCAGCACACAGCTGGATAAACACATCATGCAGTGGGTGAGCAGTTGGCTAACGGGTCAAGCTCAGAGGGTTATAGTGAATGGGATGACATCACTGGTGTCTTGTCACTAGTGGAGTTCACAGAAATCCCTCTTGGACCCTGTGCTCTTCAACATCTTCATAAATTACTTGGGTGCAGGACTTGAAGGGATACTGAGCAAGGTTGCAGATGACACAAAACTAAGAGGAGCTGTTGACTCCCTCAAAGCAGGGAGGCCCTGCAGGGAGACCTGAACAAGTCAGACTGGGCAATCACCAACCATATGAAGTTCAACAAGGGAAAGTGCCGCATGCTGCACCTGGGATGGGGAAACCCTGGATGTCTGTACCGACTCGGGAATGAGATGCTGGAAAGCAGTGCCATGGAAAGGGACCTGGGAGTCCTGGTCGATGTCAGGTTGAATGTGAGTCAGCAGTGCCCTGGCAGCCAGGAGGGCCAACCGTGTCCTGGGAGGCATCAGGCACAGCATCACCAGCTGGTCACGGGAGGGGATTGTCCCACTCTGCTCTGCACTGGGGCGGCCTTGCTGTGAATATTGTGTGCAGTTTTGGGTGATGATGTGATTGTTGGTGATCGTCCTGTGCAGGGCTAACTAAGGGTTAGACTCAATGACCCTTATGGGTGCCTTCCTGGTCAGCATATTCTGTGAAACTTGCACCATGTGTACACGTGACTTCTTCCTAATAAAATGAGTATTTCTTACTACTTTCTTTTGCAAGTCATTTATGTCATCCCTGTGTTTGCAAAGCTCACAAGGTATCACAGTATTTTAGAGCCTTTTTGAAAATCCTCAACAAACCTGAAGCTGCTTCTGTCACTGTGCTTCATGACAGTGACAGAAAAAAGTCAAAAAGGCAAAGATAATTATTGTGGAATAGATATCTAATGCATGTTTGATTTATGTTAGTATCTTGGGAGTAGTGAGGGCTGACAGCATCAGAGTCACATCTTTAGAGGACTGCTGTAAGAGATACTGTACAAACGATCATCAGTGTATTCTATAAAAGGCAACTGAAATTTTGAGGATATTCATGGTGACTGCACAAGCATTTTTTCTTCCTCCATGACATGCTGCATCATGACACTGCAATGCACCAAAAAAAAAAAAAAAAAGGTTAATTGCACAAATACATGAAAAATTGAACAAATTGTTTCATAATTAGGATGTAAAAAGTTTTGTTATTTCACATGAAATCCACCTACCAACCCCCATTCCTGTTATTATATTCCATCTCCTATGAGCATTTATCAACAAACTTTTTAGTATTAACTACCAGGAAAAAAAAAGGCCCAAGTTTTTTTTCCCCTAAGTGTAGGAATCATGCCAGGTTTTTTGTTCCTACTGAAACCATTCTGACTGGCAAATGTTAAATTCATAATCTGCCTGCGTGGAAATGGAGTCTATATAAAACTGGAATTTGCTCTAAGGAATATAGCACTGATTTTTAGCCAAATAAAATATGGAGGTCGCAACAGTAAAATATGACATTTTCAGGGGTAGAAAAGTCTATATATTTTTTATTCACAAAAATGTTTTCATGAAATTTCCTCCTCCCTTAAAAGGCCTAATTTTTCATTCTGGTGATACAGGGATCCCTCCAAGAAAACAGATTTTATCCCTTCTCCATAAAATCATAATGATCTTTACTAATTTTTAATCAGGCCTGTGCTAACTTTGTATTTTATATTGATTTTAGTTTGTCAGTTATCTTAACCATGCATAGCTTTAAACAAAGAGGAATTTAACCCTGTTAGCTGTAAGCTAAACTTTAAGAAATAAACCAAAACCTTGTTCTGATTAGAGGCTAAGCTGTAAGAAATAAATCAGAAAACCTGTCTAGGTTGAGGCTTGAATCTGTAACATTGTTTAGTTAAATGGAAATATAAGGCTGCAGAGATAATAGCAGCCCATAAGATCTGTTAAAAGTAACCCAAAATACACTGCTTAACTTTGGGGAGGGGTTATCAGTTGTAACTAAGTATATAAACCTGGAAACACAAAAGTTTCGTGGAACATGTCTTTGGTGTAGTTACCCCACATGTTCCCAGTGCTGAATAAAAGGAAGGATTTTGTTCTATTCTATGGGACTTTAATGTTTCTTAACGCATTGTTGTAAAGCAGGAACCAAAATGTTGGACCCTTGAAAAGACATGGCAAAGGAGACTTTTGGTTCCTAGTTAGCTATAGCTGTTAGCTGCTGATGTTCCTGACTGCTTCCGGAATCTTTAGCATGAGAGCAGATCCTGAGCTGATGTAAGCTGGCATACCTTTATGACCTGTGATAATCAAATCTGACCATCTTAGATGTTGGTGGAGTGGTAGCCTTAGTGAAATGCTTTAACAGTTAATTTGGAGGATGAATATAAACATGCTGAAAAATATATCTAAATTTAGTCAATATAGTGATGACATAGATGGTGGGCTCTGTTGCAAATGTTTAGGCTGCTTTTGCTCCTATCTGACCGCTTTAGATTATGGCCTTGCAAAGGGTTGATATCCTCTCTGAGCAGATTACCCCCTTCTGTCCTAAGGGACAAGAACTTGTGAGCGTTTAGCTTTTTTTCCCCTTAAACTTGATATCTGAATTTGAGTTCTCATCTCTGCCTAAGTGTCTACATTTAAATTTTCAAGTGGGATTTTCATTCAGCTTGACAAAACACCTTGTCAAAACAGGTGTCTGGATAATGGAAGTGAGGATAGTTCCTTGATGGTCTGTGATGTACCTATCTTGAAAGAAGAGTCTTTTCCACCTCTAGAAAGGCTGAAAACTTAACACATCCTCTTTCTCCTTTGACTCACCCTTCTTGTCTGTAACAGTACTTAACACAGAGTTTTACAAATTAACTTTCTGCTTAGCAAATAGTTTTGTTAGTCACCTTAGGTGAGTGACTGATGATGAGGATTGTGAGGCTTAATATTGACAAAGTGACCAAAAACTGAAAGCATATTTAGAAGAGAGGAATGACCTGCCTTTTTTGACTTCACAGTGACCACTGCAGCAGACTATAAGGCTGCACTTCTAAGATTGTAGTGTATTCCTCAGCTAGAGTAATGATGAATACAAAGCGAAGGAGCAATTGCTATGGTTTGTAGAAGTGAATTGGGATGTTTAGGGCATCTGTGGGGATGATAAGCCATGTCTTTGCAAGTCCTCATGAACTATAAAAATATCTCAAAATGGTGAAATGTAAAGCTACAGCCAGAAAAGGCTGGGAGATTAATTACCGTGGGGTACTTCATATCCTTAGAGTTGAACTACAGTTATTAAAAATGTATTTTAAATATTTAAGTGCTTGCATATTGGCATAGTGTTCTTTTCAGGGACCTGAAATCTTTGTGGTATAAAGCTCCTCTGCAGGTTTAGCCATATCATCTGTAGTAGTATGTCCATTTGCAGAAAGAAGATTGATTCATGAAACTGAAAATGAATAATAACTTTCAGAGGATTGAATCTATCCCTTGTCCACTGCAGAATTGCTCCTAACAGTACCTTTTTGGGCTTTTTGTGGCACTGCATTAGTCTTGGTAAAGCACAACTCATCTACATTCAAAGTATTGATGTTTCACTAATGCCCCATTTTGGTTACTAATTTGCAAGATGCTGACAGAAAACCAACAGCTGATAGCTGTTTCCTATTGCACAGATAATTACAGCCTGCATTAGTAAATGTTTAGCTATGATGTGCTTCCAGCTTTGTTGTAGTGAACTGGAGTGAATTTTAAAATATTCAAATGTCTGGATTTCATTAATGTCATGTGAGTGAGTGACTTTGCGTATTCCTTCTTGTTATACTAAAAAAATTGCTATAGAAATGAATTGCTACTCTGGTTGAAACCAAGAGGGAAAATGTGTAATTTTTCTATTGTTTCTCCTTGTTTATTACTGGAATCACTTCACTGAAATCAGTAGTTAAAAAGTTATATTGCTGATTAATTTCTTATGACAAATACCATCCTAGTTAAAGATTAATATATTCACTGGATCTTGCATACCTGTCTTAGTTGTGGAATTACACCTCTAAAAGACTTAGTGACTGAGAATGAAATTGCTAAACTCCATTTTGAACGGTGCCACATAGCAGTTCCCATTCAAATCTGTTACTGTCAATATTTTTGACTGTAAAGGGAAACATGGTTCAATGTGTCCCACAAGGAAATGAAACAGTAGCACAGAGCAATTTTCCAATTAGTTCAACTGAGTATTTTATAAAAAACCCAGAATATTTGCTAAAGACATGACACCAAAGTTTCCTTTCATTCTCTCTAGATATGTCAGTTGGGTAGTTATATATAAGTCACGTGACTCTCAGGCTCTGCATTGTGTGATTGTAGTATTTTTTTAATATCTCTCTCTCTGTCTCTTTCTCTTTCCCTCTCTCTGTCTCTCTCTCTGTTTTATTTATAAACTCTTGATTTTTACTGGTGAAGGTCTGCTTGTGGGTTGAGTCAGTACCTGAGACTTCTCAGGCATGGGTGCCAGTTGCCTTCTGGGTGGCTGGAGTCAGGTCTTGGGAGCTTCTAATTGCTCTGTGCTTAGGTATGGTTTTTATCCTTGGTTAAAGACTAAGTCTCTGAGGCTTAAGCAGTAGTGCATTATTTCTGATGGTTTAACTTAGAGTGTATTTGAAATAAATTTTTCAGAAAGAATAATCAGTCTGACAGTTGTACTCACTTTAGAGAAGAAAATCTAACATTTATCTTTAAAAATACTGTAGCTAGATTTTTGAGTTGTTGCTGAATGTTTGTTGTTCTTTTTTTAATTGCAGAAAGTGAGTGAAAAAGTAGGAGGTGCAGAAGGAACCAAACTAGATGATGATTTCAAAGAAATGGAAAGGGTAAGTCAAAATTCAGATGCATATATTAATTATTACCATGCATTTTTTCTCTCAGGAATTTCAAAGTTTTTGTCCCTGAATCATTCAAATGAGTTTGAAAGACTTAGCTTTTATTCAGCAGAACTGAGCTTTCCATTTCCTATTCCTGTTTGTTTTCTAACCAAGGCATATATGATACATGACTCTCTATAATGCACATATTTTGTTCAGAGATTGAAGCTGATGTCAGCTACAAATTAGCTTTAGTTAAACTATTGTAGAGGATCTCTGAAAACAGGGTCTGTCTACAAGATCGTCACTTCAGCAGCAAAGAGTGCTAGCAATTCTCAGCTCCTTGAGTATCAGTCAGAGAAGCAAGGGCTGTCTTCTGAAGTGTGTTGACAGTGGCACTGGAGTATTTATTGCCATGTTCAGATCCTGTTAGGCAGCCTCCGCTGGCAAAGTGCCTTGGGTAGATGGGACTAAGCCGCCACAACAGGCTGCTTGCTGGCAGAGGTAGCACTGTTTCAGTGGTGGGAAACAAAAATAAAGCCACAGCTGTGTGTTGCAGTGATAATATTTCAGCTGAAAGAATCAGTAAGGGCAGTTTTTTTCTGGCTTCATCTTTGAAAGGTACTACCAAATCTTGTAACACAAGCTAGTGCTAGGTGATTTGTAGGGTATGTATGTGATATGTAACTCTGATTAAGAGAAAAGCTATTTGTCTGTACATTTGTATAGTGAGGTGGTGCAAAAACCTTGGATAGAAAATAAAGGAGTAGGGCATATCCTTTGTACTTCTGACAGAGAAAGTATAGACTTGGTTTGTCCCCTCTCACTCAGCTTCCATTTGAATGTGCTGCCAGTATGGGCACTGCCACTGGAAGATATTAAGGAAGATTTAAAAAGCTGGTGTAAAGTTTGGAGTGGAAAAGAGGAGATTGCAACAGCCAGGGGTGAGTCCCACATAATGCTTGTGGGTGGCATGGTTTGGCTGCCCAGGAGATAGGAGCACTGAGAACTGAGAATGGAATGGAGTAATTTCACCAGTTTCCTCCACATTCCCCACCTGGTGCTATGTCCATTGCCAGCTTTTCTGCAGGCAGTGGACATGACCCCTCTGGCCATCCCTAGCCTTCTGTTCCCTCGCCCCCGCTCTCCTCTGCAGACTTCTAGCCCTTTCTGGATTCCCTACCAGGCAGTTCAGCTACTTATTCACGCAGTTCTGGCAGACCTCTCCTATTTCTTTGTGTAATGCATAGAGCAAGACCTGGCAGATGGCAGTGGCAACAGGAAACACGTCAGTCACAGTGTGATACAACCAACCTACCTCAGGTGTTCTTTATTAAAATAGGAACTTGCTGTTGTGGTAAAGCAGTTCTCTCTGTGGGACACGACCTACCCTGCAGAGAAATGCAATGTGTCCCCATAAAGACAGAGTACTGGACAGGTTACGGGGATCTCCCAGTCTGCCAAAGCAGCATTTTTTCTTTGAGGGCTAGTTCAGAGAGGGATGCAGGCTTTGCTACATTCCATTTAGAAACCTGATAGGGAGTGAATCATAGAATCACAGAATCAAGAAATTAACGTTGGAAGAGACCTCCCAGGTCATCAAGTCCAACCCTTGATCCAGTCCCACTGTGACTACTAGATCATGGCACTAAGTGCCACATCCAGTCTCATCTTAAAAAACTTCAGGAATGGAGAATCCACCACCTCTCTGAGCAGGCCATTCTAATGCCTGACCACTCTCTCTGTAAAGAATTTCTTTATAACATCCAACCTAAACCTCACCTGGCAGAGCTTAAGCTCGTGCCCTCTTGTTCTACTGCTGGTTGCCTGGGAGAAGAAACCAATCCCCACCTGGTTACAACCTCCTTTCAGGTATTTGTAGAGAGTGATGAAGTCTCCCCTGAGCCTCATTTTCTCCAGACTAAACAACCCCAGCTCCCTCAGCATCTCCTTAGAGGACTTGTGCTCAAGTCCCTTCATCAGCCTTGTTACCCTTCTCTGGACCTGCTTCAGTACTTCAATATTTTTTCTGAACTGAAGGTCCCAGAACTGAACACAATACTCAAGGTGTGGCCTCACCAACACTGAGTACAGGGGAAGGATTACTTCCCTGGTCCTGCTGGCCACACTATTCTTGATACAGGACAGGATCCCACTGGCCTTCTTGGCCACCTGGGCACACTGTTGGCTCCTGTTGAGCTTCCTGTCAATTAGTACCCCAAGGTCCCTTTCTGCCTGGCTGCTCTCCAGCCACTCTGTGCCCAGCCTGTAGCGCTGCAGGGGGTTGTTGTGGCCAAAGTGCAGGACCTGGCACTTGGCCTTGTTGAACTTCACCCCAGTGGAATCAGCCCATCTGTCAAGTCTATCCAGATCCCTCTGCAGGGCCCTCCTGCCTTCCAGCAGGTCGACACTCCCTCCCAACTTGATGTCAGCTGTAAATTTGTGAATGATGGACTCAATCCCCTCATCTAAATCATCAATAAAGATTTTAAACAAAACTGGGCCCAACACTGACCCAGTGCTTCCTAGGAAATCAAGAATTCTTCCTACAGAAGAAAGTAGAAGAAAGTAATGCTATTCGGTTCTAAGTATTTTAAAATCCTAAATACAGAAGTCAGCCAGGGTGATATAAATGATCAGTGCATCCATGCTGGTAGGTTTCCTGAAACTGGAAACTGAGTGAATACCCAGTCTTCCCTATCCCAATTTTACCAGACCTTGTTCTGAAAGAGGTAGACAGCCCATTTTGTCATTGGTCATTGGTTTTGACTGACTTCTGCTTGACTCCTATTTTACTAGTTATTACAGAATCACAGACTATTCTGAGTTGGAAGGGACCCACAATGACCATCGAGTCCAACTCTTAAGTCAATGGCCCACACAGGGGCTTGAACCCATGACCTTGGCATTATTACAACCAAGTTTTAACCAACTGAGCTAATCTCAGGGGAGCAAAGATGGCCAGTTCTCCAAAAAAAAGTTGTCAGTTACTGTTCTATCAAAAAATTTTCTCAAGTTGATGTAAAGAATCTGCACTGTACAATGAGTCGTACCAAATTCCTAACACATCCTGAGATGCTCTGTACTAATGGTCTTGAGAGTGGATCTGCTATAAACTGAAATGCTTTAGTAGTTTTTTAGGGATTATCATCACTTCAGTACCAGGGCTGTTCTCAGGGACATAAAAATACAACTATAAGAAGACTTAAAAGAATTTGTAAGAATAGAAAGAAAGTATCTTCCTTTTGTCCTAATTTCATGTTTGTTTTTGTCTTAACATTCTGTCCTTTTAGAAAGTGGATGTTACCAGCAGGGCAGTTGTGGAAATAATGGCAAAGACAATAGAATATCTTCAGCCCAATCCAGGTAATGTAATTTCACAGTTTTACAGTACTTGCACACTTTTTGAAAGTACTCTCCAGTATAAAGTCTGACAGATCTCATCCTCACTGGTGCAATTAAGGTTAACACAAAATTGGTGAAATTACTGTGAAATAAACAAAGAAAATTAGTACAGGCTTCTGTGTCATGCTGTCGGGGGCAATGGAGTCTGGCTTTAGGAGGCTTGTTTTTCTTCTGTGTCTTCTTCCTTTAAGTAAGGGGACAGAATACACCTACCAACCAGGTGCATTTACTTATAGGAATCTCAGTATCAGCACTGTGAGCATGGGGACTCCCTTGAAGCTGGAGATAGCTGTGGACTCCCCAGACAGCAATGCAGGGCCTGCAGCCAGGGCCCATCTCACTGCTCCCACCAGAAACCAGGCAGCCAGGGGCACTGGAGCAGCAGCAGCTCTGGGCATCAGGCACCTGGCTGGATATGGGGACCGGTGAGGCCAGGCAATCAGTCCACAGGTGGGGATCAGGAAAGGCACAGCAAGAGGTGTCTGCATGAGGCATATATTTCTTTTACTGTCTCGTTATTCACCATGTGAAAGAAAAGAACTCGGCAATCCTCGCAAACCATGAAAGAAAGGCAAATTCTGAGGCAACTTCCTCCATGGCACAGGAAGAAACATCACTTTTCATCTGGTCCTCTGGGGATTTCCCATCCTTTAATTAGAGTTACTGGAAAAGGGAGGTGCAAAAGACCTGTTGATGCCATACTGGAGTAGACAAGAGAAGACCAGGTGTCATCAGAGATCACTAAATTGAACCTTCAAAACAGAAATCAAGGAGTGTTTTCTGTGGGCAGGTGAAAGAACAGGTTTGTGTTTGGGCTGATAGATAGCTACATGTTCCTCTTTTGCCAAAGGATCCTCCCAGGGAGGAGTGATCTGGACATGTAATACGTAAGTAAACAATTAAAATGAGGAATATGAAGATTTCTATCGTGATCTAGGACCATAAGTGGTTTGATACTACCATAAGTGCCAGCATTGCTGACGGGGTTAACAGAATTAGCTTGTGCAAAATCAGGGTTAAGGTAAAATTAGACTCTCTAGCTACCAGAAGTATCTTAGAATTTCGTGGAAATACAGACCAAATTCATTCATTCATACTGAGGAATATCTTCCTGATAACTGAAAACACACTTTAACTGATGTGAATTATTTCAACTCCAGTGCTATGATATGCTGGTATAGATTAATTGGGGATATTTTTATGTTACATTACAGAAAAAAAGGATAATAATAGTTTGATGATGCTGCCACTGCATTGAAAAAAAAAAAGCAACCAAAAAACCAACAAACAAACCAAAAAGGATGAATAATATTTACAAGTTCAAGAACTGCTAGAGAGAAAATAATAATCACTAGAATGGTTTCTGTATTAACAGATAAAATTCTGTTTATGACTTGAGTCCACAGCTTCACTGCTCATCGTCAGCAAGTACTCTGCAGGAAAAGCAATAGAATTGACAAACACTATGGGGCTAGTGATAAAATTGTTAATTACTGTCAAGGTGCTGTTTTGCAACACTCTGTAGACTGAGTAATAAGCTTTGGCTCTTTAGTGGTTCTCTGACTGCCTTCCTGAGTGGTTAGGATTGCTGTGAATTGTGAAACAGGTTCCCGGCAAAAGCAGAGAGCAAAATTTCTGGAAGTAGCTAAGGGTGTGAATTCAGGCACTTCGGGCTGATACGGTGCTGTGCAAAAGAACAGTTTCCGTAGTCCAGCTACGCATCCCTTTATTTGCTTGTGGCACACGCAAGTAGCATTAGAAAATGAAAATCATAGTAGGCAGGAGGAAGATTTACTTTCATACATATAAAATGAGATTTTGTTATTTATTCCATTAGTAAGAGGAAAGGAAGACTCTTTTCAGCACTCACCTGATCTTTGATTGTTTTATGTCAATTGCAAAGAGGCTCTGTATAGTAAAAGAATTGCATAGAAAATTACTGGTGTTTTTTCCCTAATAAAATGAAAAATTTTCTCTTTTAAAATTCTCCCTACAACTATATTACCATTTACATAGGGCACCCAAATGCTGTTTTCCAGTATTTCCCATTTGCTTTCTCATTTTCATAAAAATTACAAGTATTACGTTGTGAAAAGGGAGGAATTTAAAGGGAAAAAATGAAAAGAAAACCAAAGATCAAATAAATCCTTTAACAGCAGTATGTAACAGTTTACCTGGGTTTGCTGGGGAGAAGAGGGATTAGGTTGTAGCACAAATTCCTTTGTAAGTAAGATGTGCCCTGAAAACACCAATAGTACTGTGGTTCTAGAAATCAACTGGCTTCATGGCATTTTGAAATATCAACAAAAGAATTATGCATCATGGTCTGACTTCACAAATCAGTTAATTAATTAATACTGGAATGGAAAAGGAAAGGAAAAGGATATTACAGACAAAAGTGAAAATTACTGAAGGAGATATTGGTATTGGGCTATGGTTAGTGCAAATCAAAAAGATAGCTTTGTGATTCCCCAGTTATGGGGGGGAAAAAAAAAAAAAAAAAAAAAAAAAAAAAAAAAAGCTGAAGGACAGCTGAAAGTTACCAGAGGTGAACATGATGAAGACTTAAAGGTTTTCCATGCAAATGGACATGACTATAATTTCAAGCAGAACTGATGCAGAATGAACAAGATTGAAAGTACAAAGAATGAGTGATTGAATTCACTGTTCAAGGTTCTTTTAAACTCTTTTGACAGCATTCTTATGATTCAGTATGGTTCTGTTAACACTTAATATTAAGGTAAATCATTACTGACACCCTGAAAGTTAATGTGAAGGAGAAGGAACGCAACTGGAAAAATAATTGACCATTCAAATCACTTCCATGTGATGCTTTGTACAAATTTGCCTGTCCTTGCTCAGGCTGAAATGTAACTTAGATAAGAAAACACCTAGTACTAGCACAATAAAGCAATAGAATTGAAGAGCTCAGAGTGGGATTTTGAAAGTGGCTGAGTACAAACTTACTTTTGTTCCCATGGAAGTTGCAGGAATCAGCTTTAGAAGAAAAAAGTGGAATGAGACCACTGGAAGTTGTATCCTAATATTTTCTACTAAATTATTATTTTAATGTAATAATTATTAAATTATTAGGTTAATCATTCAAGCATGAATTTTTCAAGCTTTTGTTTCTTCTCTTTAGGATGTATTTCTTGCCTTTCCCTTATTATCCTTTGATCTCTTTCATTCTTTTCCATATGTGTTGCTTTCTTCTCTTACCTTGCTGTCCAGAATATAGCCACTTCATCTTTTTATATTCCCTGCCACATTTTTTCTTTTATTTCTGAAAATACTCCAAATTTGTTCCTGATTTAATTCAGCTTGCTGCCTCCATTTCCCTGACTAATTTTTTTTGTGTGTTAGTTTCTTCTGTGCTTCTGTATTTTCCCATTGCCAATGCCATATTTAAAGGCCAGATACTTCATTAAAATGCAGTTTCTTATATTGAATAGTCACCAAATCTGCTGATTGTAGTTTTGTAGTGGTTAGAAAGGCATCAAAAAATTCAGATGTTGAAAAGCATGATCTGGTGGCAGTCAAGGGTAGAGAGAAAACTAACAAAAACCTAATTACCATATATTAAAAACATGTCATCCTTTCATAACTGCTTCTCAGGCAAAATAAGTTCTTAGAGACTTGCCTGATTTTCCTGTGCCTGTTTCCATGTCTATGTTTGTGCATACATTTGTGAGCCACAAAGTGAAACATACTCAGTGACAAGAACTATCTCTTGACATGCACTTGTAAAAAGAAATTGAGAGAAAAATATTTATTGCCTCCAGTCTGCTAGTGTTTTGTTCCATTGCAGAAATGCATGCAAGGTTGAGTTTTGACCAATGAAATCAGTACACAACAGTGTGAACTACTAACGTTTTGTAAACAGAAATACTACCTTATCAGAGCACCTAACAAAGGTGCCTTTGGAAAGGGGAAGGTAGAGATTCATAGCTGCCCTCCTGTAGCACTAACAATAATGTAGTTAAGAAACATCCTGTGAGTCTGCTTGCTGGCAATGGGATTCAGCTGGCAAAATTTGAAGTCAAGTGGCATTAATTCACTCTCTGCAGGCCATTCACATTCTGCAGTTTCAAAAATTCAGTAAAGCAATCATCAAACAAATGAGTTCTTTTGTGTTTGCTGTCTTTGTTTTCATCAATTATGATAATTGTGCCCTTTCTTCTGATCTGCAGTTATGTGTCTGAAATAAAGTTCAAGCTAAAGTACAGTTGAAAACCATATTGAAGTAAGAGTTTCCCCAAACTCCTATAAAAAGCAAACAGTGTTTCAAAGGTTGTTGGATATCATGTTTGGGCACATAAGTTTTATTTAATATTCTAAAGCAAAACAATTTTCAACAATTCCAAAAATGTGGGGTGCCAAAGTTTAATCTTTAGTGTACCGAGTCTGGACTTTTTCTTCAGAGGAAGGCTGCCTCAGTCTCTATCCCATCTGCTACCTAGGGATTTTAAGATTAAGAATTTGAAGATATCTTAAAGATTTTCTCACCCTTCACGTATCAAACATGCTGTCTTGGGAGTGTTCCTGGGCCTATTTCTGTCCAAGTTGTTTCAAGGGAAGCTTTGGCTTAAGGTTCTGGACAGAGACTCCTCTCTAGCCTACCAGCAAAAGAAAAATGGCAATGACTAACAGTATTTTGTTTGTTTGCTCTAAAAATAATTAATGGAAACAGGGCTTAGTCTTAAAATTAGATAATGGCTTTCAAATACATTTTAGATCGCTCAGATAAATTTAAACATGGGAGTGCATTCACAGCTGTGTAGGCGAACAAATGCATGTTTGTGACATCTGTCACTTGCCTTCTTCAGCTTCCAGAGCTAAACTCAGCATGATCAACACTATGTCAAAAATTCGAGGCCAGGAAAAGGGACCAGGCTACCCTCAGGCTGAAGCCTTGCTGGCAGATGCGATGTTGAAATTTGGCCGAGAACTTGGTGAAGAATGCAATTTCGGTAACTTGTTTATTTCCTTTTTCATTATAATGCAATAAAAATGGTAGCAAAATTTCATGTAACTGTCATTATTAAAGGGCTGTGCTCTTATAGAAGATGAATTTCTACAAGAACCATTAGAGTTCTGCTTCATCACATTTTTCTTTTAAGGTTGCTTAAGGCCTGCTTGAGTATCTTTTGCAAATTTGGACTAGAGAGTTTTTTCTCATGAATGAAAGTCAAATTGTTTCTTAACTCTCTATCATAGATTATGATACTGAGATTGTGTTGGAATGAAAGATGTACATATACAGAAACTGTATTGTTGTCAATGCATATTTACAATAAAGCCCTTTTGTCTTCAAAATCCTTATACTAACTGTTATTGTCTTCAGTACAGGCAGGGAATAAAAGCTGACATATTTTTAATAGGCTTTGTTCTTTTTTCCCTGACCAAATGCCTCATTTTAAGGCAATAGTGCATACTTCTGTTTTACCTGTTAACTCCTCCTCCCTCCAAGTCCATATGAGTTTACCTCTGCGTTACAAATGTTAAACTGGCTCTTAACATTGTGTTCTTCAGCCCTAGACCTATACCTAGAAGTGATGAAGTTATAACAGCATATTTTGTTTTTCTGTCTTGTGTGTGTTGGCTTCTCTGTTGCCATTTCTATATGGCAACGCACAGGACCCTCAAATGGGACTGGGAAAGGCCTATTTTCTATTTGAACCTTCATGAAGCTGTTTCCCTGTAATAAAGACATCTGCAACAGAAGAAGTACTTTCTTATTTCATGTAATTAACTAGTTAGCTTGGCAGATGTAGGTAGATTTGTGCTAAATGCTACTGACTTAAAAACAAAAAATGGTTGCTTCTTATTTGCTGAATGTCAAACACATTTTTAAAAGGAATATCAGGAAGTAACATAATTTAGTTTCTGCAAATTGGTGTATATTCCTTAATAACTGCACTAGCAGAAACCAGAGTAAATACAACAATTATTCAATTATGTTCACATTCTGAACTAACAGCAGCTATTATGCCTTTTTCTCACTCATTGTCCAGTCTGGCAGGCTCTCTTATTTTGCAGTGTATTCCTGGCATCCCCTACTTGGGAAACAAAGCTCCTTCTGATTTCTCACATTTTTTGTTTTCAGACCCTTTGTATTCTTTGAAAGTGGATTTTTTTTCCCTCCAACCTACACCTCAAACCAGGAGGGTATGTTTGAGTTTCTTGCTTTTGTTTTTATGCAGAGAAAGTAAAACAGAATGGTAATTTTTGTGGCCCTCAAGATAATTTTGGAGGAAATATCAGAAGGCAGCTAATTTTTATTGAAGTTTATGAGCTTGAGACACCTAACTTCAAGTAGTCTATGTAGTAGACCTCTGAAATGCAGTACTACTGTGAAGTTTATAGTTTCATCAAAAAAACTTTTAATTAAAAACAAAATAATCTGTGAAATTGCTAATAATTTTTACATTTGATACTGTTGCCGGTCTTTGATAGAAATGGGGAGATCTAGATTTGAATTAAAACTACTTTTTAATGTGTCTGGTCATGGCAATGCTGGAACAAAAACAGATGATTCTATTCTAGCATGTTTCAATAGAGAGGAATGAACAAACCAGAGATGTGGAGGAGGCTGTCTTGTCACAGTTTGGAAGTTCAAATTCAGCTGTATTACAAGGCATGAAGTCTTGATGGCTGCAGAAGTGTAAAATCCATGTTGCCCTTTCACAAAGTGCATCATTTTCTGTTTCTTGCCTAAACTTGAGACTTAAGGGTACTAACTGAAGTTTCCTTGACTCAGTTTCATTCCACAATGATTTGAGACTGTATTTTGATACAAAGTGTGCATCTTTTCTTTCAGGGCCAGCGCTTGCTGATGTGGGAGAAGCTATGAAGGAGCTTTCTGAGGTCAAGGACTCTTTAGACATAGAAGTGAAGCAAAACTTCATTGACCCACTTCAGAATCTCCATGACAAAGATCTGAGAGAAATACAGGTGTTGCCCTCAATGCAGCATTTTAACAGTGCCAGCTGTATGGACAGTGTATATGTTCAGAATTTACATTAGTTGTACAGTTTAAAATGGGAGTTCAGATTTGCAGACAACCTGATTTTAGTCTCTTTTGACTTGATTTCTGCTTTTCAGTTCTGTCTCTGTTGGTGGTTTAGAAAGGGAAAGATCAAAATTCTAGTGGTTTTTGATGGTGGCATCATTAAGCTAATGCAGGCATGAACACAGTATCCTAGTCTTACAGTTTGGAAGCTCATTTCACTATATAGATGTACAGATGTTTACATTACATTTTTAGTGTATGGCAAATGTTTATAAGTAACTGCTACTCTGAGCTCAGTCGGGCTTTCATACTGTTAAGTATATGTGGATGAAAGATGTTTTGGGCCCTTTGATATAATTTACAAAGCTGATCAAGTTATGCCTATCTTAATAGATGACAAATTGATTCTTTTGAGGGAAAGTAAACACCTGAAGTAATCATGCTCATCCTGGTAGCATTGACTTGGTCCAATTGAAGTGGCAGTTGTAAACAGATTAACATGAATGTTACATCAATTAACACTCCAGAAAATCCTTAAGATAACTTGAAGATAATTGGTGGTCTGATAGAAATAGTATAAATATTTTCTGTGTTGCTTTGTTTAAGAGTGCTGTTACACAGGCAAAAATTGTACTTTTAAAAGAATTTTCTCTTAAACATCTATGTGGCATTGGAGGGTAGGAGAGACATTCCCTGCAGATCCCTCCGAGCTGGGGAGCGCTGTTCATTCAGAGGGACGTGTGGTGAGAACCCGTTTATTGGGCAATCACGTGGCTTTTATAAGCTTCTGAAAGGAAGGTGCTGGAACTGGGGAAGGATTAAATAAAGGCTCAATCGGAAGGGAGAATGACTTCCATGCTCGGCTACCTAATAGGAGTATGGAGGGACCACACCCAATAGAAACTCAGGATTTGAGAATAGATGGGTGAGGTAACGAATAGGGTTAGGACAGGGGTGGAAACCAACAGGAGCGGCAACCGCACTGCCATAGACTGCATCGGCTACACGAGGCAAAGCAGTCTCAAACATGGTGCCACCCTGGCTCGTCCTGCCAGGCGCAGCCCCAGGCACGATCAGTGGGGGCTGGCCCTGGCAAGTTCTGGCTGCTGCCGCGTTGGCAATGCGGGGGAGGAGGGGACACCCCCTGGACGGGGCTGTACCAGCCAGGGGAGTGACAGTGCCTGTGCCTAATCAGTGCAATGAGTCACCAGTGACAATGCCTCAGGGGAAGATGGGGAGTGACAACCCTGCAGGAACCTTTCTGAACTAAACACTGTACAGGTAAAACGCATAACTTCTAAACTCCAATAACAAGGTCTTATATATGCAGCTGGTCAGGTCTGCTCTGCTTCCTGGCGCTGTTGTCCGTGTGGGTCTATATCAGAGTTTGTTTTTTCCATATTTCATAGTCTGGTCTGTTTCCCACAAACATCTAGGGTAAAAACATTGTAGTCAGGTAATTCTGCACCAGAGTTAAAAAGAGACAGGAATGTGCACATCTTTTATCCAGGTGGCAATTGCAGTTGTTCATTCTGTGTGGACCTTTTAAATACTGGTCAGTCATTTAGATCATCGCTTCTTAAGTGATACATAAAACCATCTAATTCATAGTTCTGTATTTCTCTGGGGAATGGCTGATATACAGCAAAGAGCAAATGCTTAGAAGTGTGTGTGGACTACCTGCTTACAATGCAGTATCAGGAGAGCTGGGGAGCATCCTTTATTCTGTGCTTGTGTTTGCATTGTTTGGTTTTTTAGCATCACCTGAAGAAAATGGAGGGTCGACGTCTGGATTTTGATTACAAGAAGAAAAGACAGGGCAAGCTCCCTGATGAAGAACTTCGCCAGGCTCTGGAGAAATTTGATGAATCAAAAGAAATTGCTGAGTCAAGCATGTTCAACCTTCTGGAGATGGATGTGAGATATCCTTGTTAATCTTTTACCAGAGTCTTAGAAATGTACTGGAAGCACTTTCCTCCTGGTTGGACACAGTGAGAGCCTCAAAAGCTGTAGTAGTGTACAGCATGTTCATGTAGGACTAAATTTTTAGGTATTTTTTAGCTGAGGTAAAACATACAAATCCTCTATAGCATTGTTCTGCTTCCTAGCTTCAAAGTATTACTTACAAAACCAAAATATCTTTCTTTTTAGAATTATGTAAATGTAACATTGTTTATTTAGCTGTGGTTATAGAGTTCAGCCAAGGCTTTTGCTCAAGTTTTTGGGCTGCTGAAAGAATTGGTAAAGATCAGAGATGATGAACTCACAGCCCCATGGTCTTTGCTGTAATCATGTGCAATAGTGAATAGGAAAACTGAAGTTGATGTGACTATATCTGGCTGCAGCATATGTTTTGCTTATAAACCGGTTAGGATTGAGCATTTATTAGGTTTATCTAATCTTCTGTTTATAATTAACGTTGAAAGTGTAAAATTGAGAGGAAACATTTATCTCTTTTGGAGGAAAAATACATGTCAGCTGAAGTCTGTCTTACAGAATATGTAGTCAGAGGAAATTCAGTGTAAGTATTTCTGTTAATACAAGTTATTGGATTTATTTTAAGTTTAAATGCACACCTAATCTAATTCATCATTTTGTTATGAGATTGCTGTAGAGGAACAATAACACACCTGAAAATATATGCGTTTACAAATTAATATTTGCATAAAAGTGAAATGTAGCTCTGCTGAAACAAAAGAAGTATAAAAAGTTTGTAGTTTTAATCCTTGTACTAACATCCATCCCTATGCAGCCAGATAGTGCTGGCCTGCATTACACCATTGCAGTGTTTAGTGTTACGGAAGTTGTTGGCAATTGCATTGCCCACACAAGTGTTTTGAATGTTTTTTCCCTCATGAAGTACAATGCTATCTTGCTTTCCCTACAAATATTCTGCATAAAAGAGTATATAGTATCCTCCTGTTTTGGTCTGCTTCACAGGCCAGAATACAATAGAAGCATGACCATAGTCCTTTTAGAGGTAGGGAGGGAGAAGGTGTATTATGCTATAGATTATAGTCTAACTTTTACTTTCAGAGTGTTTGCTGAATATGGTAGGTCTGTAGGCTGCTGTTTTTGCAAATCAGCCATGGAGAGATGATCAGCAGAGAATTGCAGTTACCATTCCAGATCAGATTGTACCCAGACATGGCAATGAATAAAGACTGATATGTAACTATTTACTATTAACTATAAAGACAAATTGAGCTTTTAGAGAGATAAGTAAAACTGCCTTTGCAGCAGAGAGTCATCTTTACTTGTTATTGCCAGAGCTGCTAGTATTTGCCTAAGATCTGTTGCTTTAATGTCAATCCTCAGATTGAACAAGTGAGCCAGCTTTCTGCTCTTGTACAAGCCCAGCTGGAGTACCACAAGCAAGCCACACAGATCCTACAGCGAGTTACTTCTAAGCTGGAAGATAGGTAATGCACTTCTTATAAGATTGTTAAATAGATTTTTTGTTAATTTTACAGAAGCAGAAAACCTGTGAGTAGAATGCAATGCTGTTATCTTTCTCAACTTGGTATTTGTATGTTTATGAAAAATAGGGCCATTTCATTAGGCAATTGGAAACTGAGGTTTATGTGTGTTGGAGATGTATCTACTTCTGACTCAGTGAGGACTGAGTTCAGGAAAGCACCTTAGATCAGTAAAGCTGTTAAACGTGATTTAACTGAAAGTGTTTATGAATTCAGTGAGACCTAGAACTTTTGATTCCTTACTGTTTGTGCATGTATTCACGAAGTAGTCATTCTGAGGGAAGATGTCAATGATTCCTTCTAAGAAAAAGTATCGTGTTGTATTCTTACCTACCTGAAGATCTTCCTAAGCCAGGTAGCGAGACTTTCCTTATTTGCTACCTTATTAAATACCCCTTTGTTCCAGCTTTATTATAAGGTCAAACTTAATACAAGAGTTAACTGGGTTTACCTCTTCCATGCTTTTCTCTAACAGTGTGTGCTATCAGAATTGATCTTATATGTTTTAAATAGAGTTTTGGCATTTTTGTTTCCATCAAAACAGATTGATCAGCTTCCCAGACACATCGTTCTTCAAGGAAATGTAACATACAGGATATATTTCCTTAGTCTTTATGGTTCTGGAAGACACTTAGTAAAAGCTGGGTATAATTCCCAAGATGAGATAATGTTCACAAACTGTGTGAAGGCAGCTTTTAATCATACATGATTCTTTGCTGTTTTCTGATGTCATTAATGTAGATCAGATTACTGGTACTGTTTGGTCTGTCAGTATTATTTTCTCAGAGCATACATTCTGAAAACTTCACCAGGTGTAAGTCTTAAAATTTCTTTACAGTCAGGAACAGCACTTGTTTTGGTAGGTAGGCTGCCCAGCTGACTGCTTCTGGATACAGTTTGCAGTACTGTCTAAAAAGCAAACAAAACGATTTTCTGCACTTCTCAATGAATACTGCAATTCACTTTCTCTCCAAAGGCATTAAAAAATCCTCAGGAGCAGGTGGGTTTTCTGAAGTCCACAAATTATGCCACTTAAGTGAACATACCTCTCCCTGCAATACATTTATCTTCCTATATCAATTCAGATGATCCTTTGCCCTTTTGAATGATTTTAGATTTTTCAGGGACCTTGAATGAGACTGCTATTATAGATCAACTGAAGTGCATCTTTTGCATAAACTTACTGTCCATCCCTAATTGTAAAGAGTCTGCTGGTGAAGTCCTTTATGCACACCATTGGATACAAATTAGAGCCATGTGATCTGCTTATGCCAGAGATGAGGCAGGGATGTAGAGCTGTTACTCTTTGAACTGTTTTCCTGCTGGTGATATGCAGGTGGCAAGGAATGCATGTCCTCTGGGTTTTAGGATTGTTTTTTTACTATATCGACCAAAAATAAATAATGCTTTACTTTTATGCTGAACAGATTTGTTACTGTTCACTCTCAGTATTGTCTACAACAGATACTGCCCATTTTGTAGATACTTTTTTAAAGATGTGAATGGAACCTATTCATGCTGTTGTTTGGCATAGACAATGTCTTTTAACTACCAACATTGTCCTGTGTAAAATACTTACCAAAGAGTGAAAAAGTTCAAGACTGGACAAACCATGAAAAATTTAAAAACACACTTGTGTTCTACTTTTTCTGGCGTGTTTAGATTAGACCTCAATATTTTTTCAGGAACTGCAGGAATTTTAATTTTTCTTCTACACATTATTGGAAGGCATAAACTTCCTTAAAATATGATTCCAGGAACTGGGACTTCAGAATCTTGGCAAACATTGGGAAACTTGAAGTGAAATAAATAAAAACTGGAAGATCAGCAAAGGCTATTCCTTTTAAAATTCCCTTTTTGCCCAGCAGAAGGAGAATGCAGTTTTGATGACACAGTATGATGACAGAGCAACTGGGAAGCTGGAATTGGTTTCCTTGGAGATGTTTCTTTTCTTAAGAAACATGGCTCATGCTGAGCTTTTGGATAATTTTTGGCATGTTACTGAAACTGCCACTTTATAGTTCATAATCAGAAAAAAAATGCTGTTTGTTTCATAGAAGTATTTACTTGTTTAAATATTTTTGCTTCAAAACTTTAGTGTCTTGAAAAAGTAACTTTTGTTAATGAGTGATACACGGCAAGGCTTTTTTTATTTTTACAACTTCAGTTTATTTATGTTTTTAGTATACTTACTGGTTTGGGGGTTTTTTATGTTGAAGAAAAGCAGTGTCTGGGGATTAATTAATACTGATATTTCAGATGGTGAGGAAAACTTTATCAGGATCAAAACTCGTTAAGTTAGAAGCAGATCCTTTCAGTAGATAAATCAAAATGTGCTACCAACAGCATGTCTAGGGCAGATCTAGAAAAGTTAGAAAAACCAACTTGTCTTTTAAATCTAGAGGTCTTGGCTCAAGTATTCTTCCATATGTGATATTAGAGATATATGTTGTTCTGCATAAACTAATCTCGTTCTGTTCATCCCTTATGTGGGTTTTACACTGAAATCTAAAGTGTACCCTTTCCTAAAAAATTTACATTTCTCAATTAGAAGAATAAGTTGAAATTAATGAAAAATAAATTTTTTTGTTTGAGAGTCAGGAAGACTGGATTTATGTCCCTTCATGAAACAGTATTCCAGACTGCAAATAAACCAAGTCTGGAACTAAACGCAGTACATTACCACCGAGTTTTCTCACAAAATGACAAGAGTTGGCATCAACCAACTGCATAGTTAACACTTGTCAGGAATAGAAATGAAATTCATGCTTAAAATGGGAACAGGGGTGTTTGTAAAGCCCTTTCTATAAGCACTGACAGTCACGTAACAAGTTTTTCTCCATTAGAAGCTCTTTGTTATTGTTAGACAAAAGGAACACAGAGAAAATGCTAGGTTTCTAGAAGAAAAGGAAAATTAACAACCTCATGGCAGAGTCACACTAGCTGTTTTTTGATAATTTAAACTACTGTTGTTAACAAAAAAACCCCACTATTCCAAATGAAAAAACTTGTTTAGTCTGGATGATTGGTGGATGAGAACTTCAGCCATGAAAAAAAGATGTTTGGTGTGTCTAGTCTGCTAACAAGATACTAACTCTTCACATTTAACCTAATGTTTTGGTAGAATAAAAGAGGCATCATCTCAGCCAAGGCGAGAATACCAGCCCAAACCCCGTATGAGCCTGGATTTCACAACTGGTGACAATACACAGCACAATGGAGGAATATCCCATGCCACCACACCCAAACCATCAGGTAATGTCAGTAACAATGTGAGAAAAAAAAGCCAGATCTGTCTGAAGTTTTGTGTCAGTGTAGAAGTTGCATGCTTTCTTCTGGAGATTAATTCTTCCACTGTGAGGGAAAATGAGAATGGAGATGGTATAGGAAAGATCTGTTGGAATTGTTTCTTTGTAAAGTGTTCATATCCCCAGGCAGAAGAACAGGAATGCCACCCACTGCTTTAAATGTTTGGGTCAAAAATCTCCTTTGTACTAGAAGCTCACCTTGTAATACAAGGTGCCTATTTACAAAATAGGAATTTAGAAAACTGAAATAACAACTGAAAGTTTTACATGAAAATGCAAAAACCTGGAGCCTGACAGACCTCCATAACCTTATCCTGCTCTTTAAAACCAGGTATTACAACACAGCGAGCCTGAAAGTAAAAGTCAAAGACAGGAAAAACTAAGACATCTAAGCTATTTTCTTTGTCCAGCTGGGAGCAGCACAATGAAGATTAAGCATTTGTATGAGTGTGCATAATTAATATCTTTAAGAAGCGTTTATTTCTTTTTTTTACTTATTTTCTTTTTTATGTGCTTGTTCATTTCAGAGAAGCACCTTCTTTGAAATTTGAATGTATGTTGGGGTGGTTTATTAACAGAATTTATTTGCTAATTCTTCTAAATTTCACCTGGTTGCAATGAGCATACCAAACACACGTTGTAAGGCTAGTTGATGTCAGCACAGTAGTCTTTGTGACAGAGAAATCAAAAATCAAAATACTCTGTGATCAGTGTGTAAAGAAAAGAAGTAAAGCTTCACTACAGAATTCAATAAATGTGGTATTTGAAAAACTTGCTTTATGGAAACCTAAAGAAGTGGAATATTTTTGTCCTAAAATAGCTTAAGCATGGGCTTTCTAGCCAGAGGGAGTGTTTGGAATGAATATGCAAAAAGTTTGAGTCTGAACCTTATTCTTGAAGCAAGTATATATGAAAAAGTAGAATATATATTCTTGGAACTGCTGCTGTGGTGTAGTGGCATGTGTTGGTTCATTCAGATGACTGGAAGTATATGAACTTCAACTATGGAAAATCAGATAAGGATATGATTTCTTACAATTTAGTTGTGCTAAATCGTAAATATTTTGGCTAGTAACAATTTTGCTTTTGGTAGGCTTGAGGCTATAGAAACTTCAGGGAGAATATCTGTTAATTTCATACGTGTTTGAGTATCTT
>JAWWEV010000095.1:39186495-39199832 GCA_035583235.1 Hafferia zeledoni | reverse complement strand
GTATGTAGATGATAGTATCTTAAAACGTTTTGATTCTTAAGTAATGGCTAGATTCTTAAATATTAAACATACTAAGTCTAGCATCTGTTTTCATGTTGGTTGATAAAGCAAATTTTTTTAGAACAAAAAAAATAGTTTAGATTTTTAGAGTCTAATCCAACCTCCTCCTCAGAGGAGACAGGATTAGATAATGCTGCTCAGGGCCATATTCAGTTAAGTCTTAAACATAGAATCATGTAATTCACAGAATCAGAGAATCAGCTAGGTTGGAAAAGACCTCTAAGGTCATCAAGTCCATCCTGTGACTTAACACTACCTTCTCAACTAGACCATGGCACTAAGTACCATGTTCAGTCTTTCCTTAAACACCTCCAGAGACGGTGATATCAAAACCTCCCTGGACAACCCATTCCAATGCCCAATCACCGTTTCTGTGAAGAACATCTTCCTGATGTCTAACCTAACCCCCCTGTCCTGCAGCTTAAGGCTGTTCCCGCCTGTCCTACTGCTGGTTGCCTGGGAGAAGAGACCAAGCCCCACCTGACTACAACCTCCTTTCAGGTAGTTTTAGGTGGTGATAAAGTCTCCCCTGAGCCTCCTCTTCTCCAGGCTGAACAACCCCAGGTCCCTCAGCTGCTCCTCATAGGACTTGTGCTCTAGACCCTTCACCAGCCTTGCTGCCCTTCTCTGGACCTGGTCTGTCACCTCAGTATGCTTCCTCAATTGAGGGACCCAGAACTGGACACAGTAGTCAAGGTGCAGCCTCACCTGTGCCACGTTCAGGGGAAGAATCACTTCCCTGGTCCTGCTGGCCAAGCTATTCCTTATACCTGATCACACTGCTGGCTCATGGTCAGCTGCTGTCAATAAGTACCCCCAGGTCCCTTTCTGCTTGGCTGCTCTTCAGCCTCTCTGTCCCCAGCCTGTGATGCTCCATGAGATTGTTGTGGCCCAAGTGCAGGACCCAGCACTTGGTCTTGTTAAACCTCATCCTGTTGTATTCAGACCATCTATCCAGTCTGTCCAGGTCTTTCTGCAGAGCCCTCCTACTTCAGAGATCAACACAACCCCTACAACTTGGTGTCATCTGCAAGTTTGCTAATGGTGATCCCCTCAGCCAGATCATCAACAAAGATACTGAACAGCTCTGGGCCCAACACTGACCCCTGGGGAACACCACTAGTGACTGCCTGCCAGCTGGATGCAGCAGCATTCTCCACCATTCAGCCATCCAGCCAGCTCTTAATCCATCAGAGAGTGCCCCTGTCTAAGCCATGGGCTACCAGATTTTTCAGGAGCATGTTAGGGGAGACCATGGCAAAGGCTTTGTTGAAGTCCAGATAGGCCACAACCACAGCATTCCCCTCACCCCACCAGGAAAGTCATCCATTCATAAAAGGAGATCAGCTTGGTCAGGCAGGACCTGACCCTTCTAAATCCGTGCTGGCTGGGTCTGATCCCCCTGCTGTCCTATAGGTGCTGTGTGATGGCACTCTGGATGATCTGCTCCATAACCTTGCCAGGCACTGAGGTCAGGCTGACCAGCCTGTTGTTTCCCAGGTCTTCTTTCTGGCCCTTCTTGATGATGTGTTTCATTAGACTTCCAGTCATCTGGGACCCTGCCCAGTGAGCCAGTACTGTTGATAAATGGTGGTGAGCTTGGCAAGCTCTTCTGCCACCTCCCTCAACACCCTAGGATGGATCCCATCTGGTCACGTCATACCTGATCTGTTTGAGGTTGTAGGATAGGGCTTAGCATGGAATTGATTTCCCATGCTGGTAGAGAATTGTTGCCAGAAACCGGATAGTGCATTTACTTTTAATCCTCCAACTGTTCAATAGGACTGATAATAATTCTGTATTTCACACAGCTGTTGAGGATATATATTAATGTGCATAAAGCCCTCAGAGACTTGAGGAAAAAAAATCTGTTGTTTTCTTTGTACAATTATGGTATTCATCCAGGTAAAACAAAATATATGCTTTTACTCAAGGCCAGATATTACATTTTTGACAGTTTAAGAATTAAGTTTAAGTGTTACTACTCTAACCTTCAATTGAGAGTCTGAAAACAGAACTAAGCTGAAGGTATTTTCCACTGAATACTGGGCTGCTGTTTGGCAACTAGAGGTATTAATGCACTGCAATATCATGGGTGTCTTCAGCACTTCACTAGACTGTGGAGCTAACTGGTGATGTGCCCTCATCTCATAGAGCCTGTCAAGTAATAGTGCAACAAGCATCAGTGGTTCTATTTCTATTCTTATTCTTAGCCTACAAAAGTAATACATAATTCACATCTTACATATTTTTCATTTCTTTTTGTCTAAGGGAAGTTTGTGGAATTCTGAAATTCCCTGTTAACCAAGAAAAGCTCTCACTTCCTGCCTTTCTCTGCAATATTGAAGTTAAAAGAGAGGTATGAAGTCTGCTATAATCAGCTGCTGCCAGCTCTGAGCAAGTATTTCCAGTTTGCACAAAAAGTTTTGTACTTGATGGCAGACATGAAACTCTCCCTCTAATATGCAATTGTCAATCTTTTTCTAAGCTTATGTCTTAGGTCAGCAGCCCATTTTTGTCAGAGCTCATGGAGAATTAGAGCAAGGAAAGACTGCAGAAGCAGGAATTTCACAATCTGCTGAACCTGTAGGCTCTGATGAGATGTAGAAGTTATATCAGAATGTTCTTTGTTTCTATTTTCATACCTCGGAAAGCATTTTATCAATTGATGATGCATAACGTTGCAGTTTTGTTGCTGTGTTATCAATGTGGTTCATCTGCCATGCAGTCACAGCCACCCAAGAAGTCACTCTCTTCCTTCCAGCTGCATACAGCATATGGTACCATCACCTTTCCAAGATGTGGCAGAGATCTAAATCTGTTTTTAACGAATCTGGCATGTTTCACATTCGATGCAGCTGTTGATCTCTTAGGTTTTGGACCATGGGTTCCTGATGGGTTACAAATACCTGATTTTTCTTACTGCTTGGTGCTAATACTGTGAGCCAGTAGAGGGCACCCTGTGCCTTAATTTTAATTTTAACTAGATATGTTTTTCTTTTTGCAATCTAAAGCTTTAAAGGATACTATTAACAGATGCAGAGATTCCTATAGATAATTGTGCAAAGATAATTTTGAAAATTTGCTTTTTCAGTATTGTCCAAACCTGAATATTCAAATTTTAAAAACTCCAACCTACTCAAAAGCCTAAGCTGTGGAAAGCTCAGCCTACCTACATTCATCTGTTATATTTTCATATTGTAGGCAATTTTTTTTTCATATTGACCTTCACAATGGGTTAATAAAACTCACCTAAGGATTGAAAAGTATTGAAGCGTTGGATAGCACCCACATCACCCATCTATCCTGAAGTAACTTTTAGCTGTCACTTAGCTACAGATCCTTCCATCACAAAGCATTATATTTCAGCTTTATATAATTTCAGTCAGGCACATACATGCTTATATTTATCTTTTTTCTCCCCTCTCCCCAGTATAATCATAGAATTGTTGATCCTCACCTCAAGAAAATTAAAAAAGAAAAATGAGAATTACTTCTGAAATTTTTCATTCAAGTGCAAACAATTCATCACAAAAAACATCTGTCAGACTCTAGCTAGAAGGAGAGTTGCTTACTTTGGGCCAAACTTTCTTAAGGAATATATTAGAATCTGAATGTTTTGGCAGTGAATAACATCTTTCATCTGAATATCTCCTAAATATTTCACATACATTAACTGAAGTTCCTTCTAGTAGCAAAATTTTTTTATTATACCTAGTTTATACATAAGCCCTTGAGGCATAAGTGATTAAGACACACTTCTTCCTAAGTGTGTTTTAAATAGTTGTCTCAGTGCTCACTGTAATCTTAGCGTAATTTCAAATGTATTTTGTTTTGTTTCTCTAAAAATGTGTTAGGAGTAAGAGGAGGTGTCTGTCTAAGAGTTTAATTAATTTGTGACTTGACTACCAGGCGTAAGTGTCAGAATAAGGAACAATAAATGTTTTTAGGAATAAAGTTGTATTCTCCAGAGATGTCCCAAAAGTTATTCATATTGGTAAACAGCAAAGCTGAAAATACCTCTGCAAATGCTGAAACCAGTACTCTTCACATGAAATCTTAAAACAGTCCTCAAAACAAGATTGTAATCATATCAACCTTATGCTCCTTGTGCAAAAGGAGATAGTATATGGAGCAAGAGGATAATAAGCTCAGACATTAGGGGCTCAGTATAGACAAGGCAAGGGAGCTCATGATGTCAAAGATACAGATAGTAGCAATGATGGCAAATGTGTGCCTGCATGGCACCACCTAAGAGATGGCCTGATGTCATCAATACCAATGTTTTGTAAAATGTGTTTTGTCCAGTGGAATACAGATTTACATTTTCCGGAGACTTTCACCATCCCCAACTATTATTTAGACCCTTTTGAATAAGTTGAAAATAAAAAGATTCTGGCAAACAGAAACTGGATCTTTTTTTTTGTCCTTACTTGAGTAGAAAAAATAACTAAAGAACAGTAGAGCAGGGATAGAGCTCCATGGATACAGACTTCTGGTTCCACCAGCACACCACTATTGTCAGAAAGGCTTACAAGCTGTGTGGCAGGCATGAAATGTCAGCAAATTCCTAGCTAGTATCTTGAATGTGCAAAGTAGAAAAATTTTCTAGATGAGCTCTGGAAAATCCCTTCTAGCAATCAATCTTTGCTATCTTTATTCATGGGTCCTTTCAAAGCATCATCAGTGACAGGATTTGCTTCAGCTAGTGTTTTGTTCCTAAGACCTAAGGGAATTCCTTGCAGTTAAAACCATCTGGATAACAAAACACCAGGTTTCCAAGGAATAGGCAGTTTCAATGCCAAATTATTTGGATATTCTGTGCTGTGATAGATTTCCAAAACCTCTGGCCAGTACAGATGGCAAAATATATTGTGATGGCAAAATCTTCTTCATAAAATGTTTAAACTTTCATTTCTTTCCAAATATTTGATATTTGTTTCTCAAAAATATTTTTCATATGCTGCAGGAGTATTGCAACCTTTTCCCTAAGGTCCTTAGGCATAATTAGCCATGGCTGACAGGAAAGCAAGGAAGAAAAAACTGAGTGGAATGAGCCATGGTATGGACCATAGATCAAAAAGTGCCAGGAGAACAATGACTGAAGCAGCTGGAAAGGCCTAGTTGTGATACCATCGTTTATCCATTTGAGACAGCATGTGGCTATAAACACCCCCAGCAAGAAGAGTTTGGGAACATTGGTACATGGTCATCTGGCAGCACATAGAAACAGAACACTCAGGATGCAACAGGAAAACATTGTCTGCCACACCCTTAGGCAAAACACATCACAGAGCAACTAGAGGGAGTGTTTTCTGAAGAATCAACTTTCTGGCATGAAATCATGTACATGTGTACATGTGTGTGCAACCTTTTACCTAACATGGCTTATACCACAGTTTTGGTCCACTTAATAAAGAAATCAATTCATCTATGTCATGTTACCTGGTATAACTTTTCCCCCATGAGATTATGTTATGCAGTTACCTTCCTCTGGAATATTTTCTCCATTTTTGTGAGAGATGACAACTTTTTCTTACATCGAAGATATTTGCTGTAACTGTTTCAGCATCGGAGTTTTCTTTGTTAAATTCTTGGTTTTGATGCAATAGGGAGAGTGAAAAGGTTTAATGTTCTACTCTATTTTATTAAATGATCCACTGAAGCAAAATGACTGCTGTTTTCTCTCTCTTATACATTCTATATCCTCTCCATCCCTCTGATCATCTTCACAGCCCTCCTCTGGACACACTGTAACAGATACATGCCTTTCTTATATTAAGGACTCCAGAGCTGGATGCAGTTCTCCAGGTGGGGTCTTAACGAGTGTAGAATAGAGGAGAAGAGTCACCTCCTTGATCTGCTGGCCATGCCTCTTTGCATGTACCCTAGAATGTGGTTAGCGTTCTGGGCTGCAAGTGCACAACTCTGGCTCATGTACAGCTTCTCATTCACAAGAATCCCCAAGTCCTTCTTGACAGGGCCATTCTCAATTACTTATTCTCCCATTCTATGGTCATATGTAGGATTGCTCCAGCCCAGGTACTGGATATTATACTTGGACTTGTTGAACTTCGTAAGGTTCTTGTGGGCCCAATTTTCATGTTTGTCCAGGTCCCTCTGGATCACATCCTGTCCTGTTGTATGAACTGCACTGCTAGTTTCATGTCACCTACAAACTTGTTGAGACCACACTTGATAACATCATCAATAACATTGATGAAGATACTGAAGAGCACTAGTCCCATAATGGAGCCCTGAGGGATGCCAGTTGCCACTGGCCTCCACCTGGACATAGAGCCATCAACCACTACTCTCTAGCTCATCCAGCCAATTCTTTATCTACTGAATAGTCCATTGAACCCATGTTTCTCTAGTGTGGAGGTAAGGCTTTACAGAAGTCTAGACAGCTGACATCTGTCAGTTTTCCCTTGTTGACTGTTGCCGTTACTCCATACTACTTAGTAAAGCTGTTCTGGCTGCCTCAGACCACCTCCTTGTCTTTTATGTGCCTTAGTGTATTTTTTAGGAGGATCTGCTCCATGATCTTTCCAGGCACAGAGGGGAGGCTCATCAGACTGTAGTTTACTGTATCTTCTTTTCTCCCTATTTAAAAATGACTTTTTCAGTCACTGGGGACTTCACCTGACTGCCATGGCTTTTCAAATATGTTGGAGAGTAGTTTGACCACTACATCAGCTATTTCCCTTGGGACCCAACTGTGAAAGATTAAGTCTGTAACTGCTTTGATATGAAAAATTACTGGACAACTTGCATTATGTCTTCTCCACTGTGCTAGTGTTCCAGTTTACAGAGTGAAGGAACAGCTTCTCATTTTATAAGTGCTCATGTTTTTTTGGAGGGTAACTTTTGTTTGTATACAGTGTGCACATCTACTTGTTAAGAAGTTTGCCCTGAAAGAGAAAATGTTGATGAAGGTAATAACTATTTCTGAATCTCTGTTATCAAATTTATTCTTTTTACTTTGTTTTTTTCCTGTCATCACATCTTTCTTGTGTATTCACTGTAAACCCTGAGAACTCATGTTCCAAAAGAGACTGAAAACAGTGACTCCTTTTCACCTCCTCTGGCTGTGTATTAGAATAGCATCTGCAACTCTTTTGCATTTGACCTTGTCCTCAACTATTTAACATTCTGTAGAACTTCATGGAGCTTTTTTATTTTGTGGTGGATGCTCAGACAGCAGGGATCTAGCTGAAAAGCACTTTTTAAAAATTTGTAGCCCCTGCCTGCACTGAGTGGTGCGCTGACACCAGTAGTGTGCATTTCCCCTATTTTGGTTCCATGACTATTTGGTTCAAGTAACTATTTTAGTTACTTGACTTTATTTCTAGAGAATGCAGTACTAAATGAGGAAAAAATTGCCCATATTGGTTTTTTAACATTATGTCTGACATGGTGCAAGTTATACAGTAATTTTGGTTATCAGTACTTAGCAGCTGTAGACACAATCATAATATATGTAATACCAAGTATATCTCAATCTTGGCCTAAATAGACTGTCTATATATCTTCTATAATAGTGTGTTACTGAGACTTGTGTTTAATCTCCAGTACTAAGCCCTGTAATGACAATCGAGAGTGTAAGGACAGCCTTTGGATGCTGCTGCTGAAGTGCACAGAGAAAACAGGTAGCAAAGTGTTTCATGTTAGCAAGGTTTAGAAACAGCTAACCCTGTGCAATTGGTATCCTTGGGGTCAGCACTTCTGCAAACTGGAACTAGCTAGTGTGCGTGCCCGCACACAAAGGGATATAGAATGCGTTGCTGAAGCCTAGGAGTCTGGTAAGGAAAAGATAATTAAAGATTCCTCTCTAGTTGATATCAAGCAGAACGCCATCCAAGGTCCCTACTCAGTTTGATAAAAAAGAAATACAAGATGTGAGAGACTTTTAACTGAACTCTTCCATTGGAGTAATAAAAGGAAAAGCATAAGGACATGTTCTTCTCTTCCAATTAGGTCTGAAGATCTTGTGTGAACATCTCAGCCAAGTTTCTGTTTTTGTTATTTCCACTTAAGAAAGTTAAGCCTTCATACAAAATATATTCCCAAACTGCTGATTTATCAGTCAAAATATTTTGTGGAAGCTCTTGTGGAGTTATGCTTAACATAGTTTCTGGCATCTTGAAAATTACTAAAGTATAAATATCTGCATTGGTAAGATATCATAGGTGGTTTTACTTGGTAAAGCTTACATCTTAAAAAAAAAAAAAAAAAAAAAAGGCTAAATTTTCTGACCAGCTTTTCTTATGTTACAGCTGCTGAAATTCAAAAATGTTTCCTAATACTTCCATGCAGGTGCTCTGACGTTTAAAGGAATTGATACTGGAAATCTGTTGTTGATCTTTCAGAAGTGATCAAAACTATATTTCTCATATCTGCTTAGGCTATCAGAAGGTCAGAAGATTTGTGAAGTTTTATTTTCCCCATCTATGCTCTTTCTTCAACTCCACAATCTGTTGGTGCATGAAAAGAGCTGAGGATGTTGCCACATTCAGAACTGGTTTTCATTCTGGGCTGCTGCTAGAGGATGATAAACAGAGCAGTGGAACTATTGGGCAGCACTCCACCAACATCTCTTCTACCATAACCTGTGAATTAACTAGACAACAAAGTAATTGGCTACCTGAACTTGCCTATTCTCACATTAAATTCAAAGGCAAATGAGGAAAGCAACGGGAAAGGTGAGTGGAAGTGCCCAAGCTTTCACCACAAAGCTGGAATGAGATGATAACACTGTTTTTCAGTCATCCTGTACTTAGCAGACTAACAGTTTTGACAGCAGAATTTTTGGCTTTAGAGTTTCGAGTTTACATCAGTCTGGATATAGGTCCATACACTTGAGAACTTGCTAATGAGGATGTAGAGTTGAACTGAGCAAATCTCCCTGTTACAAAGACATGTGTCTGTGCGTACAGGATTCAGGTGGAAACTGTGTTTTGGCATTTCAGGGTGGGGGAGTGGTGGCTCATTAAAGACAGGCAAAAGGCAGAAGTGGAGGGCTGTGCCTATCTCCAGAGCCAAGGTGCTATGTGAATGGGATGGACTGGTGCTTTGGGGATTATAACCCTCAAATGCTGCCAGGCTCTGATGACTCTTCCTGGGGTGAAATGGGGGGAGTACCTCTTATGCCCAAGAATTTTGTCAAGGCTACAGAAAGGAGAGATATTCATTCCCTGACTATCCTTCTCCTTCCTGCATCTTCCATGAAGCTAGGTAGAGCAATTTAAAGACCAGGTACTAGTAATTATCTCTTTTATCTACAGCTTCAGTGGGTAAATGAGAGGTGATCCCTGCCAGTGTAGATATCTGCTGTCCTCTTACTTTGATTATGATTATGATTAACTGTATTTCACTTATCTAACTAAAGCATCAGTGCAGTAAGCATAAGTCATGTCCCATTTCCATTTCAGTGTGGATACCATCCAGTCTCTTGTGCTGAATGACTGAAAATCTGGAAGCTAAGTAGCTGGTTCATTGCTCTTTCTTAAGTCCCAGGACTGCAGTTACATTTACTCACCTCTGTTCACATCAGAATTTCAGCCTATATGAGAAGTCTGTGTTTATATTAGTATTGCTTTTAAATATAATTAAAAATGGCTGAGAAAGAGTATATAAATGTGGAGAAGACAATGTTTAGGATCCAATTTTGCATTGCTGGTCAAGACTTGATCTTTGTGTAATACTCTGATAGTAGACAAAGACGAATGAAAATAGGAATTAAATTATGTTCATGGCTTATTACATGGCATTGTTTTAACTCTCTTGACCAGTGCAGTCAAAAAGCAAAGTTTAAGTATTTCCAGTTATATTTCAAAAGCTCTAACACAGAGATACAACTGGATACATGAGAAAACTTTTACGTATGCTTTATGCTCCTATAGAAATTTAAAATACTTCTAAGATTTCCAAATACTTTTTAGAGTATCAAAAGAAGAATAAGAAAAAAAAAAAGGACAGCTAAAAAGGGAATTTCCAACAAATTGATCTAATCATTTTTAAGAAACTTCTATTTCTGAATGGGAGTTATGGGTAACTTTCATGGTGTTGGGAGTGCAGTTTGATACATGTCTCTGAAAAGCCACAAAAGACAAAGAAGTATCCTCTATGAAAAGGAAATTCTACATCCCCAAATTCTCCACTGAGTGAAAAGAATTTGTATTTCAAATGTGGTTTTACTATCATGCTGCTCTTTTAGCCTTCTGGATGAAGATCTCTATAAATAAACACAAGTGCTCTGGGCTTTTAGCTGTAGCTGACAGTCTTTGTGGTCAATCTCTTCAGTAAAGGTCTAATTCAGTCCCCTGTAGAGCAGTGGTAAAGCTGTAGTTTCATTTCTATTTCTGCTAGTCTTTCAGGCATACTATTTCTGAAACACAGATTCTGGGTGAGGTGAGGCACTTGGACAATGTGAGTGGTACCTAAGGAAAGAGGACAAGGCCCTGCAGCCGGAGGGAATATCAAGGATGTTCCAGATATCAGAGGGGTTTGGCAGATTATTTTTTCTTTACAGAGAAACTGAAACAGGGAATGGTTAAGCCAGGCAGATTTTTTCGTGGAGAGGCAGGAAAAGAAAGAGGGAGAGAAACAGCAACTAGTAACACCAGCAGATGCTGAGCCTCTGCTTTGTGGCAAAAACTTAACCTTTTCAAACTATCCTTTTCCTGGCTAGGTACTTAGGGCAACTCTCTATGCTGCATGCATCTACAGGAATGACACATTATAGAGGGGCTTAGACTTTGAATATTTCTGGCTCAGAATAATTATTCTCTGAAAAACTTCTGTCAGGTGCTTTTTGTCTAAATAATTCTCTCTCACATTATGCATATGAAATACTTAAAATAACTTTTAAAGCAGTAGCATTTGAAGATGATAATTCATCTCTTTCTGGTACAAATGAACTGGTGTATGTGCAGCAAGCAAGGAAACAAGAAAGTGTTACTTACTGAGATTTCTACGCAAACAAAAAAAGCTTCTTATCTTGCAAGAGAAAATATTCTGGTGAATACCAAAGATCTTCAAGATTTCTAAATGGCCTAAAAAATGTTAAGAATTCTGAGTGATACATGAGAAACCATGCTAGAAAGAAGTGAGCAGTTCAATAGATGGTATTTTGTGCTTACCAACCAATGTAATACTGCATGCAAACAAAACTAATAAAAAGCTTTTAGTTGCCTCTTAAATGCTTAATACTTCATTGTCATATGAAAGGTAGAACTTGTGGACACAAAATGCATGCACATTCAGTGGAAATAGTAGAGTGTGCACAGGGAAAATTTTACCTAAGTGAATATATGAATAAATTCTAAATAAGAAAATTTTAAATTAATTAATTCCCTAGTATGATAAAGCATCTCCTAACATATGTTTCAAAATGTTTTGGTTTTTTACAAAGCTCAATCACTTTAGTTGCTTAGAAACGTGTATGCATTGCAACTGGGCTGGAGCTACAAACTAAGGCCCAAATCCAAACATCTTTAAAACTCAGATACATGGAGACCCAAGGATTTGGTTCAGCTTATTATAAAACAGCTGTAAAATCTGGATTCTCATGCAGTAACTTCATCAGAGTTTGCAGTGTCCAGATGTTTGGTGGGGAGTGTTCCTTGCTCGGGTCATTCTAGTATTTGTTTTTTGTCTTTTTTTTTAAGTACATATTCTTAAATTTTTATATTTCTCTTATACATGACACATATCTGTTGAGGCAGTAAGCTTTATGACTGTGCTTGAAACACTGAAATTCCTTTAATCCTGGGGGGAGATTTTTGCAATAAAATTAGAGGATAAGCGTGGTATTTTAAAGACACTATCCTGCATGCATTCATTGTGATATTCTGCTATTGGGCACGGTCTTGAATTCAGTCTTGGAGTGATCCAATGTATCACTTCAGGGCCTGGAAATCCTCAAGACCTTGTAGCACCAATTAAACTAATTAATACAGATTTAAAACTATGGAATAAAAATAATTTTCAAATATGCATTTTCAGTCAGAAGCTTTATCTCACTAACACAATGGTGTCATGTTCCTACTCAGTTAAAAAGGTGTCATTTGGACTCAAAAATTCAAGAGGTGTTGTTTTCAAAACCAGGACCATGTAGATGTGAACACCATACAGTCTGCACACTGGTAGATCAAACATTTTCATTTATTGTTATTGAAGGTTTTGCTCCTCCTTTCAGAATTGATTAAGTCCAATATATCAGCTCCATTCCCGGTTTGTTACTGACTTGTTGCTTCCTTCACATATGCTAATCATGCCAATGAGTTGAAAAGTGCCATTGTTCTTGAATGGCCATACCTTTCCAAATTGTTCATGGAAATGAACCTGGTGGGGTAATTCTTTCAAAAAACTAATGATACTGAGGTAGGTACATTAACCATAGCAGAGTACACTGCAATAAACTTTGTTTTGCTTTCTAATGCATTTAAGCCCAGAGACCAAAAACAGGGATGGACTTCTACATCAGTTTATCTGCTTTAGAAAACAAGTACCCTGTGACAGTAAGTAACTTGCATTAAAAATAGTGAATATTCTCCTAATTCTGTATTGTGGGCTGCGCAATATACAAAAAAAATTCTTCATCTAGGAGGAGCTGTATTTAAAACTGATTTGTTCTGTGGCATCTAGGCATAAAGGGAAAATGAATTCCCTGCATCATAAATATCCTTCTATTCTGCAACAGTGTACTGCACATGGTGACCATCCAGAGGCAAAGCTAGGAGCACCTCTCAGTAGAGAGCTGGAACATGTGACGCTTCTGCATTCTCACCCTGCTGAAAAGCCACAGGCTGTAAAATGGTGTGTGTTGCGGTGGGATGGGGAAGGCAGGGCCCTTCTTTGCATGTCTCCTGTGCCTTACGATCAGTGTTCACTTGGAGTGTGTTATGTTCAGTCAGTATGACTTCACTAACGGGACAGTTTCCACATGTCAGGCAAGGAGGAGCAGTGCCTTCTAAGTCACAGGGATGTTGACAAAGCTGAGCTGCACAGGAACATTGTGCAGACAAATGTTTGGCAGCAAAATTACACTTGGGCTCCAGCAGTTTAACTTCTCAAGTCCTGCTAGGCTCTGCAGCAAAAATCACAATGTTCTGACTTCCCAGTTTATAGAGACCTTTATGCCTTTGTATTAGGTATCAATGTCTGCTCAGTTTAACCTACTTCATTATGTAATACATGAATTGATTAATTTGCTAGAAACCAAATCAAATAGTATTTTTAATTTTGTTTTATTTGTGTAAATGTAGAAGTAG
>JAWWEV010000095.1:39162141-39172398 GCA_035583235.1 Hafferia zeledoni | reverse complement strand
CTTATAGATTTAAAGTAATAGACTTTGTATTAATTGGGGAGTGGGAATTTCTTGTTGTGCATAGCTTGTGTAAGTGTAAGCTTGTGTAAGAGAAATGGGAGGAATACACTATCACTGCTTAGTGTAATGGTTTCTTGGCATTTTTGCAGAGCCTCTTAAGCAGTTGTAGAGACAGCTTTTGTAGTGTGAGTCCTATTAGGTTAGAAATTACTCAAAATAGAATTCTGAAAACTGGCAATGATTTTGTTAGCGACATATGAAGTCTCTTTCTAGTTAGCTATTCTCCCTCTCATTTCTTAATTACAAGATGGAAAAATGGATAGACTCTTCAAAATGTGTATCTAAAGCCACACGTTTTCCCAACTTTGTGATTTGAGTTTATATTTTGATAGAGAATACAACAGATGCTAGCACCTAAGTCCAGGTCCACTAAAGGTAAATGCAAATCACTAAAATCTGGGAGTTATTGTAAGCATGATTTTAGTCTGTAGTCAGCTCTGATTTGTGCCAAGATAACCAAGATATATTTACCACAAGGAGCTTCCTTCCTTCCTACCTTCCTTCCTTCCATTTTTAACAAATGTTTAATTCCTCATATACTTTTGATGCAGTGAGTTTTCCAAAGCTTGAAGGTTTTTATTAAAATATGCAAAATTTAGGTAAACTTTAATACAAGATATATATGTAAACAGATTAGACTACTAATAGCTCTTTATTAAGATATACAGTTTGATAACATGTAGTAGCCAAAAATTATATTGGAGTATGTATTGCCCATGTTCTGCCCTTCTTGTTTCCTCTTCTTTTTGTTACACGTGGATGAACAATAATCTCCTGATGAGAAATTTTGGAGTACTTGTTGATACCTCTAATTGTGTAACATCAAAACTATCTTGATAAATTCTAAGGCAAAAGGCAAAATTCAAAATACTGTGTAGCTGAAGTGCCTAGAAATGAATGTTAGGGCAGAGTATAGTTTGTAAACTGTAAGTCTTAAAAGCAATATATATTCTAGAAATATCTTCTCCCCACCACTCCCCTCCACCCCCCAACCCCACCACAGGTCAAGAAAGTCAAAAAGTGCTTCTGTAGTGTTCATGAAAGCAGCAGGCTCTGCAGCCTGGAGAGCAGGTATCAATCCCTTAGGGAGTCCATGGTGAGTTATGGAGCAGATTGAAGAGTGTTGAAATCAGTGCCAATTGTATAGCAGCTCTGGATGGGTATCTTCTACTTTATTTCAAAAAGGCATAAGTAGAACTGGAAGGTGAATTTTCACTTTCCTTCATACTGTGAGATCCTATCCTGCCTAACAGGACTCCTGTTGCAGAGGAGGAAGTCTGGTCCACTGTACATGTTCTCCAGGACTGGCCTTGGTCTCCAGAGTTCCTGCAGCACAAATCTATGAGGTCCTGGGGAAAGCTACTGCTAGTTTCATCTTTCCTGCTCCATGTTTTTTAAATGTTTATGAAGCAGCTGCCGTACTAGATGAACTCAGAAGACTGCTTGGCTGAGGGTCTGTCTGTGGCCATGGGTGATAGTCCAGCGCCCTGTGACTAATGATCTTCCTGTCTCAGTGACATCTTGTGGCTGTAACACTTTCATCTTTGAAATTTCAAACTCTGCATTTTTTTACCTTGTAAGAGTTCTGCTTTGAAAATTTTGTAAGAGAAGATGAAAAGGAAAATCCTTAGTGATACAGAGTTGTAGACTTGTTCCTTGAGTATCAACAAATTGAATGAACATTTATTAATGTTGTAGTTTGCATCAGTTCAGGAAGTACCATGGCCTGCTTTATACAGAACCCCAGCATAGATGACCAAAATGCTGCCTTTTGCCTTTCAATCTGTGAAAATTATGTCTTAGAGTATATTTTTAAACACAGAATTGCTTTAGGTTGTTAGCTTTCAGGTTGGCAAAGTAAAAGGGGGCACATGGTTACAACCTGCAGCTTATCAGCTGATGTGACACAAGCAGTGTTTCACACTGAGAGTTGCTGTGACATTGTTGTCCAGTCAACTATGACTACACCATAGTACTGAATATTAGCTCAGAAATATTTTTGGTATGGAGAGTTACATCTATGAAGCGATACAGGAGCTAGGGATTAGGTTTGGATTCAAGTAAAACTATTGACACTGTACTAAAGTTTCAGTGCTTTGGAAAGATCATTTGATGATAAATTCACCAGTACCTGAATAGTGAAAATTAAACATGTGTGTGAAGTTTCTGATGGATTATTTTCTTTTTTCATCAAGCTTTTGAAATTCAAAGGGCTTGGATGTTTACTTCATCCATTTTCATTGTGTAGTTATAAATCTATCTGTTACATTGTATGTCACAGGAATTTCTCCTAAAATAGGGCCACAGGAGCAGGTTAATAGAAGCCATTGGCATGTTTGGTACTGCAGAACATAGTACTGAAGATCAAGACTGTGGAATAAAATCTAATTTAGAGGAGAAAGTCTATTTTTATTATTATTGCAATTAATCTCACAAAAGGTGAGAGCATCATGAACAAAAGCTCATACTACTGAAAAGTTCCTTAGATTGCTTATTTTTTATTATCAGATAAGACTCATAAGAATTATAGAATCATAGAATGGTTTAGGTTGGAAGGGACCTCAAATGTCACCTAGTTCTAACTTCCTTGCCATGGGCAGGGACTCGTTCCACTAGACCAGGTTGCTCACAGCCCAATCCAGCCTGGGCTTGAACACTGCTAGGGATGGAGCATCCATGGCTTCTCTTTAGTAACCTATTCCAGTGCCTCCCCACCCTAACAGTGAAGAATTTCCTCCTTATTTCTAATTTAAGCCTATTATTATCCCTCATCAGGTCACTACATGCCCTTGTCAAAAGCCCCTCTCCAGCTCTCTTGCAGACCTGCTTTAGGTACTGGAAGGTGCTATAAGATCTCCTCAGAGCCTTCTCTTCTTTAGGCTGAACAAACCCAACTCTCAACTTCTCTTCACAGCAGAGGTGTTTCATCACTCTGATCATCTTTGTGGCCCTCCTCTGGACTTACTCCAGCAGGTTCATGTCCTTCTTATATTGAGGCACCCAGAGCTAGATGCAATTCTCTTTAATAAACTCAAAGCAGTTTGCTAAAACATTAGGACAGAATGTAGGAATTGCTATTATTTGTTTTTAAATAAGTACCAGATTGCACAGAAAAATTTTTCAGGTAAGCTTTAAGTACATAAAAGTATAAAAATATTGCCCTGGCTCTGTGATAGCATGACGTCTTAATGCCAGGGGAAAAAAAGTCATCAAAATATGCAAAAATACTTCAGCCATGTTAGAAAGTGTCATTCTACTGCAACAGAAAATTATTTGTGGCACTGTAATGTGGAACTGCCAGACAGCTCCTATATCAACAGAGGGTTTCTCATGACCTTCCATCTTCCAGAAGGGAGAAAATGTGTTGGGTTTGTGTGCCCAGGGTTTTGGTGGTGGGGAGGCTACAGGTGTGGCTTCTTGAGAAATTGCTAGAATCTTCCTCCTTGTCCAGCAGACCCAATGCCAGCCAGCTCCAGGATGGGCCTGCCACTGGCCAAGGCTGGGCCAATCAGAAATGGTAGTAATGCCTTGTAATAGAGTGTAATAAAATATTTTTATTTTTGGTCCATGTCGGGCCCTGCTGCTTGCAAAGTTATAGAAAAAACACGAAAGTAAAGACAGTACTTTTTTAGTTTAAATGATCAATAGAGCATAGAAGAGTGAGAAAGTAGTTATAACATGCTGGGTAACCAGGAAAAGTAGCGTACAAAGTAACCGTATAACACTAGAGGTTCTCTATTATCAACGCTGTGTTCCTCTCTGACTTAGCTGCACACCTCTAGATACAAATACCCTGGAAACACAATAGTGAGGGTTGTACAGGTGAGTGAGGAAGCTAATGATGGGAGGAAAATAATGTGGGCAGGGGTCGTACGACCATTACCCAACAGGCGAGCATGCGCAGACTGTTGCCACTTACATAATTAATAGGTGGTGTTTGGCTGCCTCTCAGGCATCACCTTATACTGCATCCTGGCCCTATGTAGTGTAATGGACAGCTGATAAATAGGGACACCAGGAGTGGGGGAGCTGTGCAACACCCATCCTTCCACCGAGCCTGTGTTGGCTCCATGGGGACACCCGCTAAGCATGGGTGCCGTCCAGTTTCTGCTGATCCTGGTAGTCCTGACCTGTCTGCTTGAGTGAGCATCAGTGATAGGAAGTAACCGCTAAAATATCTACTATTTTTTATCCTTTTATCAAGTTTTAATTATTTTATTATTTTTATTCTCTTTTGTACTGAGTATTAAGCATTTTTTCCTTTTTATTCTCTTTTGCTAGTTGGTATTGCAATAAATGCTGTTTGTGTTATTTTATGACTGTGATTACCTTTATTCCGGACATGTATGTAAAATGAACTGATACATGCATCTGCAATAACACATAGAAGAAGAAGACCAGCAACTACTACTACTACAACAAAAAACCAAAACAAACCAAAACACACCCTCCCCCCAAAAAAAGATAAAAGAAAAGAAGAAAACAGGAAAAAAAAAAAGGAAAAAGTTGCTGTGCAGATATAACTGCTGCTGGAGAAGAGCAGAGTGAAAATATGTTGCAGGAATAGCTCTACAGACACCAAGGTGACACCAAGGTCGGTGGAGAAGAAGGGGGAAGAGGTGCTCCAGGTGCCAGAGCTGAGGTTTCCCTGCAGCCCATGGTGAAGACCACTGTGAAGCATCTGTGCCCCTGCAGCCCACGGAGGACCACAGGGGTGCAGAGATCCTCCCACAGCCCATTGTGGAGCCCATGCCAGGGCAGGTGGATGCCTGATAGGAGCTGTGAAACTGTGTGAGGCTCAAGGGGCATGGACCTGCTGACTCATGGAGAGAGGAGGTCATGCTGGAGTAGGTTTTCCTGGTAGAACTTGTGACGCTGTTGGGGACTCACGCTGAAGCAGCCTCTGCCTGAAGGACTGCACCCAGTGAAAGAGTGATCCACATTGTGGCAGCTGTGGAAAACTTGCCTGTGGGATAGACTCATGTTGGAGAAGTTCAGTGGAGACCTGCCTCCCATGGAAGGGACCTTACACTGGAGCAGGGGAAGGACTCTTCACCCTGAGTAGCAGCAGAAACAAGGTGTGATGAATTGACCATTCATGTGCTACTGGGTGGAGGAAGGAGCTGGGAAAGAGGGAGGGGTGAGAAGAAGATGTTTTTTAAGAATTATTTTACTTCACATTATCCTGCTCTGATTTTGATAGTGACAAATTCAATTAATATCCCCAAGTTGAGTCTGTTTTGCCCGTGATGGTATTTGGTGAATGATCTCTCCTAGACTTTATCTCAACCAATGAGCCCTTCATTATATTTTATTTCCCCGCTCATTTGCAAACTGGAGTGACAGAGTGGCTTTGGTGGGTGTGTGCCATCCAGTCAGGGTGAATGCACTACAAGTCAACAAGAAGGTGAATCTCTGTTTCCACTGTTTCTTACATAGCATGCTCAAATGCTGATGTCTGTATTCTGCTCCGATCCCCTCTTCTGAGTGATTAAACTTCTTGAAAGGAGTTGCGGAAGAGGAAGGAGATGACAGAGTTTTGGTACAATATGTCTCTTCCTCCACCACTTGAGAGGTAACTACGGATGGCACAAACAGGATGAAGATTCACCCTAACAGTAACAGATTTTAAACTGATACAGGAGAGGCTTCACTCCCCGAGATGTTGCAGAAGTTTTTTTGGGGTGGATCTACTGTGCCCTCTGAAAAAGGTTACTAGTAAGTAACTTAGAGATCTGCTTGATTCTGCCCACCAGTTTGGGTTTATATGCTGTCTGACATCACGGACTGCATTCACTAGTCAAGGGAATTTCATGTTTTGTGTGCTTTTGTCATGGCTTTTCCATAAATGATTATGGAGATCTGCTACGGAAGAGAGGCCTGGAACTGCCCTGAACTGCTGCAATTCTTACTGTTAGACCTGACCACATATTTTGGCAGCACTGTTGACTTGGGGTTTCCTTGTTTGGAAAAATGAAATATCTTAAAAAAAGCCCAAACCAAACCAACCAAACTAAAACCAAGAATCGAATCAAACCAACCAACTGACTAAACAACCTCCCTCCTCCCTCCAAAAACACCACCACAAACAAAAAATAACATAGATCCTTGAAAAATCATAGTTCTAATAAATGTAGTCTGAAACAAAATTCAGTATTATGTAACTGTTTCCTGATTAGATTGGAAGTACAGAGAAATCTAAGCTACAGATAATGTGTTCAGGGAATCAGAAATAATTTCTGCATCAGTCTGCCTCTTCCACAAATGTTACATTTCTTAGTATTTTAAGTATTTCCTCCATATTCTTGGGGAAAAGTAGATGCTAAGTTCTTAGACAAGATCTTTAAACACTCTATGACAATTTCAACAACTTTTTTATCATTATTAATCCTAGATCTTTTATAGCTAGTCAAGCCTCACCCAGAAAGCCTCACCCAACAGAGTTTATATGTGTTATTATTCTTTGGAATGTTAAGTGTTTTAGATGCAGTCTCTGCTGGGAGCTCTTATATAAAGAACAGGTTTCTTCCATGAAACAACCAAGTATTCAAAACATTGACACCCCCCTCGTCCCCCCAAATAATCCATAATTGCTCCGTATTGTTTAACTTAACAGTTACTGATGTCATTTTTTACAGGTTAAGAAAAACAAATGCTCTCACACTCTGAGTTTTGAACAAGCCAAAATCAAGAAATTAAGTGTTCTAAACACTTAGCCACTTCACCCAATAAATTAATTCAGTCTGCCTTCTTTATCTCTGAACTGCTTCCAATAAAGTCTGAATACAGAAGGATAAACCCATTGATAACTTTCTACTACTGTATGGATATAATGTTGCCTTTTATACAAAGTAGTTTTAATGTTTAAATTTGAATATTAATTCCTTTTTCTTTTTCTGCACTGATTCTTTGTGATTTCTTTTTTTACTTATTCACTACATTCTGGTTTTCTCAACTGGGTTCTGAGGGGACTTGATTCTGAACACCCTGAAAGACCAGTTCTGGAATGATCAGGTGTTTACTGGCTGAGTGTATCCAAACACAGACCACAATGAGCAATAGAGGAGCTAGAGTCAAAAGGTGACTGCTGGCTCATATGCCAACAGATGAAATCTAATTAATGTACTCTGTCCAGTCTGTACCTGAGTGAAATCTACCTATGGAATAGAAACTGTCAAACAAGCTGAAAATCATTATATTAATTGCAAGCAGTAGATGATAAGAAGGTAAAACTTGTACCCTATATTTTCTATATTCCTTGAAAAGTCGTGGTGCTCATCAGTACCTACACTGAGCAGCAGCTGACATACAGGAATGGAGGGCTTACGTACCCTGTGAGGCATTTGAAGTCTCTCACACTCAGAATTCCTCAACTATCTGAGCAGGATGAAAGCATCACAACTTTCTACATTTATGAAAAGATTGTGTACTTACAACACAAGCTGCTGCTTAGTGATGCAAGTTCTAGTAATGCACCTAAATGGGATCTGAATATCCAAATGGAATAATCATCGTCTTCATAGCTTCAGATCTGTTGAAAAACCAGGCTCCTGGAATTAATCCTTTAGAAGTACTGAGAGCAATTTTGGCCAAATGTACTGTGGAATTCTGAGAATAATATGGGAAAATGTCTAAAAGCCTGAAATGTTACATTTAACATTATCCTATCACATGTTATGGGTGCTCAGAGGTTCTGCATGAATTTAGAGCTGCAAGTCCGTGTTTAAAAAAGCACTGCCATTTCAGCAGGAAATAACAAATTTATATAGTAAAGAGACATAGAACAATCCTATCTTATAATACTAAGGCAACGTTGCTGGGAGGAAAAGAGTTGTATTTTCTGAGAGTGTAGCCTGCCTTCATTCTAAACGGGGAGAAAAACATAACTTTGCTAAGCATATTATCTTATGGCTAATGCTGAAAATTACTTCAAAGATGTTAACCTGTCTTTTTTTCTGAACAAGGAGAGTCATTCCCTTCCTACATATGAAGTCTTGCTGTTTTCTCAGATCTTAAAAGATCTTCTATTTTCCTAAGTCTTTTCAGAACCCTGGTCTGATGACAGTGGACTTGTTATATTGTGGCTAGCAATACTGTTGTGACTCTCTCAAAAGAATATAAAGCATACTTCTGTAATTACTGTTAAGGGCTTTTTTACTGGATAAAAACAGTATTGTCAAATGTCTTCAAGGAAGACACTTTCAGAAAGCTTTCTCCCTACCTATTAATGCATGACTACTGTTCTAACACAATGGTTACATTCCTATTAGACAACAATGGTACAGTTCACCATCAAAGGAGCATAAAATCACCTGTAAGCAGAAAATTAGTGTGCCAATAGAGAATTCTTACCTTTTCTATGCACATAACACAGAATTCATAACATAAATAGTAACAATGGTCAATAAAACTCTTCTTGAAAATTAACATACAGCTTGATGTTACCGTGAACCCTCAGGCCCTTAAAAAAGTTGTAAATACCAGGAAATGTCCTTCTCATTTCTTAAAAGACAAGCATAATTTGCAACATGAAACTTGTAAACAGTTCGTTCCTGACAAATTGGATGTCATGCTTTGTTCTGCCAAATTGTGTTTCTTGGATCACATGGCATTTATGACATATTTTTGATCACTATACTCAACACATACAGGAGCCTTACCTTCTGTAAGTACATGCTAATAAAAATGAGAACTGCACAATGTTGACATTTTTGCTTAACCATATGTCCATAAAAAGAAGACTAAAATTCCAGAAGTTCATATATCATGCATATTCATAGATTATTCCTGGGTGTGTTTGAATAATCAAACATTTTCTAATTTAAGCTCCTGTGCTTAAGCTGAACTTGAAAAATGTTAAAACGTTAACCACAGAGTTTCTGTTTGTTGTATAAATAACAAGTTTTAAAGAATTAGCAGAGGAAATAGGTTATAAATCTTAACATGAATTAGCTGTTATGATTTCATGTGCAGACCTGAGCCATAAACCAAACATGCCTTCTCTGCATAGGACAAAGACTTCATCTACAATGTCTGATATAACACATAAAAAATGGAGAGAAATGTGTCAGTCTTTAGTCCATGAACATGATGGATAGTTTTATTTAGGATTCCCTCATCCTTTTCATTGAGGTGCTTATTTTCCAGGAATAATGCAAGCACGTAAATAGATGCACCCAGATGCTATTTGGAACCTTTGAATAGACTCATGACAGGAGCCTTAGGAACATGTTTAATAACAGTACATTTTCTGTGGTTTGGCAAGAGATTTACGGGAGCTGCCACATACTTTTCACAAGCAGACAACAAAAATTTGGCCAGGTTCCTGTTTGATTGCCACAGACTACATTTTGATTGTTCTACTAGCAGATGATGGAGCTGCAGGTACTAGATAACAACTTCAAGTGAAGGGTCGAAGGCAGCTGAGAGAGCTGTATGAAGGGGCTTTGCTCCTCTGGACAAGCACCAGCAGCCTTTGCCTCCAGGCAGATGTGAGCAGTAAATGTCACAGTACACAAGCATTTCCGCTTAGTGTCCTGGAAATTCTCTTAGGTTTTGCAGATAATCACGTCAGAAAAAGCGTATCGGTCCATCAAGGCAGGACGGGGCCCGAACCTCTCTCTGCCCACCCGGCGTAGGCGTGATTGGCTATGCCTGCCTGGCTCGTAAACGCTACAGTGTCTCGTCCTTGCCAATATCCCCTGTTCCTTTTGTAACCATCCCGGGCTGTGTGCCCCATCCCCGTCTGCCTCAATCTGGAATGCCCATCGCTGCCTCACACCCTGTGCCTCCCTGTGCGCCCCAGTTGCTGCTCGCATGCCCTACCCTCCCGAAACACAGAATCCTCATCCTTTCTCTCTGTACTCCCCACCGGTGCCTGCACCTACTGTCCCTGCCCGTGCATTCCGTCCTCGCCAGAGACCCCCATTCCCACGCACCCCCCGCTGCCCGAACGCCCGTGTCCACCCCGCTGTCCACCCCTGCCCGCTCCGCCCGAACCCTGGAGGACCCTCGGAGGGCGGACCGGCGGCGGCGGCTCCCCGCCTCCGTCCCCGCCGCCCGGCAGCGGGGGGCCGCGCCCCGCGCACCTCCCTGCCCGGCGGGGCCCTGCGGAGCCGCGCCGCGGCACAGGCAGAGGCGCAGTGCGGGCTCCAGGCGGGCGCGTCGCGGCGGAGCGGGGCGGGCGGCCGCGGGGTA
>JAWWEV010000095.1:39138078-39161512 GCA_035583235.1 Hafferia zeledoni | reverse complement strand
TGCCCGCTCGGCCTCGCCCTGGGACTCCTCGCCGTCGCCCAGGTAAGGGGTCCCGCGGCTCACCCGCCAGTCTGCGGGCCAGCGCTGGGACGGGGCTCCCCTGCTCCAAAGGGGCGGGGAGAGCTCCGCACCTGCGCCCGCGGACATGCTCCCGGGCTGGGGCAGCGCAGTCGCGGCCGGGAGGGTGTCTCCTCCTCGGCCTGTAGGCAGCTGCGCGGCTGCCCGCAGCCCCTGCCCGCGCCCGGGACGGCGGGCAGGACGGAGGCTCTGCCGCTGCTGGGTTTGCCGGGCGGACATCGCCCAGAGCTTGAGTCAGGCTGGTCTAGCAGCTCTCTGGAAGGGAGGGTGGGAGGATCGTTTATTATAGAAGTTACGATACTGCTGAGCTTTGCTGGCTGTCGGTCGTGAGGTTCTCAGCCTGCTTCGAGACAGGTAAATACTCCTCGAGATAAAGAGGAACTTTCAGTCTCCTCCTGCTTTTCTCACACGGATGTTTCATTTTGAAAGTCGAGCGCTGATCGGGAACGTGTCAGTGCGTTTCCCTTGAGTGTAATTTTCATCCTCTCATATGCTGTACAGGTAGTTTGCTTTGCTTAGTCATCAATTTGCTGTCGCCCAGCTTTTATTTCAGACTCTAGCCAAGGAAAATTACGGAAAAAAACCAAAACCAAACAAACCCCTCCCTTATAATGCACCAGTCACCTCCCTGGAGACAGTATATGAACTCACATTTAGCTTTGTCTGTGTTCTAAAGAAAAGCAAGTGTGAACATGGCTCTCTAAATCATTCTCATTTGGTTTTGTCCTTAAATTCTGAAGATGAGTTTTGAATAAATAATAGCACATTGACAGTAATGATGCTCTTTTTGTATTCATGGTAATACCTTAACTCTCAAAAACAAAACAAACATTTAACAAAAAAAAAAAAAAAAACAAAACAGGGTCACTTGAAATAAACTTAGAAACATTCTATGTGTAGGCTGCTGAATCGAACACTCCTGGTCTCCTGTGCTCCTGACATGTATTTTTCTCTTTGAACCTCTATAGAAACTATACATCCAAGAGAAGGTAAGTCTAGTGATCTGTGTAAATTTCATAGTTTTGGCAGATAAACTTTTGTGTTAAACTATGTTGCCTTCTGCTATTGCCCCACTTCTGGATTCCATGAAAAGGAAATGATTAAAAAGCACAGTCAGGTGCCATCAGGGAGGAAGTGTGATGCCAACCTGTAACTGAAGGCAGATGGTAGGACTGGGATCAGGACTGTGCCACTGGAAAAGTTGTTGACAAAAGTTTGCAGGGTTCTTTGGTAGCACTGGTATGTCTCAGGAGCATGCAGACTGGCCCACAGAGACCAGTGTCTAATGGGATCTGGTGTCTGTTCCTGATAAAGCCTACCAGAACCATAATAACTGTAATTCTGCAATGGAAATATCATCTGCCACATACTTTAACCCTGACACCAACTCTTTTCCCAGGACTGTGATTGAGTTGATCTCCTCTGGTGCTCTGCTCTGTCCCTGCTTATCCTGCCCTTGTGCACCTATTTGCCCTCTTTTTTTCTAGCAGCTCTGCTTGGTGGGAAATGAAAATATCTCATTTCTTGCAAATACAATACATGCAAATACAGACTATTCAGGCTTACATTTAAAAATAGTAGAGTGAGAGAGATGCAGTTCAGTGGCTTAGGAGCTGGAAAAGACAGTCAATTTAGTTTCCTTTGGCTTTTATATTGGATTCTTATATGAATTTCATTTTACAGTTACTGAGATAGTTATTCTTGAAATAGCAGTTTGTCACTGTCTCCTGCCTCTAGTCTCAAATTTACACAGTGATAGTGTGAATAAAATCAGTTGTCCTCATAGATAGCATTTCCTAGGGCCAAGAACATAATCAGCTCAGGAAGCCTCTTGTTGATTTTCTTGCATTTGTAATGCAAGATTGTGGAATAAGTGAGGACTAAAGGTATGCTTTACTAAGCAGCCACAGGTATGTGCATATATCACAGAGAAGAGATATATATACAAAGAGATAGATGGATATAAACTGCAATTGTGTAATACCTCATTTATTAATCTAGAATTGAGATAAAATTAAGGTGAAAAATTAATCTTCTAATATGTGAAGTATAACCGTGAATTTAGTGTTCTGACAATATTTTCATGCTGTATTATCACAGGAACATAGAATAATTTGTATTGGAAGGAACCTTAGAGATCATCTGGTTCCAGCTCCTCTGCTGTGGGCTCCACCTTCCACCAGACCAGATTGCTCAAATCCCCATGCAGTCTGGCCTTGAGCACTTAGAGTTACGGGCAAAGGAGCATACTAAATCTCCCCCCCCGCCCCTTTTTTTGTTTTAATGAAAGGAGAAATAAACTGAGTCTTCAAATTTTGTTGTGTTGTTATTATTTTAAAAATCCTTCAGGAACGAGATCAGATTGGGGTTTTAAACTAGTAATAAATAGGATCTATTATTAATTGTATGTCAGAACTATTTTCAGGCTGTATTTTGGAACTAAGTACAAGTTCGCCTGGGTTGATGCCCTCTTACTGCATTCTCAGTTCAGTATTTCTGTGGAATTTCAATTTGTTCTTGTTCTTTTTCCATATTTTTGATGACTATCACCATTTTTTATAATTTTGTCTTCTTTTAGGTCTATAAACCACTATATTGCGTTTTAGTGGAACTTCTCTTATTCTTGCAGCATTTTTTTTTAATTTGCAGTTGCAAATTTAAAAAATGTGAAAAAGATTATAGTAGATATTGAACACAAGAAAATAAACTAGCTTTTTAAAATTTCACTGTACATAATAGTTATTGTAGTAGACTCAGTTTTTGGCTCTGCTTTAAACTTCATGTATGAGCTTCATAGATAAGTGTAAGCATTTTCACAAGTTTTATGGGCTGACTGGATATGAGCAGGTTTAAGTCTGGAAGGGCTGTAAGCAAATGTAGACATAAGCTGAATTTTTACGCTTGTCATTCCATTCTCAGACTTTTTGAAAACCTCATGTTGTATTTATATAGTATGCTTGCTACAGCATTCCCTTTTTTATGTTCACAATATATGTTACAATGTGGGAGGAAGTGAAGTGGTGGTATTTTGTGTATTAGGAAATAGTCACGTGGAGAAGAGAGCATCATTTTAAAATACTTGCATGTAGTGACATAGTAGTAAATCATTAAGCACCTACTTTTACCTTCTCCAACAAAATACTTACCAGGTGAAAATCCACTGAGTTTTGTTCCACTGTCCAGAGAAGACTATAACTTTCTCTTCTATTTAATAAAGTGGAACATAAAGCTACTGAATATGTGAATAGACTCCCTGCATTTGAAAAACTGACCATCTTATAGTTACAAAGTCCAAATGCTTGTCTGGAAGTATTTCAGATGACATTGCAGAAAAATTAAGAGGACAAAATATTAAAATGCAAGTAGTAAATTTATATGGTTCAATTAGCCAGCACTGAAATATTACCATGCCTCTACTTGCTCCATGTAGAAACATCTTGAAAGCAGTTTGTACCCATCAAAATAATTTCATAGCATGTTTTTTATAACTCTTGGAAGCATTATGATCAAAATTATATTGAGGAATGCAATTATGGATGGTAATGTTAAATTTGAGCAAACTCAAAAGTAGTTTCATCTTGTTGTGGAAGGTTTAAATAAACTTCTGTTACTTCAATGATTGGAGTTTTCTTTTGAGCTTTGTAATAGATCAATGGAATTCTTGGTTATATTGGGGGTGAAGGCAAGAGACCACAGGAAGTTACTTTTTTTTTTTACATCATCATGTGGCATATTGAAGTTCCTGTTGTTTCAAATAAGACTTCCTCTCACCTTCTAATTAGAATCAGAGAATCATAGACTGGATGAGGTTGGCAGAGATCTCTAGACATCTTGTCCAATTATCCCCATCAAACAGAGTCCCATAGAGCGAGTTGTCTGGGATCGTGTCCACGCAGCTTATGACTGTCTTCAGGGAAGCGGACTCCAAAAACGTTCTGGGAAACCTGTGCTGGGCCTTACTTCCCCTTACAGTGTCCTGTGATTCAGGGGCAACTTCCTGTGTTGCAGTCTACAACCATTGGTTCTTTTTTGGTCTTTGCACCCTCGCCTCTGGTATTTATATATATTAACAAGATCTCTCCTAGCCTGCTCTTCTCCAGACTGAACAGTCCGTGTCAGTCTTTCCTCATAAGAGAGGCGACCCAGTCCCCTTAGAATAGTTGTGGCCCTTTGTTGAACTCTCTCTAATATGTCCATCTCTCTCATGTGCTGGATAGCCCAGAACTGGACACAGGACTCGTCAGTACTGAGTAGAAGTGAAGGATCGCCTCCCTCAAACTGCTGGCAGTCATTGTTCTAATGCAGCCCAGGATACCTTTTACCTTTTGTACCCAGTGGAACATTGCTGGCTCACGGTCAGCTTTGTGTTTACCAACTCTGACCCTGCCCAACCCTTTTCTGCAGAGCTGCTCTTTACTTACAAGTTTAATAAAAACAAGACTTTGGGCTAGCTTTTGCCATGATGGGCTGACTTTAGCCAAAAGTTTTTAGGAAAGTTTCTTGCAAAATTGTAGAATTTCTGAGAATTCAGGTGTATGGGGGATATGTAATTTCAAGCAATTCTAAGGATCTTTTTGTCATGAAAACCTTAAGCCCCCTTAGTGACTTTGTAAAGAAGGGTTAAATATTTGTCAAGAGAAGGGCCTTGCACTGGAGATGTCAGTTGCTAAAATTGTGAAGAATAAAGTTGCTGAAGTTACAGGTCTCAGTGCATTCATAGCCTGCAGCTCACTAGAGATTTAAGCCGTCAGCATTTTCACACGTTTTCACAAGCCATATGTGAATATGTGCATATGTCAGGAAAAGAAGCGGTTACTTCCTCTTCTCCTATTGCACCAGACAAAGTCAGATTATTCAGAAACTGATATTACATCTCGATCCTACAGCAGTCATGTTTTCATCTGTACATGTGCAAAGGCAGAGGGAATGAAGGGTTTGTGAATTCCAACAGATGAAAAAGAACTACAGGAGGTCTAGAGATAAATACAGGGAGTGGGAATATTTTAGCACTGGTCTGATTGTACAGTTTGTGACAAGATCTGAAAATATTAGTTGCTCTCTTTTATGACCCCGATAAACTGCTCTTTTATAATAGCATTTGCCTACTTAAGATGAAAAGAGGGAATCAAATTCTACTTCTGTAGAAGTTCTGTATGATTTGAAATGTTATTTTATTCCTTATTTAGACCTGAATGCCAGATTTCACAGACTTAAACATGTTGTCCTGTCATGAGTATTCCTGCAATAATTGGGTTGATAATACTGCCATACAATTAGGTACAGATATGGAATACTGTTACCTTATCATTAATGAGCAGCGGTAGAATTGATTGATGAACATACTCTTCAAAAAGTGGAGGTGTAATTTTTGATAACCCAGATTAGATTTCTAGTAGCACTTTCTAGGAGTCTCATGACCCTGTAATTTTTTTCTTTTAATAGAAACATAACTTATGCATTGAAATGCATCTCTCTTCTTGATGTGGAAGTTCACATTAGGTGCATGATGTGACACTACTAGAGCTTTATGGAAACATCAGAAGATGTAAAGTATTGCTGCTTTTCCTAAGGATTAAGGAATTCTGTGTGGCTGTTAGATAGGCCCATGTTTTGTATTAGGAGTTTTGAAAATCTTGCTTAGAAATTTAATGCTTTCCTTAGACTTTTCTTAGACTTTCACTTAATACAAAAAAGAAAAAAAAACCCACTTTCACTGGAATCCACACTTCAATACTTATATACTTCTGTGTTCTCTTTTAATTTTTTTTCATACAAAACATAATAAAGTATGTCCTGCCTCTGATATAAAGATTATGAAAAATGACAATGTGTGCTATTAGGATGATGTATCGTTAGTAGACTAGCAAATCATCAGCTGGATTTAGCAACCACAGTATTCCCTTTATGCTTTCAGTCCTGTATTTTAAATCATCCCATAACAGCTCAAGTACATGGGTACATGTTGCCATTATGCACCTTAAGTCACTTTGCATTCTAAAATTGCAGTTGTGTCCCAGCTGCAAACAAGATGTTTCTGTTATAGTAAGCAATGTAATGGCAATGTTACATGTCATTTACAAGACTTGGTGAATAATGCCATGTGCATCTGAGTCATGCACCTATTAAATTTAATTAAACTTCTTAGACACTTTTCAGTCTTAAGGGTATAAATTTTGTATGCCTTTTGAGAGAAATGTGCAGTCAGCATAATTCTTGAACATGTATGTGCAAGGAAAGTTACCAAGAGGTGGAGAAATGGAAAGAAAAGAGGCAATTCAAGGCCTTTGGGAAATACATTAATTGCAGCTGCAGTAGTTACCTTAGAATAAATTTGGGAGGAATACATCACTGGTGGTGTTTGACACACAGTTAGATTTCTACAAATGGAAGAAGAAAAGAAAGGAAAAGAGAAACTACATAATTTGGACTGAACACATAGGAAAAATCAGATTATAACAATGAGTTCTGCAGGACTACAGAAAGCCTGGTTCTTGCAGCGCATTGTTCTACTGAGTGGACAAAAACAGCATTATATGTGCTTCTTACATACCAGTTCAGGACTGGTGTGAGAATGGAGTGGGTGATCTAGCAGGACTGTCACATCTCAGCCAGTAATATCCATCAGAGGAATTAAAGCCTATTCTTGCATCCATGCTTCAGTTTGTTCATAGTCCTATATGGCTAGATGCCATAAATAATGACTGCATTACATCAGTCCCAGATATGGATTGTGGAGTTTTGTTTGGTACTGTTAGTTTTGACTAAAACAAGTGTTTCCAGAATTTTCATCTGTACATTTTTTTTAAGCTAACCCCATATGTGCCTGTTCTTCCAGTAAGTCATTTAATAATGGAAGAGTGGATTTGTACAAAACTGCATGGAGTTTATTCATTAGGTTTTGTTTTGACTTGAAGATTAAATGGGCATATGTATTGCATTGAACAGAAAGATCTGCTTGTGGATTTTGACATAGTTATAAGAATAATGTCGCTCTGTGTAAATCAGGTGGGTTGCAGAAACCAATTTTTTCTTGGGCAGCAATTTTGTGCGTGTGTGCGTGTGTGTATGTGTGTGTGCAGTGGAGAGTTGATAAGAAGGAAAGACTTCGCAGATAAGAATAACACTACTGAGTAATATAACAGCCAAACACTAGTCCTGTCTGGCTGCATCTTTTATTTGCTTTTATTTTATTTCTCTCAGTTTTTTTTCAGAAGAAATAGAGGGGAGCCACACTCATCCTGGCTTACACTAACTCCCAGAGAAATGAAATGAGCTGAGATGGTCAACCCTTTCTTATTGCCATGGACTTAGCTATATGGTATGGTAGGAAACTGGAAACAAAAAAGGGCAGATTTTATTTTTTTAGCAGATGAATGGCACAGCAAAAGTAAATGAACACAGTGAAACAAGCACTATATGGTTTTGGGGTTTGAATCAAAGACAAGGATATGCCTTTGTCTGCATTATTTTATTTATCCAATTTTCTTGATGTACAGTTGTTTGAAAGAGTGTGTTTGTAGAACACACAGAGTTTCAATGGCAGATTTTAAACATACTTGCCATGGGTAAATCACAGTGAAGCTGTTGTGTAGAAAGGATTTCCTGTTTGATGACTGGCTTTTGCAAGGTGGTTGAGCATAGAGGTTACCTAGCTGCCATTAACTTCTATATATAATTTGAAAACCCAACTTAATCTTATCACTATGATAACTGAGGAATCTACTAGTCACTGAACAGCAGCACAGTGAAGAGTGTTTTATCTGCTAGAAAAGACACACAAGGAAAGAAAAACCAGGAAAACCTGGTGCTTGGTTGCTGTTCAGAGGAAGAAATACATCAGAATTCATCATACAGAAGGTAGTTTCTGCACTTTTCTTGATTGACTGACCTGTGGCAGTCAGGGGACAGCAAGCTGAAAAGAGATGTGCTCAACATTTCAGATAGATAATATAAAAGTGAATGCACCCTAACACTGGGAAAATTACTTTACTAGGTGCATATATGTATATGAACGCCACAAAACTATTTAGACTTGTTGCTGAAAGACAATTTTGGGAAAGGATTTTAAAGCTATAATTGAACACTTCTTAAATAAATGTATACTCGTTGGAAGAAAATTCTTCTTAGGAAAAGCTTACTTCTAAAGCTTTTAGAAATTTTAGAAACTATTATCGTTTTTTTCCTAAACCCCTAATTATATTTAAAAAACCCAAACAAACAACCAAACGAAAAAGCCGTCCAAAAAACCAAAGAAACTTAGTGAGGCTCAGAAATATAATTTCTTCATACCTGGTGAAAGTGGGCCATTTTCAAACTAGTGAGACCTGCAGGCTGTTCAGAAGGTTTTTGTAGAGGGTAACTAGTGTTTGGGGTCTTCATTTTCTCTCTGGATTGATAAGATTTCCTGATGGATAGGGGTCTGTTTGTGAATTTTTTTTCTTATCTTTTTTTTTTCATTTTATGCTGTAGAAAGAATATTTCTGATCAAATTTCTGTAACACAAGAACCTGGCTTTCTGGTCAGCCTTAAAACGCTAAATTGGCTTATACCATGTCCTGATTTCCCTCTCTCTGAAATGAAGATGATGGAGCCATCTTTGAAGATGTTGATGTAAATTAAGTTTTTGCATTGAATCTGAAATATTTTTTCAAGAAATCTTAACAGGGTTGTTGTTATTATTGTTATTTTATTGTTGATTTATTTTTATTATTTCCCCTTCTTAATTTCCTTGAACTTAAAATTCAACTTTCAGAAGATATTTGTCCCTAGAACAAGTTTTTGGGTTTTTTTTTCAGTGTGTCAGTTGCAAAGCAGTTGTCTGGGAAAAGAGACATATAGCATCCAAATTATTTTCAGCTGTAAAGGATAACTATAATTTCAGTCTTGCCACATGTCTATCACTGGCACTGTTGGCTGTTATTGATTGACTACTGATGAAAAAGAAGGAAAACTGGCGTCCTAATGGGATTCCTGAAACATTCTGTGTTATGGAACAGTTCTTTTCCTGTTCTGGGAGACCGCATGTTTTCCTGTCAGATCATGTGCAAAGAATTCTGGATTTTGGAGTACAATTAAAATGAGTATTTACTGGTTCCCTTTCAAACTGGTTTAGTACCAGGAAAAATATTTCAGCTATAAGCTGTGCCCTTGATGTGACATCAGACCTCCAGCAAGGTGAGAATATAGTGGAAAACCTAAAGGTTCATGAAAATAATTTGAAAAATTCAAATGAGAATAATGAAGAGAAGAATCCATGCAGTCGCTGGATCCATGCAAAGGAGAGACTAATTTTGTTTCAAAAGGAATATTCCTCTGTAGCTGATCCTATCCTTGATATCCCTTGACATTGTATTGACACTACGTCAATACTAGGAGGAAAACAGCTATATTTAGAAAAATGTGTTAAATCCCATAAATTTGTACTTTATGCCAGTGTTTTGGAGTTAACTGCTGCCTGTGTTGGATTTTGCTGCTGATGTGATCTTGTGTATTTGAAAGATTAACTCTCTCCTGTCTATACAAAGTCAGAAGGATCTGTTTCCATATGAATAATTGGTTTGTCTTAGTTCCATGCAGAGATTTGGTGCTGCTCTGTGTCTGCTTTTGCACAGAACAAGTTTTGTCTGAGTGAACGTGAGGGCTTGGATCTTCTTAGGTCCCCTTAAAAACTGAAGGCAAGATGAAAACAGCCTAAGTATAAAGCTGCTTCCTAAGCTTTTTATAGAAGTGTATTTAGAGCCGTGTCTGGCTGCTGTAATAACTTTATGGATTTTCACAATAATAGAACATGTTCTGAAACAGTGACCATATTAGAAGAAAGTTGATATATCACAGGATCACTATGGGCACATAACATGGTTAAACTCAATATTTCATCAACTTATTTATAAAAAACCATAGGTAAGTAGATTGTTAGCAATACACATAATCAAAAAATACTGAGGCATGTAATGACCATTTTAAGATTACAGCAGCTATGATCATCTAAGTGTACAGTTTCATAAAAGCGCAAGTACAAAAATACTTCTGACACAGCTGCTTAGAGTTATAGCTTTTGTTTGTTGGTTGGTTTTTCTAAAGAGCTTTTGTGACTAATGTGGGGGTTAAAATATTTCTTGCATCTGATGAAACCAACCTTAGGATGCATTGTGTGTTCCTGTGGTCAAATTGCATCCAACATTCAATGAATGAATTTCAGTTAAAAGAGAGGAGATGGAAAAGTTTATTATTGCATTTATTTTGTTATCTTTTACTTTCTGAAATGATTTAATCTGTCCCATAGGGGGGAAAAAAAAGGCATCTGCTAGGTGTGGGGAAGCAACTTTGCAGAAGTATAATTTTTAAAATACTTACATTTAATGCTCTGTTATGACAATTCCCTGTGATCATGCAGCTGAAATTGAGGTTTGTGTCTTTCATTCCTATTACAAGTCTTGCAGTCATGACCTTCTGTTGATGAGGGTTACAGCAGTGATGGATAAGGATAGAGTGACTTATATCACCTACCCAGATGATTTACATTTGATACTGTTGTGCACAACATACTTGTCTGTAAACTGGAGAGAGATTAATTTGAGGAATGGACCACTAAGTGGATAAGGGATTGGCTGGATGGTTGTTTTGATAGACTTATGGAGTCATTTAAGTTGGAAAAGACCTTCAAGATCATTGAGTCCAACCTTTGATGGAACACCACCTTGTCAACTAGACCCTGCAGTGAGTACCACATCCAGTCATTTCTTGGATACCTTGAAGGATGATGACTCCACCTTTGACAACCCTTTCCATGAAAAAATTCTTCCTGATGTCCAGCCTGAACCACCCTGGAGCAGCTTGACGCTACATCCTCTTGTCCTGTCACTAGTTGCCTATGAGAAGACACTGATGCCCACCTTGCTACAACCTCCCATCAGCTAGTTGTAGACAGCAGTAAGGCCTCCCCTCAGCTGCCTTTTTCTTGAGGCTAAACAACCCCAGCCCCCTCAACTGCTCCTCATATGACTTAACTCTCTAGACCCTTCACCAGCTTTGTTGCAGTCAAAGGCTTAATGTCTGGGTGGACACCAGTGATGTGTAGTGTTCTTTGGGGGTCAGTAGTGGAACCAGTATTATTTACTGTCTTTTCTGGGGACACAGATGCTGAAACTAAGTGCATCCTCAACAACTGTGCTTATGAGACCTAGCTGTGTGATATGGTCAACATCCTGGAAGGACAAGATACCATCCAGAGGAATTTTGACCGGCTTGAGAGGTGGGGCTCATGAAATCTGACAAGGCCAAGTGCAAAGTCCTGCACCTCGGTTGGGGCAATCCCATCCATGGGTACAGGCTTGGCAGAGAATGCATTGAGAGGCCTGAGAAGGACTTGGAGTTACTGGTAGATGAAAAACTGCATATGATCCAGCAACATGCTCTCACAGCCCAGAAAACCACCAATATCTGAAACTGCATGAAAAGCAGCATGACCAGAATGTTGAAGGAGCTGATTTTCCCACTCTGCCTCAGTGAGATCCCACCTGGAGTATTGCTGGAGCCCTCAACACAAGAAATATGTGGACCTGTTTAAACTGGTCCAGAAAAGGGCCACAAAGATGGTCAGAGGGCTGGAGCACCTCTCTTACAAAGACAGGCTGAGAGGGATGTTGTTCAGCATGGAGAAGACTCTGTGGAGACCTTATGGCAGTTTTCCATTACCTAAAGTGGGCTTATGGAGGGATGGAGAGAGATGTCATGAAAGAATTTTCATGCTGGTAATTACCTGGGGAGGCAGGAATCTCAAGCTGTTAATATAATTTGTGAGTTTCTTCCTCTAAGCAATTGTGAAGAAGCAGATGAAAGCAATCTCTTATTTTTCCTCCTACAGAAACCCCCACAAACCCCAAACCAAAATTCATTAAAAAACAAACATACAAACAAACCAAACAAAAACCCACACGAAAAACCCAACCAAAATCAAAACACCAAACCCCCCCCCCCCCGCCAAGAAACTCCTGGACCACAATGGTGTCTAGTGTCTATTTACTTTTAAACAAAATTTAAGAGTTAGCCACAAAGATAGGACCTAGATTATTATACTTGCAATGTTACTGAAATAGAGACAAAATACTTTCAATACAGTAAGGTGAAATAGAGACAAAATACTTTCAATACAGTAAGGTAAGTATGTAATAAAATTGGACTAATAAAAGTGGACTAGTAAAATTTTGATACAGCTGTTGCACTGTCAAGTCACAGAATAGAAGTATTCGTTGCTATACGAGAAAGAAAGAGGTCCATAGTTTTCCAGTTTAAGGGAAAATTGCACTTGTAATGTAAAGCTATATTAGTTACTTTTCTATTTAATGTTACTCTTGAAAGGCTAGAGTTCAATGCTTTGCGTGTGTGCGTGTGTTTGATAACAAGGATGGAGCAAGGCATACAGTTACATATTGTGTAGCTCAGTTTTCCATTTGAGCTGGTTTTTTGATCCTTTGTGGGGAAAGAGAAGAGATGGTCACTTGCAGACTGTCTCATCCTTTGGCTTAGGTCAGTAGAATACAACGTGTCTGTTCACTTCTATGAGTGCTTTATCTTGCAATAAGGAAACAGGATTGATAGGAGCTCCTTAGAAAAGGATGCAAGTATGACAACAAGTTGAATGGGGCTAAAACAAGGATGTGGATCAATGAAAGAGGAAAATAAAGGAACTAAATAGTCATGTATTTACAACTTGAAGAAAAGAGGCAGAATTTTTTTTTCTGTTTCATGAAATTAAACTCTTGATAATCAGTTTAATATATTTTCCTCCAATCCAAATATTTATCTGTATGTCTGATGAACAAGACAGCATTCTGTATGTTGCCCATTTCTGTATCAAGAGTGGGAAAGACTTTTGATAGAAACACAGGTAGAAAGACTGTTACTTGTCTTTTGCATAGCTGTTAAAATACTGGTGAGTAGAGAAATGTGAGAATGCAAGCATGTTGGACCTGCATCTCACTAGCGTTTTCCTTTGGGCATTTAACTGGAATGTCTTAGAAACCTTTAACCTCCAAACTTTTCTTCCTGCCCCCATACAACTCTACTCACAGAAAGTGATATTTTTCTTAGAGATCCTGCCCCAGGATCAAGCTGAGGTCTTGCATTTCTAATGTCTCTAAAGTACTCTGTATTCTACACTCTTTACAGAGCTTTTCCAGTTGTAAAGCAGAGATGATAACTTATATTTGCCTATGTCTTTATATTCGTTGTGTGGTTTAAAATCAGAAATTTGTTTGGTTTTTAGGAATTACACAGCGCAACACAAACTGGTCCTTTACATAGTTACTCAGAAAACATTGCAATTTAAGTCACTGTGAAAAGCACAGGCTTTAATGGCAGAATCTCTTCTAGCTGCATTTTTGCTAGCTGAGTGTTTTCGGATTACAGAATTAATACCTGAAAATTATGTTTAAAATAGTTGAAGCTAGATTTTTGCACATGTCAGCTCTGACATTTAATTTAGTACCTGTTGGGAGCATTTTTCCTGCTTGTAACAACAAGATTATATCTCTCCTCCCCACGGTCTACATTGTATAAAGAATCAGTCATGGGCACATAGCCTGCAAAATCCTTCTCGGTGCTCTTGCCATCACTATATCTCCCTTAGTCATGATATCTAGCTTTTTCCAAGTGTACAGTTACTGATAAATTTGTCTGTAATGCTGGGTAAAATCATGGTCTCAAAAGCAATTTCTAAAGCAAAATCAGGAGGAAACTTCCTCTTTTAATGCTGTGCTGTAATGCTTTTGTCAACCCTTTGTAGCATAGCTGAAATACAGGAGATAGAAACCAAAGAACTGACAGTGCACCCTTTCTTCTAGAGACACTACTTTCATGAAAAATTCCATCTATAATTCTCCATATTTGTGTATGTGTCGAGCTGATTGTCCGTGTAATAGCGAAACTTTGTTGTGACTAATGTTGGCAGTGGGGATATAGAACTTGACAGCTGCACTTCACTTCTCGAATACAAAGTTTTGGCACAATTGCAATTCTTGCAGTAGGAAGTGTTTGTCTGAATAGAAGTATCTATTATGAACTTGGAATTGAGAATAGATTCTTGATTGCATAAAAAACACAGAATGTCAAATATCCTAAGGCCAAAATCATGTTTACAGCAATTACTTTTGTCTACTACAGCCTGTTTTAGCAAAGTAGGAGGATTTTTCTTTTAAACTTCTGAAGTGTACCTGGGAAGCATGTCATGCTTTTCATGTTTATTTTGTTTTAAAAAGGTTTTACTTCTGTTTTCTCTTTCTAAGTATTCCAAAATTCCCACATAAAGGACTGGATTTTTAAAATGCCCTAATTAGGATGATTCAGATGGTCCTAAGAGATGAAAATACAATGGAACTTAATTCAACCTGATAGAAGTTTTTCCCCACTTATTCTGGAATCTAAAGCCTATGGACTAAAAAAATACTGGTTTCTTAGATGCTCTGGGAGGTATTGGGATGTATACTTGTACCTCTGAGAAGGACAAATAACTTACACTGTATTTTAAAATTTAAGACCGTCTCAATCATGTTCAATGTGTTCTAAAATGCCTAGAAGGAGTATATGGTTATGTGGCAACCTGGCTATAATTCCCATGTCACTGGTAAGGCATGAATCTGTGTGCCTTTAGTGTAGAAGTGTGGATTCTAAAATTGTCAGATTTTTAATTTTGTTGTTGTTCATGTTTAACAGCATTTTCTTCACTTGATGTTAATTTTTTTAAGTTGTGAAAGAGTAAGTAGGAGAGAACTCTTTTGAAGCTAGGAAGTTAGAGCTTTTTCCTTAACTCTTTTAGAGGTGATCCTTGCCCTTATGCTCCTTTTATGACTTTTTTCTTAGAAATCACAGATCATTATGTTCAGAAATGCTAAGGATTCTCCCCTACAGCAATGGGGAGAAAATGGAATTCCTGTGATTAGAGCTTCAAGTGACTTCATCTTGTTTCATGTCTCTGAGGAGTGCAGCAAGACGTATGCTCATGATAGGGTTGTGTTGGTTTTTTTTTTTTAAATAAAGATGTGCAAACCATCTGTGGAGCCCCAAACAGTGGTGTTTGGAACAGTTACTTTCCAGGCAACAACAGGTAGAAAGTCTCCTTTAGCATTCTCATAGTTGAGCTGAAGAAACATATCTTTCATTGTTTAAACACAGTCTGGAAAGTAAGAAAACACTGCAGGATGTTGAAAGGTGAAAGCTTACAGTGCATTCACTGTGGGTTATTGGATGCAAGAATAAAAGTAATTGAGCTACAAAAGAAGGAAGTATGAATTTTTTAGGCAGAACTAAGGTAGAATTAATTCAAAAGTATTCCTAGATAAGTACAATGCGGCTAAACTATGAAATTTGAGATCATGTTAGTCTTCAATAGCAACAAGTAGTTTGACTTCTTGGGTTTATATAATGATTAAATACACAAATACTATTTTTAATTAATTGGTCAAAGAGAATAAATTTGCCTTTGGAAAGCTTGTTTACATAAATCACAGTATTAAATTAACTTATTAATACATGTTTATTATCCTTAACTCTAGTGGTAAACTACTTAACAAAACTGAAACAGCAAAGAAACAAAGAAAGCAAAGAAAATAAAAGTCATTGTATGCCACTCCTGACTAGAGTGTGTAGGTACTGCTTTGAAGAGTTTTCTTAAATATGGTGTCTATGCCATGAATGTTGCCATACTACTACCAATTGCGAATGCTTGCAAAACCAGGGATTTAACAAGGTCATCTCCAGACCAGGGTACTTTGGAAAATACTGTTTCATTTCCAAGAAAGAAAATTCTAAAAATGAGAAAAGAGATGGTTAAGAGGAAGTTGCAAGAACAGAATAGAGGATAACCCTGGATTTTCACTTAAAGAATTCCTCTAGCATCATTCACAAGCAGGCAGAGTAATCTTACTGGAAATGTTTTGAATAGTTATATGCAACAATACATTGCACATTAGAAAAGGGATTTGAGGAAATTATCCACAGAAACAATGAACTGAAAGGGTAACCAGGCCTTTACTATGATCAACACTTACTCAATTCCTTATGAAGTTTCTTAATCTTTTTGGGTAGGTATTTCCTGGGGGGCTTTTTTGTTTGGTTGGTTTTGGTTTTGATGTTTTGGTTTTTAATTTTTGTTTTTGATTTGTTTTGTTTTTAAGCCTTTAAATATTTTTTGCTCTGATGCAGCTTTTAGACTTGGACTGGTCTTGGCTAGGAATTCATACATTAAGTGAAGAAAGAAAGAGAGGGAGGGAGGGAAGGAAGAAGGAAGGAAGGAAAAAAGAAAGAAAGAAAGAAAGAAAGAAAGAAAGAAAGAAAGAAAGAAAGAAAGAAAGAAAGAAAGAAAGAAAGAAAGAATTGTGATTAATAATCACAACCTGAAATAAATTAATGATCACTGAAGATCTAATAACCACATTTATGCTTGATTTATCCAGGTATGAATTTAGTAGTATTTTAATGCAACAATGTGTGGGCACTGTTGAATTAAAAGCTCAAAATCTGCAAGATTGACATTATTTTCTCTGCTGATTTATTTATTTATTTATTTATTTAGTAAGTAAGTAAGTAAGTAAGTAAGTATGTGTTCTTAGTATTTTTACCCTTGCGCTGAATTATGCACATGCACTAACAGGATTTCACAGAAGTTTAGAGGAGGTTTTTTTTAAACACAATGTCAAGGTAGTCGCTTGTCTGTATTTGAAGTCCTGTGACTAGAAGAGAAAAGAGGAAGATATTGTGGGTCAAAGTCACCAGCAAGCAAGCAATAGGAAGGGAAACACAGATATATACCTGTGCATGAAACGAGCAATGATGAGGAGACCCAATAGAATGGTACGTAAGTGAGTAATAAACACAGAAAATCTAGAAGGACAGAAAGCAAAAAACCAAAGGAGGCAAAAAATTATAAGCAAAATTATATGATTTGACTAGTGTCCATTTTGTGCTTAGCTTTGGTCTTTTTTTTTTATGTATCTGAGGCAAAATAAATGAAAATTATATTAATACTGATCAGAACTTAACATGCTTTTGTAGACAGTTGGTACATATAAGGACAATGGGACTCTAATTAGGAGCCAAACTCTTTATTATCTTTTTCTCACTTTCTGCTTTATCTACATGGTAGACTATTTCCCAAACAATCTGTAGCTAGGCAGACATTTCTGTTGAAATTCAAAAGTTAGCCATGCATAATACTGATATATAGACCAAAGATTACTTATTACATAGAAATAACATTGTCACTCAGAACCAGTACTATCTACCGCTTGTGGAAGGGATGACATTTTGACATGGTGCAAGAGATTTTTTTTGTTTTTACAGTAAGGTTATTTAAACTGGTAGCTGGCAATGGCAGCTTCACTAACTCAGAGCTATATGGTAAACTTACCTTGTAGTTATGAACCACAAACACATCCCAGAAACCTTGGTGAACAGAGAGAGCTGAGAGGCAAGGGACTCTGTGACTCCTCAAGGATCCTGCCCTGGGGCAGTGCTGGGACTGGGAGCCTGCTGGATCCTGGGATTTCTTTCACTCTGTTTGAAAATCTGAATTGTATAGTAGTCCCTATGTTAGTGGAGGTCTGCTGCTGCTTCTGTGAATTAAGTGGTAGCAAGAAAGCTGTTCATAAACTATATGTGGTTAAAATCCACATGTTGATTGCCCATATATTAAGTATGTGAGCATATATGGAATTCTTTATGATGGTCTGTATCAGCAAGAGATAAATTTAACCACAAAGGGATAAATTAGATAAAACTAATGAAGTACACATTCCAGAATGTGGGCAATGAGCCAAAAATGCATATTTCAACCTTGTGAGGTATGTAGTGCCGTTTTAAGTAGGTGGGAAAGCAGAAAAGCAGGTTTGCACATGTTTATTCTTGGGAACCATTCAGTATTGCATAGGAACATTGTTTAGATCAGCTAGTTAAGGACAGAACAGTCTTTAGTAAGATCATTGAGACTTTTGATTCCAGTGCTTCAGAATTTATTTTTAGATGATGCTGTGCTGCAAGAAATTAAGAGTACTGAGCAATTTGAAGAGTAGTAGGCTAGATTAGACCTGGAGTACATATAAGCACTATAAGAATTTATTATTTGCATTTGTTAGTTTTTCTGTAATTCTTTAAGCATGCTTAAGTTTCATTTTTTGTGAAAATGTTTTCTGTTTGTTGTAATGTTAGCTGGGAGCAACCACCGGCAGTTTTTGCTTTTCTAAGGGTTGGCTGATGCCAGCATGCCAAAATCACCATGTATGGTATGGTGGGTACATTCATATACCTCATGTCCTGTGACCTTACTGGTTCCGAATTAGCACAGATGTCTTTTTCAAGTAAAATAAATAAGACAAATGGAACACCCCTCCTAACAGTACTTTTTATAGGAATGTGCATATGTGTATATATATATATATATATATACACACACACACACACACATATATATATGTATATATGTGTGTATATATATGTATGTATATATACACACACATATATCTCTCTCTATAAATTTCTATATACATGTGTGTTGAAGAATTCTGATATAGACATGTATATACATGATGTGCAAACTTAGATGGCACTAACCATTTTATGTCTATAAAAATAGCTTGATACTGAATGATGAGCTAAATAAAGCTTGGATATGAAAGAGAATAGCATTTTTCTTAGTAACTTTAAGATAAAGCTTCTGATTTCTTGCCTCTAGTTGGGGGAAATATCATACTTTCAAAGTGTCAAAGTTGTCTAACACTCTATAAGTACTCATTTTAATGTTATTTGATAATATCCTGGCCAGAAGGCCTTTCTGTGGAAGACTTATGGATTAAAGAAATGCAGGTTTATTTGAAAACTAGTAAACAGTGGTTTTAAGCAGTGTAGCAGTAACAATATGTGCTTCTGATATTTTATCCTTTGCCACATTACAGAGACAATCTGTTAAGAGATGTATCAAGGTTATTTAATTTTTGTATATCTTATATTCCCAAAACAACTGGGCTGCTAAAATAATGGTGGATAGGATAGTTCTTGTAATAATAGATTTTCCTGAATTTGGTCTGCATGTGCTCTGCATTACTGCTTTTGAGGAGCCTGAAAGGCCTCCCAATCCTCATGTGAACTAAATGCTGTCTGGGGAATGGAGGGATTGAGCCCTGTAGAGGACTGGTGAATGAAAAGCTCGATGTTACCAAGCAATGTGTGCTTGCAGCCCAGAAAGCCAATTGTATCCTGGGCTGCATTGAAAGAAGTATGGCCAGCAGGTCAAGAGATATGATTCTTCCCCTTCTGCTCCACTGTTGTGAGACCACACTTGCAATACTGCATCCAGCACTAGGGCCCTCAGCACAGGAAAGACGTGGACCTGTTAGAGAGATGTCCACAAAGATGGCCAGACAGCTGGAGTACTTGTGCTATGAAGACAGACTGAGAGGGTTGAGGTTGTTCAGGTGGCAGAAGAGAAGGCTGCAGGGAGACCTTATAGCAGCTTTCCAGTACTTAAAAGGGGTCTATAAGAAAGATGGAAACAGACTTTCTCACAGGGTCTAATTTGATAGGACAAGGGGTAATGATTTGAAACTGGAAGAGGTTAGATGCAGACTAGATATAAGGAGGCATTTTTTTACAACAAAGATGGTGAGACACTGGAATAGGTTGCCCAGAGAAGTGGATGCTTTAAGCTCTTTAACTGTTCAAGGCCAGATTGGATGAGGCTTTGAGCAACATGTTTAAGTTGAAGATGTTCCCTCTCATTGCAGAGGCCTTGGACTAGATGACTCTTAAAGATCCCTTCCAATTCAGACTGTTCTATGATTCTGTAATTCTAGGATTGATTCCATGATTCTGTGATTCTATGATTCTAAATGCAAAATAGAAAGAAAATTGAATTATTTGCATGATACAAATGTATGACTGGAGTTGGCAGGAGGAAGGGATAATGGTTAAAAAATGCCAGACATCAGTTGAAAGTCACTATCCATCTGAACATAAGGAGAGGTGAGAGAAGGGTACTGTCACTTGACCACTTGTAAATTCCTTATGTGTATTTGTGGAGTTCAGTCAAGTATAAAATAGTTTGATGAGTAATGTCTTTGCCTTAGATAAAATGGTGAAGAAGAGCTATTTTTTGTTCAAGTCTGTCTCTTGACAAAGATGTGTATGAAGCTTTTCAATGGGAACTCCTCCATTGCTCTTTCAATGCAAGCAAATGATAATTCATTGTAGGGTGCCATAAAGATACAGTAGATTTATTCAAAGACCAGGTGTGTGAGCAGCACCACTATTCAACTTTTTTCTTTGACAGATGACTTGAATTGAAGACTAGTCTGGAGCAAACATTACCTCATAACGTATTTGGCACCAGCACAACTGGAAAGATTATAAAGGAAAATATTAACATGCTAAGATATGAAAAGGAAAATTGTTGCTTCCTCCATTCAAAATTCAGAATTTGTCCAGTAATGCAGCATAGATTGTCTGTCTGGGGGTGTAGCTTGTTTCACTGTTCTGTGTATTAAAACAGGGGATCCTTCCTGGGTAAGGATATCTGGGCATCTTGAACCACTTGAATGAACTATTTCTTCTTATATGATGATATGCAGTCTTATTAATGATGGAAGGGTAACAAGGTTAACAGTGAGGTCAGACTGTAATTTTTGGTGCTAGCATGTCAAACCAACACTTCCTGTTTTCTCAGACCTAATTACCTGTAAGCCACTGGTGAACTAATAGCAAGCTAAGTTTAGAGCAATTTCTTTAGTAACACCTGGTAAGAGCAGGGCCTACTGGTTCCAAAATCCCTAGCAGCTGAGTCCACCCAGCAATCTGCTTTCAATTTTCTCACAAGCATTCCTGGTTTTGCTTTTCAGCCTGTGGGAACTTTATGGACCAGTTTTCCTTTTCCTCTCTAAAACAAATGTCAGCAGAGTCAAGATCTATAAACTCACTGTTGAAAAGTGAAAACAAAGTGCTGACTCAGCCACAGGGATTTGGAACCAGGTTGCTGACATAACAGGTTGACCTAGAAATCACTGCTATGATAGCTGGGAGGGTCTTTTAAGTTAGCTTTTTATTGCAATTTGCATGTGGGCATCTGGCATTGTGTTTTTGCATCATTGCTTGAATTAACATGGGCTGTGCAAACTGTTTTGTGATACCAGAACAGTAACTTTTATCGAGATTGTTCACTTATTGGAGTGGTTTTGAATCAGTTGTGTCTGGTGTTAGTCACTGTGCCCCTGTGCTCTGAAATGTGATGATGTTCACTTCTGGTAACTGTGCTGATATGAGTACAAACTGGCAGGTGCAGTGTGATTTCTAGCTCATATTTCTCACAATTCCATTCTGAAGGTGAAATCAGAGCTATTACTTGCTTTTCGAGAGTTGCATCTCTGAATTAGGTATGGTTAACTCCCTTGAAGACGTCATGCGCAATGAGAAATAAATCCAGGACACAAAACTAGTTTCATTAGCCATAACTTTATAAATTTTCCACACTAGGCAGTTATCAAGTTAACATATGGATTGTACAATAGACGGTCCCAATATGACTATGCTGTAAGGCACATGAGGGATTCGGCTGCTGTGATCAATCACAATAGCATTTGCTCTAGGGCCATGTGTTATTATTTATAATATATACTCTTTATACTTCATAAAATTCCCTTATCACTCCTTATTTCATAAAATCAATTTATTGAAAGAAAGAGCCAGAAGATTTATCATTTTCATAATAAAATATCTGACTTCACCTGCCAGAAGTAGCCAAATTGATTTTTAACGTCTGTTAATGATTTAAGTTTCCCTTTTTACTGACGTCAGTACAAGGGTGTTACCACTCCCAGTCCTCAGTGAAAGGGTATTTTCAGTTTACAGAAAAATATACTGCTTGTCTCTGCATTTATATATGCATAATGTACACTACACTTTATTTTCTTACCAGTAAAATGTGGAAAATTTAAGTAGAGTGTAGATAATAGGAAAATTGGAGATTCAAAATGTGGTGCTGGGCAAGAAGGCATAGAAAGGTTTTTTTAAATTAGTCATATCTATTATCTCCTCCTCTTATTCTCTTTATTATGAATACATAAGAACATTTCTGTGGTTTCCTTTCTTATCAATCTAATGGTTACAGTTCAGAGATATTCAGATGAAGTACTAATAAAGTTATGTCCCAAAGAGTGTGTGTGCATTTGATTTTCAGAAAGAAAACACTTTCCAAAAGGAAGAGAAATCATTAATTTAGTCAATGCTGTCTTATGCCTCATGATCTGTACCATAAACACAGATATTATTTTCTTCATTTCACAGTAAAAAAACATTTTTCTAAAGCAATCATTAACATCATGTTCTTTGTAAGGTCATAATGAATTTCAGCCTTAATTGTGCTTGTGTGATCAGTTTCCCACTATTAATAAAAGGTTGATATAAATGTCTAACCTTGATTATAAAGGGATGAGAGATTACTTTGTGTGTCAGGTCTTATCAGTTAAACAAAATACATCTTTATTTAGATGTTCTTCACAAAAAATGAGTTAGGCAGAGGTTCCTATCTATCATAATTTCAATTTTTACCTAATGTCTGTCAATAACATTTTATATAAAACTAAAAATTTTGGTTTACCAAGACATTTGTTTTGAAGTTTTTCTGCATCCAGAAAAGTTCTCTTGTGTTACAGTAAGAAAAAGAAAAGCACCTATTACAGAGTAGCCAGATGGATGAGAAAGATGTGCACAGTGAGGGCCTGTGCTTCATTTCTGAGTTGTCACTGATAATTGCTATTGCAAAGGCTTATGGTGTGGTTCATTGTTGCTGAAGAAGGAACCTGCAATGGAAAGGCCACTCATTTTGGCTAATTCTCAAACAGGGGAAGAGTTTTCTAGACTCCCTATTCTGTCAAAAGCATTCAGAAGGTTTATGTACTTTCTGAAACATGCAAATTATTTTCTGGAAGTACCTATTTTACTCTTTTCAGTATATGGTAAGCTTAGGAACACTGCCTTCCTAATTTAGCACATGTAGGTTAACTTCTCACATCTTTGTGATTAACCACTTTCAGTTTGTGGCCTAGTGGCAGCTTCTGAGGCCACAGCCCTGTGCAGTGAACACTGAGCTGTTTTGTGAGCCTTGCAGGAATCTGAATCTGGCTAGTCATTCAAGTCTCAACTTGCTCTGTTTAAATCTTAAATGATAACGTGTTGTTTTGGGTTTTTTTCTGTTAAGAAAAAAATATTCTGAATTTTTTGAGCTCACCATTGGCATGAACTATATAATAATAATGGCCCAACCTTCGCGAACGAAGATTTGGGAAGGGCTCTCCCCACGTGGGTGTGCCCTTCGAGCCTG
>JAWWEV010000095.1:39125026-39137978 GCA_035583235.1 Hafferia zeledoni | reverse complement strand
AACTCGTGACCTTGGGAGTCAGAGACCGGAGTGCTCACCATTACGCCACGGGACTGCCTTGCATGCACTATAATCATGAATGCAATTTACCTGCTGTATTAATTCCTTAGAAGGGCAGGGTTCTTACCTCACACTCACTTTGAAGTCTCAAATCAGAATCAGTCATTAAAAAAGAAAAGAATTGCTATGTCTATATTCTGTCAGTTCTTACGCTTATTTAAGGTCACATTTTAATCTGTTAAAATTATATTATCAAAACCATTATTTTTAAGGTCTGTCTGAAGAGCCTAGCCTTTTGACTACTTTGCTCTGGGAAAAAGTGAAATGTTACATTCTTCTTTAAATCCATTTGCTATGACTTGAACAGTGGGTAAGCAGTTATTGGTCAAGGTAGTATTGATATTTCAGCTTCTTTTATTAAAAACCTAGTTATATTTAAATTAAGTATAGGAGAACTTCTTCCTTTTCTTTGGTTTCCTTCCACTCTGCACTCCCTGAGAAGATCACTCTCGAAGCCAAAAAAATCAGTTTTGAATTTATCTTCAGGATACCATTTCAGTAGTCCCTTTACACAGATGGATACTTGTGTTAATAGTCATATTAATTTTTCAGCCTCAGGAGAAGGCTATCCTTATTCTGTCAAGGTCTTTCTTACATGGGGTTAGAAATAACTGAAGTAGTTTGTTACTTGCTCTAGTAAGAGCATGGATAGTTAATAGCCATATAATTGCATTTTGCTCTGATTGAAACCACATTGCTTGAGTTGAGTATGTGAATGAGCTTGCATGTGCTGAGATTACTGACCATGGCAGAAATTTACTTGGAAAGAAATCCCAAGGATAAGTAACACTTCATGAAACATGGTGTGTAGACCACATCTAAGATACTTTAAACTTGGTAGGATGCACTAAAAGGTTAATCAGTAGCCTTTAAATGTGTAAATAGGTATGACAGATGTATGAATGTATTTTTCTCTTCATTAGCAAGTCAGTTAACTCTGACAGGCATTAGAGGACAAGGGAAGAGTAGCAAAGACAGGTCATGGGCAGTTTAAATAATTACCAGGCCTTTCCAGTACTTTGCAGGGCACAATAAATTGCAGCAACCTCAGCTACTGGGTTATTCAGTGTTACTGACTAAAACACTGTTTCCTCAGTGAGACACGTGGGAGCAAGTTAATTGTTATCTGTTATGAAGGAAAGTGTAGCTCCCTTACTTTTTTCCCAAGAGTAGGGTAGGTCTGCTACATCTCTTCTCTGAAAAGCTTGGCTATAGCTGAGGATCATGATTTGCATTTACGTGGAGAGGCAGCTTCACACTGGCAGGACACGTATCTCTGATGGTGATGAATGAGTGGTGCAGTGAAATAAAATGCTAAAAATTTCCTTATCCCTTGGGATCTGTGTAAGTTTCTTTTGATTACATAGCTAACATGTACCATTTTTCATCATGAAGTGTGATTGCCTATATGGTGAGCAAGTTCATGCAATGTAACTGTCACTCCAGAAAATGGAGTTCAGAGGTGTCTATAGGTGTGAGAAACACTATGAAAAGTACACTTGGGGGCCCACTGAAGTACCATTGAGAGTCTTGACTAGCAATGTAGCAGCCTCTTGATTTTTTTGCCTAATTGGAATAAATATTCTTTCAGGAAGGTAATAGAAATGACAAAAGGAAGCTTAACATCATGGAAAAAAAGCAGGGAAAAAGGACTTGGTTTAATCATTGACACAGGATGAAGAATTCATTGTTCACATAAGATCACAGCAAAAAGCATGAAGTGCAACAAGTCATCTAGGAAATAGTTGTAGTCCACTTAGATTAAGTTCTGTACATAAAATGGCTTTCATAACGGACGAATGGATCTGAAGAACTTAAGAATATGTTTCTCAAAAAAAAAAAAATTCTGGCAAAATAAAAGCAAAAGAATGCTAATACAAGCTGACAAAATTCATGATTTAAATCAGAACCATGTCCACAGATTTCTGCTAGCATATAGCTGGGAGGAAAAGTGTGAGCACACCCCCAGTGTAATCTACTCCAAGAACAAAACTGGGCCTATAAAACAGACTTACTTCTGTTACTCTTTGGTTTTTTAATTCGGTACTTGTTTGAAAGTTCTTAATATGCGAAGCACAACTGGTACTTACCGATGATTGTAGAAAACCAATTCACATACCCTAGCGTTCTGTGTCATGTCAGGTGTACTGTGTGGTGCCATTCATGTGAACAGAGCGTGTAATTTTCATTGGCAAAAGGGAGACAAGCCAGTACAAGCAGTAATCAGAAAGTTAAGAATGCATCAATAAGAATGAGAAGCAGTATTATTGTGTTTTCTTACCTTCAGTAATTAATCATTTGTTGCAGCATTTTGACAGAGGTTCCAATTGTCCTTTAGTGCGTGTGTGTAATTTGTTGAAAATGGAACCAGAAGTTAGCTGAAAGCACAGAAAGCATAGATCTTTAACCACCCCCCCACTTTTTTTTTTTTTTGGTAGACTATATATAGCATTCATGTACACACTGAACTCACAAATCAGCACTGTAGGAGTTTTCTCAGGAATTGGATCCAAGCTCGGAAAAAGCCTGACTGTTTTGAAGACCTAAACAGAATTTGACATCCAACTTAAGCTCTATAACAACCTGCCTTGCAAACTGAAGTTAATACCCCACACAAGCAATTGGATAAACTAGAATAGGCTTTGGGTACATGTATAAGACAAAAAAATTTCAAAAATATTTAAAATACACAGGATAGCAAAATTTTATTTTCAGAGGCCACCATTTTTTTACTAAGAATCAATGAATGCTGGAAGCGTAGGTTAATGTGAGCATTGTACAGAACAACTTTTTGTAAGTGCTTTAAAGCAATATGGATAGGACTATTTTTTTCAGGCTAATTCCACTTTAATTTTTTTATTTAGAAACTCATCTGTTATTCCACTGAAACATGCTGAAATCCTTCTAGATCCTTTTCTTTAACTTTTCCTCATATTGCACTAACCCTATCCCATTCAGATCAGTAGCTAACGAAAAATGGTGTGGTAGAGTACTTACTGGGAATGGTAAGGTGTGACTGTTTTGTTTTTTTCTAACATAATCTAGCAGAGTCAATGCCACACTGCTTATTAAAAAAAAAAAAAAAAAAAAAAGAAAAAAAAGAAGAAAAAAAAAAGAGTATTTCCTTTAGGCTGGGATGACTGCATTCTTAGACTTTGCCTTTCAGATGCAAAGGAAAAGGACTTCCATTTGTGATGGCAGTTTACTTAACTTTAAGCTATCGATAGAGACGTTCCCAGCACCCTGCTGCATTCCACAAAGGCCTTTGGTTCCTGAGTATTGAAGGTTATGATGTGGCAGCAGATTTGTCCCAATCAGGTTAGAGTACAACTCAAAGTGAAATAGACATTGAAACAAGAATATTTATTTAAAGGAGACTAGCCTGCCAAAAGCAAACTCTTAACTGCATCATACAGAAACCTAATCTCTGTTCTGTATGATGTGAGTACTCTGGTGCAGTGACTCTATACATCACCCTGGGCTTGTCAAGCCCTGGTTCTTTATCAGAATTAAAGATGCTGGAGTTAATTTAGGACAGTAGATAGAACAAGTCCCAAACTGATATCTTGTTGTTTTGATATATGTGTTTTTCTTTCCTTTTTGTTTTTATGCGTGTTTTGATTTTTATCAAGATCTGTTTCCAACTATGCAGTGAAAACACTATTAAGTTTATGCTACAAAAACATTGTAGGCTTTGCAGACTTAAATGTTCCTAGGTAAAACAGATACAAACCATGTGAAAAATTAATTTTCATCTCCCTGTTTTGTAGATGAGGATCTTTTTATTTTGCAAAATAATTTACAGAAATGGGATAAGCAGGATGAAAAGTACTTGGAAACTGAGAAGACATTACAGAGAGGAAATTACTGAAGAGTCAGATGACAGTGGATATTTGGGTAGTATCTCCTTTCCTGCACCCTTTGCCCTCCTTCCTTTTGGGACACAAATCAGTGGGATATGCTGTTAGTTAAATGCTGTAGGACAGAGCACAGATCCTATGAATTCAGCATTCTTCCAGACCTTAACTTTGATAACATATGTAGAAAATTGTGACATAGTTTAGAACAAGGACAGATAGTTTGTGGAAGCATTACAAACTTGATAAATTAGCTGTTTTATGTTTGGGGTTTTATTGCTAAGTTTATGTTTGGGGTTTTATTGCTAAGTAGTGACAGTGACAGGTCACATACTACATCTGATAAAGTCCATGGACTAAGACTTGAGACTGTGTCTGAAATATCAGTTGAAAAGGGTCTTTGCTTGATTATCCATGTGGATTATGAAAATGACTAAGAATGACTAATCTAGAACAAGGAGATGTAGTATGAAAGAGGATGTTGCAAAGGTTTTTCTTTAAAAGCTTGGTAATAATAACAACTTATTTTTAAAATGAGAGTTGTGGCTTTTCAGGCTTTGTGTTGGGTTTGTTGTTTTTTTTTCCTATGAAACAGCTTTGCTTCATTAGTTTTGTGGTTTCTTCTTATTCAGTAAACCTTTCATAACGGAATGCCTTGCATATTGAACTGCATCTTTGTTTAATTCCAGTGAAGCTGATGGGTAGTCAAACCTTGACTTTGCCAGTTCTTACCACATTCCGTAACAGTGGAGTTTGCAGTATAATTCACAGCAAGCTGTGAAGCTGGCATTTGCTTCCTTACCTTACCTGGTAAGGAAGTTGGTGGATAAGAAAAATATGTGAAAGCCCTACTTGAGCCCCTTTTTCCCTGGTTAAGTGCATTAAATCAGCAAGCAGAAGGAATATATTGTATTTGACATTACATTGGGGTTTTTACCATTTCAAAGCTTTACTTTCATAGAATCACAGAATCAAAGAATCAGCTGGGTTGGAAGAGACCTCTGAGATCACCAAGTCCAACCCTTGATCCAACACCACTTTGATAACTAGGTCATGCCACTCAGTGCCACATCTAATCTCATCTTAAAAACCTCCAGAGATGGAGAATCCACGACCTCCCTGGGCAGGCCATTCCAATGCCTAATTTCTCTTTCTGTAAAAAATTTCTTTCTAATGTCCAGCCTAAACCTCCCCTGACAGAGCTTAAGCCTGTGCCCTCTTGTTCTACTGCTGGTAGCCTGGGAGAAGAGACCAATGTCCACCTGGCTACAACATCCTTTCAGGTAGTTGTAGACAGCAATGAGTTGTAGACAGCCTTCTCTGCTCCAGACTAAACAACCCCAGCTCCCTCAGCCTTTCCTCACAGGACTTGTGCTCCAGTCCCTTCACCAGCCTTGTTGCTCTTCCCTGGACCTGCTGCAGCCCCTCAATATCCTTCCTGAACTGAGGGGCCCAGAACTGAACACAGTATTCAAGGTGTGGCCTCACCAATGCAGAGTACAGGGGAAGGATCACTGCCCTGGTCCTGCTGGCCACGCTATTTTTTATGCAGGACAGGATCCCATTGGCCTTCTTGGTCACCTGGGCACACTGTTGGCTCATGTTTTGTCTTAAAACTGATCTGTACACATTTTAGCAAGATGGATGAAAATTACAGAGGAAAAGAATAAAACTGATAAGACTATCTACTGTGGTGATAATGAAGCTTGATAACATAGTTTTAATGTTTGCTTCATGTTGTTGTTTTTTGTGTTTTTTTTCACATGGGTTTGCTGGTTATTGGTAGTCTCCATGCAGTCCTCCAAGGAAGGAAAACAAAATGAAGTCATGATTTAAAGAACTTTTAATGACTTCAGTGCAAGGCATTTGGAGAGGAAGGAAGAATTAGTGAAAAGAATACTTACAGTATTATAACAGAATATCCTAGAGAAGATATCTGATAATACTCTTTAAGAAACTATTTGGTTTCTGAATTTTAGTTAGTTTTAATTTATATGAATATGTTCCCTTAATAAGCTCAAGGGCAGGATAGACACAAACATTTAAAGCTTGGAATTATTTATTCTGCTTTGTATATGACAAAGACATCATCTCTCTGCTCTGTGAAGAGCGATATTTATTTAGCAGCATGTGTAGTCATGATACTGCCAAACAAGGAGGTCATCTGTCTTCCTCAGAATACCGCAGTTTGTGTGGGGTTTTTTTGTTTTGGTTTTTTTTAAGCTCCCCCTTGTGGAAGTGTGTGAATGTGAGATTTTTACCTTTTACTCGGGGAAAAATCATTTTCCAGTTGTTCTGATTATGAAAAAAGTATTGAATATGAGAATTCCAGTGATTTCAACAAAGGGGAGTAAAAAAATTAACAAGAATATAACAGTAATTTTACATTAACACTCCTGGAGACATGAAATGTAATTTTGGAAGAGTTGGGGTGATGAATACTGAGATCTGGTTCATTGTATCTACCTAAACTGGAAATGGAACAGGATGCTTCTGCACACTTGTGTGTAAAGCATTACAGAACTTCCTATATGTAAAACAGCTGGACAGAACTCTGCTGTTTCATAGGTGGGATGCACAAAGGTCAAAGGAAAGATAAGATGATGTAGAGGGGATTTTGCATGAAATAGATATTCCGGTAAAATCCCTGAAATGCCTGGTGGACATCTGGAACCTGAAAATTCTGAAAATTTCTGAAAATATTATGTCCATTCCAACTTAGTTAGCTAGGCTGAAGCTGATATTGCCTGACTGTTAAACTGTGGAACAATGCTTTCAACTTCTGGAGGCACAGCTCCATGTGAAGAGTTCCCTCTTGCTGTTGAAAGTATAGGTCATCCAAGACAACTCCTTCTCATCAGAGGTTCTGCTTCTTTCTTCATCAATTCTGTAGAAATTGTGAGAAATAAAGTGAGACTACTGTAATAGATTTGTAACACATTTAGATAAAATACTACAGAAGCCTGTCATTCACATTTCTCACAGTAATGCTCTCATGGACAAAGCCTTTTAGCTCTGGAGTGCAGCCATGAGATAGTACTGGTGTGAAGCATGCTTGAGTATGCTCAGATGTTTCTGTCTATGGAGAATTTTCTTCCATATTGTAAGCACCACAGAGTTCAGTAGTGAGTGTGGCTCAGCCAGAAGATTAATTTCTGAGCTGATGCTTCAGTCTTGTTTCTGCCTGGATTCCAGGAAAGAAAACAGGACCTTTGCTTCTGAATGTCTTTTTCAGATGCTCATCACCAGAAAGCACCATGTGTTCTCATTTTGAGTGGTCGTGGTTATAATTGTTTGGAAATTTTTGAACAGTGCTTTTGAGTTTTTTTCTTTTTTTCTTGTGAGAAGATACAGATTCAGCAAAACTGGAACAAGTAAAACTCAGTATTTATGAATTTTTGATAAAGTTCTAAGCATAGTTCAAAATTTTCAGAACAAATGTGATAGTTCTACTTTATAAAAGCCTTTTATTTTGAACTGTCAGCTACTTATAAAAAAATCCCCAAATTTAATAACTATTTTGAAGTTATACTAGTGAAAAGCAATAAAATTGTTTTTTGAAGTTATTCATTATTTTACATACTTAGGTAAAAAAGTTTTAATATCCAACTAGATTTATAAAATAACAATGAATATCCTCTAGTAATTTTCAGTCCACAGTGGCCAGGCTTATGTTTATGTGTATGAGGCTTTGTCAGTTCAGGGGGAATTCTACTATTGAAACTTAGGCAGGTATTTATAATTTCGTTTAAACAATCTAAGTTTATTTCACTTACTAAGCTGAGTTTCTGAAAGTGTTTGTCATGAGACAAGATGCTTCCTTGAATAATTTTGCAATTTGCTCTCAATGTTTATCAAATTTTCTCTGTCTGTTTTGAAGTATAGATGCCGAAACTAACTTAAGTAGTCTCATCAGTGCTCTGAATGAGTGATATTGCAGCAAACATCTCTAAACTGTTAAGACATCCTCTGGCAGGGAAAGGTGGATTTGGTATTTCTAGTACCTTTAAAATGGAAAAGTAGGCAATATCTTGGTTAACAGTTCTCAAGTGATACTCTTAGTGACAAAATTACATATGTAGGATCTCTTAACTAGAGAACAAAATCCCTTCAACTGCTTATGGCATAAATATGAAGAACTTATTTTGTCTAGTATGTAAAATATGTATGTCAGCTGGCATTTAAAAAATGTTAGCTTTTGTACTTGCAGACATTCATTGCTGTGGGATGCAGTCTAAATATCAGTAAAACTCTCAGGCACATGGTGTGACGATGGTCCCGAGCAGGTCTTAAGGTTGGACCTGATGGTCCCGAGCAGGGCTTAGTGTTGGACTTGATGATCCTTGTGGATCCCTTCCAACTCAGCATATTCTGTGTTTCTGTAATACTGAGATTGGATATTTCTCTAGTTTGAATGATGCTGACTGTATGCCTTAAATAGTGTTATGTTACTGCTTCAGATCACTGGTGATGAGCTTTAAGATATATCTGTACATACGCAATGCAGTTCAAGTACAACTTAAGGCAACTACGTTTGTTCAGCATTTGAAACTCTCTCAGATGAGATGTGTGGCAAATTTGATAGGCCAATGGCCATTCTAGGCTGTCATAGCTTTTGGCTAGTGTTCTGTTGAGGTATATTTTATATGGTACGTACTTTTAGCTGCACTGTTTGATATAAATATGAAGGGGCATCTGCTAATGAATTTTACATAATTATCAGAAAATATTTAACCTAGACAATTAATGGTGAGTTTCTTAGTGCAAGATTAAGCTAAAGAAATGGCTGGAAAAACCTGCTAAATTATGATGCCAGTTTATCTCCTAGTCTGTTTCCTGGTGTTCCTTTCTGGAGAAGACCATAATTCAGCTCTCATGCTAGGATGAAAACTGGATGTGTGGAAATTTTCTGTTAAATGTAAGCAAAGTTAGAATAAAATAGTAAAATAGTAAAATTATGCTAGTGGGGTAGGGCCTTTAATTAATTCACAGACCATATGACGCCCTTTGGATTTTACCATAAATTTGTTGCAATATGAAAATTCTTCTATGGTCATGGGTCTCTTTTCAGTTAAAGGTGTGTTAAGTTGGTTCTAGTCTGCTGTCCTGAAATACCGGACTCTTAATTCAGCTGACCAGGTCTTTCTTGTCTGCATGAAGTAAAAATGTGTGTTAGTAGATCTAAAGGATACTTTAAAAACAAGAAAACATATAATGAAGGAACATATAAGAAAAGTACATGTCTGCTGGATGAAGTTTGAACTTCAGGCTATTTTACTGGGTAGATAAATGCAGCTTTACTCTGTTGACTCTTCAGTATATATGTGATGCTTCTCCTCAGTGTAGAGAACCTGTTACTTTAGAAAATGAGAAACGTTCACAAAGCACCTTGTGCTGTAAAAATTTGGGTATTTTCAGCATGTAACAGTAGCTAACCTACAATGTTCACTGCACAATTTTGTTTGTATGAATTAGAAAATGTCTGATCTTCTTAAGAGCCCAGTGCATGCCAGAGGGAGTTTGTTGTATAACTGCCTCTGAGGTGGTGGTCAAAAATAATCCCAAGCCAGTCAGGTTGAATTTTCCTGAGTTTAAGCTTGACAGGTTTGTAGTTGTGGAGAAACAACAGCTTGGCACTGTCACTTTTTTACCAAACTTGAGGACAAAAATTAGAGGGAAACCAAACCAGGAGACAACTGTCATCCCATCTTTCCCTCCTAGCCTAAATACAGGATGTGTTTGGCACACTGAAAGCTGTCAAGGACCTTTTATGCACAAAGGAAGAATTTGTGCTGCAAGCAAGATATTTTTATTTCAGCCGGGCAATGGCCAAGGGAAGTATACAGAAGCTGTCAGTAGAAATTAAGGGTTGAACAGGATGCATGCATATTGGCCATGGTAATTTTATCCTTGGCTCAACTTGCTTTCTGTGTTACAGAATTGACTATGTATAATTAACTTTTTAGACTTTTTTTATAACTTGCTTCAATCAAAGGTCCTGAGAGTGAAAGCATAGATGTGTGTTAAAAAATGTTGCTGTCTCCAAATCAAACACAACTGCAAAGTCAGAGAGGACCTTGCTGCCATTGGGGACCCAGTATGTGTGGTAGAACCAACTGCCAAATCTGAGTGAAAATCAGAAGACTATGTTGTTCCTGAAAGAGACAAAAAAACAAAGACATCGTTTCTACTGCAGTGGTGTCAGTAGGCAAAGGTCTGCATTTTAAGAGTTATCTTAAAAATTTTTACCTATCAGTTCATCCTGCTAGCTTATTAGTGCATTTCTCCAATCTTTTCATTACTTTAGATGCTTAGAATTAGATACCTTTAATTTTTTTTCCTGTTTATGGTTATAACAGTGATGGATCTATGATGGGCCAAGCTTCTCTTGCACTTCTTAATGTTTTTGCACAGTGAGAGCCTTCACAACAGATGCTTCAGAAGAGATGAGCCTTACTAGCCTAATACATAGGTCTACATGAATAACACCAAATATTGTTTGCATTTCCTCCATGGTACAGTTGAAAATCTTCAAGGAATAGCACCTGAACTACTAAGCATGCTGGCCCAAATTTCATAACCTAACAGTAGAATCCCTGTCAGTACACAGTTACAGTGTGTGAATAAGTGCCAAGTGAATAGTGATATTATAGAGATTGCGGTTGTTAAATTCTATAGAAAGTAAGTCTTTGGATTAAACTCTTTCAAAATGCTTACAATCAGCAATAAGCTTGGAGGACTTTTCTATGCAGGAGACCTGTGGAGAAGGCAACCTCCAGGGAAATGTGTGTTTATGTTTATGGAAGTACACTGTAGGAGAGTGGGAACTGATGATTGAAAACCTATTTCTTACCTCAGCTGTTAGGGGTGGCATTACAGCATGTCACATAAACATTTGAAGTTTAGCTGAAACACTACAGTCAGATTTCCATCCATTCACTTGGTGGAAAATTGTCCTCAGTGTAGTAAATTTCTTATAGATTGTGCAAGAAATAATATTTATTCTTACATGTTTTTATGTAGAAGTTGATGCAGTTCTAGCTTCAGCAAAGGAGATAAATTGTGATAAATGTTGCTATTGGCCAGTCAATTCCAGATATGTGTTCCAGATAAAAGAGAGAAGTGAAGATTGGGTTCTTATTTTTTGCACCAGCAAGTTGAAAACTCTTACTTCATAATGTATGGGTACGAAACAAAGCCAAATATCCAAAGAAACTAAAAATATATTTTGAGAAGTTTTGCTTTAAAGGGCTTTTCTATGACGTTTCACTAGACTGTTTTTGACCAATTCTATTTATATATGGTAAGAACCATTACAGTTTTTCACACAAATATGTTGAGGTTTTTTCCCAGTTCTGTTCTGTGAAAAATAATAAAAAAATAGAAGCTTTGTACTAAAATCAGTCATCTACTCTTGCTTGAATTCTTTGGGGGGAGGGTGACCCAGGAGGAAATAAATAAATAATAAAATACACACATGATAGTAAAATAATTGGAACTGAATACAATGAGATACCACCTGTGTCCATGTCTTACTGCTTTCATTTTCTTGGTAATTTTAAAGAATTATATGGTCATCAAGACTATTTAGAAGAAGTGTGAAATACCAGAATTATGCCAGATACAGGAGCATATCTCACAGAGGGAGACTGGAGGAGTTTGTTAATCTTATCTCCCCTTTAGGGAAAGGAAAGCCAACATTTTTTTCACATATCCTAAAAACCACTTGAAGTTTACTTCCCACATATTTCCCTTTTTTTTTTTTTTTTTTTAAATCTACAGCACTCCATTATAGAAAATGTATTGTTTGTATGACCAGAAAATGACTGACAGAGAAGGTGATTCATGGAATCATAGAATGCTTTGGGTGAGAGGGGACCTTAAAGACCAGAACTATATCTGTTGCGATGGCACTTAATTTCCAGAACTGAATCTTCACATTGATATACAATATAATCTGAGCATTTCTATCCTTTGCTCAGTCTAGCTAAGAAATTGAAATCAGTGATCTGATATTATGTTATTTTAATACAGAAACACATTGGTCAGATGGCCTCACATTCTTCAAGAAAAAAATAAGAAATTAAATAGTGTGTGAAGATATTATTTCTAATTCATCTACAATTAAGATTAACAGTTGAAGCCTTGTCCCTCTTTTTCTTCTTTAGTTAGTTCTAAATCCTACTAAAATGCCTGCTGGGATCTATATTTGTGTGTTCTCAAGCTGGGCTATATTTGTAAATCAACCACAATTTTTTCCTAAGGTATATCAAAAACAACTATTAAAACTCTGTAAGTTTGAGGCAGCTCTGATTATAAGTGGATGGAAATTCAGAGAACAGCATATTTCTTCTTCATATGAATGGTAGCAAGTCAATTTATACAAAAGTGTATAGTGCAAAGTAAGAGGATCTTGTTTTTAAAACTGTTGCTTGAGCTGTCTCTAGCACAGAGAAATCAGAGGAATATGATTCTCAGAGGGCATATAATTCTTAGTGAACCTAGAGAAGTATTTGTTGGCAAAGCATTTGTCTCACTATGGAAAACAGTATTCAGCCTTTATGGCTGGATGATGAGTGTTCTTCTCCAAATAAGGAAAAGGACAAGATGGCATGCTCACTCATCAGCTTTGGAACTTTTCTCAAGTAGTGACACTTTCAGGAATGAGATAAGTATTTTCATTAGAAATGCTAAGACTGTCTAAATAAAAAATGTAAAAACTTTGACGAAGAATTTATATTCCATAAGGGGGGAGAAAATTACCGTTGATATGAAAATATATTTTAGATGTGACTAAACAAGAGCAAAGCAGTATATGAAGTGATATACTGCTCTTAAAGTAGGTCTATCACTAACAATTTCTATATAGGCACGGTAATTTTGGACAATATAAACACAGTGGAAATCACCAGAGAGTTTTGTTAATGCTTGGATATACTGTGACTTCTATGTAAATGTATGTTGTGGTTTGGAATTATTATGTAAATTCTCTGCCCTGCCACTAACAGCCCAGGCCCAGCAGTTAACAAAGGGGG
>JAWWEV010000095.1:39048480-39095007 GCA_035583235.1 Hafferia zeledoni | reverse complement strand
TCAGGAAAGATATTGAGGTGCTGGAGCAGGTCCAGAGAAGAGCAACAAGGCTGGTGAAGGGACTGGAGCACAAATCCAGTGAGGAAAGGCTGAGGAAGCTGGGGATGTTTAGTCTGAAGAAGAGGAGACTCAGGGAGATTTCATCACTCTAGAGCTTCCTGAAAGGATGTTTTTAGCCAGATGAGGGTTGTTCTCCTCTCCCAGGCAACCAACAGCAGAACAAGAGGGCATGGGCTTAAGCTCTGCCAGGGGAGGTTTAGGTTGGATATTAGAAAGAAATTCTTTACAGAGTAATCAGGCATTAGAATGGCCTTCCCAGGAAGGTGGTGGATTCTCCATCTCTGGAGGTTTTTGAGACTGGATGTGGCACTGAGTGCCATGATCTAGTAGTCACAGTGGGGTTGAATCAAGGATTGGACTCGATGATCTTGGAGATCTCTTCTAACCCAGTTCATTCTATGATTCTATGACAGAATAGTCCTTGGCATAGCTGACAGTATTAATTAAGTGAACTACTTTGCATCATGTCAAGGAAATGGGACATATTGTCCATCAGAACATGATCTCTCTTTTGTGAAAACCCAAAGAGAAAGTCCACATGATGTTTATAGGGGTCAAACCTTTGAGGAAATTTTCTAGAACATCTTGGCAAAGGAATTTTTTGCTGCTCATTTACAGAAGTTACAGTTTTATTGTGAACTTTTCAATATTTTGGGGACTCTCTTTAAAATTCTCAGATATTTCTGATTTATGCATTTTTATGAAATGCTGCCCTAAATCAAAATGAATGCTACTTTTCTACTCTCTTCAGTAAAAACTCTTTTTTAGTAAAGGCATTCAGGAGATGTGCATGCACCTCCTCATGTACTTATTTTTACCAAAGCGAACAACTTCTGCCTCTGAAGAATTATTATCTGACTTTTCTATGAAAAGGTTATTGTGCCAGAGGCCAAGAAAGAGACAACACTGTAGTGATTCCTGGAAAAAGACTACATCGCCAAAGTTTTCAGTGAGCATCACCAAAGGGATGCCATGACCTTTTCCTATTCTGAGGCTTTACAAGTTGGGCAGCAACTTTTGCCTTGTCTGCCAGAAACCTGTGCTGAGGGTACTTCTGCGTGTTGCAGACTGTTATTACAGATGCTGAGGAATGGGAACTCTTTTTGTGCTTGCTCTTTTTTTTTTTTCCCTCCCTTCACATTAGATTTGTAGGCCTGAAAATTGAGGAAAACTCTTAGAGAGTAAGAGACACACTTATTTCTACTGAGAAAAAAAGATGACATGACAGAAGACTATGGAAGAAATGGGTGAGAAAAAATGAGCAGAGCATGAAGCAAGAGCATGAGCTGAAGTTGTTGTATAGCTTGTTTAAGTAAGGTGTCAAATCAGCAAAGAATAACTTTGGATCTAGGTCATCTCTTTTCCACAGAGCTGCTTTATATAAAATGTTAGTTACTGTATTCAGTAAAGAATTAATCAGAAGTTGAATTCAGTGCAGAGGACTTAGGAAACTACAGTGATGATTATTTTTAAAGTTTTTATGAAATTGACTTTTATTTTTTTTGGTGCAGCACTACATTTTTGCCATAGGATGCTTTCAAAGTGGAGTGGGAGTGAGCAGTCAACCCACAGTAACAATATAAAAATATCTGAGAAGTTAAATGAAAATAAAACATAGCATTTTAAAACACTCTGCAAATCATGATTTTTAAACCTGCCATCAGAGTTTCATCCTGATTTAAAGCTCCGGGGCTTTGAAGGTTTCTCAGGGTAAGAAGTTACCAATGTAAATATCTCTTTCCTACTGTATCTATAAAGTCTATGGTTCTATATTGGCTCTTTTCTTCATAGAGTCAGAAGTTCTAATAAACAGTATTCTACACATCAGCTTGGTGGAATATGATACCTGTGTGTGATTTTCACTTCAAAATACCCACTCTAATTTCTTTTTTACTCTTTTGTTCCTGAAGGTCACATAATGCTTGTGTCGGCAATATATCATCATCACATTTTGCTTTTTGAGCCAAGTTCATGAGTAAAGTAACATAAAATATTGAATATGAGTCCCTTAGAAGCCTTCCCAGATTCCTGATTTCTCTCATCCTGGTCTAATTTGCTGGGTTTTCACTCTTTACTGTGGAAGGACTATGAAATGCCAAATATTTGATTTGATAAATACCAAATTGTTCTTATCTTCACATGGAGCTTATGTCCTGTCTCTTCCCTTCTTTACCTTTCCCTGACAATATTGTAAGTTTTTGAATTGTGTTTCGATATTTGCTATACCTACTACATTTTCATGTTCTTTTTTCACAATACTCATTCTATGCCATTGTCTATATGGTCAATTTAACTATTCTTTTTTAAAATTCATATCAAACTTTTTTTTTTTTTTCCTGGGGTGACATTCCCTATTGTCAAATTTGTTTCTAATTTCACAATAGCATTTCTCCATTTTTCCCATCTCAGCATCTTTATAATTCTCTTCCACAGTGTTATATCCACGGTGGCCTTTAATTGGTGTTGTTTTATCCTCACAGTCCTAAATATCAGCTTTCTTTGAAGTTAATTGTGTTTGGTTTTTTGTCTCATTTTTGAAGGCATGTATAATATTACTGATATCCCTTTAAATACAGTGATTCATTACATTAGGTGTGGATGCTTTTCTTGTTCAAGATTTGTATTCCAAGTAGGGCTCTCATGTTGTTTTGACTTCGGGAAATTTATTAATTCTTCACATACTGACATTTTTCCAATAGAAGCCTATTAAACCAACTTTTTATATTTTAATCTCTTTATTTAAATAAGTAAAAAAACATAGAGCTGTTTCATCTGAGCATATTTTCCATTATTTCATTCCTGCTTACCAAAAGTAGCCATCAAGTAGTTTTGTTTTTTTTTCCTTCTTTTTGTGATCCAATGTTTTTAATTCATTTTTTAAGTTCTTCTGGCTGTAATATCTAGAAAATATGGAGCCTACAATTTTTAGCAGTCTTTTGTATGTTTAAGGTACTAGTTTTCTGTAACGACACAGTTCTTGCCAGTAATTCCCTCTTCAATAATACTGAGATCTTTGGCTATATCCAAGTGGAACTGTAGTTTTGATTGGCAGACTTCTTTTACAGTCTCATTAGTATCTTGTTTTTCAAGAAATATTTCCCAAAGTAATTTTTCTTACAAATAATTTTGTAAATATATGAATATATATCCAACAGTTATATTTCCTCACATTACTTGTATTCAGAAGTGGGTTTGTGTTTGTCTTACAATTAGATCTATGTCTTATAAATGTCACTGTAGTCTGCTTAGTGTGTTGATCAGTTTTCTTACATAATTCTATAAAAATCTTGCTTATTTCTCATTGACTTCATTAATTTTCTAAGCCAAGTTTGTATCTTTTTGACCCTCTGTATTTCCTGCTTTATTCTTGCACTCTGCTGCTTGGTGTCTTCTATCATTTTTGTGTTTTCTCCCGTTTTCAGTGGGGTTTTAAAATCTGGGTTTGTATTGTGTTTTACCTGACTTTTTATCTTCTGTGTTTCAGAGTTACAAAAATAAGCCTTTCTTCTCTCTGTATGTTGAAGTCTCCTCAGCTTCCTACTTGCCCTGACCTGAGAAAGCTGTTAGTTTACATTTTTGGCCTACATATATTGAGAATCCTTTTTTTCGTTTCTGCCTTCTGATATTGGGGTAAGAGTAGATTTACTTTTGCAGCGGTCAGAGGAGGTAGAGACAACTCAGGCTGCAGTTTGATCAGAAGGCTCACCAAAGACAAAGGACTTTATTTTTAGTTACAGCTTCACTTTTATCTACTCCTGTATATAACATGCCTGCACACTATTAGTTAGTTATAGTTCACCCAACATACATGGAAAGATTCTACTGGTTAGAAGGTGCTCCACATTCTACAGATAGCTCTCTGGTCCTTAAGGGTGCATTCTTTAATTACTTCAGACCTTAGGACATACACACACACACTGTCACCCCCACAATTCCCCCTCTGTGTAATTGTGCCACAAAATGGCTACAGCAGTCTTCTACAGGGCCCTTGCAGAAGACCAACTGAGCTTGGTATTATTAGCAGCACATCTATCATGATCACCAAAATCAACAACCCAGTCTTCACCATCGATAAAAATTATTCAGTTGTAGTCCATTTATAGTCCATCTTTGAAGCAATTTGTTTAGCTACCTTCATCTACCATTCATCCATCATTCTCTGTCTCACTCTCAATTTTCTGACAGCTAAAGGCGGTCTACTGTAATAGTTCATTATTTTTGTCATAATGTAATTCAGTTCTTCTAATAAGCAAAAAAATTCCACGATAAATCACCTCAAGGTCTGTTTGTTTGAAACTTCTTCCCCAGCATAGCAGATTTATAATTTATGTGGAAACATCATTCAGAAGGATGGCTTAGGTGGAAAACTGACAACGTTCCAGCAGTTATCTAGTTATTAGGCATTTGGACTAGATGATCAGTATCAGTCCTTTCCAACAGAATTATTGTATTCTGTTCTGTTCCCTTCTAATCCTTTTAAAATATTTTGTTACTGATTTAAAATCAGATTTTTTTCTATTTTCCATATAAAATATATGTATTTGTGGAACAGGTTTCAAGTATTTCAGTTCTCCAGAAGGTTCCTTCTTGTATTGCCTCTGATGGCTATGTACTTCAATTGTCTGGTTCTTTAGCTAGTGCTGGGCTATTGCACAGACACTCACAGGCAGAAAATTCGTTTAAAAAAAAAAAAAAGGCACCCAATTTTTTGGGATCATCACATTGGATAGAATTCTTTTGAATTCTTTCAAGGCGGGAGGATTATTGTCCAAATCATGGTATTGAGATTCCTTGCTGTCTTCAATAGGATCAGGTCAAACTCTGAACCACATTTTACACTCAGATGGTCCTTTGTGACCACTGCATAACGTGCATGATCTTTCATTGTTGCTTAGCTTTACTTACTTACAAAGTGTCCCCTGACCATATTAACGATGTGAAAAAGACTTGTATGTGATCATGTCTGCATTTGTGGAAAAAGTTCATACTGAATATTTATGACTGTCATATTTCTGCACTCTTTATTCAGTTCTGCAGAGGAATCTTCTAGGGGATATCTGGAAGGAAAGGTGGGATTTCTTCACCCAGGACATTAATCACTATATGGATACATACAAATGGCTAAATGCATTTTTACCACTTTTCAGGAAGTGTTGAGGGATTTCTTACAGAAAATGGACATGTGAACGATCTAGAATGTATGGACTCTGTGAAATTAAAGCAGCTACCAGCAAAGCCAAAGCTGCTGTTGAATGGTAAAGGAGAAATTACTCCCCGGGAGTTCACATGAACTCCCCAGAACTTTCTCATAAGAACTCTTTAAGCTTCTCACAGAACTCCAGAGATTGACCTGGGAACAGCCAGGATGTTTCATCAAAACACTGGACTTGTGAGATATGGAATACAACCAATTAGAAATGTAGCTTAATGGTGTGAGATTCACTATATCCAACTAGCACATAGCTGTAACCTTAAATAAACCATTTGCAGTGTATCAATAAATAGCATTCTACCTTAAATCACATTGATTGTCATGTGGTCTCCATTTGTTCCTCTGCAATAAATCCCCTTTAAGGAAGCATCTTCAAGACAATCCATAATTTCCACATGGATGAAGTAGTCACACATTTTGTTCTGAAAATGGGTAGAATGACTTGGAAGTCCCCTTCTTTTATGAACAACTCACTGTTCCCAATCAATCCATTTTCACATTGATGCAGATGGCTGCCTGGGGAGTTCCTGGATCATGTAGGGATTTCATGACTTAAGTTCACTGGGTGTGCACAAAGGCCCATCTGTGATACTACAGTAGACCACATTTATACCTGTAGGACACACTCAAAGTATTTTCCTTTCAAACTTAATTGACTTTTCCCTAGTTTATTTTTGTTCCAAAAAAATCTTTAGTTCGATCTTCACTAGAATATCTGTCATGAGAATAAGGGACAAAGGGCTTATGTTGAAATGAGAAATCCATACCTTTTCTATGAAAAGGGGAGCTAACCAGCCATTTCCTATCATTATGTTTCCAGTATCTACTCCACTTCTTTTGTGTTACCTTTTTTTCCTGAATTACTAGTCCTTTTTCTGAAGAACTGATGTTACCCCTTTCTGCAGGCTTTATGCTTCATTTTACAGTGTACCACTGCTCAAAAAGTGGATTGCTACTTGTGAGGCTGGAGACTTTGTTTTAGTTATATTCCTTAAGCTTTCACCTGCATGTCTTAATACTTTGTTATTACTTTGTTTAATGGCCCTTGTCTCATTGAGGCTGGATGTCAGCCATACCAGTGACCCACTGCAGTTCTCTCTAATCTCCTCCTTTCCTGTGTCTTTCTGTGTGGAAGACAGAAGTAACAGCTACAGGATGCTTTCATGTATGTGGCCAATTCTCCTGAGTAAAGGCTGTAGATTTTGCAGCTGTAATTCCTTAGTGGAAGCAGATGAACCGCAACCTACTGCCGAGAGCCACTTTGGGTTACATCATCCCGCTAGTCACCACCCACTGCTCCAGCCAGCCAGCCTGAGGGATGTGGGGAACAGGCGGCCTTTAATTGACACCTCATGAATTAACAGCTAGGGGCTGCTCAAGATGAGCGCAGTTGGCATTTCTTCCTCCTTGGAGACTCAGTGTTTGAGATCCACATGGCAGAAGTTCAGGGGAAAGAGAATGGATTACAACAAGCATCTCCTTGCTGTTTTAAAATGTGTTGTCCTTCTGGCAACAGTGCTTTTCTGTTTTGTGTTTTTCCTTTCTGGGCTACTAGGTTAGTATATTACCTAAAGAGATAACCCTTTCCATGCAGAATGCTTGAGGGAAAGTGTTGAAAATTAATTCCCATTCTTCTCACGTATCTCCTTTTGGTTCTTACTAAAAGATGACTGCATGTTTCTGTTTCTTATCATCCATATTTTGCACTTCAGCTGTCAAAAGGAGTGATGTGCACTGTAGTGAGCAAATTCTTCTCTCTGTCTTGCTGAGTTGAGTTCTGATTCTATGATGTGATCTGTCAAGCTGGCCCCAGAACGTGGTTTTACTTTCTGTTTAGAAATTGAATGATGAATCAAACAAGAAGTAGCTAAACAATGGCTTGCTGTTCAATGTCAGATCAGAAAACCTTGTTAATTCCTTGCAAATAAAGTAGTATTCAATGCAGTGAGACAAAAACTGTTGAAAAGTCAAGGCATTGATCCTTAATTACAGCTAAGCTGATATAATGACCCCTTAATGCACAAGCAAAGAAATTCTCCAGAGCAGAAGATTTTTTAACCTGAAGCAAGGTCTCTCAAAATTTTGTAGCATCAATGTGCTACGTAGAGTGAAGGATAAGGAAGCAGAGTTAGACAGGAAGGATAATTACATATAATTGGTAGCCTAGTTGGTTTCACATAAATTACTTTCTACAAGAGATGCTTCATGTTAGTAAAACTGTATTTAATATTTTAATCCAACTTTACAATTTGCTATTCCACAGAGGTATTTATGGCTGTGAGAAGAAATAAGGGGTTTAAAAATTTGAAATTTTACTGAAAGGCATCAAATCCAACATGTTCTTATTTGAAAGGTGACAGAAGCATCTAGGTTGTGCCTTTATAAAGTGATGCAAGTACTTAATAATCTGTGTTCATTTGTTTTGAAGTATCATAAATGAAGATCTATCCACCTAGTTTACTTTTTAAAATTACTACCAAAGTGGATATTTTCAAATTTTAGCTAGTAGTAACTACTTCCATTACTTCATTTCCTAATTTTTTTTGTAGAATTACATTTGCAAATTAAATAGGAAAAGGAAATTCCTGGATTAGTAGATCTTTTTTTCAAAATTCGAAAGTGCAACTACTGATGCAAAACATGAAATGTGATAGCTTGAAATAAAATAAGTGGATTTAGTTTATATTGGCTTCAATATTTGTTCAACCACATTAATTGCAGTTTTCTGTGTATTAGATAGTCTTAGGAGTTAATTAAATAAGCCTATTTCTGGAAGAAAATTAAAATAGTACTGAAGATAATAATAATGCAGCTGTTATCTGTATTTGTATGCAGCAAAGAGCTGCATGGTCCTCATTCAGTGAGCCCTGGCTGAGTATGTTGATATGGGTAAGGAGAAAATCCTGGAAGATAAGAACTCTTAGTTTGCCTAAATCCCTTAAGGATTTAGAATCTGCAAAATTAAAGTAGGAATTGCTTGAAAATTTAATGTAGACTGCTAGTATTTCCTGCTCTTTCTCAATCTGGGATGACTCTAAGGGCAGTTGGTCTGTCTTAATGGAGTTTTAGCAGTTTCTTCTCCTGGGATAAATGAAACTGGTGGGAAAAGCAAGAAACTAGATATCTGAGCAACTTCAAAACCATTTGTGGTTTTTGTTTTAGAAATATGAAGCTTTTTGTAGGTGGAGGCACACATTTATTTTTCTGAAGCAATTTACAAGTCCATAAAAAGTTCATCAAACCAGTGACCATTAGTTGTTCCCTTCTTAGCTGCATATTATTAAGTTATATAAGTGATACAGTAATACAGTTAAAATTATTTGAATAAAACTGAAGTGATCCATTTTCTCGAGAACTAAACATTAAACAGTTGAATAATCTTTAAAACCTTTTCGGTTGTCACATGAATAAATATAGCAGCTCTGGAACTGGGTCACTGTCAGGCAAGAGAGAAGTAGGGAAATCCATTTAATGGAACAGTACAACTGGGAACCGAGTTCTTGTTGGAAAACACCTGTTATTTCAATAATATGAGTATACTCACATTTCCCATTTTACAGAATTAAAGTTATAGTAAGGGAGCCCTCTTTAGTCCTGCAAAATCCTGGAAGAGCACTTACAGATGGCTGAGATTGTGTAATAGCTGGGAAAATACATACAGTAGAGAGGACTTACAATTAACTGAGAGAAGTCAAGTGATGATTTCCCTGGTTCATGATATCCTCTAAATTCCTGCTATAGTTTGGATCTGCATATTTCATAAAAACATATTTTACAGATTATAAGGAGCTGCTTTTAATATTCCTGTGCTGGATAAGATGTCTGAAGCATGCCAAAATTTTTTTTTATTATTATTGTCCTTAAATAATCCTTTTCTAATGTTTGCCAAAATGTTTTGAGCTTAGTTCTTCAAAATAAATAATAAAGGAAAGTAATATAAAATAAACTGTACATTTTAGGTGTCCTCTTGTATCCGATTAAAATTATTACCTGAAGAAGAAAAACTATGTCTGAAGCAAAGCACTTTCAAGGCCTTGTGTCTAGTGAAAGAGAGAGTGTTTTACCACTTTTTCTCAAATAAATGGAACTTAGATGCTGAGGTACATTTAGCAGAAGAGTACGTGCCCCAGAATAGGTGTTCAAAAATAAATATTTTTTTTCTTCTGTGTGAATTCATTTTCTTACATATGAAAATTGAACTTTGAATATACTGTGATGCAATGCACTCTATTAGAGATTTGAGACAGAGATCTTTCCTTCACTGCTTATAATGGCCTGGATCTGGGCTTCTGGACAGGAAGCAATGTCATGTTTTGCATAATGTTGTGTCACATTGATAGCTGTCTTCAGAAGGTCAATAGCTGAACGTAAACAAACAAACTTGGAAAACAATGTACTCCTCCTGTTAATAGATTACATTCTTTCAGTTTAAAACTCAAATTTGAAAATCCAGGAGCTTTATCCAATTCTGTTTAATGATGGAGTCTTCCAGAACTTCATGGTGAAGATCATGATTTCAGTACTATATTGCATTCTTCGAAGAGAATCTATATAAAACTTTATTTCTTAATAAAGTCAATCTAGTTTCTGCTTCCTTGTTTAGATAATGCAACTTTAAAACCCAAACTTACCTCTCTTATGTTCAGGTTTTGGTTTTTTTACACTTATACTCTTTTTTTTTTCTTTTTTTGGGGGGGCGGGGATGGAGGTTTTCTTATGTTAGTCTTTTACTCTTATATTCTTTCTTTTTTTTAAATAGGATGCTTGGAAAGACTCATTTTCAAATTCCTTGAAGGCAAACAGGCCTCCAGAGGAGCATCATGGCAGGCATTTGGGAGATTACTGAGAGTCTGCTTGTTTCTCTGCTCTGTCTACCTCTGTGCAGACTGTCTTGGCTGCTGGCTTCTGCCCTGTCTATGCCTCAGCCTTAAATACAGGCAGTAATGTAGCATGCAATTTGACATAGTTTGTTATCTGTTCTGGAAGATATTTCAGGTCAGTGACAAGGTACATTGATAAATGAACATTCTGAACCTTGCAGAATGATTTCTGAAGCTGCTACTCACTCCTTTTTCTTACATGGCATGTGCTGATTCTGGCAATTTAAAAACTGATGCATCCTCTGAATAATTACAGTTGAGTTAACCATTCTGTACCTGTTGATGGTCAGTCATGTGAGGCAGTGAAAGAAGTAGAAAATGAGTTCTTCAGACCTTACCTTTTGGTTTTCCATAATTTTGTGTGATAGAAATCCATGTGTCTGCTTTGAAGTATTTTGAGCAACAGTATTGTTTGGCATGTTTTGGAAAGCAAATCTGTCTTGATTTTGGACACAATCTTGCTCAAACCACAGTAGTTTGTTTGTTTAGGGTTTTTTTTGAAAAAAATAACTTTCGTGAAGAACAGAAACCATACTCATCTAAGTCTGTCTTGTTAATTCAGTAAATGAGAAACTAGAAATAGAATTCCAGCTCTTGGTCATGAACTTAAGTGCATTTTGTGTTAACTACAGCCATATAGAAGGTTCTAAATCAGCAGGAATTGTATAACTGGTTTGTTTGCTTTTGTGGGAGTCCACCTTTTTTATCCCCACAGTCTACTTTACTTTTTTTTTCTTGTTCTTTCTCCACTTCCCTCTCCTGCCACCTTTTTTTTTTTTTTTTTTTTTTTGGCCGTGGTTGCTTGGCAGCAGGGTAATTGCTGTGGTTTTGTGCATTCTGCATTTTTGCCACTCCATTTAATGGAGCCATATTGGCTTTCTCTCTTGTTGGTACACAGTGGGTCAAGTGTAGGCGTGTGCATGCTTTACAAGTTTATCCCCATCTTTGCTAATGTCTGTCCAAGATTTTAGCAGCTGGTGGTTTTGTTTGAGGGACACTTCATGCTGTAATTCTTGAGTGCAAATCACTTTTTGTTTCTTTTGTTCATTTATAATGAGAGACTGAAATGGAGCTTAAATAATTCCTTCAATGAGTACATTAACCAGACTCTGCTATTGTGGCTGTTTAAGAACTGAAAATAATTAGCACAAAGCGACTTTTCCTTCACAAAGCTCTAAAAGAAGTCAAGACTTTACCATTGAGGTAGTCATGAATTCAGTCTCTGTGGAAAGGCAGGGTGGAAAGAGAAAAAGATTAAATATATATCAAGACTATCAAAAAGATTTCTGGTGGGAACATTTCACTGTTGAATAAAACATTCCCTTGGGAAGTCAATTGCTATTTGGGTTTGTACTTTAAGGCACCATGTAAGTAGCTTCAGAGAAGCCAAACAAGAGCCCCCTTCTCTCTTTAAAACCTACAAAACCACTACAAACAGTAGCTAGTTTCCTAAGAGACTGGCTGTGAATTCAGAAACAATAATTTCATCACTGTTTTGAAAGACTGAAATTGGAAAGCAATATTCTTGATATTCAGGTCTCAGGGAAAATTTGTTTTCCTCACGAGTAAAGATTTTTTGGTGATTTGTTTGTTTCTGTCATATAACTTTCCTTCCTAGGACGTGCAATTGTATTTTAAGCTGTCAGAAGAAGATATTGCAGCAATGAATAATGTTGGCTTAGAATTGATTTAATTTGTAAATCTAGGCAACCCTTTCTTCCATCTAAAAGACGGCAAGCAGAGAATCAAAGACATAAAGTCTAAGGGCTATAAGGCAAGAATGAGCTATTAACTATCCATGCAAAGAAAAGCTCAGAAACTAGTCTCTAAATGTTACCTTAAAAAAACCCAAACATCTGCATGAACAAAGAGAACTTCCCTTCTATCTTTATGTCTAGAAAAGATACAAAGAAATATGCTGATAGTAGTTGGCTTAGGCCTAGGACGGTCTTTTCTACCTTCAGCAGAGGTGTTGAACCTCTGTGAAGAATAATAAAGAATCAAAGGTGAAGAACACAGTTGATATGCTGAGAATCTGATTACTTTCTTAAAAGGTCTCTGCTCACTGTAACTGCATAAGAGTCACCTGAGTTCTCTCCTGCTTTCCCAGATGGTGTTGAATATTTTCCATATAGTGACACCACTCCAGCAGGTGACTTTTCATCGTGCCAGTAATGGGGGGGACTCATGAGAAAGCTATCTACACTGACATGAGCACACTTGTAATTGGGCTGTGGGGTCACTGGGAGCTTAATGCCATCACCTGTGGCAGATTTATTCTAATAGCCCAGAGTTCCCTTAAAATTTATAACAGTGGCCTGGAAATTAAACAAATCATCTTGTCTGACCACATAAAAATGGAATTAAAAAATAAAAGTTTTATTGCTTTGTCCTCGTTTTGGCAATAAAACCATTTGTTTGAACTGAATATGAAGAGAATTACATTTTATAGAATGGAAGGGAGTCTTCATGGGGAGAGCAATCATCTTCACAGCTCTGGAGTTCAGTCCGTGAGACAGACATTACAGAAAAAAATCCAAGCTGGAGCTATTACTACCTCTGCCTAAAATCCAGTTTTTTACTTTGGAGTCTACCTTATTTCTCACATGGATTCTTCTGGTCTTTGGTTTAAAGGAAGGGTTGACTTCATGACAGTAAACACTTCTGTACAGGTTTAAAGGAAACCGAAGTGTCTACCAAGACTAGGTGAGGGGACTCCTCCTCAGTAACAACTTCAGCTCTTACTAAATTTTAAAAAGAACTTTAATTAGAAAATGTATATAAGAAAGATATCTGTGCTTAACTAGTATATATATACACACACACACATACATATATATATATACATGTATGTATACATATATACACATATATATACCTATATACATACACACACACACACACACACACACACACACATACACACATATATAAAACTATAAACAGATCAGAGCAAACTACTCCTCCAGCTCCAAAAACGCCCCAAAAACTTGTTTCCCCCGGTGCAATTATATTTACCGACAGCAGGTGGCAGTGACACACCTCGGCTGCCACAAGGTCAGTTCTGTCTGCCCAGCGAGGCACGGACCAGAGGTAGAAAAAGGTGTGGCCTTATGACTAACGTGGGGGCAGGATGGAACCTCCACCATGAGAAGAGCAGACTCTCTCTCTTCTTGTCTTTTGTTCAAAGAACGAAACGCTGGAAGTTGAGGAGTGGTGGTAGTTCCCAGAGATCTCCTTGCAGCCAAAGTTGGTCCCCAGACTGAAGCAGCTGTGAGAGTCTCTCGTTGTCTTGCGCTCTCTCTCAATCTCTCTCTCTTTTGCTCTGTCTTGCTCTCAAGCTCAGAAGGAGCTCTCACCAGCTCAGCTAAACGGGGTCTTCTAGTCACAGCAGCTGCCAGAAAGCAAATGAGGCCACTACATAGAAAGTCTCTCCCCCCCCCAGGGGCTGAGAGGGTCTGTTACTGACCTCCACCCCACCATTAAGTTCTAGGTCATCAACCACACCTTTGTTCTTGGTCCTGACACTTCAACTCCCAAAACTTGTGTGTTGTAGGAAGAGAAAATTCTCTGAAAGACCGCCCCCTTCCTCCCCCCCGCCCCGGCTTCTTTGTTTGAACCTTTAACAATTTCAGATTGTTAAGCCTACTACAAATGCATTGACACAGTATCTCTGATTACTGGATCTGCATATTTCTCCATGGGGACCTAGAAAATTCATTTTGAAAGTAGTGAACATTTCTGAAACTTGTAATAAGGAAACATAGCATGAGAGAGAATCATTTGGAGAATCGTTTAGAGAATCATGTCCTTAGTTAAAAAGGTTAGTATCTCATTTTGGATGCATTTATATTAAAAATGTAGTTTGCTTATACCCCAGAAATTTCCAGAAGGCAACATGAAGAATAGATTAAAATTGTGCATAGTTATCTGGTTCTCCATAGAGGAATGAAAATTGTTCAGAATGATTAACAGTGGCAAGATCAGGCTATAAGGTCTTCATATTTTAAATTTTTACATGAATTGTGTTAAGGGCAAACAGCTTTCAGAATTTAGATTTGGAGGTAGACTATAATTGCTTCCGAATTTGGGATTTGGTATTGGACTTTTACCCCTCTCTATCCACCTTTCTTCTGATTCCATTTTGGAGAATAAAGAAAAAGAAAATTTGGATCAACACTGTCCAACAAAACTGTGGCACATTAAAGGTAATGGTTAATAGTTTTCTTATTTCATAACTCCCTATGAGATTTTGTTACTCATTTTCTTGAGGCACTAGTGGTGTGAATCAAGTTTATTCAGCAACTAGCAGCTTTTTGGACACAGCTGTGAGTCTTCTGGGATATTTTTCCTTCTTACATGACTGGCAGGGCTGAAGTATGCTGTAAAACTCTTGACACCCATGTGAAAGTGTGGCACTCTTTCTCTTGGGAGTTTGCAGGCAATACCGTGGAATGTTGTTGTTAAGTTTTGTTGAGAGTGTTTCAGAGGTGAAATACCTGCATAAGTTGCTATGATGTTTAGAGTGGAGTTTAGACTAAAAAAAAAAATAGTAATTTTCAATAACTTGGTTTATTAAAAATTTACATTCCTCATCCCTCATTATAAATGTCACTGCTACTTTTCTGTTATTTAATACCTTAAATTCTGTCCCATGCTTCATGTTCTAATTTGTTTCTGTCAAGAAAATGAAGAGATTTATGCCTAGGAATGCTACTAGTTAGGGGAAGTAATCCTTCTTATCATTGTCAAAACACTCTGGGCTTCTTGGGAAAAAGAACTTAATTTTTAAAAATAATTTTGTCAGAAGTGTTTTTAATAAACCAGTACAATCTTTTTGCCTCAAGTTTTGATGTTGGCGATAATTTTCTGTATGCTTTGGGCTTTGAACGTCCAAAATAAAAAAAAGCTTCAATTGAGCAACTGCCACCCTAAAACTACTCTGGGATGTGCCTAAATAGTTAATTATAAATACTTGAGACCACATTTGATATTTCTGTTTGTCAGTGAGATACTTTGAAATTCCTCATCCTCTGTGCTGAGAATGGTGATATTGAAGGTACTGTGATTATCTGCATCAGATTGCCTGCTTGTGTTTTTATTTCTGTGCCTCACTGAATTCAGCAGAATATCACAATTACACTTTGTTAACAAGTAACAGAATTATTAGTAGTTTATTTTATCGCTGGTCACAGGAAAAGTAATGAAGCCACTTGCGGAGTGGGACAGTAAGCAAATGCAAGAAAACTTTGTGTTGGCTAGGATTCATCCTTTCACCCTCTAGTTTGTGTTAAGTCTTTTATTTTCTAATTCTGTATTTGTCAGCCTGATTTGTCAAAGATTTCTGCAACATGGACTCACACCACTGGATTTAATGGAACTACTGATGTTTTGCATTAGGAGAGATAGAAATTGAGATAAAATGAGAAAACCATCATTGTTTAAGTATTTTCTGGAATTTTGATTCATATCAGTTTCATAAAAGGCTCCTTTGCAGTGTCACTTGTGCATCTGAATACCCAGATAATTTCCTTATGCTGAGAAACTTTAATGCCCTGCTGTTGATCTTCATTTCTATTAGTGAAACTACATAAACAATGCTGTTTGCAGGTTCTTGGAAAGCCACAGGTTGCTGTGGTTGATTGCTGCTGCTAAGGGTCAGATTTCTGCCAGGCTACTCTTCTTCATATGGTTTGCTCACTCCTTAAAAAGGGTTACACTGTCTTATTTTTGGAGATTGTTTTCTAAGCTTGTCTCATCATGAACTGAAGGAAGACAGATGAGAGATGTGGTGGTTGTGTTATAATGAAAATAGGTTTTCTGAGGGAATTAAATGGTCATATATATGTAGCCAAGACTTTAAGGAAGCTTGAAAAATGGGTAACAGTCTTTCAGGATATTATTCCAATTTAGTGACACTCATGTTTAATGGATTTATTCCAGCTCTCTAAGTAAGGATGGCCATTCTACTAGGACTAAGTTTCATCAAACAGCATATACATTAAAGGGAACCAAGGGGGAAGTACTACTTAAAGTGGAAAACTGTATTATAAAAATCAAGAGGAAAATAAACTTTTTTGGATAACTGCATTCTTTTCAATTATCTTCTTTTTTCCAAGACTTTATTGTTCAGATTTACTAAATGAAAAGAAAAATAAATAATTCTTTCATTACTGCTTTTCTGCTTTTTTTTCCCTCATCTTCTTTCATTCTCAGTATCCCAATGTTTTTTTGAAACTATCTTGCTCTGTCTGTTCTTTCTTCATGGTGCCTCTGTCATCTATTTCCTTGCTATGTAATTAGCAGTAGTCAAAGAATTGATGTTGATATGGGAAACAGTTAAGTTTTAAGGGTTAGCAATACTTTATTGAGATTATTGATCCTGCATATGCATTCTTTATCAATAGATTTCATTTATTTTGAAAACCAGACAGAAATTGTAATAACAGGGAGCTGACTGCTCTTATAAAGAAAAAGAATTTTCAGAATCTGAGTGTATTTGTGTAGCAACAAAATAAGCGAAGTAGGAAGGTAAATCATTGGTGAGGAAGTGACTCTTTACAGTGTTTGTAATTTGACTTGTGAAATTAAATTTGCTGATCATGAGTGTTTAAAATTACAAATAGACACTATTACTTTAAAGTAAAATAAAAGTACAGATTTGCTTTCTTGAAATAACTTTTACTGTTGGAGCACTTTTGCCAATCTTGGGTTGAAACATTTTTATGTCATTTCAGCAAAGTTTTCATTTGTAAGATAATGATTTGTCCAAAACTAATACATGTCAGTAGCAGGGCTTCTTTTTCTTTGGGGCGCATGTATGTTTCTTCCTTGGACACCACTGAGGATTCTTTGTTACTATATCTCAGTAATGTCAGTGTAATATCAGTGAGTGTATCTCCCAATGTTATCCACAAGACGGAAAGCTAAGTAAAAATTTAAAACCCCTACTCTTGTAAAATTGTTTACGTTACTAAATTATTTCTTGGTTTTTGTTTTTGTTTTGTTTTGTTTTAATTTAGCTTAAAATTTACAGAAGATATCTCAAAGCAACCAAAAGAATTAGATGCCCTGTGTTTTACTGCTAGAGGCAAGAATCTTACATTGAAAAAGCCTGTTATAATAACTAACATAAAGTTTGGATTGAGGGACTTAATTCTTACCATTACTCACCTCATATGAAGATATTCCCATCCCCCTGTATAACTTTTTAGTCAGCCCATTATAGTTGCACTAGCTTTACAGCAGCTCTGATCTCAGTTCCCAGCTGGCAGGGAGGATTGCCTCCTCCCAACTCACTTGTAGGGAGTGGAAAGGCAAATTTGTAGTTCATCCTCCCTCTGGATACTACACATCATGCTACTCCCAGGCTCTTCTTTGAACTTCTCAGCCATGATAAGTATATATAGCATAAAGATGGCATCTGGCTATAAAAAAGGATGAATAGAAGAAATAGTTACAATAAAATCAGCAGAGAATGAACTTTCTTCTTATTTCCAAAACCTATAAAAATGTCATAACTGTACCTAGGACACTTTGATAGTCATTGGTTAGTCTATTACTCAAAACATAACTTCTTTCTTGAGTAGCCTATATATGCTCCTAAAAACAATGGTTATAAAGTGAGTTGAAATTACTCTGAATGCATGTACTGTTACAACACAGTCTGTGATGTGTACATGGAAGTATGCTAGCCAAACTACTTACAAATAATTTTTTTCTGTCTGTTAGAAGTTTTAAGCTCTAACTTCTTATTATCATTAAAATAATGATCAGTCAAAATTCTGTTTCATAAAGTAAAAATACAATTTAAATATTAATTCATTTCACAAAAGAGTTTTTAACCATTAACTGTCTTATAGGTCATAGCTGTAAAAAACATCATAGAAGCTTCTTTCAGAACAAAATCTTGTGTAAATGGCAGTTATTCACTAATGTACTGACATTCTTTAAATGCATGTCAGTGTTCTAATTGATGGCAGTGCTGTCTGGCTAGAATGAGTGTAGTAATGGAAGATAAAGGACCATTCATGGGCATTTTAGCCTTCCAGTCATGTTTATCTGGATATTATGATTGTGTCTATGACAGAATTAAAATTGTACATTTCCTAAAACTGTGCTTTCCTTCTAGGTTTTTGGAGACCAAAATCAAGGAGCAGTTTTCCTACGTGAATTTACATTGATTCGGAGAGAAAGTCTTCATGATGATTTCCTATCTGATTTGCTGAATAACTACAAAACAGACGATCTGGTAGGAATCTCCTATTATTCCATAATATTTGATAAAAGATGATTGTTGAGATACAGATTTTTGTGGTAGGTGTTTCATTCTGCCTATTAATTTATGGAGAGTAACAAAATTAGATTTTTTAACTACATAAAAATGTCACCCTAAAAACACTGTAAATTCCATGTAAATAAAGACTTGTTCATGGAATGGATGTCACATGCATATGAAGTTTCATTATTTTAAGGACAAACTTTTTCAAAAGAAGCACAGGTTGGTCTTTTGCTTTCTAATGGAAAGCAAATCAATGGAAATTCTTATCCAGAATTTTGACAGTCTAATTTCCTACTGTGGTTTGCTTTGCACATGGAGAGGGAGATTATTTTTTTATTAAATATTAATAAATATTTATGGGTTATGTAAAAAATGAATGATGCTTTGAAAGGAATAATTTTATTAAATGCATGCAGTTGAAAGGAATAATTTTATCAAATACACACAATAATGTAGCAAATAGGGAAAACAGATTTAAGAAAGATATATTTTTGTTCTTGTCTATATGGCTGTCAAAGTATTTATTTCAGGTCTGAAGGATTTAATATTGTCTAGCATCTGACATTTTTGAAGAAAAGAATACAGAAGTAAATAACTTGGGAGGCTTGCTTAATCATGCTTTAATATGAAATAAAACAAGCCAGCTGATTTTAAACTACAGCAAAATTATGCTACAAAGGTTAGTAAGGGACTTGAGCATCTCTCTTATGAAGAAAGGCTGAATGAGCTGGGCTTGTTCTGTCTCAGGAAGACAAAACTGAGAGGGGACCTCATCAACATATACGAGTATCGGAAGGGATGGTATCAAGAAGATGGTGCCAGGCTCTTCTCCGTGCTGCTGAGAAACAGGACAAGAGGCAGTGGACAAAACTGAAGCACAGGAAGTTCCACCTGAACATGGGGAAGAACTTTCTTGCTGTATGGGTGACTGAGCGCTGGGAGCAGATTGGCCAAAGAGGCTGTGGTTTCTCCCTCACTGGAGCTACTCAAGAACTGTCTGGTCACAATCTTGTGCCATTTACTAGGATGACCCTGCTTGAGCAGGGAGGTTGGGCACAATGACCCACTGTGACTTCCAATCTTACACATTCTGTGATTCTGTAAATTTTTAGGTTTGATATTTTCAAGGCCTGATGCATCTTGATGTCCAGCAGCTTGTGCTTTAACGGCAGTGGTGGTGCATTAGCATCAGATAGTACCGTGAATTGGTGATATATTTTAGGGATTAAGTACTCTATAGGATTCAGTTTTTATTTAGTCTATACAATAGAGTATTACCTTTTCTTTCCTATCCAATAGGATTGGGCAAGAAAAGAAAGTTATTCTAGAAATTTGTGTTTGTATAGCTTTTCTTAGTGCCTTTTTAATAAAGTTTTAACTTTATTAGGTTACTTGGTGCATAAGTGAATGTTACCAAATATCATTGGTGGGGCCATGTAGAGCTAGGACTTCAGAAGAATGGGGTGGATGTCTTTTGATAAATGTTGTTGCTCAGGTCAAAGCAACCAGAAGACTTGAAATAACTTTCCTGTATTTTGCTTGAAATATTTTAAATATATGTGACTTGTTCACTCTGTGCTATGCAGACTATTTCAAAGACAAGCACTAATTTCAACAGGGGCCTATTTCTAGCGCTTCTTCAAAATTTGTGTTTCTTAAATATTAGTGCATTTGTTTTCCAAAATTTCTGTTGCCTATACAGGATATCGTTCCAATTTTATTGGTGTAGATTCAAAGGCTCATAGACATTAAGGTCAAAAGTATCTACTTTGAGACACAAAGATGCATTTTTTTTCAATTCACCTCATGTGACACAGCATTAAGTTAAGAGGGGAACTAGTGACCTCAAATGCAGTCCTAACTGCTCATCATCTTTGTCTGGCAAGCTGAAGATAACCGGTAACGCAGCTACAAAATTAAGTACATGATTACTAAGGTATCAGACAAAATGCTAGAAGTGGCTTGACTAGTCACACAAACATTGTTATAGAAGCAGATACAAAATATAGTTTTCAAGAAAAGAAAGCACGGACTGTATTTCAGGGCCAATCTTTCTCAATTCATACGACCAACACTTTCTTTCCTGTAATTTCTGCTGAGATAATGGTGTATCTAATGAGGAAAACCTACTGAAAAACTCTATTTCTAGCAAATGAGACACAGAGAAAACAGCCTCTTTTATCATAGCTCCTCAATAAATCTCCCAGTTTGGTTCTTTTTCAAAGTCCTGTGACTTATGTAGGGTAGGCTTTTCTGTTTGCAACTATTCAAAAGCTGTGTACACCCAGAGCCTCAGTGAAAGTTTGGCAGGTGTCTTAAGTATCATTTATAAAGTCTTTAAGCTTTCTGTTTCACCTTGATGCTGCCATGAGCTGATTTGATGCTTTCTGGGAAAATTCAGGCTGCTGATACATATTTTTAAGTTACTGTCTGAGGAATGTGCCTTCAACTTTTCAAAAACCCCCTCATATTTGACTATTTTTGTTGGTAGCTGAGAGCATTCAAAAAGGTTGATTCAGTTCTGATATTGAAAAGTGATATCCCCATAACTCCTTAACTACTTGGGATAAGAGATGCATTTCCAAGGGTGCCAGATAAGTCTTTTATAGTATAAATGAGAGGATGACCACAATCAGTAAGCAGATTTACATAGCTTTCTGGGCCTATGCATTAAAAGCTGTTTGGCAATGATGTTGAAGTAACACCTTGCAATTCTCAGCAAAAGTTGGTGAGATTGGAAGAATTTTTGTTTTCTTGTAACCAGTTAGTACAGCAAATATGCTTAATGAGAAAATTCAATACCTGCTTGTAAGGCAGTTTTAAGCAATTGTTTGCAGGATTGTGTGTTTAAAAGTACAAAATAGCCAAAATATCTTAGATTGTGATGGTTAATGTCCAGTGAAAAATACAAAGCAGTATGTAACCTTTTTTTACTGTATCATAGTGGATGCCGTATTTCTACAACAGAGAAGTTTCAGGCTTTATCTTGGTTATTGAAAGTATCATAGAGATGCTTTTCTCATCTTTCTATTCTAGAGCTTGTAGAAAACGTTATTTAGCCTCTTAGTAATGTAGCTCTTTGGTCTTATTTTCCATTTCAATATGAGCACTAAAACCCAAGTGTATTGCTGTAGGCCTACCATCATTTCCTTCAGGAGGTAATTTACTGGAAGCCAGAGGAAGATTTATATTTTTATCATTTTCTGTCTGGTGTGAAGTCAATAGCTGAGATTACAGTTAAAAAATCATTCAAAGAGAGACACTGAGGTAAGTTTCTCAATTCCAAAGTTACAGTGGTTTTCCTTCTTCTAGAGAAAATACTGAAAATAATTTAAGAATCTTAAAATAATTTAAAATATAATGGGTTTAGACAAAAAAACATAAGGCTTAGGAATTTCCTAGTTTAAAGAATGTGTCAGATTATAATCCTATATTTTGGGGGAAGTTCCTATGTGTTCCGTGCACTCCTGAAAGTCAGGAATGATAATTTTTGGAATTCAGGAATGCCGAGGTACCTCTATAAAAAGTAACTGTTTTACTGAGCAATTGTTTAAAACCTTAGAATAAATCCAAACTTTTCTGTTCTGAGACGTGGTTCTGAAGTAAAGTTATTGACTACAATTTCTCTACACCATAAAGAAGTAAGAAGGAAAGCAAGCCCTGTAAACACTGAGAAAATCTAGATGTATATCTAAACTTTGTTTTTTCACTCTACAACAGTTGATTCAGATATTTAGAATTTAATGCTTTTGCTTTTTAGATAGGGGCGGGGGGAGGGGGGGGGTGTGTGTGTGTGTAATTTTCAGATGGGAAGTCACCAGACCATAGGAATTACAGGGCCTGTCCCATGGAGATGCTGACATGGCAGATAATGAAAAATGCCTTGATGGTATGAGGGACTCTGCTCTGACTAGTCTTACTTTGTATTTGCTCTTTGTAGGTAACAGATCTCCCTGGTGCAGATTAAGACAGTCCTATGTATGCTCCTGCCAATTCAATTACTTGCAAATCATTATTCTCTCCTGGCAAAGCCGTAATATTGACTTAAATATCTTGAAGTACAAAGCAGAACTGTCTGTATTTCTGCTTACTCTCAAAGATCAGGAATTGTTTAAGAGTTCTCTGGAAAATAATGGCCACAGAGAGACTGAAATCACAAGTGTTTTGAAATGTTTCTCAGTTTATTCTTTTAATAATTGCTACTTTTTTCCTTCAGACTAATTTGCTCTAAGATGAAAGTTTTTATCTTAAAGGTTCACCTACTTTTAAACAAGGAAGTATTAAATGCATTTAGAGATATGTGGCTCATCTAAAACCAAAATTAGAATGGATCATTGACACTTGCCATTTTCCTTAATTCTAAATGTCTACAAGTACTCAGATACCAAAAGGTTTGAACACTTTCTTGTCCATTTTTTCTGATTACCTCTTAATAATACCATTTACATCCCTTTAAAAATAGTAGCATGACCATTGAGTTTTCGGATCCCTAACTGTTCCTGTATTTTTCTGTTAGAAAGCCAGTCAAGGCACTAATACTCAAGGGAAAAAAAAAATTGCATTCCAAAGCTTTGAGTCCAGGTCCCACAGCTGCCAAAAATATCCCATTACTGTATCTAGATCTGGAGTTTAGACAGTAGAGAAGGAGACCATTTTTAGAAAGATTGCATTATAATCCTTGCCCACACTAGGAAAATGAAAAATTGTAAGGCATTGTTTGTGTAATGATATAGAACACTGTTTAGTCTACCACTGTACTTAAACAGAGTTAAATTTTTGCATATCTGTTCCAGATACCTCTCTTCTACAAATGAAGTTTTTTCTAGAGTCTATCAGATTAAATGGCTTTATTGTTTGTGTCACTGAAGTACTGGAAACTCTTTTTTTCCATTACACTGTTTCCAACCTATGTGAGTGTAATTCAAAAAGCTATTGTCTTCTTTTGCACTAATATAATATGGGGATGCTCTCTATGCCTGGAAGTCTTGCTTCTGTGAAATTTAGTAAAAGTATTTTGAAACTGTAAATTGGAACTGTAGTGTAAATAGTTTAAGAATAAAATTAGTCAACAAAAGTTATTACCCTCAAAATACGTATAGTTCTAGCTTTTCAAAGCAAACACTTGCTACATGGTGTCAGTTCATGAAAATGAGCAATTCCTCTTTTTATATAATTGGCAAAATTTCTGTAATAGTTTCTATGGAATTTAGTAAAGGTACAACAAGTGAAAGGTGAGTGTCAAGTAGATGAAAGAAAAAGATAAAAGGTCTCTAGTGAGAAAGACAGTATACTGACCTGAGGTATTCCAAACTTTCTCCTCTACCTAAGGTTATGAATTTCACATTGAATTGTTCTACAGAAGACAAACCATGAGTGTAAAGAGCTATAATCTTTTAACAACTAGCGATGATGAAATGAGTAGCTCAATTAAATGCTTTGGAGGAAAGTCCTACTTTTGTTGGACTTAGATTACATCCTTGACTAAGAATGCCTTTTTCTACTGCTAGGCGAATATTTGCTGGTTGTTTATGTTGTAAGTATTAGCTGATGCTATTTAAAAAATGGTTCCATTTTTGGAATGGTTCAGTTTCTTAAATTGTTTGTAAGTTTACCATTCATCTTACCTTCATAATTCTGTGCTAGGCTAGTATGTCTTTAATATTCTGTTAGTTTTCTTTCTTTATATGTGTGTATATATATGCTATATGGCTAATTGAAGATATGTGTACTCCTTTGTAATGCCTATCTAGACGCCATGTTTGCAAGACAAGTCTCAGAAGTCTGAAGTGATGTAGACTTTTTAACAAATGCTCACTAAGTTGTCTAAAACAGACTAAAAAACAAGTCACAGATTATTCTTTCAGTTTTGCTTTTCCAGTACTTACAAAGATGCTTCAGAACTACAGGCTTTTCAAGAATGCTTCCCTTTCTTCCCAGTTTCACAGAGCATTCTTAGCTCCACTGGATATAGACAGAGTTTGTGATCAACACTGTCTCTTGCAGTTAGTAGAGACTTTGCCAGCAGTCATCCACCCCTGGTCAATGGCTCTCACCATAACAGTAAATGAAAGGAGAATTATTTTTTGACATTCTCCATTAACCTAGGCTACCTCCTGAGAATGAATGTTGGCCAATCCAGCTTTGACTTTCTGAGGGAGTTAACACATTGGAGGGATTAGAGAAGTTAGAAATGCTTAAGCTTTTCCCTTTTTGGGTCATGCTAAATTATGCTAAGGTTTTATTCCTAGAAAAACTATCCTACTGAAAAATCACTGGAAGAGTTCAGAGTCTAAATTTAGATTGCTGAGCTAAAAGTAAGTTTGTATGCCTGTATATTTCCTAGCTGTCATGTGTGCCATGGCCTGGCATAGTTTATTAAGTTGCTTCTGGTCTAGGACACTGATAAAGGGTTTTGAGACTCCTACTGCTGAACTGCAGTAAGACAATGCCAGTTCCAACATCAGCAAAATGCACTGATGAGTTTATAGTTTACACTAATGATTGAAAGGCTTTGATGCTAACATCTTCACTGTCAGTGCCAGAAAATAGGTCTCCTTTCCCTATTTTAAAAATTTACCTTCTGTTTGTGGGAAGGGTTTTTTAATTATTATTTTTATTATTTTTTAAATTTATTTTTAAGGATGTTAATGTGACTCTGTGATTCTGTGATCCTCATCTCATGGATCCCGTAAAGCTTAGAGTCATGGTATTAAAGAGCACATAGTTTTTTAAGTAGCTTGTACAAGCATAACTGTAGGCAAAACTCATACATTTCCATGCTCATATCAAGAAATCAACAAGTGGATTTGCAGACATGGATAAAGCCCTAGCAGCATCAGAATCAAGTGGCTGCTTCCAAAACAGTATTGTCACATTTACTCTGCTCCTAACATCTAGATTTGCAGTTGTAAGTACTTGAATAGCTATGAATGGATGAACCCAGAATAAGAATAAATCCTAAATTGCACATCCTCCATTGCAATACCATTAAGCATAATGCAGTTTCAATAATCAGTTGCCACGTACTGAAATTATTCTATTATGATGACTATGTTTAATCTGTTGGCATTTTCAATTAGCATTCCATAGTTGTCTTATTAACTTTTTAATTGAAAATTACATTCAGGTCAGTTTCAGTTTTGTTCTTCCGTGTTTTCCATGGCTTCTCTTCCTTGTAGCTTTCAGATTAGCAGTGAAGGCCTGTAGCCAAATATGTTGGCTGTACTCTTATTGCGCCTTCTAACAAGATGTTTGTCAGCCTGATCATACAAGTTTTTTTGCAGATTTTGGGAGAAGCAAGTAGCAAAAGATTATTGGTACAATCTAAACAGTGGGTATATTAGAAAAAGATCTGTTACAGGATATAGGATATATAATATCTAGCCTTGAAATGACAATCCACTATAGTGCTTTTTGTTGCTACATGGAGACTGTTGCTAGAGTGGGCTTTCAAAATAGATGAATTCATTTTTTTGCATTACTTTGTACAATCTTTTATGTCTACAATGTCTTATACAAATAGTCTAATTTATTTATCATTCTACAGAGAGTTTACTGTTTGAATGGGACGCTTATTTCTGTTTCATGTAGGTTTTCACTCTGTCATTCTCACCTGATCTCCCTCAGTAACAATGTTTCTTCCCTCTTCTTCCATTGAAAAAGTGAACAATCTTCATTTCTTAATATGAATACACTATGATAGATATTAAGTACAATTTCTATTTATGATGAAGATAGAAATGAATGTGCATTAGGACCAGAAGACAGTGAGGATTAGAAGAAAAGGAATGATGGGGTATTATCCCTCAAAGAATTAGTTATTTTCAGTGTAGTAATTACCCCTAAGATAGTTATTTTTTTGCAGAGGTTAGTTTCCCCTATGCTGTGACTATTACAGAAAGAGACCTGTTGACCACTCTCTGTGTACTGACCTGAGTTTTCAGATGTTTTATACCTCTCCCGTCATGCAGATTCTGGACTAGGACCTGGGCCAAGAATTTTACTGAGAATTTACAGGTAGCCAAAGATGGCTTTAGTGTGTACTCACTGTCAGTTCCTTCACTTGCTGCTGAAAATTCTAGATGCAGTTTTCTGCATGATGAGAATTTTTACTGCCTTCCCATCCTGTGGAAATAAAATCTGTTGCATATTTGTATTGCAAGATAATTATGGTGTTACATTTATTCCTGCATGCTTTGCTGGCCAGTTGTGTTATCTTTATCAGAGATAAACTCTTTCTGCCTTCAGTTCTCTATGATTTAAACTGCAATTGTGAGAATGTGAGTTGTAGATTCCATTCCATGTATGAATCTAAACCAATGAAATACATTATTTTTACAAATATATTAAGAAATATGCCTATGGACCTGCAAGGTATAGTGGCTACTCTGTGCCTATTTAGAAATTACAGTGTTTGGTGTATATTTAAGTGGAATCCACAGAATTTGGAATGTGTGTGTGATTTTTTTTCTACTTTTGGTTTTAACCCACAGAGAAGATAAGGAAGTGATTTGTTCCACGAGCAGCTCTGAGAATTTTTTGTTTATCCATTCTGTCCCCACAAACAAACCAACACCAGTCTATTCTACCTCTTTGTACTAAGCCTGTTAATTTGTTGGAAACCAGATACCCCAAATGGACCTTTGATGTACCATTGTCAGTAACAGTAAGTGATTTTCTAGTTAGTACTTCAAAATCACTTCCTTAGAATGTTTTAAAAATCCAGCAAGGTGAATTGGTGGTCTGCTTTAATGAAATTGCTTGAAAATGAGCAGTGAAGGGAGAGAAAAAGAAAAACTATAAAGGCAAGATGTTGAGGTTTGGGAAGATATTTGTTCTGTCCCTTTGTTTCTGAAAGATTGTCTGCTAATCTTAGTACATATGGGCGTATATGAACTTTAGAAAACACAGCTGCATTTTAATTTAGACTGCCACTTTAACAAAGATTACAAGTGTCCAGTACAGTAGTATACTTTCACTGACTTACACAAACATTCTCTCTTTTTTCCCCAAAAAACCTATTTTAATAGTGTTAACAATTGTGTTCACTCTTGTGTTTTACCATGTTCACATTTCAACATAATGCTGAAAATTCCCACTATTATATGCAAATATAGCTCAGTCATTTAGTTTCTGTTAGTATCTGTTTGCTTATATGCCCATGAGAAACTGAACTAAATAATGTTAGCCAAATTATTTTTTACTGTATCTTTTGTATCAGTCTTGGCATAAAGAATGGAAAAAAATCACTTCAGCAAGTTCCACTGACTTTGCACAATTTATAGCAGAGAGAAAATTCTGTGGCTAAAGCCTTATAGACCATTTAATGATTGAAACATTTACTTTATGATCATTTGTAGTTGCACAATTTGCATTCATTCAGCAGTATAAATATGAATGATAACATATTAACAATTGACTTAACGTTCAGATCTCTTTGGCAGCATCCTCTGGGTCTTTATTTTCTGTGTTTTCCCCAGTCTTTTTTGTGATATATGGGTAGTAGGTAATTAGTTAATCTCAGGAAATAATTAAAAGAGGGAGGAGATTGGGAATGTGTAAGGAACAGGCAATGTTCTTTTAAAAACAAATTAGTAAACAAGGCATAAATTGTTTGAACTGGCCTGGTCCCATAGCCTCTTCTCACAGGGTAAAGGCTCCTGCCCAACTGCCTTGGTGAACTCGTCTCACCTCCAACCAGTTTGCTGGTGTCTGTCCTGCATCCGGGGAGATATTCACGAAGTGGTCTGTTGTATACAGTAGAGAGGGGCCAATCTTTTCGCAGGCTCTTGGGGCTGTCTTGCGGCCACGTGCTAATGCTGTTGCCCATTGATGCCCAGGTACGAAGTTGACCACTGCTCAGCTTGCTGCCCACTAGCACCATCCTCCATAGCTGCTACTGGGCTGTGCTGGCCCCAGCCTGCACCCCACAGGGTTCTGCCTTCCTGAGGAAGACATTCTTGATGGCAGATTTCTATCATGGTCCCTTTGGGTAGCTGTCATCCCCTGAAGTATATATGCTATTCAAATGGAATTGTTTCTAATATAACTGACAGTGTCCAAGATAGTCATGTGAACATAAGCTTGCTATCCACAGAAGGTAGAATATGAATAAGTATGAAAGTACAGGCAGGAATAACTGATAATTAACTGTCTACTTACAAATTACTTAAAATCACAAGATTTTATCATGAATTTAGTTGGTCTCATAAGCTGTCATTGTGTGTTCATCAGCATCTAGAAACTGCAGCCTTCAGTGTGTTAGCGCTTCAGGAGAGTTGCAATATAAGCAAAAGGAGTCACCAGTGGTTCTGTACTAACTTATCTGCAATGGAAAATGGCCTCACATATCAGATCAACCATCAACAATATTTTTCCCCTCTTTAATCAAGTAAAAATTGGAATATTACAATTAACAATTATAATTAGGGGAAATATTTTGCTTTCTTTTTGTTGTTATTTCTGTCGATGTATTTAAATAGCTTGTGGATCTTTGATATTATTTAGCTGAAAGGCATTGCTTATGGTAACAAGAAGTGCTTGTCATACTGTCCTCACTGAAGTTTACAGTAAAGTACATTGCCCATTGTCTGGTAACGGTTACAGAGCACCATCACATTGACATTGTTTTAACTAAAATATGTTTGAGGAAGATGAATTTGTCCATGACTTTTACCTGAGTTCTGCAGAAAATGAGAACTTAATCTATTGTGAAACTCTGTACAAATTGATGATGATGAACATATTGTTCGTAATCATTATATGAATAATACTATTAAAATATTTTAAGTACACATAGAAATGACCCCCTTTCCTTTTTTGTGTTATTGACATTGATATCAGTTAAAAGCATGTTGAATGAAAAAATAATTAATAAAACCCCCTGAATATTACTGGCAATAGATTATCAATCATTTCTTCTTTCTCTTCCTGCGCCCCCCCTCCCCCTCCCCTCCCCCCCCTTCCCGTCCCACTCCCTGATATGCTTGAACTGTCTTTGTCTACTTTTTATTCTGTATTAATCAAATCTTGCCGGTTTCCATGTCTGTTCTTTTCAATAATTTCTGTGTTAAATTTTATTTTCTAAATCCTGATTCTGTAGTTCATCTCTGAAAACTGTGTAAAGGACTCAAGTTAAGGATAGTAGAGCATAATTGTCTGTGAGGGATTTACATGCCCAAAAGTACCTTTCACTTTCTTTCAAGCAAACTATCTTCCAATTTAGTACATGAAGGTAACAAAGAAGAAAGTCAAAAATAAATATATGAATCGAACATACCATCTATGGCAGGAAACATCATCCTGTAACTCATTTTATAAACCTCTCAGGACTCAGCAAAATTCTGTTCAACTTGATTTCTCTGCTGCTTTATGGGCAAGATTGTTCCAAAGCCTCATTAATGAAATAGAACATTACTTCCTACTTTGCTTATGTTGTATTTTACATTTATCTTACAAAAGAAATCTGCTAAGACTACTCCACTAGATTATTTTTTATATGTATTTTTAAACCTCTGATTGTTGTGGGATGGATGGGTGGATGGCTTTCTACCTTCTGACCTGAGTGCCTTAAACTAGTGACTGTCCTAGATCTGATGGATGATTTGTCTTGTGATGAGGACTAAAATAGTGACCGATAGCATATATCAACCTAGCACAAAAATTCTTTTTTTACAGTAGCAATGTTTGGCTTAATGGAAGGAGCAAAAATCAGAAAGCAGGAAAAAAATCACAAAGACTTATTTCAACCTCTAATGTCATATTGCAAGATAATGTTGATCCAGTTCTGAGTAACTATGATTGGTTTTCCACATGTGTCATCTTTAGGATAAACAGTGCAATAAAATGAAGCTGTTTCAGGTAGCTCACAGTCTCTACTACAATAATTTGTCAGGTTCACAGACTTTATTACAATAAATTTTCCCTTGATTTTATAAAGAAGAGAATAAATATAACATTCACAATGGAATTATCAATTCAAGAGCATAATTTTTGAACCTATAATACTTAGCAATTGCCATCCACAATGTTTAGTTTAGATTTTATCAGAATATACAAAACATGTCACAAGACCAAACCCCATGTTTTCTGTTGTCTAAAAGGCAGTCTTGACAACTTTATCAGGAATAATTTTTCTAATGATTAGTGTTATACAATAAAGATGGTTCAATTAAAAAACAAGTCTGAAGTTTGTAGAACCGTTATTGAAAAAAAATGGAGTAATCTTTAAAAGAAAAGAAAACTATAATTATTTTCAAATTTTCAAAACTATAAAATGCAAAGTCCATTTAATACCAGGTGTCCTTTATAAACAATATATAATACTGGTTTTGTTTTCAACTGTAATTTTATTGTCTTTGTTAAAGTTTTTTGTTCATTCATATACAAAAATATGCATTTGTGAATACAGTCTGTGCAAATAAGTGTTACTCCCAGATGCTGGATTTACTGTGTGCTAGTTGCTATTGAACATTCCAAAAGAGCTACAGGTGAAAATCTCAGTTTAGAAATCTTTTTCCCTTTACTTTTCTCTTGAAAAGTGCAACATCTTAACTAACTGTGTCAAATGATGTATGATGTGAATTGTCCTCTGAGCTGCAGAAGAGCTGAGTGCCTTAGAGACATGTAACTACATAACAGTGGAGATTAATGAAGATAGATGCAGTAAATAAAAGGACTATTCTTAATAGAAGTATTTTTAAAATGTCCCATCAAACTGAGAAATTAATAGTCTAAATGGTAAAAGAAGAAAGAAAAGAAAAAAAAACCAGAAAAAATCAACTGATGTTGAGAAGCAGCTGCCTTAACCAATCACTTTCTGAAAGCATTAATGATCAAGAAACTGTGACCATGAAAACTGATAATTTCATATTACTTTTCTGGTATGTTTGTCTTCAAGCTTGTTCTTCTTGTTCTTCACCTATCCTATGCTAATGACAGGAGTATTCTTTCTGATAATATATTGAATCAGCAGCCTGTAATATAATGGAGCAGTTGTACCACCTTTTTGTGCAACTCAAATGCTTTTTGTGGACTTCACTGACTTTCCTACTAATACATACTTCGTATCTTAGCCCAAACATCTTTAAACTGTTAAATGTTTCACATTTCTGTTGATTTTTTTTTCTGGTGGGCAGGAATTAAACATTCAGGACAAAGATTTGAATGTTTTGGTATAAATATTTAGCTATAAATAAATGACTAAATTAATAACCCAAAGCAATGAATGGATGGTGGAAAAAAAGGTGATACAGACTTTCTGTGAAATTACCAGTTCAGTGTCAAGTGCAATTTCTTCTTGAGACATACACTAAACATTTATCACTTGAGCTAAATGATTTTTATAGAATTTGGTTACCTGTATGTTTTACTGCCATGTGCTTTAAACCTATTGCAGATTAATGTGGGCCTGTTCAATTAGTGTGTGAGTGATACCAGGCTTTCTTATAAGGTTAAGCTCATCTGTTTATACAAATGTTATATAATTGTGTGTACTTAGTCGCTTAATTGTTGGCAGTGACTAACATCTATGTCTAGAAGCAGTGCACAGAACTGATATTGCTGGTATTGAAAAATCTTGAATATGACTTGGGTTTGGGAAATGTCAGAGAGCCTTGATACATTCAAGCCTTGATGCTTCTTTGCATTCAACCTTCAGTTATTAAATTCACAGAATTCAAGGAAGGGAGTACAAATTGATCCTAGTAGAAATTGATCCCTGAATTCTACATTAGATACCTGGGTTGAGCTCAACTCTAATACAGACTAGATCAGGAAGCCTCATACTTCTTTGAGATCTTTGCATAAGGTATGTAAAACAAAATTAATTTTTTCAATTTTTGTTCCCTAGACTGATGTAAGTTAAAGAATATTGCATATATTGCTACTGGTATTAATGGTGAAATATTGGTAAATGCTTCCTTCTGGTTACTCTGAGTAAAACTCTGTTCTCTGCGTATCAAGTGATCCTGAAACAAACAGGAATTTTTAATGTGGTTTGCCTAAAAACATCACAGGCAGCATCACAGTGGGTCATTAGGCTTGTAATGAATTTAGGAGATTAGGGAACATTATATACAAGCAATATCATTTGCCACACATGCTATTTATAACTACCATGGCTGCTGGTTATTCATGAACTTTTTCAAGCTAGCTTGCTTTTCTTCTGTATGTGAATTTTCTCTCAAGAATCTCAAACCATGTCCTGTTTCTGGGCTTTTAAGAAGGATGTACTTTTGTAAGCTAAGCGTGCCTCTGTAGTGAGCCGTCTGTGTCAAGATCCTCCAAGACTAAGTGAGAGCTACTTGAGGCTCTGGATGGAGTTTTTGCTTCTCACTTGCAACCTCAGATAACTACTTCTATGTTTTCTCATAATGTTCTCTTGTTTTTGCCTTATTCAATAGTGGTAATAGCAATACCATTAGTAGCAGGATTAATAACAAAATCTTCTGACTGACTTCAGGCTCCTAACTTTTTGTTACTGAGATTTGGCATTAGATTTGCAAGTGGTGCAACAATACTTATGTACAAGTCACCTGTACTGTGTCGCTGAAAAATTCACTTTGCTATACTCTCTTTTCCTGAATTATTCATCAGACTGAGACAGCTTTCTCGTGCTTGGATAGGCAGTTCATGGAATAGGATTCTTCTGACGATTTTTTACAGAAGCTACTTCTCCCCACCGCCCAGAAGGAAAAGGAAAAGGGAGTTCACTTGCCTCTGCCAGTAGATGTTCTGCACAATGATCTTTAGCTGGACTGTTTCTTCCTGATCATTGCATACTGTTCGGCTCACTAAATATCCAAGCTTGAATGAACTCTGGGAGGAAGGAGGAAAAAGTGCAAAAGCAGTAACATGGTACTGGTTTCACAGCACTGCCAAATCTCGAGTTCTTTTTAAAGATTTAATCTTTTAGGGCTTGCCCTTTAATGCTACTTGTGAAAAACTGCTCTCCCACTGCAAGTTAACTTAGTTTTGAGGTTGTGTATTCCAAAGCCACAGAGGTAGGAGCAGTGGATCACTGAGTGGCAATGCTCCCTCTCCATTTAACAAGGTCTCTAGTTGTAAAGTTTCTGTGACAGATCAAGTGACATATTAATAGAAAAAAAAAAATCAGCTGTGGTAATTGTAAGGCCTTCTATTGTTCTTCCTGTTTAAGTTCTTATGGGAGCTCTTTCTCTCTATTTATGAGTAAAAGGTACTTAATACAGTGTTTACTTGATTTTTAATCAAGGACAACTTGAACACATTTATTACTTGAAACAATTACCAGACATTTCAACATAGTGTAGATGATTTTGCATTTGTCATACCTGGTAATGCTAACCCACAATTCTGTAACATTTACCTGAGACTGAAATTTTGCCTTGCCAACTTTGTGAAGTCTAAAACAGCACAATTCAGTTACGGGAGCAAAACTGAATCATTTATCAAACACAGACTTTGCAATATATAAACTCTGGGAGCAGGACACAGATAAAAGGGGAAGGTTATGCAAACAAGGTAAGCACAAAAGAGCTGGAGACACTCTTGTAACGTAATTGAAAAATTATTTCTTATCTCACAAGGAAGACAGGGCTAAAAAACTTAGTTAGGTTTTAACAAACACAATTTTGCTGTATTTTCTTGGGCCTCTCTGTTTCAAGGTCTGAGCCACTGAATTTTCATTGAATTACCACTGAATTTCTGGAGAAACAGGGACTGTGTATATTTTCAGGGACAATGTGAAAAAGAAGCTTCAAGAAATTCCTAACCAAGATTTGGGAGTGCACTGACAAAATGGCAAACAACTACTGGAATTTAGGAGGACTTGCAATTTTGTAAAACTAATGAGACTTACTAGAAATTGGATTAAGCTTTTTGTTACATAAACACCTGTAAATACACATCATAATCCTAAACACTTCAACTGAGCATGAAACTACTCTGTGCTAGCAACTATTTGCATGCACAGAAATCAAAGACAGCCCTTGCCTTGGGGAGCTGACAGTCCGAAGTAAATCAGGAAGAGAAATACTGATGCAGTGAGTTGAAAAGCACCCCAAGGTCAGACAGTACTGAGAAGAGAACTTCCTGTTTTCCAGCTGCTGTTCTCAGCACATAAAGGAGCCTGAAGGCTAACATCTATAAAAGTTCCTATAAACAACACATAAATGTAATTAGTAATATGAATATTTATTTGTATAGGTATTATAAATATAAAAACTGGCTATACCCTATGTTTTTCACCATTTAGGATGCTGACAGCCATCTACTGCTACCACAAGAGACTGTTTCAGGCTTGTGAAGAGAAAACACGTCTTTGTTAATTGCAGTGGTAATGAATGCTCTCCCCATTACTTCCCAAATTACTGTACTATCATCTGCCAAAAAGTACACTTACTTTAGCATTGTTAGGATGAGTTTTCTCAGATGCTTCTTTATTTGTATCATCTAACCTGTCTTCTGCAAAGATCTAGGAAGTCTTGTCTTTCAAATACATCCCCAGTGTCAAATAGAATGTTTCAAGATAATATGAGATAAAGAAAGGGGTGGTATTCTCACCAGCAGAAATAAGTACTGGTTTTGCCCCCTCTTTATGGACTTTCTAGTATTGTATTGTAAAGCATACTTGTGTTAACAACTACATTTAATTTTTTTTTTTCTGATACAGCTCCACACAGTTTCACTTTGAATTCTAAGCATAGATAGACTTTTGTTTTATTTTACATCAAAATAAAATATTTGTGAATTTCACTATACTGGACCAGGCTGATTTTAATTTGTGATTTCTACACTTTGTTTCCTATAAATGAATAGTGGTTATAGTTTGAAAACAAGTCTTGGTCTCTTCAATCCGTCTTAGAACTTCATTGTGGATTGAACTGAATGTGAGAAACCTCCTGAAAGTAAAATAAAATGGTCTTCTGCTTCAAGTCCCTTCTAAATTTAATGCACGGGAAAAAGAACTTAATGCTTCTGTACCATGTCCTAGTTTCACTCTGTAATTTTATTCTCCCTTGGACTTTAACAAAACACAGCTGAAATTTCACAGTAAAGCAAAGCATGTTGTCTTAAAAGGAAAATTAACTAGAAAGATTTCCAACAAAGAAGCATTATCCTGATAGTTAACAAAAGCTAATAAAAGTTATGAAGTGATTATAAAAAAGATCTATACTACATTTCTAAAAGTTAGAAGAATTCTAACCATACTGTAAAGAGTGCAAATCCATTTGGTAAACCATAGAGGTTTTGGCTCTGATAATCTCCCGTAGGGCTGAATTATCTACATACGTCTTGCTGTGTAAACCTTATCCACATTTAATCCCATTAGTTTTGAATACTGTGGATTATATAATGAGTCATCCTTGCTTTTTAATTGGAACATAATCTGACTTATTAGCTGTAGGGCAATGGGTGTTTCTGCCTACTCTTTGGTATGCTTTACCTGCAGGAAACAAAGATCTGCTTTAAAAGTCACAGGACATGCAAACTAAACAATAACTAAAAGTGATTACAAGTTGCAGGATATGAAACTATTTTAAATTGATTGTTCAGAAAAAATAACTTACTTATTCATAGCTATCCTACAAAATGTACTATATTTCAGAACCTGAAACAAGTTGAGGCATACTTAAATGAATCTTGTGCCCTGAAGATTCTCCGTCTTTCATTGGTTTTTTTATTGTTTGTTTTGTTTTTCCTATTGCTTTTCCTTTTAATTCTTGTGTAAGTGCTTTACAAACTGTTTTAAAAACAGGTGGGTGTAGGGCTAGGATGATGAGATGCTGGCTGTTGAGGAATATAGGCTTATCTTATCCTTCTATTATTTAAAGCTACAAGTATAGCTACCTACAAGTTGAAGTCTGGTATGGAATGGTATCAGGTCATGTTATTTCTTCTTCATTTGTGTATTTCTTTATCTTGGTCAAACTTTTCATTCCCATAAGAATAATGCACTATTCAGAAATATTTTTCATTTAAACCCCAGAAAACTCAGAGGCAGTGCTTACTTGATTTTTCTCAAAATATTCCCATCTGTGCCAAAAAGTATAATTTAGAAAATTTGTTCTATACCTGAGAGAAGATTTTTTTTTTTGTAGGAGAGAAGTGGTGCAAAAAGGAAAGTGAAACCATTTTCCCTTACCTTCCAATATACCTATAGCTGATATTTTCACTTAAAGTTTCGCTCTATTAATTGCTGAAGGAAGATTCAGTCACTGAATATTTGCTTTTCTCCATTCCTTACTTTTTAAGTGTGAATACAGAAGTTAACATAAAATAAGACTTTTTCAGATTAGAAGAGTCTTTGAATTTAAAATTAGTTCAATGACTGTTTTTTGAAGAGTAGAAATACGAAAGAGGTATTCCTGATTTCTAGCTGAAAACATTTCTAAAATTTAGATGGACGTGTACTGTTCAGGATTTTCTGAGTTTCTGGTTTTTTAACTGAAGTGCATTTTTGGGGTTTTTTTTAAATTTCTTTCCACACATCTTTCTTACCAATATAAGACAAAAATTTGGACAGTTAGTTTCTTCATTCTTAGCTTTTGGGGAGGAAAATTGTTAAGAAAGCCAACTAGTTGCTTTTAGAGGAAGAGCACCCATATGTCTGCTTTCAGAAATCAGTGGGGAAGAGTGACTCTTTCTTCAGCCAGAGCCTTTAAAACTTTTGAGGAATTTTCTGGACAAAAGGATTTCATTTTGTAACACATAAAGTGTTTTGTTCTTTTTTAAACTGTTTATTTTTTATCTCAAAGACAGAAAATAACTCGGAATACCACTTTGGTCAATTTGGGTCAGTTCCAGCCATGTTCTCTCCCAAGCTTTGACTCTCACCCAGTTTACTGGCCTTTGGGGGTGCCGGTGTTTGGAGAGAAACCCCCTGATGCTATGCAAGCATTGCTCAGGCACAGCAAAAACATTGGTGTGTTGTCAACACTGCTTTATCCACAAATGCAAAGCACAGCGCCATGCAAGCTGCTATGAAGAAAGTTAACTCCATCCCAACAACACTCTGTACAATATGAAAATTGCTCAGCCTGTTGGTGTGTTGACTGTTTTAATAAATGTTCATAAAACGCTAGAGGTGAACCTGCAGGATGAACAGAAAAAGGAACAAGAAAGAGATCCTGTGTTCACAACTGGATTTTAAAGAAATCTGAACTGTTTGTGCTCATTCAGTTGGAGAACTAGCCATGAAAGGGTGGTTGTGTCCAGCTTACCTAAATTACTTCTCAGGTATTTGAGGCATTTACCTCTGTTTTCTGCCCTAAGCTGTTCCATTAGATTTCCAAATTGTATTAAGCATTGCCATGTGTCAGTGGAAGTGTTTGGTGTAACAGGAAGTAGCTCTGTGGGGATCATTAAATGACAGTATTCTGCCTAATTAACAAGTGTACATCTGAAGGGAATTCTACAGTGCTTCATCTAATTAGACAGTTGCATTAGTTCATTTAAGCACAAATGTTGATGCCAAGAATTAGATTGATTTATTATCACCACTCAAGATTCCCAGCGTGTTCTAAATAAATAAACTTTTTCTTTTGCACTGCATGAACATGCTTGCCTAACTCTTTTGAAATGCATTATATGTCTTTTATATGTCTAAAATGTTACTAATTTTGACTATACCATGTGATTTGAACAGACTGGATGCTTTTATATGACAGTCCTCCTTCCCTGATGAGAGGCATGTCAGTACAAAGGCCATCCTTTGGCTATTCCCCTCCTTTATCAGATTTTTGCAGACTTGGATAATAATAACTGAGAGCACTCTGAATAATTTATATGCCTATGATGAAAGCCTTTTTATTGAGAACTGAGAAAAACCCTCCTGCCCTCAAGACCAACCATTTTTCAGCAAGCTTTGCAAGAATCAACCAGGTTCAGCTACCTCACTTTAACAAAAGTAATCGGGAGCACATTTTACTTCTCTTCACTGCAACCAAAGTAAGCAAAACCCACAGAGTGTGTCCCGTGACTCAACAACACCCACAGACACTAAAAAGCAGAGAAGCCAGCACAAACTTTTGTGGTTTTCCACAGCTAGACAGCTTCTGTGCTGAATGCCAGAGCTAAAAGCTGTTGTCTTTTCCAGTCTACAGGGTAGTCAGTCTGCAAGTGGGAAGCTCCTTTCTTTCCCCTGGATCCACCTACCTGAGGTATCTGTTTGCTCCTGCATTTCAGAAGACTGGCTAATCAATAGGCTTTGCCTTATCCCAGACTGAGTTTTACATCTCTCTTCTTGCAGTAGTTTCACTGTGTACAAAAAGTGCATGGTGACGGTAACAGAGGAGTACTATCTGACTTTCCCACATTTTACTCAGAAATTTTAATGCAGAATCAGTTTTCCTTTTACTGAACATGGAAGTATTTATTTGCTTATTGTAGGAGAACTTGGTGGTGTTAAGGCCTTGGTCATCCCAGAAGTCTTTTCCAACCCTAACAAATCTAGGAGCAAGTTCAAAAGAGAAGACAGAGAAGAGAGAATTTTCTCCATTGACAAGCAGGCTACAGTATCTTGTTAGGGTATGATAGGTACAGTTCACATTCTTGCTATTGACAAGGTGAGATGGGTATTAAATGGACATCCAAAGTGGCCTTCTGCAAAACACCCTCTTCACATGCTTGTTCTCCTCTCCTAAAAAAGGAACTATTAGTTAAATATTTAGCTTTAGGAATGACTGTGTTTAGCAGGAAGATCTTGGAATTCCAAATTTTTTAGATTTACTTAAATTTTAATGAAGTATTGTTTTAAAATAATATTGTATATTCTGGTAATGAAAAAAGCCTGAGAAATGAGTGGAGTAATGAGCCAGAACATTCATAAATCTGAAAATAGGGTTTAAATACATGTGAATCCATGTAAAAATATGAGAAAGCAGTGACTCACCTTGAGCTCAGCAGTGGGGTGCAAGGACAACTTTACTCAGAATGAGGCAGACATTTATCTTTTAATAACCTCTCCATTTTATTTCACAGGGAGAACAGAGGTTATTAAATTAAAAACTGTACAACAATCAAACAATTTTTTTGTCAAATGTTTACCTCTCCTAAGAATACATTTTATCAGTAGATTGTAAAGGGATAGAAAATGAGTTGGAGCATATATTTAATTATATCACTTCATTTTAATTAGTTTACAATTTAATTTTGGAAAATGTTATTGAGTCCTGGATCCTAAAGTCTCCAAAGACAACTTCAGGCCCAGCCACTATGCATTTTGAAGACTTTTGAAGTAGCTTTGGATTGGGCCAAAGTTGACAGATAAGTTAAAACTTGGCTGCAATCAGAGGTTTTTTTCCTTCTTCAACCCAGTGGTTCTTTCCTTGAGTTGCTGAGGGCAATGTAAGTCCAATTTGTAGATACTTCAAAGGTTTCAAACAGCAAACACTGGCTAGGTCTGAAGCTGAAACAGACACTTTGACAGAAAAAGGGACTGTTCTTTATCCAGAATGCATGATCCAATACAGAAAAAATATCTTGATAGAGGAAAAGTTAAAGTAATTTACTTAAATGATTCTGCACTGATACTCTCAAGTGTTAGAAATACCTCAAATTTGTGGGGGAAAAAATGTTAACCTATTAACTAGATCTTCAGTGTACTGAATTGTAGGATTCTGATACCTTGATACCAAGGAAATTAAAAATACTATTATTCCTTTTATCTTCAGGCAGGCATGACGATAGGCCAAGTATGTTGAGGTTTCATTACAGTAAGTATTTTTCATTCTTGATATTGAATAGCCTTTTGAAATATCAACTATATATGGCTTGGATAATAATAAAAAAAATTTGAACACTGGAAAGATTTCCAGATATAACTAGATGTCAGATGTACTGGCAAAGACTTTGCACTGGGGAGAAATGCATTGAAAGGTAAGACCAGAGGCAAAAATTCCACACTAAAGAGGCTTCTATCTGCATGCTGTATTCTCTCATTTTGTCAGTTCCTGGATTGAATCAGCTTTAAAGAAAGAATACATTTTTGAGCAAGGAAAGGCCTTTTTCTTTTAATCCTAGAACAGCTCCAGGTGTCTCTGCTTTGAGCTGCATTCAAGTTTATTCCCTAGCAAACCCTGTAGTGAGCAGGGAGAAAAAATTTTAAGAACACGAAGAAACAAAATCATTAGTGTTTAACACAAATGTTCTGAATTTTCCTGTTCCCAGATTGGTTTTCTGAGGAAAAACATATGTAGCAGAAGAAGACCCAAACTATACAGACTGAGCTGAAGTAGTCATTGGAGAAACCACATAGGAACTGCCACTACCATGGGAAGAGGGTCCTCATTCATTTTCAAGGGACTCACAAAGATGTGAAAGGATACCACAAACCAAGCTGCAATCAGCTACAAAGGAGAATTAATAGGGTTCTCCTTGGTTTGGAATTAAGATCTCTGAAGACCAGCGTGTCTTCTGGTAGTCTGTATTCCTTCAGAAAACTGAAGGAGCAAATGACAATGTTTAAGAGGGTTAGAACACACATATAAAGTATACTGGGCATTATTTCCGGTATGGAAGTGCACATATGATTGCAACTTTAACAAGCACTTAAAAAGTTAATTAGCATTTAACTACAGCATTGGTGATGTGTTGGTGCATGAAAGAGAATGGACTGACCTTCTGCTAATCTGTGTGCAGCCAATAAAAGGACAAAACTTTTTCTCCTCTTGTGCCAGTGCTGGAGACTGGGTGGGAACTGTCTGTCCTCTGCTTAGGTGGGAGACTGATTTTATCTTCCTCCTCATGAAGGCCTTGACCTTGTTGAGACAAATCTGTAAAGACAGCAAAGCATAATGTAAAGTTTTGTTGAAACTACAATTCTCAGCAGAATTAAGGAAAAAATATAATTAGACTCTCCACTCAAGGACCTCAGTATTTGCAGGTATCAGATTAGAAGAATATTTCATGGAGTGTTACAGATATTATGGGAGATGTCCATCAATGGCAGATGACTGTTAAGTTTAGTAATAATGACTTCATTTGAATGTGACTCCTAAATGGCAGCATTAAAATGTTTGACTCTTGTTTAATTCTCTTGGTCAGCTCTGTGGTTCTTTGCCTTCCTGACCATACTGCTAGGCCTAATGCATGAGATGTCTGTCCTCGCAGTAGGCAGTCATGATATGAGCTGCTTTTGTGGCTGATGTGGCAGACATTCAGATGACTGGCACTTTCTGTATACCAGAGAGAGGAATTCTTCTGTGTCAACCACACTGTACTGCTCATGCTGAGCATCCGTCCTGCCCTTCAAGGTCCATCATCATTACTGCTAATAGCAGTTGCAGAGCATCATTTTCACAGCCTGTCCACATCAGTATGGCTATTGGCACAGGTGGTCAGAGCACTCCTCTGAGATGAATACTTCTTAGCCCAGTGACTCATAAGCATCTGATGGTGGGAGGAGAGTTGAGATCTGTAAGAGGAATCCATTTCCGAGTGAAACTGCTGATTACCATAAAGTACCTTAGATATTGTCAGGCAACACAATTATCCTTTTGCCAGATTTTTTCAGTGTGATACTATAGGCCTTCTGAATACACTTGTCACATCCTGACAACAACGTTACCTGAAGTACAGTATTAATAACAGTCATGACATTCTTTAAAACCCACAAACTGACAGTTCTTTCAGTTATGCCTCAGTAGTTTGCTAAGTTAGGAATGAACATGCTGAGTATGACTGGCTCCAGCCAGTAGCCCATTGCTTAACCCCACTTGTGTGAGCTTATTTTAGCTTAATTGCCTGCCACTATTGATGTGGATTCTTGCATGGAGAAATGAAATACAGTTAACCCTTTTCTGACTTGAATAAATCCTGTATTTTCTCTTTTGCTTTTATTTTATTCTCAGTGAAGGAATTTGTAAAGTAGGTATTGTGGTAGCCTTGCTGCCCTCTTCCCCATTCACTGAGTTATTTCTAACAGTCTTTGGTTGTGAGCAGAAATTGACTCTTTCCTGAAAAAAACCTGATTTTCACTGCTGAAATTTACTCTGTCCGAGCTGACAACTGTCGGAATACTATCTGGCCGCTTGGGCATGAACTCTGCCATAGAAGCACTGACCTAAGTGTAGGCTGCTGAGATCAACTGTTCATGCTGCAATAGCAGCAGATGACCTGTGCTGTCCCTGGCCAGCACAGGGCTCTCTTGAGCCATGGGTGAGCTAATTCAGACAGCTGTGCTGGACACACACTTTTCTTGCCTGAGGTGTTATTGCAGGGTCAGAAAAGTACCAATACCAGTAGCAGGAAAAGAGGCATGCTCTCATAAAATGTAGTACATAGGAGTTATTCATACCTCTTCAGTGAAAGTCCATTGGCCATTTGTTTGACAAGTTTGATAAATTGGAAAGGCTTTACAAGTTGTGTTACTGTCATATTATCTTAGACTTGCCTATAAAGGAAAACAAAAAGATTATAGATACTTGTAGTTAAGAGGAGGGATTAGCTTTCTGCTAAAAAATATATGCTAATTGTATCCTAATTATTTACCAATAGGTAAATTTTTTTTACTGCTTTTTATCACATAGCACTAGATGAATTTACATGAAGTAGTAGCAAAGATTTATTCAAGCAATACTGGCCTATGACCATCTTTTATTATTCTGTTCTGCAGGCTAAAGCAATAGGAATTGAGATAATATCAGTCGTTAATAGCAAGAAAATTTCTTGTGCATTCTTTGAGCAGTGAAGAACAGAATCATACCCTACTTACTGCAATTTATCTATCTGATTTTGCCAAATGTAGTTGTTTACGTTTAGAGTGATTTCTTAATGACAAAGGAAAAAGAGCATGAAATGTAAAGCAATTTGACACAAATATGAGTATAGGTAATATACATTAGTTTTGAGTGCTACCAACATCAAAATATGTGTCTGATAAGTCTGGCCCTGGCTGCTGGAAAGAAATAGTTCTTTATCTGCAGTTGCAGGTTACCTGTTATATGATTAAACCAGGTATACAGCAGCTACAAGTTAGCTTAATCTGACTTTATAGTATGTCATTAAGTATTTCTTTATCTAAAGGAAGCTTTTTTTCCTTTTTTTTCCTGCTTTTGCTTCTCTCTTTTTCTGTCTTCAGACACTGACTAAATGTTGGGCAACATCCAAAACATTTTTCCCCTCCCTCTTCTCCCAGTAGATTTGGACATTGTCATAGTCAGGAGTGGGATTTTGGTTATCTAATAGACAGATTTTTCTCATGACTGAGATTGTAAATGTGTGTATGAGAACTCTTTCAATTGCATTCCCCATATATCAACAGTTCCCTGGATTTGTGGCTGTGTCACCATTCCAAGTAGAGCTGAAAACACTGGAAATTTAGACATCCTGTGTCAGTGTTGAAATGGGAAATATAAATCATGTGGTGTTGCATCCTTATTATTAGGTTTCACTCCTAATGTTACAGGCATTCATTTGAATATTCCCTCATTGTTAATCAAGATACCAAGCTAGAGGTTTACTGAGTTTTGTATTTTTTTGTATTTTTCTGCTAGATTTTTCACTTTCTGCTAAGAGCAGCTTGGATTACTATCTCAAGAAGTAACATTTGCACAGACCATGTTTATTTTATTTCATCACTACAAGATACACTAGGGCTGTTGAATGCTAAAGAGAATTTTATTTGCTGTCACAGGTGATAAGAACTGAACTCTGTGTGAAATCTGATCTCATGCTTCAGTATGTGCAATTCTGTTAAATTAATGAAGATCTGGAGTCATCCACCAATTTTTAGTGCCAGTTCTCTCTACGTAACCCTATTAACACTTGCCTGCCTTGACTTCTCCACTTCTTTCATAACATTTTCAGCATAAGCTGCTATCTAGTTGCAGAAGATGGAAAAGGAGAGGAGAGCATTTGTCAGCTACATTCACTTGTTGTTCTCAGTGTTTCAAGAAGAAATGTGTGTTGAAATGCTATAGATGTCTTTTCTTCTAGTTAGTGCATTAATAGGCTTTTGACCCCAGCTAGGAGCAGGATTGGCCTCAAAATGCCCTATGGGTCTTCTGTAGGTTTTCATTAGTCATATTAATAACTCCAGATTGAATTTATGTCAGTGAAAGGGATTTAGAACAGAATCCTTCTCCTGCTGCTGTTAGGCAATTGTGAGAATATGGTGTTGTTAGAACATAACTCTGCTCCTGTCTTGGCACCTTACACACATAATTAGGAGAGTGCCTACATGATCTTTCAGATATTTTCAATAAGCAGTCTCACAAATGAGAAAGGATTATCACCTTACTGCTTATTTTCCCATTCTGCTAGCCCAGAGCTTTTACCATTCTCCATCTAAAGAGTTGCTTGGGAATTTTTCATTTGCTTTGATTGGTCCATTCCTGTCAGGATAACAGCTGGTCATTTGGAAAACTCTACAGCTTGAGAAACCAGGAACAGAGACAAGAACTTTATTTCCTTACCTACCTGGTATTTTTAGAAAGTCTTGAACATCAGAGGGGGAATTCAGCACTTGACAGATACTGCTGGAATTTTTCCAAAATCCCTTCTGAGTTCCCTGATGGAGGGAATGGAATTATTTGGATTGCCTTTCTTGTATAGGAGCAGGGCCTCACTCTCATCTGTAGATCATGTTTGCAATTGGTCTAGTCAGAGCTCCACAAGACCTGTGCAGATCACCCACCAAGCAGCCCATAGTATGATGTAAGGGTCTATGGTCAATCTGCCTACAGCTCCATTCAAAGAGTGATTAGTTCCCACAGTTCTGCTTGGCCTGTCTCTCCACACAACATTCACTCACAGGTTTTCCATGTTACCTGAGCACCACAGACATCACAGGGCCATTTCTTCCATTTTTGTAAGTAATTTTCTTACTAAGTAGCCATGAAACAAAGAATCAGAAAAAATGTTTAAAGGAACTTCTTAAACAACTGGTCTTTGCTGGCAGATGAAATATGAAGCAAGGATCTGTGGAAAAACTACAGCTGTACAGAAAACTGTCTCTTGAAGAGTCCTGTTCTGCTCCCCAGATATTTCCTTTTTATCTTATGACCTCATTTTGCAACCTTCTCTGCTTCATCTGTCAAAAATATGGGAATAGACTTTTCCTGACATGAATTCCAGCTTACCTCTGTAAGCTGACTCTCCTCAATGAGAGAATTCTGCACTCACTGTAGTTATGAAACTAAATGAATCACAGAACCAACTAAGTTGGAAAAGATCTCTGAGATCAAGTCCAACCTATGACCAAACACTACCTTGTCAATTAGATCATGGCACTATATGCAACTTCCAGTGTTTTCTTAAAAACCTCCAGGGACGATGACTCCACCACCTCCCTGAACAGCCCATTCCAAAGCCCAGTCACTCCTGCTGTGAAGAACTTCCTAATGTCCAAACTCAACCTCCCCTGGTACAGCTTAAGACTGTGTTCTCTTGTCCTATTGCTAGTTGCCTGAGAGAAGAGGCTGACCCCCACCTGGCTACAACCTCCTTTGAGGTAGTTGTAGAGAATGATGAGGTCTCCCCTGAACCACCTCTTCTCCAGGCTAAACAACCCCAGCTTCCTCAGCTGCTCTTCATAGAATCTATGCTTGAGACCCTTCACCAGCCTCAGTGCCCTTCTCTGGACCTGGTCCATCACCTCAATGTCCATCCTAAATTGTGGGGCCCAGAACTGGACCCAGTACTCAAGGTACAGCCTCACCTGTGCTGAGTTCAGGGGAAGAATCACTTCCCTGGTACTGCTGGCCACACTAGTCCTGATACAGGCCAGGATGCCATTGGCCTTCTTGGCCACCTGGGCACACTGTTGGCTCATGTTCAGCTGCTGTCAATCAGCACCCCCAGGTCCCTTTCTGCCTGACTGCTCTCCATCCACTCTGTCCCCAACCAGTGATGCTTCATGGGTTTGTTGTAGCCAAAGTGCAGGACCTGGCACTTGGTCCTATTGTACCTCATCCTGTTTGATTCAGACCACCTATCCAGTCTGTCCAGGTCCCTCTGCAGAGCCCTCCCACCCTCCACCAGATCAGCACTGCCTGTGTAACTTGGTATCGTCTGCAAATTTGCTAATGGTGGGCTCAATCCCCTCATCCAGATAATCTGTAAAGATATTAAACAGGACTGTGCCCAACACTGATCCCTGAGGGACACCACTG
>JAWWEV010000095.1:39011668-39022255 GCA_035583235.1 Hafferia zeledoni | reverse complement strand
TTGTCAGCTGACTTGAGCTGGGCTGGGCTAGCTAACAGCTGACTTCTTCTAGCCAGTAATGTTGTATTCCATACCATTTTACGACACCATTTCAAAAGGGGTAAAATCCAGTGTGTGGGTGTGGCTTAGTCTGTTCTGCCATGGCCGAGGTACAAGCCAAATGTGGTGCAGCTCCTGTCTTGGAGTAAGCCTTGCTCCTGCTGCTGCTGCTACTTGCCTTTTGTTTGAGCTCAGGGAAGTAGAAATATTTTATTGTTACTCTTTCTGTTTCTTGCTAAGTGTCTTTTAGAGTGCCTATGAATCTAGAGTAATAGATTTTGTATTAACTAGGCAGAGGGAGGTTATTTCTTGCTATACATAACTTGTGTAAGTGTGTGTTGTATTGTAGTTTTCTTTTAATTTTCTCTTTTCTGTATAAATATATCTAGCTAGTTTGAGCATAAACCTAGTTTGGAGGGGTTTTTTTCCCTCTCCCTCTTCTTCCCTTTTTATTCTGTCTGGGACAGTTAGCGTTTTGCCAGCTCAACCCAAGACACATGTGTAGTCACTAGCAACTTCAGTGTCTAGCAAATCACCAGAATATATAAATTACAAAGCATGGAATACATCACTGCAGTATTCCGCCAACAGCCTCCTTTTTAGAAAGAGAAACTGTTAGCTGATGTGGATCATTTGATCTCAACTGTTGTGTTGTCATGTGGAAGAATTACTTCAGAGGCAAAGAGGACAACTTCTGAAATTCCAAAACAGGTAACCTTACTTTCTGGAGGCAGTGCTTGGCCTTCAGAATTGTATAGTGTAGTGTCTGCAAGAGCCACTCCATGAGAGAGAAGCTGCAAGAACATTTATTTAAAAGGACTATAAATAAAACACTGTACACAGAATAGTCTCAGAATCATCAAGGTTGAAAGAGAACTTCAGGATCAGCTGGTCCAACTGTCAACACAGCCCCACTATAATGACCCCTAAACCATATCCCCAGCCGTCACATCCAGACACCTCTTGAACATCTTCCAGAGATGGTGATTCCACCTGCTCCCTGGCCAACTTATTCCCATGTCTAACTACTGTTTCAGTGAAAAAAAAAAAAAATCTGATATCTGATCTGAACCTCCCCTGGGGCAACTTAAGGCCATTTCCTCTCATCCTTTCACTTCAGACATGGCAAAGGAGGTCAACTTGCACCTCACTACAACCTCGCTTCAGGTAGTTGTAGAGAGCAATGAGGTTCCCCTCAAGCCTCCTCTTTACTGATTCAAGTATTTGCTCTGGGGTGATGAGCTGCCTGTTTAGAGCTACAGAATATATCACAACAAGTTTACTCTCAAAGAAACTTCCTCCACATTAAAAAAGTTGGCAAATACAGAAAGGTAGAGAAGTTGTCACTGCTGCCACAGCATGAGATGTTCACTGTTTGCTTTCAGCTTTGTCCAGGAGTTTAATGTCTGGTATTGAATTGCTCTCCCAACCCTAAAAGTTCAGTCTGAGATAGAGCTGCCTCTTACTTAATATGCTGATCAGGCGGCAATAACCATAGCTGTAGATAAGAAATCTTAATTTCTTGTTGAAAGGAAGGTTATAAGTCTGTTTATTTCGGTTGCACTGTTGGGATTGATTGGTAGTTTCAAGTAAGTAAAGTTTTATTTTCCAGAAATTTCATGATCTTGTTTCGGAAAAACATCCAGAAATGTAGCAATTTAATAAAACTATCTCCACAGACTCCAATCTGGCAGTTAAAACCATCAAAAAACTAGTATTTTGAGCCTATTCTCTTTTTGACAGATTTCAAAGCATCAGAGTTTTAGAAGGATGACAAAGGAATAAAGTTGAAGACTTAACTTTCATTTTCACAAGTCAATTAATGCTATGTGCTTTTTTCGGTATTTTAAATCAAGCAATGCACTCTTGCAGCAGAAAAAACAACAGCCTCCTGGTCATCATTACTAGAGTGTACCAGCAGGGCAGTGAAGATGGTCCTTCCCTGTACTCAGCCCTGGTGAGACACATCAACATGCTGGATGTGTTGCTGGGGTCATCAGTGCAGAAAGGATATGTAAATACTGGATCCAGTCCAGAAAAGGGCAAGATGATAGCACATAGTCACAAACTGAAACACATGAAACTCCATCTGAGCATAGGAAAACTTTTTTTTCCATTGAGGGTAGTTGAACACTGGCACAGTCTGCCCAGACAAGCTGTGGAGTCTCCATCTGCAGAGATTCTCAAACCTAACCAGACAAAATCCTGGTCAATGTGCTGTAGCTGACCCTGCTTGTGCAGAAGCTGCAAGGCAGTACTAAATGATCTCACAAGCTCCCTTCCAATGTCAGCCATTCTATTATTCTGATTCCATTGATATTTCTGTGTGATTAACAGACTATAATCAATACTTTGCCAGTGGGTTTAGCTTAGTTAAGCAGCCAAATTCTCCGATGCCAGTCTCCAAACTGTTATTCAGGCAATTAACTGACTTTTGATTACACAAGTACAGAATGGCAAGTACACGTTTCACCTTAGACTCTTACCTGGCACAACATGAAGTAACAGAGTTTTTTCTGGCATAGTCTGCATGACAGCACTCTGTTCATACATATGGCAGCATATTTGGCTGTATTAGAGGGATGCTGTTTATTCCATAGCTGTTCTGTAACTTTGGGGGTTTTGCCCTTCACCATAACCAAAACTAGTTATTGCAGAAGAGTGCCAAAGTAATGAAATGTGAACCAAGTGTTCAGCATTTTTGAAGACATTTGACTTAATCTTTGAACAAAACTTTTGGGTATTTTTTCTCTTCTACCCAAGATGGTTTGTGGATGGTAAAACATTGTTAATAGAAAAGCACCATAGACACTGTATGTCTGGCAGAGCTAGTTGTATAGGAATACTTATTTGTCTGATCTGTAGTTTCTTAAGCATCATATAGCTCAACTTTACAAGTTCATGCACCACATCCCAAAGCAATTGTGATGTCTGCTTAGATGTTATGTTGCTCTTATCATGACTCAAGAGTTAGTCAAAAATTTCCATACATCTCTTCCATCAAGTGTATCTTTCTCTTATCTACATTTAAATTCTGTAGACATGTTTAGCACATAAGTTAACATATACTAATGCACTGAATTACAGGTTCAATTGTTATTCAGTAGGGGTAAGCAATCAGAGCACAAAACTGCATGATTCCCTATTCCGTGGGAGAGCCCATGTAGAGGCAGTTCAATCAATCACAGAATGTAAATCTGTGTTTTGTTTTCCTTTTCATATCAAATGATGCAGGGTTTTCCCTGTTCTCTCTTCTGATTACCAACAATTGTAATTGCTTTCATTTACATAACCTAGAACCATGTATATGGTAAGTTTGTAAAGAATATTAGTGCTATCAATAGTTCTTCTTAACACTACAAGGGTTAATCTGATACTAAAATTATAAATTTGTTTTATGAAAAACTAAGTAAGAGTGATGAATAACCTCCAGCTTGTTTTCTCCTTATTCAGAATTGACCTTGCTGTCAATGAATAAAAATAAAGCACATAAGCAAGATTGTTTAATTTAATTGGGGAACAAATAATAACCAGTATAAGACAGAAAGAAGCACAGAAACAAGAATAATATTCAAACTGGGTACAAAGCAAAGAACATAGCTTGAAGTTTTCCAAGCAGTCTTTCAGTGTGGCATACTGAGAAAGCAGCAGGCTGGAACTACAAAGTGCTTTAGAGGGCTCAGGGTCAGCTTAGTATCTGACATGAATGCATCTTTCAGAGTCTTATTCTCTTTTGTTGCATTTAAGACCCATTCTCTCGCTATTCTAAATTTTACTCTCTCCTTTGCCTCCAATTACATTAACTGAAATAATACTTCCTTTACCTAGATCCTTGCCTGACCAGTGATAAATGAAGTGAGCATTAATTGTAAGTTGTAGCCCAACAGGAGCCAGTTTGGCTTCAAGTCAACCTCTTTTGGCAAACCAGGGAAATGCATCATCCTGACTGATTATTCCCAGAGAATATTTTCTTAATTTTCAGTGCATGTGTTTAAATTTCAGCTGTTCAGTTTCCACCAAGGTTTTCTCCTTTAACATTACAAAAGGGAAGAAAAAGAGGTAGAGATGAAAGCTTGAATTGCAGACATGTGCAGCAATAGGCAAACACCATCCAGGTGATGCAGCTGAGCCTAGCTTTTATTATATATGGAATAATAAGCTGCTATGGATGTTATATGGCAACTTGGCTCTAAGAATTTATGCTTTTTATGCAACAGTTGCTTTGTTCTTTGGGAAGATTCTAAAGTTTACTAACTAACCAATGAGAAAAGGCTTCAAGTATTGGCAATTCAGGTATTCATCAGGGTCACTCTTCTTTCAGCAAGGAAGAGTGAATTTTCATTTTGAAAAATGTTTCTTTGTATATAAATTCTGTTAATTATTATAATCACATGCAGTAATTATATTACTATTATATTATATATAGTCCCTTAGTATAGTACTATGTAGCTAATAACACAATACAATGCAATATATTATAAGATGATATAAGTAATATAATGCAATATAATATGATAGCTATTAACTAATATATTTCTACCCAAAAGACCAGACTCTGCCACAGCACAAGTGCATCTCAATCAGCAGTGGTGCCAGTAGCCATATCAAACTTTTGCCCTTGAATTTGATACAGTGATGCTGACATCTGCTATTTAGGTAAAGAACTGTGTTAAAAGAGTCTTCTGCAATACTTCAGCTAGAGCAAAAGCTAAACACATGGTCTGAAACCATGCATGATCTTCCTCAAAACTGAGGACTATGCTGCAAAGTTCAGGTGACACCACCCATTATGTGAATTTGAAGAATTGTTAACCAGCATTTGTGCTGGTCCCAGAATTAAAAGTTAGAAAACTGAGAGCCTGCTGATAAGCAGAATTAGCCTGCGTTTCTTCATGAAATTGAGAAACCGGTGGTACTACTTGCTTCCAAATATGGATGGACATTAATGAAGTTATGCAGAGGAAGGTTAATGTATAACTCTAGAAGTGTTGTTCCCTTTGTATTGTCTTCCTCAAAATCTTTGCCAGCTTCTTTCTTGTGAAAGGACTTGAAGAAATCTTCCCTGATCTGGATATTTTCTCTAAGAAAAAAAAAAACTTCTTCTTATATACTTCCTTTTTCTTTTACATGTACTATGATAAAATGCTTCAGAAAAGTAAGTACTGCAAAACTGAGAATAAAGTTAATAAATCACAAAAAAAAATGAGCAAAAAGCTAGAAATATTTACAAATATTGATGATCTGTGTGAGAAGAAATGGAAAAAGAATACATGAGAAGTATTTCAAAATGCTCTTTATTTAAAATGAAAGTAATTTTTTTACCATTGTCCTCTGCAATATGAATCTTATGCCAGAGCCAGGTAGCCATCATCATCCTGTCCTGAGGCTAATGTCATACCTCAGAAGTCCTTCCAACACAGAAGCATTTGGCCTCATATAAGAGTTATTAATTGAAGCACTTGGTATGTTTTACCAAAAAACCTGCTAGACTGATTAATAAATTAACCATTCTTTGCAAATTTCTTATGCTACTGCTTGTGTTTGAAAGGCAGAAAAAAAGACAAAACAAATATTTATTTTCTTAATTTTCTTAATTTTTCCCTGTTATTCAGTCATTATGACTGAACTTAAACAAGATATTTGACATACTGATGCTTTCTGACATTTTTAATAAGAACATTTCAGCCATTTGATTAACTGTTCTCTGTTAAGTGTTTTTATTTCAGGGGGAGAAAATATGTATTAAAATCCAGAAAAAATACTTTGTACTTCTGACTTTGAATTACTTGTTAAGTAAGAAAATTATTTTCATTGTTTTTGAAAACATACTTTTAGAAGAATGTGTACTTGAAATAATAGCACACTATTCTGTTGTCACAGAATGTTTTCAGTATTTTATATGCACCTCTCTTTTATATTGTTGGGGATTTTTCCATATGTTTTTGCTTTTCCATATGTTTCTTTCACAAGAGATATTTCAGGAATTCTTTTTGCATTTTGTTTTGCTTTGTTTGCCAAGGCTACTCTGTATGATTTTATTTAGCAGTCATATTACCCATCCATATAACTGAACATGGGGTCATCTCACTGCAGATGGGCATGTGAACTCCAGATTGTCAATCCATCTGCCTTATAGAAAGGGAAAACTATTAGCTGTATTGAAAATTTAATCCCTAACTCTGTTGCTGAAATAACAGTACTGTTCTGAGTACAAGGCAATGCATCCTGTTCTAAAAATGGGCAAACAAGTTGCTGGGGAGCAGCTTATGCCATCTATATTGACGTTACAGTTTACTGCATTTTTAAGTCACCTTGCAGACAAAACCCAGCTCTGCCAGTGGCAGGATGACTTATTCTGTGAAAAAGTTGTACATTAACATTGTGTCATGTGCCTGTAGCAAGTGAAAACTTTATCTGTTCTCAGTGGAGCAATTGCGTGCATCAGTTTTTGCTTCCCTTGTTCCTTTCTTGAAGAGAAAAATTGTATATTTGGTAATGATTTGGAAAAGGAGTCAAAAGGTGTGCTGACAGCCTCCTAAACATATTCATGTTGTTGGATTTCACAGTTCTGATGTCAAGAGAACAGTGTATGTTTCTTAGGGGTTTGAGGATAGCTTTAATAGAAAGTAACTTCCCTGGAAGTTATTCCACAGGACAGTGGATTTCCCTGGAAAATCCTACAGAGCTCCACAGGCACTACCTTCTGTCACATGATGTTACTTGCAGAGATTTTCATCTTGGTTTTAACATGAATTGTAAAATTGGGGAAGTTTATGTAGTATAGGGGAATAGCGCATGCTTCTTACATTCTCACTGAGCACCAAACTCAGGAGAAAAACTCTGGCCTGCTGGAAGCTGCTGGGAAAATTCTTACTGATCTCAGTAGGGCCAGAATTTATCTTTTGGGACTGCACTGCCAGTGTATGGAATTTATTCACTGAAAGCTGTGGTAGCTTTTCATGAGTGGACTAATTTTTGCATTGCTGATTTAGCAGAAAACCTAGGCAAGTTTATAAAATGTTTTCCCTCTGCAGATCACAAAGCATATTCCAAAACAAGTATTTAGGCATAGACCAGTGAAATGGTAGTTCAATGTTAACAAAATACGTAGCCTTGATGAAAAGAAAAAAAGTCTTCCATGAAAATTGTTCTAAGTGAAAAACCAAACCAAGCCAAATGAAATCAGAATACCCCACTCTGAGAAGGTCAAACTTCCTGACTGAACCTCTGTTTTGTTTCTGCTGAGTCACGCTATCAAATCTGATATTTTGGGGGTTTTAGGTTATAAGTATGTGGGGAGGATAAATTATGTTAATAAGTATGTTTGGGAGAATGAGGGGACAAAAAGAAAAAGTGTATTAATAAAGCAGAAATATTTTGCGGGGAATCAAAGGAAATCACGCGCAGACCAATATGATCAGGTGAATGCCGTCTATTCAGATCGCACACGTGCCTATTATAACCCAAAGTATTGTCCACGCGCAGTTCCTTATGCAGATTGGCTAATTGAGTATGTTAACACGTCAGAATAACACTTTTCATTGGTTACACGAATGAGAAGGTCCACGAATGCAATGCTTACATTAAACTACTTCAGCATACTTCTTTCCCATAGCTGACAGCAGGTGTCTTGCCTCAGCTTATCTCTCCACCAGCTTCAGAGAATGCAAACAGGCGAGATTGCTCACATTTCCATTCTGTGTAAGAAATTCTTCCCTACATATTAATAAAACTGAAATTAAGAACCTAGATCAGCATTGGAATTCTTAATTGTAACATATCTGTCTTGTGGATATTGTTATACAATTCACAAGGTACTTCTGACTACAGACAGATTTGCTGCAGAAAACACCAGTCATTGATATGGCACTATTTGTACTCATCTCATATACTTCTTGGACTTCAAGACAAATTCATTATAGTATGAAATAAGGCCCTCAGTGAAACTGTTTGGAACTTGTCCCTGAAGTAATTTAAGAACAAGGTTTGCCAGTCTCTTCTCTAAGGATTATCAAAGGAACTAGCTGATGGACAGGGGGAGAGGAAAGGAAGAGTTCTCAGCCTTTTTTGTTGTCATCAGCATGATTCTCTCCCTTCCTATTGTGCTGGTTTAAAGATAAACCAGCATGAGAAATGAACCTAACTCAAGAGAGATTACAAGTCAGAGCTACAATTTACTTAAAAAGCTTACAATAAATACAATGATACTGGAAAAATTGGTCTTAACCCACAAAAAACAGATTTATAACCCAGCACTCTGGGGCACGAACTGAATGGTGTTTGTTAGCCCCTGTGCTGAGCACCACGTGGTCCTCCAGAAGCCAAAGTAAAAAGGAAAAGAAAACCTGTTGGTGAGGATGATGGTCACAGTCTGGTCAGGAGTGTTGAGGTTCTGGTCCTCCTCTGGATGTGACGAGTGGTACCCCAAGTCCTAAAACCAGAGGATTATATATGCTCATGTTCAGATGGGAATGCCCAGTACCTCACTCAGGGCAGGAAGTTTCACAATGGGTAATTTAATTCTGTGAGTCATGGGATATTTTTGGAATCTTTGATGGCCCATTAGCAGACATGACCCCTCAGGCTGAGTGTGAAGGTGCTACTGCCTCCCTGGAGGGAAGTTATCACACCTGAGTCATTGGTGTGAAGACAGAAACACTCCTCTATCTCACTAGGCTCTCTAACACCCAGCTTCATGAGGATAAAGAGAAAAAGAAAGAAAGGCTTGTAATTATTATGTAGTAATAGGGTTTTTGGTTTTCCTTCTTATTGCAAACAATTTTACAGACATGTAACAATTCCTGTTAGCTAGGCAGGTGACAGTGTGATTTCACAGCATATCACAGAGCCCTGTCCCACTGAGTGCCCCAAATAGGAAGAACAAAGCCAGAAGCATACAACTGATTCCATTTGTTTTGTGAAAGGTTCTGGTTTGGTATTCAGATATTTTGAGAATGAAGAAAATAAAAAAAGCTCCAAAGAGTTTTTAGTTTAGTGAGAAAAGCATTGGACACAAGCCAACCTGAACTTAAATTTTTAAGTATGGTGGTCTCCGCTGAGTTCCTAGCAAACTTTAGCTTGCACTGCAAATTCATAATGGAAAATTATATGTAATTTGGTACAACTGGCAACTCCTACATGGAGGCTCATTATAGTGAGCTACAGAAGAGATTGGATTACTTCCAGTTCAATCATTATCTTCTTATTCCTTGAAATCTAGGATGCTCTTTTTTTACCTTCAGAGCTTCAGGTAGCAGCAAATTTGAAAAACTATAGTCTGTTTACACATTTGCAGTTATCTCCCCTAAGAAGAGAGAGGATAGTAATCTTGTAATCTGATCTTCAACCTACTGTAGTTTGAGACTAACCCTATTTACCAGTCTGATGTAAATATGCAAAATGTTAAAATAAATATTGACAGGATATTCTTTAGAATTTATGATACATGTAGATGTAAGAAAAAAATTATTAACCAGGAATGAATTTATTAACTTACCAAATCACTAAAAGATTGGGAGGCAGACTGTCTCATTCCTCCAGTTTCTGCTTTGCTTTTTATTGCAGCCCCTCTAGGGAGGAGAAGTATTTGTACTGAGAAAGATGAAATGCATCTTTAAGGTGCTCTGGGTTGACCATACTTTCAACCCAAACATGCTATATCATCCTGAGTGACAGAATTGTTCTGCAGGCTCCCCATGGTATCTTTCCCTGTGCCAATAAAGACTGTCTTTGTGTAATGAAATAACAGGCCAGGTCACTGTATTATGATTTCCTTTGTATCCTGCCTCTTTCTTTTCTGCAGCTTTAACCTTATTGTCTGCCTCTCTCTTATTTAAAGTAATGTGTAGTGTTGTAGTACCCTATTAGATGTGGTCATCAAAAGAACTGTGAATTCCTGTGTCACAAAATACTATTATCATAGAATAATAGAATGCCTTGGGTTGGAAGGGACCTTAAAGGTTGTTTAGCTCCAATCCTCCTGCCATGGGGCAGGGACAGCTCCCAGTAGACCAGGCTGATCTGAGCCACATTCATGCTGGCCTTGAATGCTTCCAGGAATGGAACATCCACAGCATCTCTGGGACACCTGTTCCAGTGCCTTACCACTCTCATGGTAATATCTAATCTAAACCTTCTCCTTTCAGTTTGAAACTATTCCTCCTTTCCCTTGTCACTGCATGCCCTTGTAAAAAGTCTCCCTCTATCTTTCCTGTAGACTTCCTTCCACCACTGTAAGACTGCAATTAGGTTACCCTGAAGCCTTCTCTTCTCCACACTGAACAATCCCAATTCTCTCAGCCTTTCCTCTCATAGGAGAAGTGCTCCATCCCTCTGATCAACTTTGTTGCCTCCTCTGGACTCTCAGATCAACTTTGTTGCCTCCTCTAGACTCTCTTCAGTGGGTTGATGTCCTTTCTGTGCTGACCCCAGAGCTGGATGCAGCACTCCAGGTGAGGTCTCACCAGAGCAGAGTGGAGGGGCAGAATCACCTCCCTCAACCCGCTGGCCACGCTGCTTTTGATGCAGCCCAGGATACAATTGGCTTTC
>JAWWEV010000095.1:38979889-39005746 GCA_035583235.1 Hafferia zeledoni | reverse complement strand
CTGTTCAGAAGTATTCTTGCAAGGATTTTACCAGCAATGGAGAGCAAGGTAATACCTCGGTAATTTGAGTAGTCTGAGTTTTCTCCTTTCTTCTTGTACAGATGATGACTGCGTCACGGAAGCAAATTGTAAGAGTTTTTTGCATTGTATGGTGAGCACATTGACTGAGAAATGGTTACTAAAAAGACACCTCTAAGACCACATTTGTGAGTTTTAGCAGAGAGGCATTCGTTATTTGGCACACTCAGTACATTGGTAATCATTTAGCCAAAGTGCACACAGAGGTATCTTTGGTACAGCTTGTATGTTTACATTACATGATTATTCATTTTCACCCCTGAATTCCTGTTACATATTCATGGCATTTGTCAACACCTATTAGCATACACACGTATCCCTATAAGTTCTCTGATTGTGTTCACCAAGGGTCTCTGGTGCTCATTTCTGTCTGGAGGCTGTGAAGTTCTAAGTGGATGCTTTATGAACTCCTTTAAGACAATGCATCTGGTTGTGTAATACACCTCATTTGTTTGCTTCGCTGCTATTGCTAACTACAAGTTCTTTTCTATATTATTTTTTTTTTGTTTGTTTGTCTGGTTTCAAGGCACAGTAATTTTCTGTGGTACATTCTGTTGCAAGAAGTACTGATCCTGTTACATCTCAAAACTCTGGTATCAAGTAGAGTTGCTTCTTTGATACATGACCAGGCCTAACTTAAGCCATTGTGTTTTCCTTCATACTTTGAAATGGACACATTTCAGGGAGAAATAGTCAATGTTTTGCTCACTGTTGAGAAATATATAAATATTTCTTATTTTAAGTAGGTTTTAATGCATTGACAAGTCCTGCTGTGTCATCCTTCATGATTAATAGAAGCTGCCTGATCACATTTTTACAGAAGAGGTGATTGATCTGTAGACTATTGTATCTTATGGGATACAGCACTGAAGACAGAATTGAATATGTACTTTTTTTATATATAGCAGTATTTGTATTATCACCTATATTTAGTATTTTCTGTCTGTTTTAAAGCCCACTATTTGTTGAAGATCCTATATTATAAACAGATGCAGCAAGAACCTGTAGGGGGTACTTTGTAGAGATAAACAAAGTACTTTAAAACTTTATGTTTTAAGTATCTCTATTTTGGGGATGAGTCAGAACATGCTTCAGAGGTTATGGCAATGTCTCTCTCTGATTGCTGCTTTGCTGTTAAGACACCAATGGTGCTTATAAAGTGAACATTGAGTATTACTGTGCACTGTTTTTTTTGTGAAATACATTGGGCTAGAATTTCATTGTATATGTAGCACTAACATATGTCAGCTGTCTGTGGGTGTGATCTGAGTACCTCCAGCTTGTTGGGTTAACTTCCCTAGAGAAGACTCCAGAAGATGTTTTAATGGGAGTCTGCAACAAGGATAGAATGGGTGGAGGTTTGCAACAACAATAAGGAGACAGGAGTGATTTTTTCATGCTACTTCTATAAACTTGGTAGTAATTGAAACACAGCAAAAATTTCACTTCACTCTGAGAGGGGGGAGTACTCAAATGTCATCCATGTATTGTTTTATCCTGTGAATCACTTTTGCTTATTAAACCAATAATGGAATAAGTTTCCTGGCTGATTCTAATCCGTATTTTTCTATTTGAACCTGAACTTCTCGCTGTATGATGCCTTTGCAAATTGGAAAGATATTGTCATTGTGGGCTCTCTCACATATTTATATGCTATATGCTATACTGCCAGTGAAGTTGAGCTGATCAGTGCTACTTTAAAAAGCCACAGGATCTTTTATGGGTGTGGGAATATTTTCTGGATTATCATGAATGTAAAGAAGGGCCATTGATCAGAGGCATTTGAATACTTAAATGATGAATAAAGAAAATAATTGCCCTGAACTCTGGAGTACTAACATTCTATTTGCCAAACCCATTGCTACACAGACCAAAGTGCACATTCTGCCTCCTTTACCATCCCCTGCACTCCATCCCACTTCCAGTTCTTTTCAAGATTCGTATCAATTTGTGAATCTGAATTCCAGATTCTGTGTAGGTCTGGAATGAGATCTGACCAAAAATTCACACCCAAAATAATTCTGAATTATTCCATCTTTCCTTACCACTGGACACTTACAGCTCCACTGTCCCTTGAATGAAACAGGTTCAACATATGTCTACTTGTGTTTTATTTCTTAAAGTCAATCCAAACATGTTAGGCAGTTGGTCCTGCATTTTTTTTTCTGCAGGAGAAGGTTCCCTTATGAAAGCAAATCTGGCTCTTTTTCCATTCACATAGGAAAAAAAAAAATCAGAATGTGTATAAAATTAAGAGAGAATCTAGAGCATGTGTGGAGCCTTTGCAGTATTTTCCATGAATACCAACTGTTTCGCTGACTTGAGTGGATGCAAAATGCATTCCCAGAGCATGGGAATGTCAGAAGACATAAAGAACTTTTTTCTTTACTTGCCTTTTTTCTTTTGGCAGGGTTAACATAGAATCTCTTAAAAAAAACCAGTGTGTGACATTGTCTTGGTAGCAATGATTGGAAGCGAGTATGTGAACCAATACCCAGGAGGAAGGACCTTGTACTGTAATACAGCACATGTTGTTCTGTGGTTCTTATTATGCAAGAACTGTATAATACTATAATAGGCAAAGGCTTAATTTCATTGGTTGAATGATATTATTGAAACTGGTTTTTTAGTAAGTACCATAGGAATTTGTTTTCATCTTTCTTTGGATTGCAATTTCAGTTGGTGTTTTGAAGTGGTATTTTGAGTAATTTTCCTGCTGTTTTGCATTTATAAAGTATATTTCTGCATCTATTCTATGTGTTTGTGGTTGTTATTGTTACATCGCATGCCTGTCAAGGTCCAAGGTTGGTTTCAACTTAGACACAATTTTTTATCACCCAAGTTTTTCATAGTGCATTTCATGCATACCATACCAGGTAATAAAGATTGAAGAAAATAGCAGATGCAATTTTTAGAGGCATTTAAGCTGATTTGGAGAGTTTGATCTTGTATTATGTCAGGAACATGATGTTTCCCCTGCTAAAATTTTAACAGCAGTAAGTTGCTAGTTCTCTAAGCCCAAAATCAGACTCCTAGTTGTCTTCAGAAAACTAATAGGTGGTGCATAGGACCTACAGTTACAAAACCAGGGAACTTTAGCAATGACCATTCATACCATTATGTCATCCGAAGGGGACTTCCCCCACTTCAGCTGGCACCAGGAACAAGACAAAAAAGAGCTGTTCTGGAAACTGTAAGCAGGAGGCTCCAGGTTCTTATTTCTCTCTTCCCAGGACTGTGGGTGCTGGGGGCTACAGAGAGACCCTGTGCCACTGCCACCAGATCCCTGCCACTGTTGCCCCACTGAGCCTAGATCCACTGTCTGGTTCACTGGTTTGCTGCTATTCCACACCAAAGCCAAGGTGATGTGGGACTGCACCAGAATCAAAGTGGTTTGGGGTCCTCCCATGCCACTGTCACTGCTGAACCTACCACTGGACCTGCCACCACCACTCCAGCTGTATGGAAACTTCTGCCACTGGACCACAGACCCTCAGTTCTTGCTCCAGCCCATGGAGAAAAACAAAAAACCAGTGGAGCCCATGTCCAGCCAAGCCAAACAGGAAGCATCAGTGCTGTGAGGAGTGGTTTAGCAGGGAAGATCCTCTGTCATCTTTATTTCCCTTTTGTTCCTGGAGGAGTGGAGGTGCCACATATTTGGGTGGATCCCTCTTTTGTGGATAAACTGTTTCCCCTGTATCTTTGTAGTAACTGCTATTTTCTTTTAGTAAATTGTTATTTTTCTCACTTACACCTTCTCACATTTTATATCTCTATATTAAGGTGGGGGGTTCATTTTATTTCAGTTCCTGCCTTCATATATTGTCTTTAAGCCAAGATAATAAGCCATTTTCAGAAATCTAGTCTCGGTAGGTGGCAGGACAGTTTTTGCCCAAGTAAAAGGTGTTGAATTATCCCTTATAAACTTTGCTCCATTTTTCTTATAATAAAAGAGAGACATAATATCATTCTATCCATATAACAGCTTCTTTACTAAAGAACTTCAGGATACCTAAGAAGCAAAGATGAATTGCTAAGAAATTACTGTAATGAGAATTAATTTAGGATTGTCAGTGCTTTTAAAGTATAACTTTTTAAATCACTGGCTGTAGTTCTTGAAGTAGAAAACTATTAATTAAATTTAAAACAAAGAAACAAAAAACCCCAAAGAAACAAAACAATTTCCTAGCTTCTAAGAAGCCATTTTGGTTCTTGTTTTGACTTTACCACTGAGCAGAATTTGGCTGACATTCCACTTTTCCTGATGCTTGCCACAATCAGGGCTGCTAACTGGCAAATGGCATGAGAGAGGAGCCATAAGAAAACAATGGCAGGGCTTTTGTCTTAATGATTTGGGAATGTCTGTCACTTTGATTACTTTTGACCTTAACATTTTCTTTTAGTCCTCCCACAACTCCCTCTCTCCCACAAGCATACATACCCCCATGCTGAAATTAAGGCATTTTTATTCTTGGGTGAGTTACAAATCTGTATTTGCATAAAATAACAGAGCAGTAATAGAGTGCCCAGTTCTTAATGAGATATCAACCTGCTTCCTAGTCTAGGGAGAACTGATACCTGTGTGAAGTCCAACATCCTATGGACATAGCAGACCTGAGTCAATCTGATTGCACTGCAGGAACTAACACGAATGAACCCAGAATGAAGGACTACAATATCAATCTGAAGAAATTACAGCTAATCCTACATATTTGGACATCTTGTGTGTTTCTTTCCATGGTAAAAAAAAAAAAAAAAAAAAAAAGAAAGAAAACTCATCCTTTCAGTACTGCTGCCACCCCCTTGCTATAATTTCATCCTCATCTAATTTTTACAGGACATGCTAGAATTTATTTTCATAAAAATTTTCTCAGACATCATTGTTCTTAGCTGTACTGGAGGGACAATGCAGAACTTTGGGATGACAAAATGTTAAGAGAGATGAATGTGTAATTACTGTGTGCTACTTTGGCTAAAGAATGCATTCACCAAGTTACTGTTCTCCAGACTTATTTTGAAAAATTAAGTCTATTTCTGAAGTATGTCAGCCTTTCAGTGTGTACAAAAGAAAAATTGCAGTAAATCCTCTAAAGGGGTTGCATTTCTCTTAGAAATGTTTTGAACTGCAGTTGTTCCTAGGAACCTTGACATAGTCATACTTGGTGTAGTATCAGTTAAGTCAGTGGAGGTGTCCTTACTGGTGGGTCTGAAGTATAAAAACATTTTCTTTTTCAGATGCTACATATTTTCTTAGACATGGACTTAATTCCTTTAGGATTGGTTACTATTAAATAATAGTTCCTTCTGCTACAGAAAAGAAAATGCAATCTTGAGATTAGCAAAGTTATAATGTATCAACTATTAGTACTTATTTAACCCATTTTTAAATGGGTCAGGTGCAACCATGAGAATGAAGAGCACCAACTCACATTTAAGTTAATGTTCTCCATGGCACTAATGATTCTCAAACTTTTTTATTTGTTTTGTTTATACTAGATTGCTGTTGTTGAAATACAAACCAAAACATTATATGAAAAAAGTGTTTGAAATATAGCTTTAGTTACAAATCCACATTCTCAAAATAAGAATACATCATGCCTGGTTTTAAAGTTTACATAGTAGAAGTCAAGGGAAAACAGCAGCTATATGCAATTTATATACCTTCTGACTTAAGAGGCAAACTGATCTTCACTTTTGCCACTTGTTGCCTTAAGAGACCATAGGAAACAGGACTCTAGCCAACTTAGTGCATGATAGGATAAAAAGGGTAGGTCGTTAATTTCCAGGCCTAGGGCCTGCAGGAATACGTATCGACGTGCATGCCCGAACACTGGCTTCTGTGGTTTTTATAATAATGTCCATCCAACCCCCATTCACCCATCCCTTGGTTCTGCCCTGTCCCACCCCTGTCCCACCCCATCCAGAATTGGGTCTGGGGGAGACTGGAACCCCCCTCTTCATCATCCTTCTCCTCCTCATAGCACACAGGGCATTTGGAGGTTTTCCAGTGTTCTGGACTTGGAGGGCACTCAGCCTATGTTTGTGTCTCGTGATGCAGGCCTTGAGGTGTTTCTCAGCCTTCTGCCTTGAAAACAAGACTAAATGCTAATGAAATCTTGAGGGATTGTTATGGGATAAGGGTTAGTATGCATAAACATTGGACTTAAGCTACTAGAAGTACTAGTACACTAAAATCTACTTTTCATTACAATTACTTTCAAAATGTATAAAAATTAAAAAAACCCCAAACCTCTGAGGCATCACACTCAGGAGTTTACCACAGTACTTATTTTCTTGGGTTCCAGACCCCATAAAATTCTTTGTAGAAGTCAGTTCAGATAATGTACAGATTACGTGGAAGTCAGAAAATAATTGAGTGTTGCAGGATTTTCAGAGTTTGTTAAATCAAGCAGAGAAGGGGAGCTCAATAAATACTACTTTGTGTAAGGTGGTGCTGTGTATTGTATTGTATTGTATTGTATTGTATTGTATTGTATTGTATTGTATTGTATTGTATTGTGTGTTAGGGCAGTATTCATGGTGTAGGATGAAGAAGAAGCAAGAAAACCTACGTGTGTGTGTGTGTGTGTGTGTATGCATGTGCTTGCAATATATGTGCAGAAGGAGGGAATGGAGCAGAGAAACATTTCTGGTTTATTTGTACATTCACCACACTCATTTCTGTCAGCAATTTGCTATGCTAACATGAACGAATATAGAAAACTGACAAAATCATTCTCTCCCCAACTAATTCAAGTTGATGAAAGGTTCTCTTGTCTTATCCTGGAGAGAGGAAGAAGCTGGAGTTAAGTTGGAATATAAGAAGGAAAAGTTCCCACAAAAGACAAAAATTAGAGGACTTCCAGCCTGAACAAAGTTTCAATGAAATAATTGAACACGCCTTACTTGTAGAAGGCTCTGAAGTTTGAGTAAAGCTGAAATCAAGTACCTGCTGTTTCTTCTGTTGTAACCTGAGATACTTTTATCTTGAACCTTTATGAATCCTTTTTTCAGTGGTTAGTAATGATAAAGGTGCATTTTTAAAATTCTGTGCTACTCCCAGTGCTAGAATGCAGATGGAGAGCTTTGGTCTTTCTATTTTCTTCACACTGATACTGCTGTGCATTCCTGGATGGACAAATAATGGCCTCTCTGAGCTCATTGACTTAGCAGTCAGTTGCTGTGCTAGTGCCAAGATACAGGCTTTTTGTGTTGTTCTGTAAGTACAGCTACCTTGCTGTGATAAAGCTAAAGCATAAACTCCTTTTAAATTCTTGGCTCAGAAGTACCCTCTTGTTTGTCTGAGGTCAGTGTCCAAGTTTGAATGTTTCTGAGCCAGTGTTTTTGTCTGGTTTGTTTGACACCGAGTCACAGACTCTTTACAAAGTTCTGCCTAATAATTACTAATTAGGCTGATGTCACAGCCCCTTTCACTCATTGGATCATCAGAGCATCTTTTTTTAATAGGTTGAAGTCCAGGGACAGGTCACATAAACATGGGCATTGGTTTTGCAATGGTATGCTGGCTTGGTGTCAACAGCCAGACAGCTACACAAGTTCCCATCTCAGAAAGGAGCTCAGTGAAATGCTATCAGAGCACTTCTGGGATTTTTTGGGGTTTTTTCCTGGGGAGAGAGGCAATGGAGGATGGGCATGTGTGCATCTCTGTGGGTATTTGTTGGAGTGGGATCACTACCTTGTCTGTTGAAGCTGCCTGGTTTTGTGTGATGCCCAGACTTCTGTGGTGTTAGTGGCTCAACACTTCCAGCATGTCACTTTGTTGTCTGTGCTCAGGCCTCTGTAGGATTAGTGGCTCAGTAACCTCATTTTATTGAAGATCTAGTGAACAAGAAAACTCAGTTGCCCCCAACGTGCAGAGCTGTTGTCAAGCATAAGTTTCACAGTCCAATGTTTGATGTGCTATGGTAGGACACTTGGATACAGCCATCTTCGGCTGCATAGGACGGAGTTGTTTGACTATCCTGTGCTTGATTTCATACAGAGACCTTTATTAACTCCTGAGGGTGATTTTTTTCTTCTTCTGATTAGATCATTGCTTTTAAGACTTCAGCACCACCACATAACCAGCTGACTCTATTACAACACTGACAGAAAAATATGCATTTGGAAAGAAGCTGATACTTTCAGACTCAATACCAATAGATGGACCCTGTACCTAGAGTTAGATCTTTCTTCTGTATTTTTATGATTTCTCATTTTTTGTGACTGTGCAACATAAAGTTTGGTGTTCAAATGGATCTAGATGCTCTGACACTAGCTGCACCCACAAAGCATCATATGAGGATGAAAATATGTGTAACATATGGGTATTGATTCAGGTATCTCCGGCTCTCAGTAACCTTGTATTATTTTTCTTGACTGCCTTCTGTGAGAAGCAAAGAAATTGAATTTAAAACAGTGTGATTATTATGGCAGTGGTTTCTGGGAAATAACAGATGGTAAATTTGGAAGAACATAGCAGATAAGATGTTTGGCTCAAGGTATTAGTGAGCAAAAAGCTTACGTCAGTGTACCATAATTACATTATTCCCTTTGATTCAATACAGGTTGTAAATGTACAAACAAAAGAGCTGACAGAATTCCATTTGATCAGAAAAGGAACACGGTCCTTGTTCGAAGAAAACAATTTTTGCATCATGTTATTAAATGGAACACTTAATCAGCTTCTTTGCCAAAAGCAAGCTTTCCATTACATTTGTTATATAAACTATATTAGAAGAAAAACATAAAGGAAAACTGAATTATTGTAATGTTGAATATACTCTCCATGGTTCTTCTGATTGCTAGTCTAAGGTACAAAGAACTGACTGAATGTTAATGCTAGAAAATGTACATTTAGCTAGGGCTATGTGTTCCGTTAGGTTTGATTTTCAGATTTTGTAAACAGCTCAAGAAATTCCCTGAATGGTTTTGTCAGTTGGTTTTCTCCCTTTCTCCCTTTTTCTGAGCTTTTTCCAGGTTTAGTATTATTTCATCCAAAATAAATTACATCATGGAAAATAAGAAATACTGCCCTATGAAGCTGATTTCAAAATACAGTTCACATTAAGTCTATATATTTTTACATAGGATTAATATACACCTGTTTTAGATCTTATCATCTAAGTTTGCTAGATCCTTTCCAAGTCTGCTTTGCTCCAAGGAGGCTGAATGATGGAAAATTGTATATCAGTGTGGGTAGAGTAAGCATTTGCCTTTGGAGACTTACATAAATAATGAAGTACTGCATACTATCTTTGTTTTACTGAAAAATGTTTCTACAGTAGTATGACTTTTATGCTGAGGAAAACATCTACTCCATTTTCTATGTCAATCAAATGTTAGCGAGACAGACCTGCAGCAGAATTAACTAGCATAATTTTTTTTATAGTTTAGTGGAACTTACTACTGACTCTACCCCAGCCGAGGATCTAACCTTTGTCACCTTCCTGCATGGAAGAGAAAGCATTCAGGCTGTGAGCAGTCAGGATACCACCAAAAACAAACGGCTAAAGCTGTGAAGACTAATGTCTCTGACCTCTGTGGCATACATTTCTTTGTGTAGTCATTCTTTGTTTGGTAAATCATCTTTTAATAGAACTGTCTCCCTAACAACACATCTGTGATGTTTGCTGTAGGCTTGGAGTAGAAATGCACAATTTGGAATAAATTTGCTAAAATGATCAACACTTCTACATAGATCAGAGAACAAATGATCATCCAAGGATATCATGATTTAACAGAATTGAGAGGTACTATAAATACACATTCTGAAATAGCTAAAGAAATGGTCATTGCCTGGGCAGTGGTAACACACCATTTGGATATAGGTAAGGGAAGTATAGATGTATTATTTATGTCTAAATTTCAAATAGTGTATTTTTTTAATGTTTTAAAGATTTCAGATGTCACCTTTTAAGCATTCTGCAAGCACAATATATTAGCATCTGGCACCAAAAGAAATAGTGCAGTAGTAGTCTACATGTGTAAAACACAATCTTCCATTCCCTTTCCCACAGGAATTAGAGACCAGTGTTATTCCACACAATTGCAAGTTATATATTATTAGTGTATTTATTTATGCAAGCTATATATAATATTAGTGTATTTATGAGTACCCTGTGGGCACACCTTGGGCAGCATAAAATTGATAGCATTGCTGTCACATTTGGAAGGTGTAGTTTTTCTGTCATTCCAGGGATGGTGTTCATCCAGGGATGAACTTGTGCTGAGCTCCATCCATGTGATGCTGAATAAGCATCTGTGCCTGCTGGGAGTTAATGACAGTTTGGTGCTTAGGGTATGATAGAATTGCTTGATTTGACTGTGGAGAAAGGAACAGAGCAAGCAGAGGAGGTAAGCATCTTGCATTTTGAAAAAAGCAGTTACACTTTATGCTTATTAAGACAGATACATTGATGTAGAAGGGAAAAGGACATTTGCCAAAAAGCAGAACATTCTTCTTCAGGGGTAGGTTGTTCAAAACTGCATAGTGTGCCTAGATTTCCATGTAAAAGTGCCATTACACTATCTGAACTTGCATATGGATGCAGAAAATACTCACCAACCTTTTTGTAAAGGATCCCAGTCATAATAGGACTGTTCACATATTTCAAATAAACGCAATCACACTTCAAATCAAACACTAAAGGACATGTAAAGAACGATGCTTACCTTGCTGTTACAACAGGTAACAACAAAGCTTTTTTTGTTTCCTAATTACTCATTTTTCTAAAACAAGTAACACAAGTATGTTTTAAATGAGTTTAAAAAAAAAAAAAAAAAGGAAGTCAGGAATAACTGCAAACTTGTAGGCAAGGGAATATCTGTCAAGAGAAATAATCTCTTCAGTTCTTGCAATATACATGTTATGGTTAAGTGCTTTTTTAAGGTCAAGAAGTCTGCTGTTTCATGTTGCCTCATGATGTTCTTCTAATAGAGTCTTTGTGTTTTGTGTGAGAATTCAAGTTCATCTGGTTCTGTTGCTTAAGTCTCTTGAATTGATAGGAAAACATTGTAATTTGTCACAAAAGAAGATGGGCAAATTTATTACTATTTGTAAAAACAAAAACTGAAGAGAGCTTATTTGATGGAGAGATTATATGGTTTTATGTAATACATAATTTGAAAAATAAGGACTGCTACCCTTTTCTCCAGCTAGAGCCTTAGTACTTTTCCCACTGCTTGTACTAGTCTGCATGTTGTATTTTACATAATATTAAACTTGATCTATGTTTCTGATGAGCCTTGCGGAAAAACCTTTTCATATTTGGAAAAAAGTCAAAGAAGGTAACAAGGCAAACAAGACCACTCCTCTGCTCCATTTCTGAGATTTTAGGCAATAATTGTGTGTTGAAGATTGTTCACTTTTTAGTTTTCTGATGGTTGGAGGTATCATTATAGATTAATTATTAGCACTATCACACACCATTCAGTCAGCATGACTCTCCTGACCCTCCAGTGGAGGAGTTACCACAAATTTTTGTTCATGTAGTGCATTGTCCAAATGCTCCTTGAACCTTGTCAGGCTTGATACTGTGACTGCTTTTCTAGGGAATCTGTTCCAGTGCCCAGCCACTCCCAGGGTGAAGAACCTTTTCCTAATATCTAACCTAAACCTATTTTAGTTAATAAAAATCCTATGCTTTGTCTCCTAACAAGCCTACTTCACATATAACTGTCTTTTAGAGCAGACAGTAATCAAATGGCAGGAATACCAGCCAGTGTTCAGATGATGTAATCCTTTGTCAGTTTGTAGACTGATTTACATCAGCTAATAGTTCAGTCCTGAAGTTTTCTTTTCTAATTATGTTGTTTGAGGCTCAGAACACTTAAAACACAATCTAAGACTTTTCCCCTAAAACGCAGCTATAGCTCAGCCTTTAGACAGACAGGTTTTCACCTGTCACTGAGGGATTGCTTCCCCTTATGAGTAATGATATATAGTTACTCACAAGGATAAGCAACTTTTCAACTCTTTGCTTTATGCTGAGAAATAAAATTTGTGTTTCTTTTGTAAACCACGTCCTCAGGCACTATAATAAAATGGAAAAACACTGTCAAACATCTAATTTATAATATAAATTGTGCAAGTTATTTATTTTTGTTTTAATTCAGTTTTTACTTTTGTACAGGAGTATTGGCATTCGTATAGACAATTTAAGAAACCTTCTGGATTGTAACATCTGAAGGAATAAATTAAAAATATAAAGAAGCAGAGACTAGAATATCAGATGCATATTACCAAGAAATTCTGATTTGCAACCAAAATAAATTAGTTGGTCATGTCTATAGCAGATGTGTTCAAACTAGAAAATAATCTACTTTTTGATCTCTTCAAAAAGTCCCAAATTTCTGTCATACACCAAGTTCTCTGTCTGTTTTTTAGCTCAGATCTTGTCTGGAAAAGGGACTGCTTGAATACATTTCTAGCATGTTTTCATTTTGCATTGCTGAGGACAAGGAAAGTTAAATTATTGATGAAAAATTTAAATATTCAGAATCAGTACTGATTATGAGTACTGACTATATTCGGATCATGATTGGGTAAAGACCATATAAACATGCACATCTATTTGTTCCTGTATTTGTCTTCTGTCCTAGACATCAGCTATTGGCTGCGTTTGGAGGCAGGATAGTGAAGAAGACCTTTTTTCTGACCCAGACCATCTTTTAATATGTTCTTCCAGGAACAAATTTGCTAAGAAAATATTATGAAGATTTTTTTAAAAAAAATTTGACTAATACGTTGAAGATTAAAAAGGGCAAACTAATGCATGTGCACCCATGCATGTATTATTGCATTGCAAATGGACTGATGATTTGATATTCTGCATGATTAAATGTACTTTCAGAAAAAATAAGCTCAAGAAGCCTATACTATTTCAGAAGAAAAATGTGAATAATAAATAGCACCTTATAGCTTATAACTCTGCTCTAACGTTTTGAGTGGTAATGTATTGCTATAGCCCAATGAAACCACAACTTCTCAAAGCTCCTATGTGTACATATACTATTTTTTCATTCAACAGGAAGATCTGTTTTGACTTCCAGTTTATAAATTCTTAAAGTCATCACAGTTAAAAGTAATTTTATCATGATTATTTGTGAGTAACTGAAGGAGTAAAATAATTTCCTGATATTAAAAAGGGAAAAAAATGTTATCCCAAAAACTAACAAGTGTAAAGTAAAAAGGAACATCAACTGTGATACACATAATATGTATTTGTGGCTAGTTTTCTGTGTATCACACTTCTCAGAAAGGGAAAATACTACTGGCAGATAAGTAATTATTTTGTAAATTTCTGTCCTTCTCTCTACTGAAAGGAAATGTCCCTGTAGCATATATGTTATTTCACACAATTATTATTTGGCTGCTCAAATATAGTATCTAATATCCTTACTCACTGCACTCCCTTATTTCAGTAACTAGAGTAAGACTATTCCTTACATAAAATGAACTGTTGTAGGGAATAAATAATATTATAGTATAGTATTTTTATAGATAAAGTGTACATATAAGCCCCAGTTTGAAATAAGTAGCTTTTGTATTGGAGAAATATTTTGACCCTAAATATTCTTAAATCTTGCCCATACAGAAGGGGAAAGAAGGCCCAGTAAAATTCAGTAGTCTTGAGTAATTTCATGTTATGAACTGCCTTACGGAAAATACAGTGATGTGCCAGAATGAGTGGCTTCAAATTTTTATTGTTAGTAAAGTAATTTTAATGTTTCCTTTGAGGAAAGACAAGAAGCGTTTTAGGGGAAAAAAGCTGTGCTGAAGGATAGGTACTAGTTATGCTCTTACTGGTTACACTACAGCTAGTATGGTGCAAGGGTCAATGAACCATCCAGTATTTGTGCCAGACTTTAGCATGTCATACTTGTAAGAGCCCTATACATGAACTCTATCTCTCTTATTTCATGGTGGCGAGCTATATCAATGCCTAAGTTCTTCCTGGAACCCTGAAAGAGGCTCTTTCACTGATGTCCTAAAGGCCTCCAGGGGGTTTGTGTTGTCTAAAAAATCTGGCCACATGCCCAATTCTCGTGGTATTTTTATTCCTTCATAAAGGTAAATTACTTTCTACTTAATTTAAACAGGAATTCACATTTCTACTCTGATTCTGGAGAAGCAGGGTAATACCTAAAAAGCTTTTAAATAACAATGGAAGTCAGTGATACCCTTCTCTGATCTTATCCTCCTTTTCAGTCTGATCCTTTTCTTTAGCAGCCCCAAAGCCTGGAGATGCTTTTCCTGCCATTTGGAGAAGGGCAATCAAGATGCCAAAGCAAGATTATAGGTGATAAAATCATAAGATTTCCTATTTGGACTATCCTAATCCTTCATTTTTCCAGCTCTCTGTCACTGTCTTTCTGTGCACCGCTATTATTTCCTCTGCTTTTAGCAGCCTCTCTGAATAACTAGTGATTTTCACAATATCTGGATTTTAGTCTTCCTAAGTAACCGATGCCCTCTTAATAGGTCTATATCAATGTGAAGAGCTCTGTATTTCCACTTTCTCCAGCTTAATGACAGTGATAATCCACAACAGAAGAGCTTTGTTAAAACATTTATTAAAAGCAGAAAGCAGTTACAAAAGGAGTCAGAGTCAAAAAACAAAGAAACAAACAAAAATAAAAAGATAGTACTGTTGTGTGCATGCCTGACTTCCAGGAGAAAACTATCCTCTTCATAAGCAGCCTGAAAATAGCTCCAGAAGATCCTCAGGCACAATAGAGTTGACCTAGTGATAGGAATATGCTATGGAGCTCTGGGTTGGGGTGAGAACTCAGCAAAATCTTTTTTAATTAACCCAAGGAAGTCTGCATGTCACAGACTGTGGGAGAGGTGAATTCTGAGCACCAGAATTTGATGCCCAGGAACACAGGTGAATACGTATACAGATGTGACGTAGTTTTGGTTGCATTAAACGTGAAGAACTGAATGCCTCTATATGGGTGAGGAAGACGAAGAGAGCACTTGAAGGGAGCAGATGTGGACATACTTTTGAAGCAAGCTGGGTTCCCACAGAAGGGAGCTCTGTTCAGCAGAACTCAGGAAAGCTGGCCAGAATTTAAGGACAGCCATTCTGTCATGACAGTATGCAGATGCATCAGGAGATTGGTTTGTCTAAGCAGAAAAGTAGTGACAGAACTATAACGCCAGAATGCATAGGGATGCTGACAGGGGGAAGAGCTACAGATAAGAGGCAGCAAAGCATTGCCTAGGCATGCCACTTACCAGTTGGCTTTGCTGGGGAAAGACCAGCTCCATAGGAAAAGGCTTCACAGCCTTTGAAGCGACATTTGGGATCTCTGAAGCCACTCAATGCACCACCGTATTGTTCTATCTGTGTAACTGTTACATACCTGTACGGTCATCATACCTTTTATTAATTTCATCTTTCTACAGTTCCCTGCTACAATACCTAGCGGTTTAATAAAATTGTTATAACTCAGGATTTAGGGCATTCCAATAGCATCTTCTTGGGGAAGAGTGTCTGGAATGTTGCATAGCAGTAAAGGACCTGGGGGTGTTAGTCGACAACTGGCTGAACCTGAGCCAGCATGCAAGTGTGCCCAGGCAGCCAAGAAAGCCAGTGGCATCCTGTCCTACATCAGAAACAGTGTGACCAGTAGGACTGGGGCAGTGATCATCCCCCTGTACTCAGCACTGCTGAGGCTGTACCTCAAATCCTGTGTTCAGTTTTGGGCCCCTCATGACAAGAAAAGTGCTAGAACATGTCCAGAGAAGGGCAGTGGAGCTGATCTGGAACACAAGTCTTTCAAGGAGCAGCTGAGGGAGCTGGGGTTTTTTAGCCTGGAGAATAGGAGGCTCAAGGGAGAGACCTCACTCCTCTCTACAACTACCTGACAGAAGGTTATAGTGAAGTGGCAATCAGTCTCATCTCCTAAGTAAAAGTGATAGGACAAGAAGAAAAAGCCTCAAGTTGTGCCAGAGGAGATTTAGATTGGATATTGGGAAAAAATTCTTCACTGAGATGGAGGTCAGGCATTAGAACAGGCTTCCCATGGAAACAGTTAAGTCACCATCCGTAAAGGTATTTAAATGACATGTAGGTGTGCTGCTTAGGAACATGGTTTAGTGATGGACTTTGCAGTGTTGGATTAAAGGTTGGCCCCTAGGATCTTAAACTGAAATGATTCCATGATTCTTTTCCAGATAAATGTTTAGTTAAAATTTTGTGCTTTTACTAAAACCTGTCAATCCCCTGGCTGACAAGAACTAATCATTTTTGCCCTGTTTTATTAAGTCTCCCTTATGCTGCATGTAACATTTGAGTCTCCTCTGAGTACGTAATTGTTTTTTCTAACTTTTTCTTCCAGAAGTGGTGGGAAATACAGGGTAACAAGAAATCTACATCAGCCTAGCTGTTTCAGAAATTTTGGGTGCAGTTCAGAAGTTTTCAGTAGGGTCATGTTTAACTGCTGACAAGTGAAGCATCACACAATACTTCTCTATGAGTTGCTTTTTAGAATTTGGAGTTGTGGAAACTATGCGCTTATAACACATGAGCACAAACCTACTGTGCCTGTCAGGTATAATATGGTCATTTTAATTTTTTTTCCAATACAACTGAGATATTTTTAAATAAGTAGTGAATGAACATATCTTTTAAGAAGTGTTTGGGTACATAGGACTGACATTTTAAAACAAACATTATAATTGTTACAGATTTGGGTAGTATTTATGACTCCAGGAAGCATTAAAAAAATGGAAGGAATACTAACATTTGAATGCAGAGAAATCATATGCAATTAATTTCTTCAAAAACTAAAGCGAATAACAGCCTTTTGTCAGAATGATATATGCTTCATTTTTTCCCTATAGGTAAATGATTGGATACACTATACCATGCTTTAATGTGGTTTCTCAATATCCTGTATCTCAGTGGGTTTTGACATTCATATCAGTGGAGCTTGATGTCAGGATAGACAACAATTACCAAAGTAGATAAGACTAGTATAAAAGAAAGCACATCAAACTCTACTGTAGTATTTTCAAGAGAAAACACAATCTCATATTAATGACTGAACTAATATATATGTGAAAAAATAGCCTGCATTGATGACCTTATATGTGTATAAGACACTATAGTTTGTCTTCTCACATCTGTGAGCTGAATCACAGGACCAAACATAAAACACAGCATGCAGAAAAATATCTGGCTTTGTGACACTCCTTAGAGGACATTGGACCTGGAAACATAAATGGATTACCTGGAGACCTAGATATAATGTTTTCCCCTGGAAAACCATACTCGTTTTCCTCAAAAGACAAGCATTTCTAGATTTTTAGTGATAAAAGGTATTTAAAAGCAGACATAAACTAAGGAATATTCATGACACTTAATTTCTCGTAATCTTTTAAAGCTAGATATATGAGCAAAGTGGGTGCTCGTTTATATTTATGATTTTACAGCACCATATGTGGGCAAAAAATGTAGGGATTTACTTATTCAAAGTAAGAGATGAATTTCCCAAATGTTACAGCCTGCCTTGCTGTCTCACTTTAAAAGAAACTAAGATCCTGTCTGGACTAGGAAGGGGGCCTCCTCCCCAAAACCACCACAGCCTTTGAAATTAAGTGTCTAATCAGAAAATGTCTAGAAAAGGATAACAGTTCTTTGCTACCTATATATACCAAAACCAGAACAGAACGAACAGCACACCGTAACCAAAACTTTCAAACAGTGAGTCTTATCTCTGCCCTTATATTTAGAGACAGTAGGAGGCGATGCCGCCCCTCAGGAGGCAGCAGCTGCCAGGAGTCACTCACGGGCTCTGGCGAGGCAAAGATGAGAACCAGCGAGAGACGTTGGCTCTGAAACTCACAGAGGAATGGTGGCCACAGAGATGGGATGAAATCTTTCCCGTAGGCGGTGCAAGGACCCTCTCCTACCGTCCTTTGTCTGAAAAAGCGTTGCAGGGCAGGGGGAGGAGGCAGCAAGTCCTCTGCAGATGGTGTCAGCCCCTCGAGGAGTCTGCAGCAAATCCTGGAACTGACGACCATTCCCTCTGAAGAATGGCACAGCCTGTGTGGAGTCAGGGGGCAAGTCAGAAAAAAAGACCCCCTCCCAGTGTTTCCAGTAAATGGCGGCTGGCACCTACACAGACCAAGGAGAGAACTGTGGCCAGCACCAGCAAAAAATCTCTCTCTCCCCACTGCCACCTCTCACAATTCTCCCCCAGCCATCATATTGGAAGGCAAAGCTATCAACCATCCCTCTCTTTAGGCATTAGACTGTTAGCTGGCTCTGGGAGCAGGTAGTGGGGGACTGAGCTTCAGCAAGCCATCTGGTCTTGACTGTTCAACTCCCAAACCACTGTGTTGGTAAGGGAGAGAAAAAACATTCCATGAAAGATTTGGAAACTATAACACTTGCATGTAACATTCATATTAGAGATGATGTGTCACAATGAAGGGAGTGGCATGCGCAAAATAGTAAATCGTTGGAGAAAAAATTGCCAAAATTATTAGGCAGTAGTTTTATCCCTCAGCACCACATGTGAGTTCACTGCTGTTCAAAATTACTTGGTGAAGTAATCAGCACATCCTCAGGGAATTTAAAACTTTTTTACCTAGCTTTTTTTGTTATCTTGGTCTGCTAGGGCAGCTGGTGCTCAGGCAGAACCCCATGGGTCATTCTGGGGCAAGTGATAAGTCCCCATCTAGGGCCAGTGCATGTAGTAGGACTGCCTTGGGAATCAGGGTTTAACAAACCTACAATCTTCAATGCTTAGGTCTGGATGGCAGAACTTTCTCTAAGGCAAAATTTTAGGAGTCCAAACTGCTGATTGGTCTGTAGGATAAGCTGGCAGAACTGAAGTTTCAGCTGGCCATTACTGGAATGTATATTTCTGATGAATATACATTTAATTGATACACTCCTATGTTTTCTTACTGATAAATATCCATATATCAGTATATTCCTTTCTCACTACCACAGCATTATAGTGTCCTTTGTAACAGGATTTTGTTTACTATTATGTTATGCCGAATTATATTTAGATTTGTTGTCTTGGATTTAGTAGTTGCATGTATTATGTGAAACAGTGCCTACTGTTAGTCATCCAAATACAATTGAAAACATAGCTACATTAATTCAAAGAATTAATAGTTCAGCTACTGTTTTTCTGTTCTATCTCTGTAATATGCCTGTCTTTGAGCCTTAAGACTCTGTTACAGTAAATCAAAAGCAATATACTGATTTTAGTGGTTTGACATTTTTTCCCTGGCATATGTCGTGCATCAAGTTCTGATCTCATAAAATTGCATGCAAGTTAACTGAAAGAAATTTTTCACTTGCCTAAAAGTAAATGAATTTTGTGTCACTTGCTGCTGGAGTACTAGAACCATTTTGGGAAATATTACATAACCATGCTTTGAATTCACAAGTTTAGACTTTCTAAATTTGACTTAATGTCTTATACAGCTTCCTCTGCATATTATATTACTTTTTGCAAAAACTCTGTTTTCCTTGCTTAGTAAGTTGTAGTATAATGGAAATCTCTACCATCTTCAGAAAGGACTTTACGTTCTTCCTTGGGAGCAATTTTTATGGGGTGGTGGTAAAAAAATGGATGTTGGATTGGGTGGCTGATATATTTAAATTAAATATTTCTGCTCTCTACTTCTCTGGCCACTATTTTGATTAAAGTTGAATCAGACTTACAGAAGTGTTCAGGGTAGCTCTCTCTGTTATGTAAAGTAAGTTAAATGCTGCAGGTTAAAAAAAAAAATCTACTGGTTTTACATACCCTTTTAGATTTGCTTTTGTGAGCCTTTCATACACTGAACTCCAACTGATGTGGATGGAAATTTCACATATGGAGGACCTGGAGAGTCAAACCCATTGCAGTTCACATGTTTTTCCCTCTCTTTCAAATATGCAGGAATTTTATGACTATTTCCAGAACTAGCTCCAGGCTTCTCAGCAGCGAAAGCAAAACTCTGTCTTCCCTACCCCCATCCCTCATGGATAAAGGCAGAATGACTTTATTCTCAGTCTTAGGTCAGCAAAATTTGACTGTCTCATGAGAAAGAATCAACTGAGTGGTTTCTGAAAGAACCAAGAGGAGGAGGAGAACCAGCGTGGGTCAGTCAGGGAGCAAGGGGCTATGAAAAATCAGTGGGTCCAGTCATACCTTACTGTCTCCCTTTTTTTCTCTCCTCTTCACACTCTCCCTCAGCTGCCACTCTATTCCCTTCTCAAACCCCTTAACTCCACTGTATTTGAAAAGAAAATTGCTATGAAGTCTCTGTAACTTGAGACACAGTAAAAGCCATAAAAACGTGGTCATAAACCATCTAACGATAGACACATTTTTTAAATCTTTTTTTCCTTTTTTTCCCCCAGAAGATCAGTGAGAGAATCTGTGGAACTATTTGAGGAGGAAAACACAATACAGAGAATCTAGTCTGGACATTTCTTTACAATGGGCACAAGAGGGTAAAATCTGCAGGCACTGAGAAAGAATCTTTACCATAAAATGTGTATTCAAGCAAAATAATGAAGTTATGATTTATAGGACTGATACGTAGCAGTCATAAATTGATACTATTGATGATTTGCACACCACTGAAGACATGGATATTCTCTTTTTTAAAAATTTCTGTCTGATTGGTATTTTCACATTTTTTTTCTCATACCGTTCAATGTCAGATTGTTCAGACAGTGAGTATACATGTCCCTTTTTTGCTTTTATTAAGATAAATGTTTTGCAATGATGTGTTTGTAACTGAAATTGTAAGAATTTTCAAACAAAACCTGATAAGGATAATTTTTGCTTGCAGTAATGCCTATAATCTGTAAATTTCCCAGTCTGTGTGCTGCATTACTGGCAAAGAATAAAGAGCCCTCTTTCCAGAGAGCTTTTGATACACAGTGCCTCAGCTCTCAAGTGAAATTCAGTATGTAAGTCATCCGAGTTGACAAAATGTCTGTAAGGAAGGTTTTTCCTAATTCTACAAACATTTCTGAACTCAGGTCTTCCACAGAGGAGGGTGTCTAAGCAGGAAAATCCCTGTAGGTGTGCTTGCCTGTTCTTGTCCTGCTCAGGGACTTAAACCACCCTGACATCTGCTGGAAAGGTAGCACGGAAAGCTGTAGACAATGTAGGAGACTCTTAGCATAGACAAGTGATAGACAATTCTACCGAGGGGAACACATTACTGGATTTGATGGTCCAGTAAGTAACCAACTAAATGAGCTAACTGGGGTTGTTAGGATTGGAGGCACCCTGGAGTGCAGTGATCACACATTGGTGAAGTTTGTAGTCTTGAGGAATACAGGTCAGTCAAGGAGTAAAGTCAGGTTCCTGAAATTTAGGAAGGAAGATTTCCAGCTTTTCAGGGAGTGGGATACCCTGGGTTACTGCCCTCAAGAACAAGGGAGCAGAACAGAGCTGGCAGATCTTCAAGGAAGTCTTTCATAGAGCACAAGAGCTAGCAATCCCTAGAAGCAAGTCAGACAAAGAAGGCAAGAAATGGCATGGCTGATAAGGGAAATGCTCATAATCTAAAAGGAAAGAAGTAAATGCACAGACAGTGGAAACAAGGACAAGTGTCCTGGGGGGAGTATAGAGAAGAAAAATTTTGTAGGGAGGGAGTGAGGAAGGCCAAGGCAAAGCTACAACTGAATGTTGCAAGGGATGCAAAGAGTATGGACTTCTACGGATACGTTAATCAGAAAAGGAAGTTCAAAGTAGGTGTACTCCCTCTGATAAACAGTGCTGGTGAGCAGGTAACAGCAGATGAGAAGGCTTAGGTACTCTTTTGCCTCAGTCTTCAATGGCAATCTCTCTTCCCACACCTTTCAAGTGGACAGAGAGCAGGATGGTAACTGGGGGAGAAAAATCGCTTCCACTGTAAGCAAAGATCAGGTTCATGACCACCTGAGGAACCTGACTGACCACAAGTCTATGGGGCCAGATGAACTGCATCTGAGAGTTCTGAAGGAATTATCTGAGGTAGTTTCCAAGCCACTTCCTTGATACTGAAAAAGTCATGACAGTCAGGGGAATTCCCAGGTGACTGGAATGAGGGAAACATTTTACCCATCTTTAAAAAGGGTGGAAAGGAGGACGCTGGGAACTACTGACCTGTCACTATCCTCTGTGCCTGGGAAGATTATGGAACAGATCCTCCTATCAAGAGCTGTGATAAGGACAGGAAGGTGATTCAAGACATCCAGCTGAGCTTGACCAAGGGCAAGTCCTGTCTGACCAACCCAGTGGTCTTCTGTGATGGAGAGGCTACATCAGTCGACAACAAAAAAGCTTTGACACAGTATTGAACTTCTGTAAAGCCTCTGACGTGGTCTCCCACAACATCTTTGTCTCTGAAGTGAAGAGAGACACATTTGATGAGTGGTCAGTGGGGTGGACTAGGAATTGGTTGCATCCAGAGGGTAGTGGTCAATGGCTCAGATCCTAATGGACCTCAGTGACAAGTGGTGTCCCTCAAGGATCTGTATTTGGACTAGTTTTATTTAATATCTTCATTAGTAACATGAACAGAGACATCAAGCTGAGTGGTGCAGTTGACAAATCTGAAGGTTGGGATGCCATCCAGAGGGACATGAACAGGCTTAAGAAGTGGACCCATGGGAATCTTGTGCAGTTCAATAAGACCAAGTGCAAGGTACTGCACCTGGGTTGGGGCAACCCTGATACAGGCTAGGAGATGAACAGATTGAGAGCAGGCCTGCCAAACAGGACTTGGGGTACTGCTGGACATGACCTGTCAATGTGTTCTTGCAGTCCAGAAAGTCAATTGTATCCTGGGCTGCACCAAAAGCAGCATGGCCAGCAGGTCGAGGGAGGTGATTCTGCCCTTCTGCTCTGCTCTGGTGAAATCACACCTGGAGTGCTGCATCCAGCTCTGGGGTCCCCAGCACAGAAAGGATATTGCCATGTTGGAGTGAGTTGAGGGGAGGGTCAGCAAGTTGATCAGAGGGATCAAGCACCTCTCTTATAAGGAAAGGCTGAGAGAATTGGGATTACTCAGCTTGGAAAAGAGAAGGCTTTGAGGTGTCCCAATTTCAACCTTCCAGTACCTGAAAGGAACTTAAAGGAAAGATCAGGAAAGACTATTTACAAGAACATGTAGTGACAGGACAGGGTAGAATGGGTTCAAATTCAAAGAGAGTAGGTTCAGCTTGGATATTGGGAAAAAAATCCACTGTGAGGGTGGTGAGGCACTGGAACAAGTTGCCCAGGAAACAGGTGTGGATGCCCTATCCCTACAAGTGCTCAAGGCCAGGTTGGATGGCACTTTGAGCAACCTTGTCTAGGTGAAGGTGTCCCTACCCATTGTATGGAGGTTAGAACTAGATGATCTTCAAGGTCCCCTTCCAACCCAAACCACTCTATAATTCTATGACACTATCATTCTATGACTGCAGCAAAATCTCTGTGTAGGGTCTCTATGCCTAGGTTCATTTAGGCTCATCTGTAGGCAAAATCTGGCCCACTGCACATTACAGCATTGATTAGCATTATTTGGTTGAATAATGAGATTTTTTACATCTGTTCTATACATACCTTGAGTAAGTTAAGGAACAGCTAAGTAAGTTCTTTCATTTGTATTGATAAAACTGCATGTGAGCACCTTGCTTATTTGGGTTTTAAAAGCAAAATTAATTCAAGTTTTCACACAATTAAAGACATGTAATCAGTAGTGCTATGCTGAGAATACGACACAGTTATTTTTTTCCCTGGATACTGGCAAGTTTTGTGCACAAAAGAGAATAGCCTGTGTGAAAAGGTTAGTAAAGTAGCACATAATACTACTTTTTGTCATTTTCAGAAGCAATCTTTTAATTAGATACACAGCTATTGACCTAACAATGCAGTGAGAGGCATGTTAATAAATACCAGAGGACTGTTGCTCAGTGCTGCTTAGAAAGCAGCAGCCATGTGAAATGCAGGCTACACTGAGCACTGAAGGATGCCATTGAAAACTGCATGCTCCCAGATGTTATTTTTGCTACTCTTTTAGAGAAGGGGCCATATGTAATTTCCCGGGTACTTCACCACCTCCTCTGGATTCTTGAATTATTTGAGAAGGCGCAAAGATGGGAGAAGAGAGCTCATTAAGGAACCCATTATAACAGTTTTACTGTCCATGTTGTAACTTGAGCTCTTTTGCTGTTTTCACCTTTGGAAACAAATGTGCTAACCTTACAGAGAAAGCTACCTCAGGCTAGCACAGAAGCTTGCTACTCATTTCAAACAGCTAGGACTAGCTCAGCTGAGTAAAATTAAATGAATATAGCTATTTTCATATCATTAATTGTGGGGATACTTTCTTCTACTGCCTGTTGTCTCTCAGATCTCTAGCCTAGAGGAGATCTCACTTTTACTCTGCTACAACCCTGGCCCTTCCTGGGCTGCTAAGGGGAGATTTCAGGGTGGTGGACCTTGACTGCCAACATGCTTGGGATTGCTCTTTGGACGAGTGAGTCTTTCTTTCTGTTTAATAGAATTTGGGGATAGGCATACCCTAAAGGGGACTAGCACACTGCTGGCCTCTCTACAGCTGTCAGCTGCTGATCTGGGTACTGACCCAGCCCATCACCATCATCAAACTCATTCTTTCCTCTGGCGCACACTTTGTGTGTCTGCACATACATACCTGCATGTGGAAATGAAATACTAGTCCATAACTGGCTTCTAGTGGCCTCTTTTGAGACCATTTTGGGAATGAAGGGGGTGTAAGACAAAGCACAATAATTTCATCATTCCAAATTTACACAGATAAACTGGTCCTTCAAAACCAGTGATCATGCCTAAAAGCATGAGCAATCTGAGAGAAAATGCAATTAACATTACAGGGAGTTTCAACAGTAAACTTCTAGCTAACAAGTGCAACAACTACTGTGAAAATCATAAAAGCAATCACTATGACAACTCATTGCTACAACTCTGCCCCATGCTCGTATCTCCTCGCTATCAATGAGGAATGTTGTTTCTTACAGGCATTCCATTAAATATTAAATATTCGGACTATTTTTAAACTGTCCTGCCACAGAGCTTAATATGTAGGCTTGATGGCACTAGAAATACTGGTGATTTGGTTTGCAGATTAGTAGTTGTTGTGGTTGTAAATATGTTATCACACAAATGCCTAGATTATCCTGTTTATGAAAGGAGCTACTTTTTCACTAATCTCTGTGGCTGTTTTAAAGATGAGACATTCTTTCTAAAGAAGCTTACAACTGGAAATTCTTAGCAGTAGTATAGAATGTGTGTAAAGAAATGTTCAGTGCTAATGTTGTTCAATGGGTTTTCAGAAGAGCTCAGTATCTACTATACATGCTTTTAGGCAGCTAGGTCAGATCAATACAAAGAACAAACTGTGCAAACACAGGCCACCTCTTAAGAAATCCACTTTTTGCAGAAGCACTCCACAGAATATACTTCTGTAAATTCTCTGTGTCAGGCACAAACACATGTTATTTACTAAGTAAGTGCCTTATATCCTGGGCTTAGAACCTTTTGGGGGAATATGGTTTAGGGCCTTTTTGGGAAATATGGCTTATTATGTTTCCCCAAACTACATGAGTTGCTGCAGTCATGATAGACAGAAACAAGCAGGATAAAACACAGCCGGTGGTGACACAGGCACAGACACACAGGCACAGACACACACACACACACACACAGACACACACAGACACACACAGACACACACACACACACACACACATTGAGGGAGTGTGTATTTACGTGTTTAAAAAAATCTTAGAG
>JAWWEV010000095.1:38956517-38968271 GCA_035583235.1 Hafferia zeledoni | reverse complement strand
AAAGAAAAGAAAAGAAAAGAAAAGAAAAGAAAAAAGAAAAGAAAAAAGAAAAGAAAAGAAAAGAAAAGAAAAGAAAAGAAAAGAAAAGAAAAGAAAAGAAAAGAAGAAAAAAGAAAGAAAACTAAAAAGAAAGGACAAAAAGAGAAAAAATAAAAATAAGCTGGACAGGGCATAGACCTGCAAACTGAATGAATTCTAAACATAGTGAGAGCAGTTATTTGAAACTTCTATCTTAATACTCAAAAGGAAGAGTTCTGATCTTTCATGAGGTGTGTCAATCTGCCTTTCTGTTCAAAATTCTTACTCCAATAAGCTCACTTTCCTTCTAATGCAGAATAGGTTAGGTTTTAAATTTTTCCCAAAAAGAAAAAGGTAGTGACAGAAAGTGTCACTTAGTCCTGTTAGAAACATTCCTGCTTTACAATTTTAAAGCAGAGTCAGACCTCTTTTTTGCTGAATAAATGGTGTAAAACAGAGCACTTTTCAGTAAATACAAGGCTTTAGTAAAATGTACGTTCTCTTTGGAGTATTTCAGCATTTTCTGATTGGTGCCTTTTATGACATATGTTATTTATTGACACAGATTAAGCTTCTCTGCTGTCTGGAACAATGCATGCTCAGGAGGAGAGCTACTGACCTAGCAATGAGCGTGAACAGCTCTTGGCAATTGGTGAAGTGGAGTTCCAGGAGCTGAAGGGAGAGCTCTCCGTTCAGCTGTGCCATTCTGCCTCTCTCCTCCTCCTTCTCCTTCTTCTCCTCCTCCTCCTCCTCTTCCTCCTCCTCCTCTCCCGCTCTCTTTTCCTTCCCTTCTGTCTTCAGCTGTTACGCTTTCGCCGGACTCCTTGGCTTTGTTGTGCTGCATATCTGAATAGCAGGAGGGGGACTGGCTGATCGCCAGCTCAGAAAGCGCTGCCTCACAGCTCTCCCCAACCCACCCACCCACCCACGCCTCAGTCGGGAAATGTGAGCGGGGCGCATGGAGGAGGAGAAGCAGGACTGAAGGTTTGCACCAGCGCTGGATGTGACAGGAGGCAGCGAGCGCTTTGCAGCTTGCACGTGTCCCACCGCAGGTCCGGTACGGACCCGACAATGGAGAGCTGCCGCTGGACAACCGCTGGCACCTTGCTTCTAGCCTCCCTTATTCTGGTAAATGCCATTTCTCTCTTGCAATATGTATTGTCTGTAGGTAATATTGTATCTGTATGTATATATTCGAGTGGGTAAGTTTTTAACCTCTGAAGGTCTCAACTGGAATGAGATTGTTTTGAAGAAGTCATGTAAATCATATCCTCTCTAAAATACTGCAGACTTGGAGCCTCGATATTGTGGGTTGCTGCAAATACAACTGAGAAGTTGATGTTGGCATCACTCTTCTAAACTTGGAGAGCAATGACATGTGAATGGTGATTTAACTGCTTGGGATTTAGAGAGGACCTATTTCTCCCCTCTTTAAATCAAACTGTATCACGCTGTAATCTTTCTGGAATTTTCTTCCTTAAAAAAAAAAAGAAGAGGAAAAAAAAAATTTTTTTCAGTTTGGCACGTGCAGAGAAACAGGTACAGCACATACTGAACCTTTTCCTGAAGCCAGTTTAACTGAGCTCTCATTACTGCTGTAACTCATTACAGAGTCAAGTTTATACCAACTTTTGAAAGTTTATGTGATATCTGGTATATTTGGGGGCAGTAAACTTGACTGTTACTGTATTATTTTTGTGCATATTTCCCCTCATAATCCCGATAGGATGGAGTAAGAATATTAATATGCACTAACTCTTGATACTATAGTCATCTTGGCATACATATGTTGCCTTTTTCTGAAAATTTGACTGAATGTAGTTCAAATAGCAAGGAATTGCTAAGAAATATATGAACTTTATAGCGCCTTGCATCTTCTTATGTATCTCTGTAAAATAATCCATGGCAATCATTATAAACTAATCCTAACACATCTTTTAGTAGCCACATGAGGACCTAAACAGTAGGATAACCCCATTCAAAATGCTTATTAAAAATTATTGTATGATTGAAAAAAACCAAATTTTTCGATATAGAATCACTAAATACTAATTGATCACTAGAACTAATAATGCTATCTGGACTGATCTAAAACTCTTTCTTTGTTTAAACGTCTATTTCCCATTCAAAATACTAAATTCACACAAAACATCATGAAGTCAGCATAGATTAGTTTATGAAAATGAAACGTTTATAACCTGATGACTAATATATTATGAACCAATCCTGTAGGTCTGATTTAGAGAAGATCAACAGAAGATATTACCCAACAAGGCTGTGCAAGGACTGTAGGATTTGGCCCCATGTTAAACTCCTAATATTTGTACATCACTCTACTGCTTGTGAATTAAGTTCTCAGTCCCTGATTAATGAAAATAAATAGTTCCTTCTGCTGCCAACTATTATGCATTATATTCCATAGTATAGTAATTTGCATGTGTATGACTTACACTTCCTCAAGACATTTGCTTCTACCTCCCACCAAATCTCTTTGTACCTTAAGAATAGTTACGTGAAACAAGCTTAACTTTCTTTTTTGAATCAGACCATTCTTTTGCTTTTCCATAGTCAGGAAAATCTCTCACTTGCTTTCAGCAGGAGATTAGGTAAACATGCAAATATTTGATTTATAGCTTGGCTAGAGAGAAATTGTAGGATACCTTGGTGCACTTTTTACTTCTGTAGTTTATTGCAGCATGAATGCACGGAAGGTGGGGTAGAAAGATCAGAGATGTTTTTGAGGAAAATAGAGGCATTAGATCAGGCCTGTGACCTGGCTATTAGCATCCTAGATATTATTTAGTCAGGTAGATGGAACAAGATTTAAATCTGTGACAATCAGCATTTGGATTAATGTGTATCACCTTGAGTCTCTATAAAGCCCCTATCTTGCTCATGATAACCAACACCAGCATCCTCTAGCACTCTGGTTACATCAGCAGAGGTTCACAGTTGTAAGCACTAAGACTATGGAATAAATGCTTATAGGATTGGTCTTGCAATAATTTATCACACGTTCCTAAATTTTTAGTAAGACACCATAGACCTAAAGTCTTTGTTCAGCATTCTTACCTCAGGAGGCATAGCCCAAGTACATGCTCAGCCTATGCAGACAGGATGCTAAGGCAATCAAGCCTTAGCAGCCTCACAAGCTGTGACAAGTCCACAGGCAGTAAAGCAATAACATCTCCTGTTTCTCTCACTAGCAGCTGGCTGGACTGGTGTAGTAGTGAGTGTAGCTTACTACTACTTTTGTGTTCTTAATATTCCTCAGAAGAAATTGTGTTAATTTTCAGTAGAGTGGTGCTTGAGAAAGGTCAGTGCGGGTCATTTCGTTAACTGCTCCAGAACTTGCTCCATGCTCAGGCATCCAGTTTTCCCTGACATAAATGTAGATTAGGTACTTTCACGGCATTTTGAGAATCTGAGCCATAGCACTAAGATGCCTGTCTTGAAAAAGTGTCAGACTGAACCTAACTTAGAAGTTTCTCTTGAAGTTTCTCTCTTTCCAGAGAAAGCCTGGAGAATTTTGCTCTGAGAATTTTGCATGCTAAGGAAATATTAGCACACCACTTTTAAGAGCAACAAACAAAAGCAGACATTCCATTCCAAAGATTTCCCTTTCTATTAGTTTATAAATAAAAGCTTAACACAAGGAAATCACAGTTGTCTAACTCAAAGGAAATGTGACTGAAACCGTAATCAGCCTTGTGTTCGTCCAAACTTGAAGTCAAATCCTGTCCTGTCAGTCGGGCATTTAATTACATTTGAATTTGTTATTTTCATCTTTTCAGCAGTTTTTTTTACCTCTCTTTGTTGCTGTTGTGATACTTTCAGAAGTAACACTAGGAACTGTAATAAAGTACATATGTTTGTCTGCAGGATTTCTTTCTTTTGCTGTGCAAATTTGTACATGGAAAAAAGTTAAATACAATAGTCAATTTCTTCCAGGCTCTTTAGCATTATACTTCCCTATTATCTAACTGGCTTTGTCTTGTATGACCACAAGAACAGTTAGCCAGTGAAATGAATATAATGTTTCTTGTTTACATCTGATTGTAAAAAGCTTGAAATATTTTCCTTTCAGGTATATACTGTTGTATGTCTGCTCTTCTGTTTCTACAATTGTAGCTATATTAGGAGGGGGTTTTTCCCAGTATGAGGTCCAAAGTAGACACCTATGTTTTCATGCATAATCATATATATGTAGAGACAGGCATTTAATCATTTCAGTTGGGTAAGGATGCACTGAAATACAGAGTTCATCTATAAAAAGCTGAGATTTATTTATGTTACCAAGTGCAAAATTTCTCACCATTGGTTTGTGACCTGCGCTTCTGTACTCTAAGTATCTCATGTCTACAAAACAAAAGAATTTCTAATTTGAAAGACTAGATAATACTACATATCTATGATCAGAATTTCTTCCTGTGTTACTCTAGAATTCTGTCTTTGAATGTACTTTATTGACCTCGTTCTTCAGATTTTTTGGTTTTTTTTGAGTTTGTAATTCATTTACTCTTCTACCAAGTGCAGATTTGTGTGAGCTAAACTAAAGTTGTGTGTTGGAAATTTTTTTTTTTATTTTAGTGGATGGCAGTCAGTACTTAATGCAAGTTGTTGAGCTAGTGATCTGCTTAACTAGTGTCAATAAAGTTTAACGTGTTCTTTTAATGACTTTGCTAGATTCACAGGCCTGCAAAAGAATAATAAAAGGAGATATGAAATTGAACACTGTGAAGAGACTGAAAGTTAGCATATGGTCATCTGTATTCATGGATCTGTCAGCTGGACAAACTTCAGTGCTCAGAAGTTTCGCAAGTTAATGTAAAGCTTGAGTGAGCCACATGACCAGACAAATAATTATTTTAGGAGATGACTGTTAGTCTCTGCATGATTGAATTTTCACTGAAGCAAATAAAAACTGAATCTATTATAACTGTATTGTTAGCCATCCAAATATAACCCCCTGGTTTCTGTTACAGTGTTATATTGCCAAATTTGCAGATGGCAGTGTTGTTTTTATTGTGTCTTGTAGCTATTTCCTTCAGCTTGTAGTAAAACTCAGAACTCTATGGGAAATAATTATGTCAGCAAAAAAATGTGAAATTGCAGTTTGTGTTCTCTTGTAGGAGAAAGGAAAGAAGAATAGTAAGATTATCCCTAACAGTCAGAAAGCTGAAGTTAGTGAAAAAAACAGTGAGAATACACCACCCACTAGATGGTATCATGGCAGGGAGCAGGAAAAGAAATTACTTGTTCCAGCCCAAGCCAAGGACAGTTATTAAATTGGTCTTCTCATCTGGTGGACAGCAACAAATAAAAAATTGGCAGGAAATGCTTAATATCATCAGAATAGGGTGTGCTGATAGGAACCATGACTTCTAACTCTTGTACATGAATTAGCCTAGCTTTTGCTATTGTCCTCTCCATCTTTTCATATCAGCTTATGAACAGTAGGCTTGTCTTAACAGATGGTTGACAAGCTCTGCATACTCAAAGTCTTATAATATCTTCTAACTCTTACATGCATGTTCAGACTAAATGGGACAAATAAGCAAGAGCTGTACATTTTATGGGGTGATAAAATCTTTTCTTCTCTAGATCCTGAACCCTGTGTAGTGTGGAACACAAGCCAATACTAGTGAAAGCTTAGTACAATCTGATCATTTAGATGTCCTTCTATCTCAAGGAATGTAAAACATTTTGTCATAGGTCACAGATTCTTTGTCATGCACACTCAGACTCACTGTACATGTTCAGACCTGTTTTTCTAATTAGCTCAAATTTTTCCCTAAGCAAAAAGGACAAAGGAAGAGGGTCCTCTCTTTGGGATTATAGATATCAGAAAGATTTAGAAGTTAGTGTCATGATTTTAAATACATCATTCTTAAAGGTTTCATTTGTCTTTCAAGATTTGATACAGTATCTTATCTGTTTCTGTTGAAGGTTCTCTCACAGCAGGATAATGTCATGAGCGTTTAAAGTTTTTTGTCCATTTTGGAAGTGGCACATACCATTTTCAGACTACTAACATATAATAAAAATATAATGGTTCATAAGCACAATATTAGCTGATATTTGAGAGCAAGTTTCTCACCTACATAAACTGATTTGCCTCTCAAATGCAACTACACTAAGCTCAATCTGTTTAGAATTTGTACTGAAGTATTTTCATTTAATAACTGATTTTATTCTGAGCTTTTACTTGTAGTATTTAGATGACACGCACAGGAGCCACTAAACACCTCCAAAGAATATTGGTCGTGAATATCTTCTTCTGAAACATCTGAGTGGCCAATTTATCCTAATTTAAACAGAACACCTTTGCTGGGTGTTTTGGGTTTGTTACAGTCTGAATTTTTGTGTGCACATTACAGGCTACTGTAGAACATGATCTCCTTGCTTCACTTGACAGTGAGATGTTACCATATCAGAGATTACTGACAGACGCATTTCCAGTTTTTTCTTTTTCTCCCTTGAAGTACATTGTTTAGAATTTTGTTTCACATATGACCATCTTGCTTTCTTTTGGCTGCAAAAACCAAACGTCTCCATATTTCTGAGAAATACCTAAAGTTGCAGTGAAATTGGAAGGGGAACGATGTATTTGTGAGAGTTACTATTCTTCCAAAGCAAGCATAGAAATCGTAATAGTTTTGCCACCTTGAGATTATTTGGTCACTGCCTATAGGGGCAGTCCTTCTTGTACAGATAAATAAGTGATATGTTCACTGATTATACTGTAGTTTAATTTTCACATTGTTTCACTTTAGTCTTCACTGCCTTTATGGAATTTCTTCCAAAGCTTTAACCCTTTAGTTTTCTGCCTTTCAGTGACTTCCCACAGAGCAAGCTCAGCAGAGAGGGTGTCAGGGTGGAGAGAAGGGAGTAAGTAAAAACCGAAGACACCCTGAAATAAATTCCAAGAGTCTGAAGAAATGAGACAGGAAATTATATGCAACTTACAATAAATTCATACTGTCCCATAAAATAAATATAAGTAATTTTGTTTCCATATGAATAAACTGAACGGGTGTCAGATTTCTCCTTCTAGCTTTGTTGGATATAATCTCAGTCCATATTTGAAGTTTGCTAGTGTATTGTTCAGGTTCTGTGCTGTATCAACAGACCCAGATATGAAAGGAAATAAAGGGAGCAATAACGTCTACTGTTTTGGTGCTGGCATCATATGGGTGATTATGTATTTATTTACTTACTTACTCATGTATTGAAATCCATTATTTCAGTCTGAACTGTTAAAAACATCAGTTGTTTAGGGCAAACATAACTGCCCTTAACAAGTCCAGTACTGCCTTTTCTTATTGTAAGTATCTTCTGGGTATGGCATTTTCGTAGTTCCTATGACTTTTAAAATAAGAGAGAAGGTTTTCTCATTATTGTGGTATGGCTGATATGATCCTTAAAGGTCCAGCCATATTTTAAAGACAAAAGATCTGAATTAGTTGAGGGGACGAGGCAAGTACTTTCATAAAAATCTCTGAAACTAAAAACATGTGCTGCCATAGTTCTAATTGTAAGATTCTCCCAATCCGAACTTCAGCAGTCTTGTCGTTCTCTGATGGCTTGTCCACCCATCAGTCATGGTGAGCACCTGGCAAGAGTGTGTTACCACCTTACCCGAGCTGAAGTCTGACTTAGAGAGAGATGTATATCTTTTCTGTGTAGCATATTGATTCAAAGTGTGGATGTGCCATTTCTTTTATTTAGTGAGAGCAATGGTGTGCTGGTTTAAAAGTAAACTGGCAGGAGAAATGAACTCAACACACGAGAGATTATTTATCAGAGTTACAATTTAATAACAATATTGCAATAAATGCAATGGCACAAAGAGGAATTGGTTTTAACCCTGAAAACCCAGAAGTATAAGTCAGCACCCTGGGGCACAAACCCCACGTGGCTCCCCCAAGTCCAAAGTAAAAGGAATTGAGAAACCTGTTGGTGCAGATGATAGTCCCAGTCTGGTCAAGAGTGGTGGTCACAGTCTGGTTGAAAGTGGTGGTCTCCTCCTGTCGAGGTTGTGGTCCTCCTCTGGATTCAATGAGTGATTTTCCAAGGTCTTCAAACCCCCAGATTATGTACCTCAGGTCCAGGTGGGAGCACCCAGTTCTTCCCCCAGGGCAGGGAGTTACACAATGGGTCATCTGACTCTGTGAGTTATGGGGTATTTTGGAATCATTGATGGCCCATTAGCAGATGTGAAACCTCAGGCTTGGTGTGAAGGTGCTAACGACTCCCTGGAGGGGAGTTACCACAGCTCTTATCTCACAGGCTTCTTTCACACCCAGCCCATAACCTGAGGAGTCAGGTGTGCCCTGTGCTGCTGAAAATGGTCCATTGTTCTTGGGAAATGAATAGAGGGGGTACAATACATAGCTTTGGTCCTACATAAACTGGTCCTACCTGCTGAACTAGGACAAATGGAAACACAAATATTTTCATCATGTGATATTAGAGGGAAGCATGAGAATAACAGCAACTTATTTTCTGGCAGTATTTAGTTCCTTCCATCTTTAATGTAAATTAATGGGGAAAAAAAGTCTGGTACTTCTAAAACACTCTTCCACCTTGGGACTGCAAACTCATAACAAGTGCCTTTAAAGAAATTTATTCATTAGTTTGAGATCAATTTCTTGGTGATAAAGGGAGAAATAAACATGTTAGATAAACTCTGAGGTTTATAACTTCTTCCTAGAGTCTAATGAGCTTTTTTCTCTTCTGTCTTCCCTTTATATTTTTTCATGACATGGGATCTTGAGCTTTTTCAATGATTTATTTCTTTATTTACTTCTCCCTCTTCCCTATCCCTATCCCGATCCCTTTCCTTCCTTCCTTCCTTCCTTCCTTCCTTCCTTCCTTCCTTCCTTCCTTCCTTCCTGCCTGCCTGCCTGCCTGCCTGCCTGCCTGCCTCCCCTTCCCCCCTTCCTCCTTCTCTGTCTTTACGCTCTATTTTTAACATAAGTATTTCCCTTTTGGTTTTCCTGCCTCCAGCAAGGCTTAATGTTTCAATCCTTTATATAGCCCATTGTTGTTAAAATAAACACATACATATCTCCATGAGGTAACTGAGGGAGATGGCAAACCACCAGAAGAATAGGAGGCTTAATTTGTTCTGAATAAACCTCATAATTGTGGGTATTGTCTGAAATTACACAAGTTTCTGGAAAGTTCTTTTCCCTTGTCTGAAATACCTTCTGACCAGAGAGTTGTCTTCCTGTTGCAACCAATGGCACCTTGCCTTAATGCTCTGATCTGCTCCAGACTGAGGCTGAGCCATTCTAGAGCAGAGGAACCCATTAAAATCTATGCTGTTGCTTTCAGAATCAGAGTTTCTAAGCCCAGACCACAGGGGGTTTGGTGTACATTAGAGAATTCATTGAAGGTTGTGACCAGTACAGAGGGTAAGGCTGGGTGAATATCTGAATCTTAAGGTCAGTTTAATAAAGCAAAGGGAAATGGTTAATATAAATTTCTTCAAGGCATTACCCTGCCTCTTTGAGGGGGACAGTGGAGTTTGCAGTGTCAGATTTATGTTGGCCATTTTTTCACTTAAAGCTGATGAGCACTGCCCAGCCAGCACACACCTTTCATTTCTCACCACTTAGGAAACACTTGGCATGCAATAGCCCTTGTCACAAATAACAATTTTACTTTTCTTTTGTCTCCTTCCTGTGAGCCTTGTAGGCTTTTTCCCTACCCCTATTTCTTGTGATGTGGAACACAGACCCAAAGTCCTTGAATGCAAGATGCACTTTTGAACCCATGCTGTTGGGTGGGTTCCGAATTCTGAAAAGTGATTTCACCCATCCTGTGTCTGAACCAGTCCTAGCCTTGAAAACCATTCTAAGTTGATTAGGCGACAAGTCTGAGGCTGAGCCAGCTTGGATCTGCTCTATATTGGATCATCCATGCCTGGTGTTTACACCAACACAGCCAGATTTAAATACAACAGAGTGTTGTAACTTCAGTCTGTGAGAGCAAGAAAGAAAGCTCTTGTATTCACATGCCTCTCCTGGTGTGTATTTTCATATGAGTAAGAGGAGTGAGAGATAGGACTGATCTGAGTTTTATAAGGCACTGTTATAACATGTTATAGGGTGCTCATCATGCACCATGTTGAAGTGATAGAGTCAGCTCCATCCTCTGCCAGCAACCCCCTTTCCCGTCCCTCCAGCTGGCTGCTGCCCTTCTAGGAGGAGAAATGAGCTCACGTTTGGCACATTTCTCATGGGATACAACTTCCAGTCCAGTCTTTAGCTCCTAATCTCCTGAGATGGCTACTACTTGATTCTTCCCTGTGTTGATACAGACTAGAAGCTGTGTACTTCTACTGTAAGTTTTAAGAGACTGCATATATACAGCACAGCTTTATGATTTGCTTCAGGGCAGTAGAAATCTCTTGAGGCTATGAGGACAGCACTGGCAATCCCCCAGACACCACCTTATGTGTGGAGATGTTGATGTCAGAGGGTGCAACTGTGTACAACACAGACTGTAGACATTGTGTTTTCAGGATGACAAGAGTTCAGTGTGACACTTTTGCCCTGTTAATTGTGCAATAGCCATATCAGGTCATGGTAATGGTTAGGAGGGGAGGAGAGGTCATATCCCCATTGATGAACCTTTGCTTTCCTGTGCAAAAGGAAAACATGGTATGATTTTCTTTTTTCTGTTCTCTTAGTAACGAGACTGAGCCTGTCTTGCATGACTATGCTGTTAGAAGTAAGAGAAGACAAAAAGGAATACTGCACTGAAAAGGACTAACACAGCAAATTTTACTTACATCCCTGGGAACTGAGCTCACTGTATTCATATCAGGTGTTTTCCTTCAGGGTAAAGAAAAATCATCCACCTATTGCTCTTTCCCTTGTTTGTGTTCTAGGGAGCAGAATAAGCCTTGGAAAACTTCAAGACAATCTTGGTGAGATTTCCTCTTCTATCCTCATCAAGGTGTCTTCCCCTGTTTCTTTTAAGTGATGAATGACGTACAGCAAAAAGAAAGAGTAAATTAAAAAATACCCAGAAGGTGATTCAGACTTTTTTGTGTATTCCTTTTTCCGAGATTGAAAAATTAAGTCCTGGCCCATTTATCTGCACTAGCAAGGTCTGAGCATAAAGTAATTACCCAAAGTACAGAATGTACACACTCACATGTGTGTGCTCCTGTGCCAGTGCCTCCTTTGATGTGTGGAGACACTCAATCAAGGATTCCCTGTGACAGGAGTTTTCCATAGGAAATACTCTCTTGAACCCTTCAGAGGCCTATTGCTTTGTCTTCAAGTGAAAAGGAGGCAAAAATTCCTAATTTCCAAGACTGTGGAAGCCTGAGGCAAGTGGGCTGGTGCTGTTCAACTCACAGTCACATACCCAATAGGAGGAAGCTGCTGCCCTTCCAGGAGCAGTGGAGACAGTGTACAAGGAACAGCCCCTTTCACCTTAGGATGTCTGATGCTCATTGCAGCTGCTTTTTCTTCCAAGTTGTTTGCCTGAGAAAACAGTGTTTGAGCAGTACTTTGAACAGCTATGTAAGGCATCCTTTTGATTTGGCTACATGGAACAGCATGCAGTTAATAATGGCAGCAGTTGCACTTGTGTTCATTCAGCATCTCAGGTGTGGTGAACAGGCTGGGCACAAGGGCATTGTCTTGGTTTGAGGGGAAAGAACCAAGATGTTTACTCACAAGAGGGGGAGGGGACCTCCTCCTCGAATAATCA
>JAWWEV010000095.1:38927387-38940305 GCA_035583235.1 Hafferia zeledoni | reverse complement strand
TAGAGGGGGTAGAATACACAGCCTTGATCACCCCCACACAGTGCCAACTGGTCCCACCTGCTAAACTAGGACAAAAAAACATGAAAAGTTTTTTGGCATGTGTAATGAAAGCACCACTTCTTTCTCCTAATGCAAAGAATAAATTAAACCAAGTTTTTAACTTCAAAACAGATAATACAAAGAAACCATGGAAAGAACAAAAAACTCAAAGGCAGCTGATAGAAAGGAAGTTTAAATTTCCATGTTGGTTCAATGGTTCTAAGTTTAATAAATTACGATAATTGAAATTGTGGTATCAGCATGTCTGTCGAAGCAAAGTCATGTCTGACAGGTTGTGTGGCATTTCTGAGAGACAGACAGGGCATATATCCAGCTTGACAAACAAGTTATTTAATATGGTATATGGCCTGCACTAGACCTGCCTGCACACTGTATAATATACTTTTTTATTTGCTGCCTATCATTAATGAAGTACCTCTATTGATTGGAATATAAAAAGGGTTTCACGCTATCTTTAGACACTTGTCTGTATTGCTTAGGAATGACTGGGATAGTAGTGGTAGGCACGGAGTGTAATTTGGATGTTTGGTTGGTGGTGGCTTTAGTTCATAGCCTATTGTGAATACAATTTTTATTCATATACTGCCAAAACTAATTTTTATAGTGCTACTCTGTGCACACTTTTCACTTCTGTGCATACTTGCAGTCATCAAATTTACTTGAATTAATTATATTTCTATAACAGTTTAATAGCATTTTATATGCCAAGTGCTGCACAACAGAACAGGTAATTTTTCTATTTAGATTTCTTATAAAAATATGATGAGGTTTATTTACTTTTTTGTCTTCTTCTGTGATCATTTAGACCATCATGATACATTTCCAAAACTGTGTTTTGCCCTGATTTTTTACTGATGTAGGTGTAAATGTCTACTGGAGAAATTAATTTCACAATTAAGTCTTGTGGATAATAGAGACAGAAAGGATGACTTCAATAACTTAAAGGAAACCTGTTCTGTTTATTTTAGAGTTAACACAGTATTGAAAAAGTCTCTCTGTTCACAGAAAAAGAAAAAAAAGGGAAAAAAAGCACAAAGCAGATGCTGTCCTTTCCCTTGGATAGTTCAAAATGGTTTGGATTTAAAAATTTAGGCTTGGCAGACATTTAGTCCTGAAAAAATGTGTACTTGTTGTGTTCTGGCCAAAAAAGAAATGGGGCTGTATGTGGGGGAAAGCTCTGAAATTAAGAAATTAAAACTGTTAGGAATTCTATTTTTTCAAAGAATAAATTTTAAAAGCCAAACCCTGCATTCTGATTTGTACTGAGGACCTCCATAGAGTATGCTGTCTGAACTCATAAAACATGAAATTTCACCTAAGGTCGAATACTTAGAATGCAAACAGCTGATTGCTAAGTTGACCTTTCTTTCGAAAGCCTAGCCAGCATCAGGGCTGGTATGGTTCTGCTGTGGGAGGAGAGGAGGAGAGCCGGGGAGAGCACATGTCAGGGTATATGCTGTCCTTGACCTTTTTGGGCCCAGCTGGTCTTTGGATGATGTGCAGCAGGGTTCTGGGAGCAGTGAGGGGCTAGTGAACTGAGCGGAAGTTTTATGTTCTTTGTTTCCCCTTATATTGAATTGAGTAAAAGCTCTGAAAGAGGGTAGTCTAAACTGAAAGACAGTAGATTGAGATTAGATACCACGAAGAAATTTTTTAACTGTAAGGGTGGTGAGGCGCTGGAACACATTGTCAAGAGAAGCTGTGGATGCCCATCCCCATAAGTTCAAGGCTAGGTTGGACAGGACTCTGAGCAGCCTGGTCTAGTGAAAGGTATCCCAGCCCATGGCAGGGGGTTTGGGAGTAGATGGTCGCTTCCAATCCAAACTATTCTAATTCTATGATTTCACACTGCTGCAGGCATTGTTCCTTCCTCCCATTGCCCAGTTGTGCCTGGCAGACAAAGCCAGTCTGCTCAGACTGTCAGTCCTAAGGTGTATGCCCAGGTAAGTGAAGAGCGGTGCCCCTGTGAAATCTTTATGAATTGCATGGAGTCACAAGGCATTATTAATGTGATTCAGATGTTGTTTTACTGCTTAATTCTGTATTCTGACCTCCAACCTTATTTATAAGTTGATGTTACATTCTATGAAGTATTTTTTAAAGCAAAGGTGGGAAACAGAAGAGTTGTAGAATTAATAGCTCAATAAGGACAGAGAGCCCTTTACTTTGGCAAAGAGGGTTGGTGGGGTAGTAAGTGATTAGAGATATGTGTGGAAAAGATACCAACACAGGAAGTATTATGTGTTTGCTTTTTATGTTCAGCTGTTAATAGTGTTGGGTGTGTTTTTAATTTTTGGACACAGGACCTGTGAAGGGCGTAACATCCGGTACAGGACGTGCAGCAACGTGGTAAGTGAAGTATAGCTTTTATATGATACAAGTCATCGCATATGACAATCATGTCCATATTACAGCAAATAATTTGGTAAAGTGATAGTGAGAATATTTTAGTTATCTAAACTGCCCTTATACCACAGACCACAGGCAAACCTTTGTCAGTTTCTTGAAAAGTGGAGAGATTATGGTCTGATGCTAAAACTATTTGGAAGGGATTGCAGTCACAGTCATCACAAATACAGTGTCAGTGAAACTTCAGAGTTGTTATTTACAACCTTCTTGCCAGAACCAGACAACTTACATTCCCAGTATTACTTTGATAACCAGCTGTTCACACTGAGTAGTCTCTCAGGCTGCAGAATTAAGCCACTAAGAATTGAAGACAAGTTAGTAGGAGATACGTAATTCCATGATTCTATATGTTTCTGTGCACCTGTGCCCTCATGGCATTATAATTCCATTGCAGGTCTTAGAAAAACAGTTTTACATCAACTGTACCAACGTTTTGGCATTTTCAAAGGGTCTTGCTTGGTTTTTTTAATATGTGGCAAATAAAGTTTTCAATACAATAAAATAAGAAACTTCAACTTCTGTCTCAACAAAGTGAAAAAATGTTTTCACTGGTGAAAATTGAAGTAGAGACTTTCATATGGAAAGTTTTATTGGGTGCCAAGAATAGTAAAGGGTCTCAAGTTACATGGAGAAATGTCAGTTTTACCAGTGAAGATGGAAAATGAAATCAAACATACACTGGGCTAAGCTTTCTCATGCCTGATAGGGACATATTCAGAAGTCTTTCAACAGATGCTTTTTTTAAAAAAGTTTAAAAGCTAAAGTTAAAAAAATGAACATGTTCTCTCATATTTAGCTTATCTTTTCTTCTATAGACCACAAATCATAATGAAAGGAGCTGCTTCTATATGAGTTGTGGTCTCTCATGCAGTAAGATTTCTCTCAGTTCTTTGGGATTTGGACTTCGATAATCCTTGTGGGTGTCTTCCAACTCAGAAAATTCTGTGACTCTGTGAGTCCTCTGAAGTTTGGTTTGAGTGTAACCTTTGAGTTTCTGAAATATCTCATCAGCCTAACCTTCAGCTTCCCTAACTGACACCACCTGTAGTAGTTAATAGACAGGTCTGCTGGCAGATTAGCCTTTCAATTTTCATCTGAGGAATTTAGGCTACACCACAACAGTGTAGGGAATGGAAAGGTTGATTTGTGCTAGTCAAGCTGCATGCCATAGTTCTGTGATATCGTACACACACACACACAAAACAAACAAACAAACAAACAACAAAAAACACAACATTAAACCCATTAGTTTTGTTCTGATTGTTTATGCATGCACATTGTGAGTCCCTTTCTGCATCTGACCTGCCCTTGTGTATGTTAGGAGCAGTGACACAAGCTAGCATCCTGGCTCTGCTGCCATCAACTGTTCCTAGGTCTCCTTGGTGGGGTTTTAACTGTGTTGCAACCCTTGTTTTGGAATCATTAACTTTCCAAGATAGGAATATTTTGTTATTTTTAGCTTATGTTCTGCTCTGCAAATATGTACTTGGAACAGTTTTCCTTCAAAATAAAACCTTGCATAGTTTTGTCAGGCAATTCCTTTACATACCTTGGAATTTGGAAATACTGCCTCCAGAATTTCCAACATAGCAGTGAGGCATACAGCTGCAGAACTCACATAATTATTTTATACCAAATAACTCAAAATGAAACTTACAGCTTTATTCTATTGAGAGCGGTGACAGTTTTGCCACTGATATATGAAGATGTAGGACTGTGTCTATGATGTCTAACCATTTTGTGGGAGAGGTTAAAGAATGGCTTGTGCTGCATTGCTCTTGTCCTTAATAAAAGGATTAAATGAAAATTCTTTTTTTTTTTCCTTTTTGTAAACCGGCAATAAATCAAACGACTGTCAAACTTCTAACAGCATTATACTTTGACCAGGCCTTCCAAATACAGTTTTATGTCATGAAGAAAGTACTCGACAGTATTCATTTTGCAGACTTTTGGTTTTGGGAGACCATTTTCTATTTTTAAAGTATGTTTCTTTGATTCAGATGTTATGCCCTTCAATTTATAGTCTTTCCTAATCTTGGATACTGTGCACCAGTATTCAGAACAACAGGCACTGCAAGGGCAATGGGACCATGATTAGCACCAGAATTTGTGGTACAACCATGGTGTTCCACAGCAACATATGTCTGGAACTGGGTACTACTTTGAAATACCTTGTGTAGCACCAGTGTAAATCTAAAGCAGTTTAGGAACTGCAGACTAGCATCTCTGTTCTGAAATCCACTCTGTTAGTGAGTTCTTTAGCTGTAACATTGAAATACTGTTTGTCTCTTTCAGAATAGTAAAAATAAATAAATAAATAAATAAATAATATGCTTTGTCTTTAATGAAGTCTATTGTTTTGTCTCCAAAATCCAAGGATACATATACACAAATTAGATCTTGGAAATGATTCATTAACCCCATGGCTTGTTGTGGAGTTCTGAACTAGAAAAGGCCCACAATATTTTGTGCATTTTTGTTAACTCAGATTTTGTCTGTTAAGAATTCATCCACAAAGACACTGAAAATCTAGAGGATGGAAATTCCAGGCTCAAGGAGACGTACATTTTCACCTATTGGATGACTGCCTTTGCTTAAAAGGAAAATGAGAACAAATCTCCCCATTCTGACCCTGTAAATGAAGCTAGCTACCATGCATCATGGAAAATATCTTTTTGATTCTTATAAAAATCAGTGAGACCTGAAATACAAGCTTTCACTACCATTAGCTTGTGCATGACTAGAGGAATAATGTTATTCTTCACAAAAATAACTACTCTATTTATTTTTGCAAGCTGTCTTTCTGTGGGGTGACAGAAAGACTGTCATGACTGACTTTTATGACTGTGCTCTTGCAGAAAGAGATGAGTAGTCACATATAGTAAAAGCAAACTATTTCAAAAGTGAAATCATAGAATGGGAAGAATACTTCTTGGAGTTTGGCAATGAACACATTTTATAGGCACTATCATTTGCAAGATTTTCTTACAGCTGGTTTTAATTCATCCTGAAATTAAATTACAGAGGGGGGAAAAAATGAGATGAAGAAGAAGAAAGGCAAGAAAAAAGTGTGGTGTGCTTGTTTTTCCAGTAATCTATATTAATTATTTCAGGGGTACTGAACCATTTTGCATAATATAGACTATAAAAGAGATTGATGCTGTTGTCTATAAGGCTTTTGAGCAGTCCTTAAAAGTGCAAATCCAGTCCACTATGTTTGCCACTTACATTGCCTGTGGATGATCAGAAACTGGAAACATTATGGGTATGAAGCCACATGTGTAAATAGTAAAAGAAGGAATGAGAGAATCTGAAGATGATTTAGGGTTGAATTGCATCTGGTTTTTTTCTTCTTACTATTCATACTGACTCAAAGCATGTTTCTAGACATTTTAGAATAAAGTCATGAGACAGAGAGAGTAATTTGTTTTTCTTTAGAAAACATGTTTTTGCATCTAGTTATTATACTAAACATTAGGCAAAATTAAAAAAAAAATTCCAAACTCTGAGTAGGAATTTTTTACTTCTTCTTGGGTTTTTTGGTTTTGGTTTGTTTTTTGTTTGGGTTTTTTTTTTTTTTTTTTTTTTTTGATTTTGAAGCTATCACACTCTTTGTTTCTTCTTCTTGGTGCATTCTTTGTTACCAGATTCTTTTCAGATTTTGTACCAGGCTGTCACACAGTCTCATTTGCCCTTTCCCCTTTTCAGTCCTTCTGTCCCTATGTTATATTTTGCTTTGTGTTCCCTCCATTTACATGAAAATCTCTCTGAAGGGTATTTGTTGAAGTATGTACTATCTTCATGGCTTCTATCTTCCTTCTCCTCAGTTATCAAACTCCTTGTGGTCGAAAACATTTTTATTTTCCCTGACATTTTTCCTTTCATTACACTGCTTTCTGAACCAGACCAGTGAAACAAACAAACAAACAAACAAAAAACCTCCAAAAAAGAGATGCTTGTGACTGATGATGAAGCTGCACAATATTGCTAGCTTCTTCAGCGAGGTTTAGAGCAGTTCTGTTAAGCCTAAGATAAAATTTGTAGATGGTAGACCCCATTAATCACAGAAACAAAACTTGTAAGCACCACCTGCAATTCTTTTTATGTATACCTCACTTTCTTCACTTGGCTGAAACACCAGCTGAAATGACATCCCCCATTTTTTGGCTTGCATTAAGACGAGATACTTCCATCTCTGTTTTTTGTCAGCTCCTGCTGCATTTTGTATACATCAGCACTGATATTGCTCATCTTCTTTCCATGCACTAAATCCCAGCCTGTTGTAAATTGTCGAACCTAAACTTCCATAGAAGTTCATAATTCTCAGAAGCATTGGCTTATGTGCATGAGAAGCATAATCACCAAGCAGATTTTTTCAGAGCTATAAGAATGATTAGCAGGATTTAATTTTTCTGCCCAGTGGTGATTGGAAATGCCATTTCAAGTGTTTTGTAATCAAACCTCCCAGTCTGCATTTTGCAGTGAAATACTAATTAAAATAAATATATAGATACTGCACATATCTCCTTACTGACACACAGTTTATTTAATGCCAGTTCACTTTTTAAATGGAAATTCTTCAAAACTCGGATCATTTATTGCAACTAAAGTCTGTTCTTCAAACTGATGGATTTTAATAACTACCGTCTTATTTCTGATTAGGTGCATTTTAAAACCTCTGTGTGTCATCTTGAAATTTCTTCATACTTGGAAACAAGTGCTTGTAGTATCCTGCAAATGACAGAAGCTTAGACTTCTGGATTTGCTATCTTCTCATCAAGCAGAACTGTGAATCTCTGACAAATGAAAAATAGAAAAAAAATCCCAAACCTAAACCAAAGCAAAATTAAAAACCAAAACAACAACTAAATGAACAAAAAACCCCAACTGTTCCTGCCATTTAATGTAAATTTACAATTGCTTCTGTTACAGTGACATTCAAGACTCTGGATAATTTATAAATTTAAATCCAGTATTTCTGATAATTATTATTTTTTTAATTTGAACAGCTTATTTTCATCTGATAATATGGTACCCTTGATGCCCTTAGGAAAGTATGCTCTAATATTATGTACTAGTATTAATTTCTGACCAAATATTTGGAAGTTTTTCAAGATGAAATAAAAGTTACTGTCTCTAATATAATCACTTCACTTTAATATTTAAAATTATGAACAAAAAAACCCCCACAACAAAAACATTAAAAGCTTCATATTGAATTATTTGCCAAAAGGAGAACATATTTTTTTAAAAGGTACATTTTGGAGAGAAATGTATTTTATAAATATTTCTAATGAAAAATATTAATGGAAGTTTGCATTTATACTTCACTGACGGTTTTAGCCCTCATCTCCAATACATGTTTATTTAACACAGAGTAGAATATTTGCTGATATTTCCCCATTTATTCCTTTTGGTTTTTTCATGCTTCTCTCTTTGAGATGCTGCAATGTCTTGGTGTTGTCAGAGAAAGCTATAGTATTATTCCTCTCAATCTAAGCAGTTAAGTATGAGTCTCAACTATTCCTAAGTTCATGAGAGTTGACTATTGAAAAGTCTGGCTGCAAGAAACTTAATTCAAGCAGGGCACTCAACAAGGCTTCAAAGCTGAGTGGACTTTCTGTTAAATCCCTAGATCTTCTAAGTCTCTGTACTTTTGTTTCAAGTTCTTACTTAGTCTTAGACAAGCCCCTTCTTGAGGACCTCAGGCTTTCTTACTCAGTAGGGAAATTGGTGCAGCTGAAACACTCTGAGTACTCCATGGAACTGGTTCAATAAGCTGTTCTGTCAGATGCTGCGCAGCGTCCAGTTGTTAGTCATTTTTTGCACAGAGGAAATGGTCCAGGTATAGTAAATCATTCTTGACCTCGGCAAATATACAAGCACATATATTGTAAACTGTTTTAAAGTTCCTCGACTGTTTCCACCTCTTGCAGCTAAGATACAATCTTCTACATTTCACCCACTAAGTAAACTTTAAAAAGCCTGACCCTCTTTTGTCTCATGAAATCTGATCTACTTATCACCATCCAGGGACATCTGGGATTCATCTTATCTTTTCCACTGGATTGTTGATTAATACAAATTGCTTTGAATGGGATTCAAGCTTGGCAAAACTCCATGGACCTTATGATTTAAATATAGGATAAAATAGGAGGACAAGTTAAAAAAAATAAAATTGGATGTAAGGAAGAAAATGAAGCCATAATAGTATGACCAGCATCAGTAGCCTAAGAAGTGAGAATGAAACTCCTGTATTTATTTTGAAATGAGTTTCATACATCAAAGGGGTTTCTCATCACCTTTAAAATAATACACATTTTCATTGCAGTGGTGAAAATCTTGATCCAGCAGGATGAATGGAGATTATAGGTATCCAGCACAGGTTCAGTGTTTCAGCAATATCTCATGAGCCTTTGCAAGCTGAAGGTCATGAAAGAGCCATCGAGGATTCACAGAGTTAAAGGAGGAACAGTTGTTTCCTATTCAGTGGAATTTTTCTTTCCTAAAAAGTCTTAATGAATAGGAATCTTGAAGATAAATGTACTTAGATGACACTTTCAAGTTTATTAGTTCTTTCTGATTTTTTAAGGAAGCACAATGGCAGCAGTTACTCACATCTGTAGGGGCCCACAGTTAATTTTCAAAGGAAATCAAAGAAGTTAAGATTTTAATATAGCAGCAAGACAGAAATAACCTAAAGCAGCACTGTAGTACTTTCGTGGCCAGATACCAGTGCTGCCACATGCTCCAAGACAAACACAGGCCATGCAGATGAGGTTAGCAAAATGCCTCACAGAATTACATAACCCATGAATAGATGCGCTACCTTGGGTTCACTGCTACACTGACTTGGCCCACGACTTCTGGCTGTCTCAAAGTGTTTGTCAATCAGTTGTGCCAATACACAAGCTGCACACTGTTACATAGCTTCCTGAATCAGACTCTCAGCTAGAGGAACATGTAACTTCCCTCAGGCCAATGAAGTAGTGGTAGCTGGCAAGTGTAGAGGATCCCCTTCCACTAAAGCACCATATCAAAAGCAGGATGATTTCTTTTTAAAGGAGAAAAGACTTTGTGGAGTTAAGAGTCTATGGTTTCTCTCAGGAAGACTGCCTCAAAACAGCAAACAGCCTTATCTAAAGGTGTGCAAAGTGTTTAGAACAAAATGGCAATTTACGCTTTGAAAAAATATGCAACAAAACATTGACTTTGCCTTATCTTCTATTTCAGCAACTGGAATACTTATTTATAGGCTTGAGTTTACAAAGCCCAGCATGAAGAGGCTCTGACCCCACTGACATACAGTACAAAAAAAAATTAAATTAAAAATACTAAAATAAAAAGGACAAGAGATTAACAAGATATGCAAAGTTCTGTACAGTTCCTACTATTTTAGTCTTAATGACCTATTTCTAAATATTGATAATATTCAAACCATTAATTTTCTTTAAACTGTCTATTTTGATACTAAAAATTATTGTACAGGTTATGCATGTAGATGCAAGTACATGTGCTTTCTTAACTAGAAGGAAAGATCCTGAGGAAAAGGGATTTCCAAGGTCTTCAGATAGATTTAGGATTCAGGATTTCAAGAGGAGAAAAGTAGTAGGCCAGGCTGTAACCCTTTTTCACATCTGCATGCCAAGATAAATATGCATGTCTATGTTTCTGACTGCTTGCATGTATTCTTTGATTTGCTTCAAGTTTCACATGAAAACTTTTTTAAACATGAACTCTGCTATTTAAATCCATTGTTTTATTTTGATCACAATGTCAAAGACTGGAAGTATTTCACATGGGTCCTGGTCACCTGCCACGTCCTGAAAGCTTCTTATGTTGACTATGCATTTTTTATTTCTTTGATTTAAAAGTAAAATCCAACACAACATAGTATTGAGTACTGTACAAAGCAGGATTATAAACTCTCTATGTGTTCTTTATTGGACATTTCTCTCTTTGTAAAAATAAAGCTGTTGCAAGCCAGAAAGTTCCAAAGGTAGGGCCAAGCTTGAACCAAACAAGAAAATTGGCTTGGATCTCTGCAACAGGCCTAAGCCAAGCCAATAGCCCCAATTGTATTCATTTATAGACAGAAAAATTCAGAGAAGGGTATGCAACAGAAAAGATTTTGTGGCAGGAAATAAGGCCACAGTGTTCTTTGTTTTTCTGTTTGAAAATTGAGCTAAACCAGATCTTGGGTCAAACTGTCTTGTTGTTCATCTTCTGTATAAGGGCAGAACATAAAGACCATTCTTTCTCTTATTACACAGCTATAATGTAATAATGAATTTCCCACATGCTTTTCTGCTCCCTTCACTGTCCAAACTTTGTCCTGTATAAAGAGTTTGCCCACATCATAAAAAAGGCGTGATTGCCTCTCAGATTTTCTCAAGATTTTAAAACCAAACTGAAATGCTTCCAACATTTTACTTTTTTTTTAATCATCCATGATATATTAATAGAAAAACTGTCTGCTGTGTAAGTCTTCAAGAAGTAAAATACCAGTTACATGGCTGGACTTTGAACCACCACTTTGAAAAAGGAATAATTGGCTTTGGGTTATTGCTCTTTGATAACTGTTTTTCTAGAGATAGATTTAACCCCAAATTCTTTTTTCTCTTATACCTTAATCTATTGAACCTTGGGTAACAGGAAGACGATTGCCTTGTACTTATATCTTGATTTAATGATAATATGTTCAGGAGGTGAGACCTCTAATGAGGTCGTTTTTATTTATTTCCCTCTACCCCAGTATAGACAAGATAAAAATTATGAGGAGTTTGAATGAAGAAGTTTTACTAAAACTGGAAAGAAACAAAAAAAACAACAATAGCAGAAAATATTACCTAGCTATTCCTCTCTTGCCTAGGTTAAAACAAAACCTGGAAGGGTATTTTGTTATGGAAGATGCTGTGCTGCCGAGGTGATGGCATGGGTTCTAATGCAGCAAACTATGTGGAGTGACACTGGTGGGGTTTGGCTGACCAGGCATGGTGCTGGGGCCTGACGATGCTTTGTGCGGCTCCTGAGAGGGGAGCCACTATGTTGTTGGCAGTGGCTGGTTTTGCTGGGACAGCTCATCTGGGGCAGGAGTGACCTGGGTCAGATGCAAAATGCATCTGGGGTAGTCCCTGGGAAAGGGCTCCAAGAGTCTGTGGTGCTCCAGTGAGCAAAAACCAGGTACTGAGAGTGAGTTCAGGGTTGTGCCTGCCTTTTTATCTCCTGTCTCTCCAATTCCCAGGAAGCTTCACTTCAGGGACCCACATTTCTGAGATGCTGGGGACAGTCATCCCCCATCCAGCTCAGACTCCAAATTATGTGATAGTATGAAAAATTCACTAAAAGTCCTTCCCATTTAACTAAACCTACTACAACTTAAATGCCAGAACTTTTGACTGGATTTCAACCCTTTAATTTTGGGTTGCATTGCACTCAAATACAAAGAGAATTAATTGAAAATTTGCTCACATGGTGCAAAACCAATTAAGTTACAATCTGTGGCTAAGGCCATGGCTTGTAGTATGGTTCACAACAAGAAAAGTTTGTTAAGGTGTGATCCAAGATTATTCAATATTCAAACAAAATGTCCATAACCATGTTGCAACAGTGAATGAGAGGCCAGAGTGGCTAAATTTAGGTTTAAGCCAAGAGCTTACAAATGACCAATTTATAGCCAAGATTGTGTCAACTCTCTTAGAGAGAAGGCTTGTATTTAAAGCAGGTTTTATTTTAGGTTTTAATACTAAAGGGTGATCCTTTGAAGTCATAAAGTGACATGCAGCCTCCATGTCTTTCCTATCTAAAGCTGCCCTTTTTAGAAGATGCAGAAAGTGTTATTGAGTGAAGGTGCAGAAAAAGATTTGAGAAACGGATGAAGGAGTCATATTACCAATGTTTGTGCTTTTTTTGCCTCAGTTCTCATGGTGTTTAATATTTTTACTAAAGCTTAACTCCTATATTCCCATAATTATGTGAGAAATTCAGGTTACATCTAAAAAGGTGGATCTCTAGCTTATGTGGTTGTTTGCACAGGAAAATTTGCAATATTGTTCTTTAAGGATCAAAAACCTGAACGGAAATAAAAAGAACTCATATTTATTTTGCCTGAAAACTCATGATTTTGAAGCTCTTCTTGCTCTCTTGATAATCTGTCTCGGGTTTTCTGTGCTAAATGGTAACAAGAAAACATATGTGGATAAGAAAAGCCTCACATTCTCAGTTACAAGGGACTTTAAATAATATCAGTGCTGTTTGATTTTTGTATCTGATATAGTGGGTTCAGAGTTAGGGTTTATATCTCTGTTATGGTTTCAGCCAAGTGGGCCTAAACTTAGGTTTTGAAGTTCAGACTAGGCCTGAAAATTGTCAAGTGACTTGAGCTGGGCTGAGCTAGCTAACAGCTGACTTCTTCTAGCCAATAATATTGTATTCCATACCATACTACAT
>JAWWEV010000095.1:38902002-38915387 GCA_035583235.1 Hafferia zeledoni | reverse complement strand
TTATACTTCTGGGTTTTGTGGGTTAAAACCAATTTCTCTTTGTGTCATTGTATTTATTGTAATATTTTTATTAAATTGTAACTCAGACTTGTAATCTCTTTTGTGTTGGGTTCATTTCTCCTGCCAGTTTACCTTTAAACCAGCACAGATTGTCTTGTACTTATACCTAAATTCCTGGGAACCTGGGGAAATCCTTCATAGTGTCTAGTGCTGGAAAAGACTGACTATCACAGGATAATGTGGGCAGATTCTGCCAGGAAAATGCTGAGGCTGCAAACTGTCATCTCAAGGTGTTGGTGGCCTGAAGCGCAGATACACTTTGGCAGGGACTGCAAGTCCCTGTGTCACAGACACTAGCCCAGATCCAGTTTCTGTACAGTCTTGAGCTTATTCTCTCCACAATAATTTAAAGAGTAGAGTAGCTCTTCATCCTGATTGTAAAACAGGACTTTGATCCCCATTGAAACAATGGACCTGATCCAAAACTTTCTTCAGCTGAGCAGTGACAGTCAACACAAGTTCCAGACTGAGCTCCACACTGGTATCAGTGTGAAGGGAAATTTTGTTTTTCTCATATTCTCAGAACTTCCTCTGTTTGAACTGCAGGCGTGCTCTTTGAAAAACAATGATTTATTTATAACTGGCTAGATTTGCAAGCTGGCTTTATTACATTATTTCCTGCCCAGTGTTTCTTAATACTGAATAGAAATTATTAGGAAAACGTCTTACTTCAGGGCATTTCTAGGCTAGCAGGGCTGGAGCAGAACCTGTCATTGTTGGTCCAGTTTCATTTCTGGAAAAATTGCTAAATTGAGCCAGAGTTCAAGTCCACAAGGGGAATACATGCACACATAACACTTTTGTATGCACTCAGTGAGCAAGTTCCAACTCTGTTGTGAGATTTTCAGCCTGATGCCTTTAAACTATACACAAGCAATTGTTCTGCTAACTTGATGACCATCCTTTTTTCTTGCAGTGCCCTATAAAAAATTTTTTGTTAGCATGTATCAGTCATGATAATGTGTATCTGTTTTTCTATTTTGCCAACCCAGGCTGCCAGTAGAGTTAAAAGTGCGTCTGGCAGGGGAGTGACAAGAATCAAACTCAGCCTGAAGTATGGATTTCAGCCTGAAATGTAATATAGAATCTTTACCTCTGAGCAGAACTGTGGTATCTTATACCAGAAAACAATTCAAGCTCGGCCAGCTAGGGCTTAACTGTTATTATTCTGGGTTTGTGTTGCTAGACTTTTAACGCTAAACACATAAGGAGAAAAAAATCGGCTCTCTGTAGGGGTAGTAAAGAAGAGCAGGGAGTTAATATTCATCTATGATTTCCTCACTCTAGTACTACAGGGCTGACATCTTCCATATACTGAAAGACCTCCAGAGCTCTGCATAATCTGCCTTTACTTCTTTAAGGGCATTTAACCGCACTAGGAATGAGCTTTATAGAAGCACCTTTAAAAATGTACAAGAGCTTCATCCAAAGCTTGTCACATTTATATGTACATCTTCTGGATTTCAATGGTGTTTGAATGAGATTGTCAGGGAACTTAACTGAGCTGCTTCTGATATGTTGTGCAGTAACAATCTGCATTTCAAGCCCCTGACCACACGTCAGCAATTTGAAACTCAGAAGATTCGAGTGTGGAAAAATCTGTGCTTCCTTACACTGCTTCAAGGGGAGAAAGTTGAAAATGTAATAGAAATTAGTATGAAAACTGCTTACTTCAGAACATTTCCAGGCACAATTTGTGGCAGCAATCCATTTTTGTTCAGGGGTGGGGGGTGGAGGGGGCTTCCTTCCCAGACCTTTAGGGATTGAAAAATACTTCATCTGCCTAGACCCCCCAGGATATATTAACATCAGGACTAGAACGCATTGGAAAAGGACATTTCTATCCCACAGAAAAGTCAGAATTTCAATATTAGTTCCAGTTTCAAACTAAGACAAGGAGTTTACATTTCAAAGTTTTTTAGAAACTGAAATATTTCCCAGACCTCTGGTTCAAATATGTCACTATTTTGTTTCAAACTGTGTCCAAACTGTACCTTTCCTGGTGCTTATTTTTGTGACATGGCCCTCAGCCACCTCTGGTCATATGAGTATGTCCATAGATCCGTGCCTTGGCAGGCTTTTCTCTGGCTTTGCAGCCCAAGTGAATCTACTTTTCCTATTAGCTGGCCTCTCCTGCTGTTGCAACTTTGGCATCTCTGATAACAGCCAGTTCAAAACCTCCTCTTTGTGTTTTGCTCATGTCATGGGTAGATGCTGAAACAAACAGTTCTGCCTTTCTGTTCCTTGCTAACTCATTGCAGACTTCTGAGGGAGTAGTGACATATTTTCACCCATACCATAATCTTTTTCAGTAAGTTCTCTGCAGCCTTGATGGAGAGTGAAAATAGTATTATGGAAAAGACATGTTCTCATCTTCACTCAGCCAAACCTATGCTTCTTGTGCTCAGAGAGACAAAATTTATTTTCTCTTGAACTGTGTGTTTTTTTTCAAGAGCATTTTAATATTTCCTTTTTTGACCTTTCACTTCCATCAGAGTCCAGCCTAGATAACGTTTTCATGTAAGAGTTACTAAAAAGTAATATAACAAATATGGAGCAATGTTTTTCATTTTAAAGCATCAGTGACTCCATTGCAAACACTAGCAAACTTGTTACTGCATGTAATTACCTTCAAAGGATGTAAGAAGGATTTCCCTAGGTAGTAATAGGTGGGGGAAAAAAAAAGAAAATAAAAAAAGCTGTGAACTTGGGAATGTTTTTTATTTCAGGCATTCGTTAATCACTCGTATGAGGGTTTAATGAAAACATTATATCCACAGAGCTCTGTGTTTCTATTACAATCTAACAGAGTAAACAAAAAGCTCTGCAGAAGCCTTCGGGAGAAAAAGGAAATTAATTTAATTTCATCAAAAATTTTAATAGTATTAGATTATCTGAGACATTATCAAATACAGGAAGGTTGATATATATTTTGTACATATCACAGAACTGTTGGTATTCAGAGAGGTCTTCATACTTCCACTTTTTTCATGCTTCCATTTGAAAAGCATTCTTCAGCATTTCAGCAGAAGAAATATTTTTATGGTATATACTGGTAATGGCTGTCCAACTCAAAAAAAGAAACAAACCTCTCTATATAACTTCCTTTCATACCTGAGATTTTCCTGGTAGTTTTCTCTACAAGTTGTGACCTAGCTCCAAATTTCTCAATTTATAAATTAACTTTAATCAAGGTATACCCTATGGCAACATGTGAGCTGATGATTCATAAAGTCAAAAATGCTTTAAAGTGGTTAATGTTGCTTTTGAAATTGGTTACCTCATACCTGGATTTGAGATTCAGCTCATTTCACATCCAAGAAGTTTATATATTCTTTTCAAAATAGGCAAAGGAATAATAATTTGTGTTCCACTCTAAATTGAAGTTCATATACTACTGAGTATAAAACGTATTATTAGCAGATACAAAAGGGAATTCCGATCTTCTGCTATCTGGGCTCCCCAGTAGGACCCTTCTTACTGTGTGTGCTAGTGAACTCTAATGCACTACAAGGAAATTAATCTGAGTTGTAGACATTATGTCATACAGATTTCAGATCATGCAAGTGATTCTTTCTACCATCTTGTCTACACGGAGGCATTCTTGGAAATTAAAGCATACCAGCCTGCATATATCCAAGGCAGTTCAGGTCTTGTAGAGATATTCTTACTCAGAAAAAAAAATTACTGAAATCTTACATGTTATCATGAATACAGTTAACATATCAGTACTTGGAAGTGCTACACGAAGTAGTCATAGTCAAGATACTCAACTTTGCTTCAGTTTTCTAACCATTATTTGTCATGGTGTTTCTAATGTGTTAAGATGTCTCTTGCAGGTTTGCTATGACTAGGTTTTCAAGGAAATGTATCATTTATGTTGACTGTTACTCCACTGGGCCTTATTAATTCCCTTGGAGACATCATAATACAATGCATTAGCGTAAAAGGCTTGACCCAGTTCTGACCTGGAAGAAGTGGGTAAAGTCAAAGAAATTTGATGATAGCTTTCACCAAGCCTAAATCTAAATCTATAGTGATTTAAATTGAATTAATTATACTCTCCATATGACAGATAACCAAGGAAACAGCTATTGTGCCACTGGTGTAATGATGTTAGAAATGGGAATTGAATGTTAAAAGCAAATCTCTAACCAAGAAATGTTCACAATGCCCTAAAATAACAACCTCCAACAATGCTCTTTTCTTCCTCTGGACTATGAAAACCAATGAGTACTAACCTGTTCCCTGTCTCATGCCTGACTTCAGTCCTAACTCCCTGCCAGATTTGCGTAGTCTCTTTCATTGCTAAGGTACTTTATCGCCCTGTAGAGATGCTAAGAGAGAAATTTAGTGATAATTAGTTGAAGAGATGGATTGAGCTGTCAGTTTGGTAGGTGCTCATGATGAACTGCACATCTTCCTTTCTTGCCAGATCGTTGGCTGTGACCGCCAGCTGGGAAGTGCTGTCAAGGAAGATAACTGTGGGGTCTGCAATGGAGATGGGTCCACCTGCCGGCTCATTCGAGGCCAATATAAGTCTCAGCTCTCAGCAAATAAACGTAAGCTGTTCCTTCTGGTAAAGGGCCATCTTCCACTCTTAGTGATGTACTCATTTCTTGCAACCTAGATTTCCCCCCACTCTTTCTCAGGCATCTGAATGATCATGGTCAGTCTAGTTGTCCCCACAGGTTCAGACTACTGGTCTGCTTATGGTGGTGGACACAGGACTGTAGAAATGTGCCTCCAGTATATTCCCCATCTTGGCTAGCTAGTTGCTTGAGAGGAGCAGGAAAACAAGAAGAGCTGTCTCTTCTGACACCTCTCTGGCTGTAGTAGCTGCCTAGGAATAGGATTTAGTCCACATTGCTCTGAACAGGGTGCTTTATGCTGCTCTGCAGCAGAGCGGGACCCTGTGGGGTTGGTGGTGCCATCCTGGCACAGTGCTCTCTCCAAGACCTATGCTCACAGCATGTGTGCCTTAGAGTGTTGAGCATGGTTCTCAGTTCTACAGTGGACTGAAAGTTGTCAGAAAGTGCCTATATTGATGTGAGAGGTTTACAGATAAATGTGGCCTTTCCTGCACACTGAGCCAGCTTCAACCCAGAGTGGTACAGTAGCAGTAGTGTGCCCCAGTAAAAAGGTTATTTTATCCTGGACCCCAGCCAGGGTTTTCAGTCTGGTTACAGCACCAGAGATGAAGATGAATAAGATTTGGGATGAGAGATAGGGCATGACTGGTCAGTTTGAAGGAAGGATTGAAAGGTAAGTGAGCTTTCATGCCTATGTAGGCACACCTAGGGAATTATATGTGCTAGCCTGAAAACCTGTCCCCAGTCCTAGAGTAGAATGAGACCAGCTCTACCAATTTGGAGCAATTTTCCAGTGCTGAATAGCATGTGACCTCACAGATTCAAATAGCAGTGTGATATCTGCCACAGACTGTGTGTGTGTGTGTGTGTGTGTGTGTGTGTGTGTGTGTGTGTGTGTGTGTGTGTGTGTGTGTGCGCTTGTGGATTCCTATATAACATTCAGCTTCTGTAAGGAGCAGTAAAAAGTGCTTTTTACAAAAACTTCTCCATGTCACAGAATAACTGTGTCAATATGGAGCATAGCACACATTTAAGAAGGTGATGTCTCGTGGGAATCTGTTGTATGTACATAACATGTACGTGATACATAACATCTGTTGTATGTACATGACCCACATTTGATATCAGTTTACCTAAATCCTTCATAGCCCCAAGCCACTGTCCTCTCAGTTACCTAGGAGTTTCCCTCGCTTCCCTATGCATGGTCTCTGGGGAAAACCAACCACCTGTTAATGCACTGTGTGTTTTCAACTCAAGAGTGTTCCACACAGCTACTCCACAATCTGCCTCTCTGCTTGTTGTTAGAGAGAGCTGTGACTAAGTATTACCATGCTTACTCTCACATGTTTCTTCACAGGAAATGTCTCCTTCTCATCACTGTTAACCTCAGGAAATTATCCTTCAGTTCCCACTGCTTCTGCTTTGTGAAAGCAGGAGGCACTGTGATAAGCATAGATCCCACTGAGCTATGCATTTCACAGAAAGCATGCTAGGATGTGAAGTGGAGAGCAGTATTTTAGGGGCAGAAGAGGCATGCTGAAAGTATAAGTTCACATGATCTTTAAACTGTCTAGTTTTATTGTGACATATCAGTGACTTGTTTACTCTCCAGCATAGAGCTTGTAACTGAGAGGCAGTCAAATATAAAGGTCATTAATCTTTTTAATTGACATTGTTGTTTCCCCAGACTTATTCCAATAAATATTTTATATACATATATATACCGCCAAATTATGTATCATACTCATGTATTTTGTTCCCTTTTAGAACTTGATATTCATCTTTTCAAATGAAAAATTTGAATTCTCTATATACATTAAAGATGTATGCCTTTGTTAATCAAGGTGATGTCAGAGATATGTATGAACAGGATGTCTGTTGAGTAGAGTTTAATCCCAGTGTTATGAAATACTTAGGAGTCACTGAAATTCCTGGATAGTTTGAGGAAACTTATCAAATCAGATCTTTTAAATGGAACAGTGAACAGAGAGCCTGAATACTTGAACAGGCTTTGTGTCCACATAACTCTTGCAGCGCTCAGAGAGACTGCTTACATTTGTTCCCTCACCTTGGAATATTAAGAAGCCACAAAAGTCTGAATATTTCATCCCATAAAGCTCTCCAGTACAGGAGTGTCAGGAATTCCTGTGATGCATTACACAATTTAAAATATGAGAGGGTTTTAGTTCATGGTTTTGAGATATTATGGGTTTGGATGAATGAATGTATTGTTTTAAAGTTCCTGCTTCTTTTAGTGTTTCTTCTCTCTGTTGATTGTCTTCACTTTTTTGATATAGAATGACAACATCAATAACTATTTTGCTGGTAAGTGAGAATCCTGATTTAGCTAGGTTCCAACAGTTTTCCCCTTGGTCTGGTCAGAAATGCAAGGCCCCAGCTCATATGTTTGAATGAAAGATTTTTTTTTGTCTTAATTAGCCTTGGCTGACAAAGCAACACATTGCTTTGAGAGCAGAGCTGTAGCTCCTGCTAGCAGACATTTCATAACACATGTGTGAGTAGTTTTAGTGAACAGGTAGTGAAAGAGACTTTGTTCCACTGATGTCTACCACCTTCTCACTCTGCAAAAAAATCCTGTTAGGCATGCATACCTTTTCTTTCCCAGCTTCTAGTTATATGGAGGCAGAAAGGACAGGGAAAGGTGAATGAAGCCTGCTGACTAGTCCATGTCAGTAATCTTTGGGCACACAACTTCATTACCCAGGTATAACATTTTATGTAATCTTTCCATGCCTTTACTTACTGTCTCTCTTCAGGACATTACTGAAGTTATTGTCTCTTTAGAAATGCTGACCTAACTAACTTTCACAGGTGCACGTGGCCTACATGCTAATTCACACCTTGATTTATAATCCAGTCAGCAAAGCTCCAAAGAACTTCATAGATGCAAGATTCTGCTTTAACACCAGTTTACATGACAGTCTAATGGGCTTCTGTTTTTCCAGGGACTTTTTGCTAATGTTATGCAAAGAGAAGCAGAATTATAGCACTTCTGGTCATTAAAATAAAAGTTATGAAAGGGACAACATACCTGGGGGCAGTGGGAGATCATCACATAGCATTGGCAAGGTCATGGAGAAGCTATGGGTTCAAGTAGAAAAGAGTCAAGTGAAGAAAGGGAGGGCTATTCCACTTAAACATCAGAACAAGCTTATGCCTTCCTTTACCACAAATACCAATTCTAAATATTTGAAAAAGGTTTAAGTGGAGTCATGATGAAAGTTATTAGTTATTCTTCAAATCCATAAATACTTGTGAAGTAGTTGAAAATAAATAAAATCAGCATGTTTGGGTTCTTTTAAGCAGAAGGTTCTTACCACATTTAACAAGTTATTTTTTTCAGACTTTTAATCCTAATTCTTGAAGTTGTTTAATTGATCCTAAGGCTTTTCTTTTGGCTCCCCTGTAAGCACCTAGTTCACTGTTTGTATGAAAAGAGATGGGAGTTTCTTTGCTTATTTACTCCATGCATTTTTGTCTTCCCACAGCGGATGATACAGTGGTTGCTATTCCCTATGGAAGCAGGCAAGTTCGTCTCGTACTGAAAGGCCCTGATCATTTATGTAAGTAGAAGAAGTTAGTGCATGTTTCTTTCAGAGGGCCTTGGTAACATGCAGTGCTCTGTTTACACTATGGTGTCTGGTTTCCATCTCTCAGATCACTGTTTTCAACACACGAGTGAGTCCTACCCTCACAAGTTCTCCTCAGACCCAGCTGCCTCAGGGGTACACACTCTTTTCAGAGCAGAGTTTGGCCAACATCACAGAATTCCTTAACATTCCTTCCCTTCTATAATTTTTCAGTAATTTCTGATGGCTTCTCCTTTTGCTGGCTCACTTGGTGTCAAGTGCTTTTGTTTGAAATTAATAAAATATACACCACTGAGTGAGGAAATACTGAGGACAGTAAAGTATAAGCTTCCCCACAGCTGAGCTTAGCCATCAAGCCACTTATGACTTTAATGTGTTTCTGTTATGATAATCTAAGTCTCCTAGATACACATACACACTCTTAAACATGTACATGTGTGCATGCACACACACACAAAATCACAGTTTAAAGATCTGAAACAGCCTGCACAAGTCAAACCTTGCTGCTTAGCAGTGGTATTGCTCCAAGGAGTTAAGACTACTGCATGCTGCTAGCCCATCACTTGGTGGCTAAAACACTTCCCTGCTTCATTTGTATATCCCAGCAGCCATCTACTCCTCTTGGAGGAGTCTCAGCATTTGAGAACACTCTGAGAGAGCTGAACACAAATCCATTCAATTCATGAACAGAAGCTTCTTGCATCCCTCTGTCTTACCTTGCAATGCAGTAGCTACTCACAAGCTGTTCCCTTTTTCAGCCTCAAATGAATACTCAAGTGTTAGTAAGTGAGATTTACTGTCACAAAGAAAACCAAACTGTACTGCACGACCTCTCAGTAGCAAAAATTGTAAGATAAGTCAGCAAAGATATGAAACACCAAATCATTCCACTGTCTTCAGATTTCTTTTGCCCAAAGAATTTATACTGAGTGGCAAAATAAAAGGTGGTTTATCAGTCCTCTTCTGTAGCTCCCTGCTTATGTTGAAAAAACAGTGGGTATGGTTCCAGTTTAGAGCTGTGAATGAAGATCAGAAAATTATAGGTTATAAACCATGAAAAAATATATTTTGTTTTTCTTAAAAGTTCAAATACTGCCTCTACTTCAGTTTTAAGTGGCTCTTCAAGTATTTCTGAGCTGCTCCAGTATGGCTGTTATTATTTTCCCACTATATGATTTGCATTCTTCCTTTCTCTCCTGTCTTATTTTCCAGTATACATGTTCTCCTCCAAAGTAGAAAAATTTTGTACTTTTATTATGGTTTCAGCGAAATTGAGCTATAAGACAGCTCAGTGAGAAATGAGATTTTAGCTGAAGAGAATGATCTAAAGCTGTCTTCACTCAGGCCATATCACATTTCAAGACAAAAAGATTTGAATCAGTGAGGTCTTCCTGAGTCACTGGTTAAGATTTAAATCAACTGCACTGTGTAAACTTGAATAAGTCCAAATATATCTATTTTTTCAGATGTCTCCATGAATCTTTCTGTTCACCCATCAAAGGATTTCATATATGTATATACCACAATCAGTTGCAGGGATGGGCAGTATTCTGCCCTGTGAACTTTGGTTGTGGGAGAAGTCAAAAGGAGGCTGATTATATATTCACAAGTCTAAAACACATCTTTATTCCTGTGCACAGCCTTGTTCAGAAATAAATAGATGGCCAAATGCCTCACAAAGAAAGAGACTAGTCTCACTGAAAACCAAGGAATTCATTAACACAGTGGACATTACTGGCCAGCAACTTCCTTCATTAATTAATTTCCTTGACCCTCCATGAAATGCCTTAGCTGCCTCTCTGTGTTGAACTGCTTAATTTCATAAATACATGTGAAAGGGTTGCAGTTTTGCAGTCCTTCATGATGAAATGCACTGTCACTTTTAAGTAACTACCACAAACGGTTTACTGGTGAATGTGCTGTAAAGCATAATCTGGAGTTGGTGGAGAAACTAACTAGGCAATGAGACAGATCTTTCTGACTGTTGATTTCTATTTAAAAAATTACTAGTATTTTTATTATGACAATCAGAAGTAACTGCTAGTGAACAGTATATGAATAAATGTCCACTTTTTGGGAGCTGTGAATTCAGAGAGCCAGAGGGAGAGTTCAGGACTCACCTTCCCTTTCTGCTCCACTGGGATGGATCAGGCTACTTCTGGAGAGGAGACAGGATTGCTGTCATACTTATCTTTCTTTCCTGGACATTCTACTTTCAGTTAATTATCTATCACAACAACATGTGGTTAGTGACCCACATTTGAATTGCAAGAGGGTAGAGCAACTTAACAGTGCTTATGGGCCAAGGTCTGAGTCATGCTACACATAGGAGCCTGACTTACTGAAAGTGAGTTAAACAACAGCAAATATGCCTAACTAGGAATGGATTAGTATGTCTGGAAGAGAATAAAATCTTGAGGTATGGGTAAGGAGGGAAATACAAGCTAAAAAGCTAACGGTTGAACAAAGACAAAAGGCAGACTGAAGAGAACAAAGAAAAGGAAAGGATAGGAATGTGAATTAACTATGGGAAAAAAAAGTAGTTGCAAGTTGCATTATTACTAACATAGGAGGCAAATATGCACCACCACTCTTTTGTGTTGCGTTTTTGGGGTTTTTTTCTGCTCTCACTTACTTCAAATTTCAATGTTCTAGTTTTCTGTCAATTTGTTTCTGTTTGTCAGATTTGGAAACCAAGACTCTCCAAGGTGTGAACAGTGAAAACAGCCTCAGTACCACAGGCTCCTTCCTTGTAGAAAATTCTAGCATTGACTTCCAGAAGTTTCCTGACAAGGAGATCTTAAGAATATCTGGGCCTCTCACTGCAGACTTCACTATTAAGGTGAGAGTTATTGGTCACTGACAGATGAGAGAGATTCTTTCTATATCTTGATTTTCCAGTAGATGTTTATCACAAAGCCTTGTCCAGGCTAGCTCCTGAACTCTACACAAAATTCTTTATAGTTATATACCTGATGAAAGCCTCACTGAGCCCTCCTCAGGAGAGCAACTGAATTTATGTCAAGAAAGGCATGCCCAAATGTGTGCCTTAAAAAGAAAAGATGAATTCATCACAGGAAAAGACAGATTCCTTTCTATATGTGCTACTGAGGTAAGTATAAATCAATGACATGCAGCTTACTTTGTCTGTAATACGCAAAAAGAAAGAAAGTCTGTGTCTTAGGGCTCATAATTTGTGGGGTTTATACTAGTGTAATTGCACAGAAGACTGTAAGAGAGTGAAGAGTGAGGTCCCTAACTCCAAAATAAATGGGATGATTTTGCTTGAGAAGTCATGGTGTCTTTTTTGCAGTTCTGCTTTTTGTTGCACTGGAAACAAGAATAAAATTGTTACCTCACATTAGAGCATTTCTATTCTTCCAGGTAATATGAAACACATTGCTGGAAGCAATGCACACATTCTGTGGAAAAACACACATACAAAAATGAACATTTGGGAGTTACAATAAAATAAATGCTTTTTCAGCAGGTCCAAGGATCTTGAAGTATTTCAGCTGTAAAACTGTAAAAGCTGTATCATGTCCAGGACTACATAAATTTTTCACCATGGGCTCCAGAGGTAGATGACATTTGCTTTAACCTTGAGTTGATGGCAGCTGGAGGTTTGAACAGTGAATTGGAAAATGTGTTAAGTGATTGTATTGGGTTAAGCTGGACTGGGCTGGAAGGGGTTAGCTCGGGAAGTAGCAGAGCCCTGTAGACTCTCTCCTGCTTGTCATGGAGTGTCAGCAGCGGAAAAAGCAGGTTGAAATTTTCAGAACTGGTTCACAAGGAGAAGCCTGACCTAAGGAATATGTTCCTTTCTCTTTGAAGATCAGAATGAAAATGCCTTACTAAAATAGATACTGGTCAATTCAAAATACCTGAAACATATTTACCTATTTTACACATGATACAGAGATGGTGAACATCTGTACAATGTAAACAGCATTTCTCACCTTTTGTTATTTCTGCTGTCTATGAATTTCTGACAGCCTGATTAGTTAGAAAATACCTGTTGGAAAGGGCTGGTCTTGTGGACCAATGGCCCAACAGGAAGTGTTGTAGTTTTAGTTAAATGGGAAGAATTTTCAATGATGAATATTTCATACCACCATGTAATTTCGGAGCATGGGGAGACCCCTGTCTGAGCTGGATCAGTGGCAGACTGTCCCCAGTGGTCTCAAGACCTGCCAGAAAGGTGGATTCCTGGAGTGAAACATCCCAGGAACTTGGGAGACCAGAGATAAAAGGCAGGCACAGGCCAGAACTGCTCTCTCTGTACCTGGTTTTTGCCTGCTGGAGGACTGCAGACGCTCAGAGTCTTTGCTGGAGCATTCAGCCATTCCTCCACTGTCCAGCTGAGGTCAAACACAGGAGAACCACCATAGCACTGTTTTTTCAGAGAGCTTTTAGAGCTATTCTGCAATAGCCTAGGAGCTTGTCTTAATTTGAGGGAAACAAAAATATTTATCAAAACCAGAGGAGAGGATTCCTCCTCAATAACTACATCACCCCTTATTACATTAAAAAAAAACAAAACAGCCACAAAACCCAAACCAAAAAACAAACAACTTTTAATTGGAAAATAGATATAAGAAGGATAACTGTTATTAACTAATAGATAGATAGATAGATAGATAGATAGATAGATAGATAGATAAAAATAAATATATATAACTATAAACAGTCCAGAGCAAACTACTACCCCCAGCACCAAAAAAAAACCCACAGAAAACCCGATCCTCAAAAACTGTAGGTTCCTCCTGGTGTAGTTATATTTATGCACAGTGTCAGTGTCACACCTCAGCTTGCTGTGAGGTGAATTCTCAGTCTTTTCCCAGTGAGGCAGAGACAAGGCAGGTTGTAGTACTCACATGGTGCAGGATGGAGCCTTTCCTGTGGGGGAAGAGCAGACTCTGTCACCTTTGTTTAAAAGAAGGAAACGCTGGGAGTTGAGGAGTGGTGGTGTCCCGAAGCAGCTGTGACTCTCCTCTTTCTCCTCTCTTTCTCTGGAGCTCAGGGAGCCCAGAGATGGTGGGGCAGAAGGCAAAGAGCAGAGCCAGAAGGAGCTCTCACCAGCTCAGCAAACAGTGGCTCTCTCCCAGCAGCTGCCCAAAAC
>JAWWEV010000095.1:38879049-38896719 GCA_035583235.1 Hafferia zeledoni | reverse complement strand
GCCCAGCTTGAGTCAGCTTATAATTCAAGGCCTGCTCTAAAAACCAAAGCCTAAATCTAGGTTTAACTAAATCCACAACACTGGTTTTGAGCCAATAGAGACAGTTTCTTAGACATGAATTTTTCTGTTCCTTTGATAAATTGTTATTTGTAATTTTTCCTTTTCTTTTTCTGTAACTTGGTGAAATTCCATAGGTGTATCTATCAGAAGTCTGTCAGTTTTAAGTACTGTGAAGGCTTGGTGTCAACCTTGTTCAGTTTTCATCATTTTAACAATTTTTGTGTATAGCAAACATTACCCTTTTAATTTGTTAATTTTATTTTTATACAGCATCAATCACCATAGGATTCTTTTTTTTACATGGATTTCTTAGGTGTTGCCATTATTAAATTAAGGTTAAGAAATATTCTGCACTGAGGGTTAAGGCAGCTTGCTCAAAGGTGAATTCTCTTAACCTGGGAGCATGTCGATGGTGGTGAAATGGTCTTTTCCCTGGATGGGTGGGATATTATGGGTGGTATTCACAGCACAGATGCAGCAGGTGTGGTTTTGGTGCATTTGGGATTGCCTTTAGTGTCATGACTTTGGTCTTCTCATTTGAGAAACTTCTATGTTTGTTGCACTTTATAGTGGATTCTATGCACATTACTAACTGTTAGGATTGATACTGCAGGCTCCATTGCTGCCAGCTATCCTAGCTAATCCATTGCACTGATTTTCTCTTTTGTTCTTCCTTTGGGGAGAATAATGGAATTTGATAAAAGGTTTAAACCATCTAGCTTATTCTTTTGGTCTTGTGAGAGAATTATGTGAAGGCTTTTTAGTATCCTCATCATCTAAAAGAACACTGTTTAATCCCAGATTGGGGTGTGGTGAGCAAGTTCAATTCAGTGCTTTGTAAAGTACATACATCAGTGATAATGTGATTTTACAGTGATTTCTCTGGCTGATTTAGAAGCCAAATTGGGAAGCAACAGGCAAGACATAAGAAAGACAACCCAAGCTGATGGAACACAGGACTATCACAATCAGGGGACATGACTGCAGAAGTGAACACTACACGTGTTCTGCAGAGCTCAAAGGCATAGCTCCTTTCAGCATTCTGAGGGAATTAAAAGGCAAACTCAGTAGTTATGGTGTATTCCTGTCTTAGAACATATACTTGAAAGCCTTCAGTATCTCTCATTGTTTATATTTTTTATACTTTTAATGTTATTTTAAAGAAGCTTGTAAAGTTATTTTCCCATGACAATGTCTGGCTTCTATTTCTGGTCCATGAACAAATTATTAACAGCAACAAATCTCTTGTACATCCTCTTGCTTTTTCAGTGTAAAGTATTACTGCATACGAACAGCAGAATTGAAGCACTCAAGGTTAACAAATTAACCAGGCTTTTTTTACTTGCATGAAAAGCACAAAATTACATATGCCAGAGGAGGATAGTTCTCCACACCCTTATTCCAGTTTCTTTGTGTGCTACTAGGAAGACTTCAACATTAATTTCTCATTAATATCAACCTAATGATTTGGGATTCGGAACTTGCAGAAAGCATTTGTAACAATAATGTGGAAAAATCCATTAGAACTTTTCTAGTAAGCACGGTAGCATGGAGCTGGATCATAGTACAAAGATAAAATTGTGTACATACCAGATAAAATTGTTGCTGGAGCACATACTGAGAGGGCAACAAAACTGTTGAAGGGCCTAGAGAGTAGATGTTTTCATTTGAAAGCTTGGCAAAATCCCAAGTATTCAACCAAAGCAGTGTAGCCTCCCTCCTCCCTTGGCTAAGTCAAAATGGAAAAAAAAACCTGGAAACTTAAACTTGAAACAGAAACTGGGATATATATTTACACAAAAAAAGGGAAATTAAAAGCAAACTGTAATATAACACACATATACAAAGGTAAAAAGAAACAACAGTAACTCTACACTTAGCTGCCCACTCAATAATATCGACTCCACAACCCCAGCCACAAAACACCCCAAAAGACACCTCTCAAGAGACACCTGGCAAGAGAGGATTAAAACTAACAATAAAATGTTTACTTCTCAAGACAACATAGGCGTGGGGTGGCGGTGAGGCCTAATCTCAACAGAACAGCATGTCCTCCTAGTACTGCAGCCATGATCAGAAAGAGACAGAAGTTCCTCCTCCCCATTCTTTTATACTTGAAATTGTGTCAGAGTATGGTATGGAATACCATTGGCCAGCAGAAGTGAGATGTCAGCTGGCCTGACCCAGCTCAAGTCAGCGGATAATTCGAGGCTTGCTCTAAAAATCAAAGCCTAAATCTAGGCTTACGTAAACCCAGGACAGTAGGTCATATGAGGGCAGTTGAGGGAGTGAGGGTCATTTAGTCTGGAGAAGAGAAGGCTCAAGGGAGGCCTTAGCACTCTCTTCAACTACCTGAAAAGAGGTTGTAGTGAGGTGGGAGTCACATTTTCTACTAAGTAACTTGTGAAAGGACACAAGGAAATGGCCTCAAGCTGCACCAGGGGAGGTTCAGGTTGGACATCCAGAAGAACTTCTTTACTGAAAGGGTGGTTGAGCATTGGAATGGGCTGCCCAAGGTGGTGGTGGAGTCACCATTCCTAGAAGTGTTCCAGGAATGACTGAGCATTGTATTTAGAGCATAGTCTAGCTGACATGGTGCTGTTCTGTCAAAGTTTGGACTCCATAATCCTGGAGATGCTTCTAACATTAATGATTCTATGATTCTGTGATATGAAGTAATAATTCAGTGTCTCTCTCCCTAGTTTGGGACACACAAAAAAACACACAAAAGAAAGAAATAGTGTCTTTCCTTCTTCCTCCACTCCCACTCCCCTGCAACTGCATAGAATGAGAATATCTTTCTGAATAAACTTTTCATGGCTTAATTGTACAAATAACATTAATAATTACTTGATTATGACTGCTTTTTATAAACCGATGATTAAATTTCAAAACTGTCCAAGTAAACGTACTGTAGTTTTGTAGGGCAGTCTATCTGTTCTTCAGTGAACAGAATCAAATGGTTCAGGCATATTCTGCCACAATCAAGCAAAAAAAGGTTGAGCTTTCAGGAACTTTGCTTGTTTGGTTGCTTGGTTTTATATCAACAAATATAATTTTGGACTGTTGGAAAAGAAACAATATGAAAAAGTGAAGTCAGATGTTGCAGTCTGTCATTCACAGACACATCAGAATAATCAGAATAACTCCAGAAGATTACACACTTTTTGTGCTCAAATTTTTATTATCTTGTTTTCCTTCCACTTACTGTGGTTATCCCTCAAACCAAAGCTGCATTTTATCAACTCCAAACTTCCCCAGAGCAAAAGCTTGTGCCTGTGTTGCACCATCCCAGACAGTAATTTATAAAATTAATTTAAAAAACAGTGTATATGTGATAATTTTTTCCAAGGTCTTTCTACAAGAAAAAAAGATACTTCTGATGATAGTGGCTATAAGCTATATAGTGGATATTCTGAGGACTCTAGTTTTAACCCACTCCTTATATGACTTATACAACCTTTTGAGTCTCACAAAGTGGCAAGGGCTACTCTGTTGTTAGGAATGCTCCAAATTCCCCTGAAATCTAGAGGAAGTCAAGAATGATCTATTTGCACAAAGCACAAATGCAGGGCTGAGTGCTCTGCAAGATCTGAGTACTTCTGCCTTTTGCTATTAATAAATTCAGATAGGATTTTATTTGCAAATATAATGATCCATCAGTATTTTTTTTCTAGCTCAGTAACTAGCTCAGTATTTCAATGTGTGGGAGTTAACCCTGTGCAGCCAAACCAGGACATTTCTTACAGCAGTTAGCTATCAAGTTTCACTCTGAGTTTTCCAGGTCTCAAGCAGCCACTGATGCTTTTTCCTGGATAAAGATTTTAGCTTTAGCAAAGTGTAAAAAAAAATCAAAAAGAAATTTTTGCTGTGTTGAATTACCATACGTTGTTCCTCTTTGGCTTACAGTACTTTAGAAAAAACTCCAAACAATATTCTGTCTGCTTCTTTCATTTGCTTGGTTTGTATAATTTTAGCTTATGGCTGTGGGTCATTGTAATTCTTTCCCACCTATATTGTTATCATGGCTATATAAATGATTCCTATGTTAGGCTGGAAAAGATGCACATCTGTCTTTTCTCTGTGTCAAAACAGACAGATAACTCTGAAGACAAGCAGGAATAGTCTGCAGAGAGAGGAACATTTCTCTCTTTCTGATTTTATTACTATTTAAAAATGTAAACTCTTTTTACCTCTCCTTCCTTTTATAGTAGGCTTTGTGTGAGCTCTGGGTCTGTACTTCATGATTCACTACAGACTGTACTGCGGGGTAGATATTCTGAATTTAGCAATCACTGATGATCATTAAAAAACAAAGAGTAAGAGCAGAATTCTCCCTACTGAAAGCCTTTTCTGCACATTCACATCAGAGACCACTCCAAATGGCTTCCAGCACAACAAAAGATTTTTCCCAGTGGTACTTGAGGCTTTCATGAGCCCAGAAAGACCCTTCTGAACTGTGTAATAAAAGCAGCACCTCCTCACAGGGAAGTAGATACCCTGTTTCGGACACAGAGACTCAAATAATATTAATCTCTTCAAGAAGCCTCTCATTTGCTAAAACAGCAGTATTGCTACAGCTGGTTTGTTGTTTTGGGTTTTTTTCCTTTTGGGAATTTATGTCACTACTTAATTAGGAAAGAGCAGCTTTAGTCTCAGTGGACCAGACCTCTTACTCTCATCAACATTTTGCCCTCCTCCTGCTCTTCAAGATATATTTTGATTTGTAATCTGTCCATCTACAGGGAAAACAAAACAAACAATCCAAATTAGACAGTTCATCTTTATTTGTCGTATTTTTCTGCTGTTTCACAGACCACTATTTGGCAGTGTCTCTTGGTGTTTGGAAACAGAGAAAAGGAAAGTCAGTTTGAAAAAACAGTGTTTCCAAAACTAGGAAACTTGTTCAAAACATGAGAGGCGGGAAAAAAAAAAAAAAAGAAAAAAAAAAGAAAAAAAAGGCATGAGCTGTCTGATAAAAAGAACAGGAAGGATTGCTGGGGCTACTGTCTTGGAGAAGAATCCCTCTTTTCTAGTTGTGATTTAGCAGTTTTCTCTACTGTGATAGCATCATGTCACTGATGCAGATGTGCTCAAGGAATACTGAGGTGCTACATCCTGTGACAAATAATCAACTAGGAAAAGTTTTTAGTAGCAGCATTTTTCTTCTTGCCTTCCTAGCTGTTCATGCAGAGCCTTAGAGATAAGAACAAGTGAAACCCTGCGGAGATTTTGAAGTCCTCATAACTGGATTGAACAGCACAGATATCAAATGGGAAGGATTTTTTCCAGGGCTAGATGCAAGAGGTGCTGCTTTAGCAGTGTGAAGGTCTTTTTATTGCACTCCTGGCAGTACAAATTCTTGTTTATGTAGGAAATCCATACAGCACACATAGTACTGGAGACATAATAGCTTTTAAGCTCAGGTGGCCTTAAAGTTGGCAGTACTTGTAGGTTCTAAAGATGTTTTTCAAAACATGGTCTTAGCTCCTGCCAAGAATCCATGGCTATGACTGAAAGAAGCATTTTTACAAGCAAAATAAACAGAAGGACAGATTTATAATAATGACAGTACCACAGAGAAGAATGGAAAAAAGACCTCACCTCAGGAAGTAAAAATTTTATGCTGTTTATGTATTTCTCACTGCAGAGTCTCACATTTTTTGCTCTGTACTATCGATATATTATACCTAGTCTTAGAACGGTTTTGGGGAATATTAGAGGTCTAAAGTCTATGTCCATGTGTCAGGGGCAGCAGATAGTAGTAGGTAATTTTCTGATGTGGTAAAAATTAGTTCATATCCCTTGATCTGTAAAATTATTCACCATGTATTTGCGCTCATTATTTTAGAACATGGGCTCAGAATGGTCACTGGTTATGCTTGGAAATTCATTTGACTGTGTTTTCTGATCAAGATTTTGCTACCAATCTGTGATTTGTTTTGTGCATTTAATTTTCCTATTGCAAAGTATGTCTAGTATTTCATATAGCTGCAAGATATCTCATATCTGCAAGATGCATGTGGAAGAATACTTCTTCCCACTATTTACACCAAGTTCACTCTTCAATGTTACCTCTTTTTCAGATTCATTATGCTGGTGCTGCTGACAGTTCAGTTCAGTTCATCTTCTATCAGCCTATCATTCACCGTTGGAGGGAAACTGATTTTTTCCCTTGTTCAGCATCCTGTGGAGGAGGTAATGAATTACCACGGTATTCCAGAAAGTCATTTGCATACTGGACCTGACCCAACTCCTGCCCTGGATTTTGGACCTTTAAAATGGGCAAAATGTGAAAATGAAAATAGTTACAACTAAATTAATGGAGGGATATACCAATGTGATAATAAGCAGTAGTTTTTCGGCATTCTGACAGATTCTATAGATAAAGTACTTCTTGACATCTGTATTTAATGCTACAGTTGTCAAATAAGGGCTGATGGAATTTGGACCTGCTTTAGAATCACAAGATCTCTCCTTTTGTCCCCTGTCTATACTGAAACAGAGTGCATGAGTTTTGGTGACCAAGATACCTCAGTCTTTGTTTTTTCGTTTTTGTTCTAGGCTTCTCAATTTTTGTTTGACCATCCTGCTTCTTTTGTTTCCTGCTACATGTAATTTACACTGTTGTTTTCAATCTGGTCTCTGAAACAACAGCTGTCGTGTCCAAAAGCACTGAAGCAAAATAGAATTAGTTTGCTTTTTACCAAACCAGAACTTAGATGCAAGTCAGAGAGAGACAGGAAGAACACCGCAATTCATACTATTTATTCCACTATGTATTGCAGGTTATCAATTGACATCTGCTGAGTGTTTTGATCTGAGAAGCAACCGGGTAGTAGCAGATCAATACTGTCACTATTATCCTGAAAATATCAAGCCAAAGCCAAAACTTCAAGAGTGTAATCTGGATCCTTGTCCTGCAAGGTGAGTCAGCTTTAATTTTAAAAAGGGCTGAGGTCTAAAGGAGTGAAATAAAGTAGGAAAATGTTCCATGCCTATTGATCACAGATTCATTTATTCTATATAGTTCAGCCTCTTTCTCATCCTGAGAATGCCCTGTGTAGGAGAACACCTCTGTTCAGCACCTTCATGTTGCAAGGACTGATTTGAAATGATTGTTTCTTCCCTTCAGAATGTGTTTTGACTCATTAATCATTATAAAGTATGAGAAAACAATTTGTTCATGATACCATCCCCATGATCAACACATCTCTTAAGTTAGTGAGATGGGGGAAATTGTTCTTCAGTAAAAATGTTGTTGGAAAATTATCGTAATCATAATTAGAAGAAGTTATTTTTATGCAGATATTTTAACATTTTCACCTTAATAAAAAACTTACTTGCAGTTATGGCAGCTTGTAAGAATGTAATGAGGGGATTTGTTCTAATTATCAATATCTTTTTGCCCTTCAAAAAAGTCTCCTCTCTGCTACCCAACAGAATCACAGAATAGATCAGGTTTGAAGAGACCAGAGTGGGTCATCTGGTCTGATCTTTAGACCAGATGTCTGATCCAAGAGCACATTGCACAGGACTGTATCCAGATGGTTCTTAATATGGAACCTATCTTTTAGATTCACCTCTCACAGTACCAATGAGAAAGTAATTTTAGGTAGTTGCTTTATTTAATATTTTTTATTATAAGTTGCTATTTTTTAAAAATACAGCTCTGTGTCAAATATGTCATTTGCCTCTGGAATTTGTACTATGGATATTTTTCATACTTTTCCCAATGATCTGAAATTACATTTTATACTGCATGGTACATGAGAGGAAAGAAAGAAAAAAAAATGACAGCTGGGCAAATATCAAAAAGCAGGTTTTGTTTTATATGAGACATAACAAGGCAAAGTTGTTGATATAAAGACCCTGAGGGGAGGGAGAGTTGTTTAGAAGTACACCTATGCCATCCCATAGTACAAGCTGTAACAGAGAGGAACTGGCTTTTTTGAAACATCTTTATCGAATGCCAAATTGCAAATGATTATTTTCAAAAGTGCCTTGATAAAATTCAGGAATCAACAAACCAGACAGAAAAACAGACAAAATCTGTGGTAGCTTCTGGATTCCCAATGCTTTTTTGCAGTCAGGAAGAGGATAGGTAAAGCAGAACAATGGGGTCATTAGCTTGAGTGAGAAGGGCATCTTGGCTCTGCATGTCTTTGCTGTGTGGGAGTCACTTTGCTCTGCCAGTATAAAATGAAGATATTAATTTTTTCTGGCAAAAATTCCAGTTCCAGTGAAGCATAGCTGATTAGCAGTTGCTGTCTGTTCCTATGATGCGTCAGTGAATGCCACAGAACATAATCGTGGAAGACCACAGTGGCACCAAATAAAGCACTTGGGAGGGTTCAATGCAGGGGAACTTATATTAAAAATTTCAACAAAGGGTAGACTGAAAGAAAAGTTTAAATGAATACCAATATTGTGTGATCCTGCAATTAGTTGGCTCTTTAGGCTTAGTGCATGGAAGTGTTTTACTTTATTGTGCTTACAATGGCAATAATTAGCAGTATTGCTGGCATCATGAGTAGAAAAAAGCTTAGGCTCAATGAACATGGAAAATGAAACCAATTTTCTTTCTGCAAACCCAGTTTCTTAAATGCTCAGAGGAGGAGAAGTATGTGCCTGATTATTTATCAAACATATGTAATTTATACATCCCTATTTTCCAGGTAAAGGTGGCCACCTTTACTGTCCGCCTACATAAAACCAGTAATTAATGTCTTGCAGGATACATGACATCTTATGACACTGAGTGTCTTTTTATCCCTACATATTATCAGTGCCCTAAGCAGACTCTCTCATCAACCCATTTTGGGATATGGCTCATGCCTTACATAGATGAAAAAAAATCCTGTTTATTTACAGTCCATCAACATTTTACAATGGCCTGCCCTTGACTGGCAAATATGTGTCTATATATGTAATATCTACTGATGTAAATAGCACCCACTTCATCCTAGCCCACTCTCCTTCTATATCACAAATCCAGCATTAATATTTCATATATTTAATTAATTGCAAATCTTTTAACTACCCAATCTTCACAGATTGGAGGCATTAAGGGAGGATTTTTTAGCTTTCATGAATATCCTCCAGTCTGGTATCCTTCAATGAAAGAAGACTGGAATTTTTTTTCTGCTTAGAGAAAAAGTTTGTTTAGATTTGACTGGGTGTGCTAAACACTTATTTAGGACAACTCTGAGGTACTATAAGCAGAGGATACCATTTTTTGCATAATTCAAAAGAATTCCTGCACAAAGCAATTTTTACAGATGTGAAAAACCCTATTACCCCACTCATTATTCACTTACTCACCAGGGTACTCTCAGTGGTATTTCTAGACTTCAGCTTTTAGGTGGCATTCACTAATATGCTGGTTTGCATTTTTACCAATCTCCCCTATTTTTTTTGTCTATTGCTGCTATACGCTAATATGAAGGTTTCTGAGTCACAAAAGCTCTACTTGTGCCTTTACCAGGAGATTTCAATGGTGTATAAAGATTTCTAAAGGCAATTTAGAACCCTAACTTATGAGACAACTGTCTAAAAAATTTCATATTAGCAAGCTTCTAGCATATAGGCTTCTTTTTAACTCCTGGAGTTTACCTAGAGTTTTATCTGTAAGCCTCCCACTAGAAGTAATGTTAATACCTGTGAAAAGTTTGGAGAGAAATCTCTAGTTCAAGAAAGACTTTCAGCACTGAGAGATCTGAAGAAACTCTCAGATATCCACAGTTTATGGAGTCCTTCAGCAAAATGGCAAACTCCTCTTCCTACTCATCAAAGTTTTTGTCTTGGCATTCTCATTAAACTACCCATACGAATTGCTGGCAGAGGAGGGCATCAGCAAAAAGAAATTTGAATTTCAATAAAATCGTACTTTTTAGTTGTCTATTTTCAGCTTATCTAGCAAGAGCACTGCAGTACAAGTAGAGGTATACAAAAGACACCAGGGTATCATGGCCATTCAGAGTGATTCTTAACTAGTGAGAAGTCCCCAGTATACTTGGTGATGTGAAAGTGAGTACAATTTCCTGGGTGACAGTGCAAGATATGTGCATGATAACTTGTATATTTCAAAAGAAAAGGAGGTAGTAATGAGTAAATATGCATGATTTATAGTATAGATAACCATCTTAATCCATTACAGAGATCTCCTTACTGTATTTCAAATTGGCAGTTGAAGCAGGAAATGGCCAAATACATACTTTTTTGTTGTCATCAGTTTCTCTAAAGGTATTATATTAGATAATAACTATAATTTAAGTATGTAAGCAGTGCTGTGTTCCAATTTTCACTACATTTTTTCTGGAAGATAAACAAAACTGGAGTGGTGGTATTTCCTGAAATGGGGCACTGTATTTTCTGATTTACACACTAGCAGCCATAGATCTGTGGTGATGAGAGGGGTGTGACACACAATGACTCATTTATTGTTATTGCCCTTGACTAGGACATATGAAGGATGTAAACTTTATTTTGAATAGTTATTCACATAAAATATCCCATAGTTACCACTGACCCCAAATTTTTTGACAACATCCCAGCTTTTTCCATGGGTGTTGCACGCTAGTCATGACTATGCCCTTTCCTGACCTATGCCTCTGGCAAATGGTCATTTTTGTGGATTTATGTTTTTACCTAAGTTCTTCTTTTGTTGCAGAGAGGATGAGAAAGCTTTTCTGCCTTGCAGTGCTCTCTGAAGATTGGTTACCTCTGATTGATGGATCTAGTCTCAATTTCCACAGCCAATCACATGCCTATGTATGATTCTAAAGACAGCAAGAAATAGTCATTTCAGGGGAAAACAAGACATTTAGCTGAAAAATCAGAAGGCAGAACAAAACTTTTCAACCAGCATGGTTGAAGTTGCATGTACTGGAAAATTAAGACTGGTATCACCAAAGAGTGATGCAGTAGTGTTGCCTGCATATATGACAGCACAGTCAACAAACATCAGTCATTCCACATGAAAGGTGATTTTTGAACAGTTCAGAATTTAGCAAGGAACCACTAAGGCTGCTGGAGAAAACAACTAAAGTGGTGCATTATGCCTGCAAAAGAGTGTGGGAGGTAGTCATTTAGGAGGCCAATCCCAATTCAGAGAAATAGGAAAAGAACCACTGGGTAAATTTTCAGGAAGGCTGAATTTAATATAGTGATACTTTTCATTAGAGAAGACAATACTTATGTCTTCAGATACAGGAGTTGCAGACGGAGAAGGAATTGATAGCAGTGATAATGCTCTGGTAGTCGTTATCAGGGTCACCTGAGTTCAAGAACAGGATAAATATGAGCAGTGGATACTCCCTATGGCTTCACAGGCAAATTTCTTCTCAAAACAAGTAGTCAAAACCTATAGGTTTGGGACAAGGCAAAATTCACCTAAAGTAAGCTGGAAGATTGTCTTGTCAGAGCAGGCAGGAAGGGTGGGCCAGGAAGCATTTGTCAAGCTGTTAAAACATGTGAATAGCAGAGCAAATTCAGCTCTAGGGGGACAATTCGTGTTAAAGAAACCCAGAAAAAGGCAGAAAAGAGCTGCCCGGATGCATCACATAACAGTCACTAAGATGGGAAAGTATATCATGTACTGCTTTGTGCATCAAATACTAGTATCTGTCTGCCCAATATGAAATTACAAGAAAATTATTCTATTTTAAGTCCTAGAAGAGACCAAAACTGCAGGAAGTAGATAGTCATTTACAGTGATTTTCACTGAATATTCAGTTGTTAACATTTAGTAGTGCAAAATACATGCTCATTTCCAACTTTATATCAAACACTGCTCATCAAACCACCATAAAATATTAAACTGAATAAAAAATGGAGAAGTTTAGAAGCATTGCAGTCATGCTACAGGAAGGAACTACTTCTTCTGCTTCCGATTGATAATGCCTTTTTCAAGAACTTTGACAAAGTTGGGTTTTAGCAGTTTATGGCAATGATAATTAAGCCATATGTTGCTTAGAATTTGAAATCTCTTGACCGTGAACAAGTCATTTTTTATAAAAGTAAGATACTGTTGTGCTGAACAGCCATGTTTAAAGCGAGAGGTTTTTCTGGAGGTTTACACACAAGGATAGCTTTTTCAGCAATCCTTTTCATTTGTAAGTAGCTTTTTCTAAGTATCCACTGACATTCCATTTTAAAGTGTTTAGGTAGGGGACATTGGCTTCTCCCAATCTGTAGAGTACTAAGACCATATGAAAGAATATATAAAGACAAAGTACATGGTAATTCTTTAAGATTTATGTTGATAATGTGATGAAATTATCTGAATACTACCCATGTATCAGGATTAAGTGTGGTGCTCCAGAAATCACAAATGTAACTCATAATGGTAGTGTAACTGAGAATTATCATACTTACTGGAAAAGTTGGCATTCAGAAAAAAATGTTGCCTCTACCTGAGGTGTTACTGCACATGTCATCCTACCCCAGCTCTGAAGGGAAATAGTAATAGTTTTACAGAATAACACATGGGAAGCATTAATGGATACCATCTCTTGAGGGCCTTGATAACTGTTTCTCAACACAGAAAGTGTTTTTGTAGCTCAAGGAGATAATGCCACAGTGTAGCATCTTCAGAGATCACCAGGCTGGAATTTAGTGTTAAAATGGAGTCCTTTTCACATAATCCTCTTTTCTGTCCAGTGATAATCACGGGTCTCATGGAGATGCTGGCTCAAATGCTAAACTGTTGTTTTCTGTGGTGAACTTTTTCATGTCTTTCCAGTGTCTCCTTTCACTTAATGAGTCAGGTGTCTGCAGCCATCTTAAGCTACTTCAACATTTTATTGTCATTTGCTCATTGCTAATAATATCATCATACTCCAAATCATTACTTAGATGGCACACTCCCTGCCATGCAGATCATTTACTCTCAGATCTGACAGATTTCAGTGAAGGCTTAAATCTGTGCTGTTTGAGTCCCCATCAGGAAAGTGGTGTAATAACTCCAGCCACCTAGGAGCATGGGCAGCCCTGCAGCTGTAGCCCTGTGAATAGGACACCTCCAGGAAAACAGAGACCTCAGCAGAAAAGAAGGCCATGAGCCAAAGGCGTGCAAGTGTCCTACAAAGACTGGGCATTGGCACAGCAGGGCACAGGACATCACCACAGCATCAGCAGGTGGCTCTACCCACTCCTGGCCTCAGCACATTGTCCCCGTGCAGGGTCACCCCACTCTGACACGCCTTCAGGGGAGATGTCTTTTGTCTATGGTGGCTTATTTCCCAGTTCTAGAATGCATTCCCCTGCTCGGCTCACCAGGTGTCCAACCTGAGACCTGTCAGCATGCAGGAGAGGGAGGTAGCAAGGACTGGCACCTTGACAGAGAGAGGGAATCATCAGGGAGGCAGAGGAGAAGGGCATTCCCACTTGTCATCTGTGCTAAAGAGGGTAGCTTAAGGAGAAAAAGGAGCAATTGGGTAAGAGAACACCAAACATGACTTTCAAGGAATGCAGCTGGAGAGAGTCATCCCAGGGAAAGCTGAACACTTGCAGAGGTGGCAGAGCAGGTTGCAGCACTCCCACCTCTGGCATCTGCAGCTCCCACTCCAGCCATACTTGTCCCTTGGAAGGGCAACTAAGCTGAGGCTGCCAGCACTCAGGAGGAAAACAAAGCAATTGGCAGACTATATGACAGGACTTTTTGGTCTGAAAGGCGTGGAAGATTTCAGACATATGAGACACAACAGCTCTACAAAATAATTTCTTTTGTGCTTCTGCTCCTGCTAAAGCTCTAGGTATTTTGTGAATGCGTTCTGTTAGCTACTCGCACATATTTCAGTGAAGGAATTATTATTTCCTTTCTTTACTTAGCACATTGTCCCCTTTGCATTGGCTGGGCAAAGTACAGTAAAAAAAGCTCATAAAGTAGATCTCTTCCATCTTTTTAATAGGAGTATGATGGTAGATTCATAGAATTAACACCACTTTCTCTAGTCAAACAGTAAGGATTCACCAAAGTTATCTCTAAGATTTTTTTTAAAGTGTTCGCTTAGTCTGGGTTTTTTTTCTGGAACACACACAAGACTACCTAGAAAAGATGCAGTTGTCATTAATGATAGAATGACCATCTGCTCTTCTGTTGTACCTTTAAGCCAATTTTTTTAAAAGTCATAAATTAAGCTATTGCGTATTATTGGTGGGGTCTTGTGACTATGTTGCTGTGAATCATTGTCTTGCAGATACAGAATGAGAGCCTTTGGCAGCCCCTCACATATGCACAAGGACAGTGTCAGTAACTTGTGGAGCTCAGTTCTGTTCACAGAAGTGCAATTTATATATGCAAAATTCTTTGAAGGTCAAACCCTTCCAATGAAATATTAATCTAGTGTTTTGTAAATGTTATTTCATATTCATAACAGTATTTGGATGTGGTGTTGTTATTTCTAGCTGAATGGTCTTAGGAAATTACACATTCTAAAATGTGTAGACCTGGATTATGTATACAGATCATGTTTATTAGAAAGAAAATAATTTTCACTGCAATGAATGAGAATATTTTGTTTCTTTCTTAGGCAGTAGATATTTTTATAGTGTAATTATTTAATTTTTGAACTTGGTAAATTAATGGTTTTTTCCAACCACTTTTCACAAGCTGATGAGCTTGAAAATGCAAAAGGCTTCAGAGTTGAACTTCAGCAGCAGTGGTAGAAGAGTCAGGAAAAGAGTAAATTCCTATAAGCATGGGCAAAAAAGCCTCAGAAAAAGTTCCTTTCCATCTTCTTAAAATACTAGTACACAATTTATCTAACTTCTTCAAGCATTTACCCATGAAGCTAAGCCTGAAAAGACTTGTTCACTGACCATACTCTGAATGACCCATTTGTTCTTTCCAAAGTTTCCCAGTGCCAGAACTACCTCTTCTAGATTTTCAGATTTTTGTGGGGAAAGGCAGCTCTCTGAAAATGCAAATGTGTGCCTTAATGCAGAGTATTCCTGTGACTGCAGAGGCTGCTAATCTTAGAAGGAATTTTCTAGTCCCCATCACACACTTCCAGGGCTCCAATTGCTTCCCATGCTTTAGATGGAAAATTCCAGTGCACTGACCTGGTACTGACTTCTTGCTGTGAAAATACAATGAGATCCGTTCTGTTGTCCTGGATGTTATGGACATAAATGTCCTGTTGACTGAAAGGAGAAGAAACCCCTTTAGCCTTAGTCTGCCAAGACTCCTTTGCATGCTTACAGCCTTTTTATGTGACCTCCCTTTCCCCTTCTTTGTTCCTTCCCTCTTGCAGCATACCTAGCACTTCTCATTTGTAAAGGACTCACAAATCCCGCCTTTTTTCCGGTCATTTAGTTTCATCTCCCCATAACTTGAGTAGGGGTATACTTTTTATTTTAATGTGCTTGGTATTCACTCTTCAGTCATTCTGCCCACCTGCCCTATCTGAATCTCCAGGTGACTTTGATGAAAGTGATAAATGAGGTGCTCTGAAATCATCTGTTTTATATTAATAGATATGCCTGATAATTGGGAGACAACACGATTAGAGTTAATCTCAATCAGAATTTATAAAAAGTGTAGACAAAATATGAAATTCCAGACTGGCAAATCAGTGAGACCCCATAGTTGCCAACAAGTGACATTCATCTCACTGACATGATAATGTTTCAGATAATTGCTCATTTTATTCTATACTTTTGCTTTCTATAACATCTAGATGTTACATTATTCAGATATCATACCAGTAACACTACAGCAAAGCAACCCAATCAGTCACAACAACACAAAAACCCAAAGGAACCAATCTGATATGTTAATGAGCTTCTCTCAAGCTCCTTATTTCTAAAAAAAAAAAAAAAAAAAAAAAAAAAAAAAAAAAAAAAAAAAAAAACGCAGAAGAGCAGATCTGGACTAATTTAAAGCAAGGAGACAAGAATTACAGATTTGAATTCTTTCACTGTGATTCCTCAGTTTCTAATCTTGACTTCTGTTAAAGCAGAAGTTTTATCTGATGGGCAGAAACAAGCACATAATAGTTTTTAAAAGGATTTGATCTAGAGCTCTCAAAAGCACAGATAAGTTCCCCTATTGTCTTCAGTGACTTTGGATCCAATCTCCAAGAAGGTATTAAACCTAGAAACTTTTTTTTTATGCTAGATAATAACACCATAAATTAAAATAATATTTGGATCACTTGTGGCAGTGGATTGCTTCTTTGTCAAATAGTAATATATTTGTAATAATAAAGTAGTAATCAGTAATTTATTCTTTGAACAATTCAGACACAGTAGGAGCATTAGTTTTATTTTAAATGTGATGACAATTTTGTTAAAATATCTTGTTTGGTTGGTTTGTCATACTATAATAAAATACTTTGTAAAATGTAATATAATATTGTAATGCGAAAAGTTGTATAATGTAATCATTTAGTGTTTATTTTATTATGTGTACCTTCTACTCAGAGGGTTGGCATTATTGTTCCTAACAGTGATGGATACAAGCAGATCATGCCCTATGACCTCTACCATCCTCTTCCTCGGTACGTAAAACAGTCAACCAGAGGCTAGGCTTAACATACATTTTCTTTTTTTTTTTCTCCTCTCTGCATTTCTAGTTTGCTCTCAAACTAAGCTAACAGATGCTGCTTTTCTCTTGCTCTGAACTCCTACAGAATAATCTAGAGATGTTCAAGTGCTAACCTGTTGTAATAAATTCTGTAAATATAGAACTGAAATTATTCTAATTGAAGCAGAAATGCAGACTTAGTAAGTGTGTGGTCCCTTTCTTTCTTTCCTCACCCCCCACCTGCCCTTTTTTCTCACACCTTTCCCTTTCTTTTTTTTTTTTTTTTTCCTCTTTACTCCTCTCTGAACAGGACTATAACCTGTGGCTTTGTAATTAACCATAGAACTTTCTCTCTCTTCTGCCCTATGGTGCTGCTTCACGAATGCTTTCAAATCATTAGATTTTGGGGTTTGACAGCATTAGTGTTGTGTTATGATCCTACAAACCCATGCTAATGCCTTCCCCATGAATTCATTGGCCTCTCTAAGAAATAAGTTCAGGAGTACAAATCAAGACCTGATTTTTATTATTAATTATATCACAATTGAAATGTCTTTAATGTAAGATTTAAGATTCTCATGAACATAATCAGATGAGTAATTATTTTTAAAGCAGTGAATAAGACTCTTGATGATAAAAAATGTTTGATTGTTGAAGGATAATTACCTTTACATTTTGAAATACTGCCTGGACATGCAATAGTATTGTGCTGTTTCCTTCTTGATTAATTTATTTTGTCATGGTGTATGAAATCACTGAAAGAACTCTGTAGGCAACATGCTATCTCATACTGGTGAGGAAATGACCACCTCAAACTGTATTGAGGACTAAGGCAGAGAGCTTTCAGCATCAGTGTGCAAATGCAGTGCAGATTAACTTACTAGTCAAGTGTTGTATTGCCATTCATGTTCACATCCTTTATCAGTTATCTGTGCCATTAGGATAAGGCTTTTTTCTTCCTAGCTACGTGCTTATGGTTATGTACACATAGTCATTATCACCAAATATTTGTGAGAGACACTTAAGAAATATATCTCTGCATCTAATTCCTTTTTTTTTTTTTACTGGGAAACACTATT
>JAWWEV010000095.1:38860730-38879039 GCA_035583235.1 Hafferia zeledoni | reverse complement strand
GCCTCAAAAGTTAAACTTGTTAGTGAGGAATATAGAAGCCAAAATATTAATACAGGGTTTCACACTCTAGTTTTAAATAAAACAGAGTGTATTTGAGTTGTGTACAAAGGGCATGACCCTTGACAAAGGATAGAGAATAATTTTATATCAGAAGATGACTCAGCAGTACTTAATAGTGGAGGGATTGTATTTAAGTAAAAAGCATTCTGAGCTGGCAGCTAGAGAGAAACACTTTTACTGCTGAAGAAAATACAAAAATAAAGGATCAAAATGCCCTGCAGTATTTGGCTTTCAGTAATACTGATATATTAAAAAAAAACCAAAAACCAACAACATCCTTCCCTGAAAATTATCAAAAATACTGAGACTATTTCTCAAGCTATTCTAGATTATGGTCTCATCCCATAACCGTCCCCTTACAACCACTCCCCCAGCCTCAGTATCCTCCTTTAAACTCCCTGTTCATCAACTGCTCAGGCTGCAACTGCTGAGTCCTCTGCCCTGTTTTCCATCTGCTGTTTTGCTGCCGCTTCCCCTTTTCTCCCTGTCTCCCACTCCCACAAGCGTTCCTGTGAACTCACAAATAGGGCTCAGGTCTTCCTCCCTCACCCTCAGAGGGAAAACACAGCAACGTGTCTCTTCTCCAAACCTCAGAGGCAGCTGAAACTAAACAGACCATGAGGCTGGTATGAGAAGAGGCCACATCAGGAGAATAAAAGTACCTTTCCTCTCAACTGGCACAGTTTATGAAAAACAAAACAAATGCACAAACCCCGAGCAAATCCCCCAAAAAACAAAAAAAATCCTCACCAAAACAAAACAAACAAAACAAAAACAAAACAAACAAACAAAAAAAAAAAAAAAACCCAAACAAATAGCCAAACCAGAGAGGTCCTGCTTTGGTTGCATTACCTGTCTGAGACTGGCACCTCATACCAGGGGCAGAAGAGAGCAACAAACATTCCAGAAGTAGACAGCAAATCTGGGAAGGCATCTTTGCAAGATTTCCCTACTGCTACCCTTCCGCCTTGTGCTTTATCACGAAGAGGGAGATGTATGATTTAACAGATATAGGACTAATTTTTAATGCACCACCAATTCCTTTCACAAATTCTCAGCCAATGTTGCACACTTTGCACCTATAAAGGATTTGTGATACTTGCTTTAAGAGATGTGCAACTGGAAAACTTCATCTTCCTATCTTATGTTCTAGCAAAACCTGAGGACCAAACTATGTGCTAGATTTAAGCTACTTGAAATTGCTGACATTGCCTAAGGCGTCTGGAAACCTGTCCCAAAAACTTCAGGAAATTCCCTGGTGCCATCACTTGTTATGACTTGAGAAAAAGATGGCTCAGGCTGGCTGCACCAGTTTTTGCAGTTTGCAAGTTTGAGTTCAGGGCCTCTTCACTGAGGTTTGTGGTAGTGAGAAACCTTAGCTGTATGCTGGGAAACATACAGCAGAGCTAGAGGAAATATACTTAAGCAAAAATATCACTAAAATTACACCTGTGTCTAATGATGTGGCATGTGTGGCCTATGATCAGCACAATGATGGCTGTGGCAAGGCATAAAACTAGTTTCATCACTTCTAATGATAAGTTTTTAACATTCATAAACACAACTATTAGTATGAGCCATTTCACACTGAGTTTTATGGTACTTTCAGATAGTAGCCAAGTGTGGTTAGTGCTGAGAGTACTGGAGGAAATAAGAATATGAGTAGATATGATGAAAAATCAGAGAGAAAGATAAGCATTTTTCATATTGCTTGACAATCTTGGGGAGCCTGTAACTGTTACTCAGAGAAATATTTCAAGTATTTTAAGGGGGAAAAAATACCCCTCACTTTTCACTCCTTTTACTTCTTGCCTTAAGGAGGAAATAGACGTGGTGTTTTCCACCAAAACTATATTTTAAAGTCAAAAAGTGAAATATTATGACCAAAATCATTGCTTCAAACAGTATTTGTAATGTCCTTATCAAAAGCACTCTTGCCTTTGGGGAAGAAAAATGGGTTTGTGAAATGTTTCCACATAGGCAGAACATAAAAAATTCTGCACCATCAGGAATGCACAGGATTGTATAGGAATAGCCACACGGGATCCTTAGAATCATCACACGTCCAATCTGTGACACTGGCTTGAATATAAAAAAGGCAATACCACACTATTTTATGTGGATAGACACGTACATATATAAAGGAATACATAACTTATGGTATATCCATCCCTCAAAAAAATTAATTATAAATATGCATAGCCTTTCAGAACATATGTATTGTTCTGTGGATTTGTCATTACACTCTCAAATGGCACCTGTAGAGAAAAGAGATTTTCTCAGTTCCTTTCACTGCCTTAACTGAAAGGAAACAAGGTCCATCTGGTTTATCCATCAGAAGACACATATCTTATCAGTATAGTCACATCTTCTTTTTGGTAATTTCCTCACATCTTTTTTTTCTTTTTTTCCTCTAATGAATTGCTTTCGTGGAAAAAAATGCTGCCATTTCCCTTTATTTTCTTGCAAATGGGAGAATAATTCAGAGCACATTGAATTTCCAGTAATTTGTGACAAAGATTTGTGACAAATTGTCCAGATATTTTAATCCCACCAACTAGTAAAAGAAAGAAAATAAGTTAAAAGTGGTTAGATTTTCTGTGATAGTAGTAATTGGGTTAGTGGAAGGGAGGAGATTCCTTATTACTTATCTGTGACTTAAAGACACAGTCACGAGCATGCTTTGCTGCTATGGAGACTTCTGAAAATATCTATAGGACTAATTCTGACTGACATTAATCAGAAAAAAATAAAAACCTTGCAGGATAATGCATTTTTGGGGTGCAGGTAGGGTTGGGAGCAGCAAGGGTTATGGTTACTTTTCCTGATGCCTCTCTGTTTTCCCAGATGGGAAAGTACACCCTGGACTGCCTGTTCCTCATCCTGTGGAGGGGGCATTCAAAGCCGCAGCATTTCATGTGTGGAAGAAGATATTCAAGGGCATATCAGCCCTGTGGAAGAATGGAAATGCATGTATACTCCAAAGATGCCTGTTGTCCAGCCTTGCAATATATTTGACTGCCCAAAGTGGCTTGCTCAGGAGTGGTCTCCGGTAATCAACTTAGCTTTGGTCGTTTTGTGTTTACTACACTAGGAACATATCTTAAATTATAGTTTACTGAATTTGTGGAAGTATGGACATCCACTGCTTTCTTTCCTTATTATTAACACCTCTGTTTTCAATTATGATGTTTATCTAACTGCAAAGTAAACATGCTGAAAAATGAATAAAATACACATGATTAAGGAGAATAAATCAGCTCTGTAACATTAATTTTGACCTTCTACTAAAAATAAACAGAATATAAATGAAATGCACAAAAAACCTGCAGTAAGCATGTAATGGTATATCTTCTTTACAACATTGCAGCTATAAATTGAAACTCATTAATTACTGAGAAATTTCCAACAATACATAAAGTGGTAAATTGCTGTGTTCTTTAGTATTTGCAGTTTTCTGTTCCTGACTTGCCTTTCCTCCTGTATGAAAGTAAATGTCTTTGAAATATCCTTCTACAAAAGTAGTAAAGTACTTTGTACATAAAGAGTTATTTCAATTGTAGTTTCTCAAAAAGTAAATGTGTTTTAGAAGCTAAGCTTCTACATACAGGTGAGTTTTTCTTACATACAGGTGAGTTTTTTCTTGACTGATTGCAAAGTATTTGCTGATTTCCAGATGAAAGCTGCTATTCAAGAGCAAAGTAGTACTGGTAGTATACATAGCCCTCCCCACTGATTGGTAGTTTTGATCCCCTCCTGCACAACCAATTCTGAAACAATCTGGGGGGGGGGAATGATGAACCATGGTAATAATAAATGACACTTAGGAAAGTATCGGATGGAAGAAAGCCCAATAGTTTTCCATTCTGCTGGTATCTTGTTCCCAAAAAACCCTGAATGTTGCCCCATTGCTTTGTCCAAGCAAAGCAAAGTGGCTCCAGATGAAACTGGCAGGATGTTACTGATCATGTCCAATAAGGGACAGATGGCTGCAAGCCAAGTAGGCAACATTGCAAGAGTGACTCTTTAAGGAAAGTCCAGTAGCAAATGTCCAAAAAGGCAAAAACTTCTGTCAATTTTATTCCTTATCCATAACTACCAAATATTATGAATACTTTATGTTCAATGTTGGGTGTTTCTGCATCATGTACACATACTTCTGTTGCATATTCCCCTTTTATTTATCACTCCTATGATGTATCATACACACCATTTTTTTTGTTTTAATCCAGTGCACTGTGACCTGTGGACAAGGACTCAGATACCGTGTCGTCCTTTGCCTCGACCACAGGGGAATGCATACAGGAGGCTGTAGTCCTAAAACAAAGCCACACATAAAAGAAGAATGCATTGTATCCACTCCTTGCTACAAACCCAAAGGTAATGGGGCAGAAGGGTTCTCATAAATTTTTCAAAGCTCTTCCACGTTCAACAGTTTTGTGTTGTTGCTGGCATCACTGTTTCCACCAGCACCAAGATATGTTTTTGCAACTGTCTGTTCCTGTGCCTGCTAGCAACTTGGAGTAAGTGCTGACCAATTCGTCTTTCTTATCAGCTTTGGGCTTTTCATTCTTAATTGGTGGTCCATCAGACAAGGAATATAAACATAATATTGACTCTGTTGTAAGCAGATGTGACCTCACTGTTTGTGTCTGAGCTCAATTTGGCTTTTATACTAAAATAAAATAAATATATAAATAGTACCTGCAATGCCCTATGAATGTAACCATAATTACAAAAGTGCCTGTTCATAACTTAGAGCTTGAAATAGGCCAGAAGCAAGCATCATGTATCCCATCACAGGGTTCCTCTTACTAGCTAGGCTGCAAAATTTGTCAGACTGTTTGCCTTGAAATGTTTTTTAACAAGGAGTATTTACAATTTGCATAGAAATATTTTTTTGCTTGAGCCTCAGACAGAGATTAATACTGGGGTAAATCCCCTATGTTTTGTCGAAAGAAGGAGAAAATGTTTCTGCAGTTGTTTGGAGGTTCTTGTGGGATGGGGATGTTAGAAGGAGTCCGAGAGACTGAGTTGGATTAATGGGCAGTGATTAGGTGCAGCAGATGCATGTATTTCACCTTTTCCACAGGTATATGGGCATGTATGCAATTATGCAAGCATACAGCTCTGTTGTTATCTGCTCTGTGTCTGTATGCTGACTAATGTATGCAAAATTCTGGGCTACAGCAATGCAGATGAACTTAATTTTCTTGAACTGAAGATTGTTAACTCTACCATAAGAAGAAAATAATTCCTTTAAGCACACAAAAAAGTATTGCTATCCTGAAGCATATTAAGAGCACTTTTTATGAAGCCCTGTAAAATTAGATTGACCCATGACCTCATGCTGTTCCAAGATGGAGCAGTGAAATTTGGAATTTTAATTTCAGCACTTAGTGGCAGATGACAGGCACACTTACAAAGTTTCAAGATCCCAGTTTATCTGTAACATGAGAATCTGCCTTTTGGCCAGCCACCAGAGTGGGTATGTTTGCACTGTGTTTTACTGGCCAACATAAGCTCACTCCATCCACCTTCCAAGATGTAAAAAAAAAGGCCCTGTGACTATGTTAGCATGACTCTGAGCCTCATACAGAGATTCACTGGGTTTCAGCTCATTCAGGCAGCTGTTGTATGAGGCTTTATAGGATTGTGTTTTTCATAACACAGGTAATGCAAGGTCTGGTCAGCCTGCATCAAACAGCCTAAGGAAAACACAGTAAGACACAAAAATAATGTGTTGAAAACCACCCATAACTGACTTCTGCATAGGGAACCTGAGAAGGGTCCAAGACTAGCTAGGAAATCTTTGCTTACCTGTGTCTGTCAAGAAGTCTCTTTCAATGCAACAATGTCTGGGAACAAAGTAAGTTGCTGTTTGCTGGAAGCCCACTCTTACCAGAGTGTGGCATCTTTGTTGCTGTTTGCAGCACATACATCGTTAGTTTCTCATTGTAGGTAGTTCTTCCCTTCTTCCAATCTTTTCACATGGGATAGAAAGTCCTACACAAAGCAAATGGAATTGCTTGGGTTTAGTTTTCCTTGTCATCTTTGTTCCACAATACTCTCACAGTTCTTCCTCCATAATACAAGTGGTAGTATTTGAATACATATGTCCCTGAAGGCTCAATAGTGCTTTCAGAAGAGATTTGGACTAGATGGTATCCAGAGGTATCTTCCAATCCAAATTATTCTATTTATATACTGGAAGATTGTCTTTTTTATTTCACGCATCTATAGTTAGAAATTTAGAGCAGTAGGTGTAGCAAAGAGTTTCTTGTCTGTTGTACATTTTAATTTTAGCCTACTTTTGCCTTCTACAGCTGTATTGACACAAAGCAGAAAACAGTCTTCCTAGGTGACTGAAGGAGCAAGGCAAAAAAGTGGAAGTCTTTCTTCTTTTAACACACTGTGCTAAAAAGAAATTGAAGTAAAAAAGTTAATTTATTTCATTTTATTTTATTCAGGGCCTAAGACACTTTATCTTGCACCAACAATAGGAAAAAGAGTAGGATACCACTGGATTAAGTAATTATTTTCTGTTTTAATAGAGAACGTGTATTCATCTGATACAGCTTTCTGTATAATATAGGCTTTTAGTGTTTTTACTTGTGGTGTTTTGTAGAAGAAGAGATTTTACTTTATTCTCCACAGGTAAAAATTCCTCCTTAGCTTATGCTAGAAGTGCTATTTTTTTTTTTTTTTTAAATTTTTCTGGTAGAGCATACTGTACAATATCAACATTTCTAATCCTCTAACAAATTTTACAGTGTAGATGATACTTAACAACACCTCTAAAAAAGAAAATATATTCTAAAAGTCACATAGCAGTCAACAAGCTTTTGCTTTTTACAAGCACTTGCATCTATGCAAAAAAAGCACAGAAGTAAGATTTGGTTTTTCGTAACTCCTAAAACAAGCTGCAGAACATAAAAATATCTTAAACATATTTTGGATGACAAATGCAGTAAAATACAGATTAAACTAAGAGCTGTGCTGGCAAATATTCATCCTTAAATGATGCTAATAAATATGTTAGAGTAAGAGTGTGGCAAGCTGTTTCTAGAGTAGAGGCATAGTAACTCTGTTACTGTCCCTTTTTTTGCTCACTTAATAACTTGCTCCAAGGAAATTTACATGACTAAAGTTGCAGTAGCTGTGCAATCAAGTTGTAAGATGTTGTTCCTCTATGACACAATTAACATGTGTATGTGAAATATTCATTGTTATGCACAACAGAGTCACTGAAAATTCTTAACTATTCTGAATGACATTAAACTGCTTCTATTGGTGAGTACTCATCTGTCATTATATAAACCCAAAAGGCTTAGGTGATTTGTGAGTGACAGATAGGTTTGGCCCTGGTTCTCCTTAGTCTCACTGCCTTTTATTTGTGCTTTTCTCCTGATCCTAGCCCTTAAGGTTTTGTAGAAATGCAGAGTTCCTTCTGAAATTATAGTGCCAAATTTGCTCTTGCTTTATATCCCTGTAGAGCTAAAACAGCTCCACTGCCTTCAGCTGCACTATTCCACTTTGACACTGCATGAAAGTGGAGTTTGGCTTGCAAAGCAGCATGGCCCTGCGCTCCCCAGAGCAGACCAGCTATTACACTGTGCACACATCCGGGAGGGGAAGAAAAGCAGCTCCACTGTTTTCTATCAGAAATGACAGAAAAAGTATCAAACCCATTTTTTTAAATACCCATAGCCGATGAACTGATAAAGTTGGAAAGCATATCTGGGCCATTTTATTAAGGTTTTCTGTGGTATTGCTCATCAAACCAGGATTTTCTTCCTATTTGTAATCTAGCAAAACCAAGCTTAACATGTCTTCTGAAGTTCTACAATTTAAAGGTAAATACAGGGATGTTACACATTTTGCCTTTACAGTGTAATGGAGGTCTGTTATACTTGTGAGACTCCCTCCAAAAAATACTTTCCCAAGTGCATACTTTTGCCGTCCACTTGTAAAGTCTGAAAAGTGACTTAATTTCCCTTCCTGGCTTTAGGACACCATAGCCCTTCTAACTGCAATATTGAAATATCTGGCCATATAATATGTAGGCCTTGCAGTCCAGCTGATGAAACAGTTTCTCTCTCTTCTGCTCTAATTTCACTTTCTTCCTTGTGCTCAACCTCCATGTTTATGAGGGTAAACATACATTACATGCAAGGTCAGAGAGATTAGGGAGGCGAGCACACATAGCAGCGTTACTGCATGCTTCCTATTTTCACATGCTTGTGTTTGCTCCATAGAGAAACTTCCCTTGGAAGCAAAGTTGCCATGGTATAAGCAGGCTCAAGAGATGGAGGAAGGAACAGCCGTATCTGAAGAACCATCGTAAGTCTTAAAAATTTGTGTACAATTGGTTCTTATTATGTGATCCAGAGAAGTTGTGGATGCTCTCCCCTGGAGTTTTTCAAGGTCAGGCTGGACTGAGCTCTGAGTAACCTGGTCTAGTGGAAGATGCCTCTACCCATGGCAGTGGGGTTGAAACAAGAGGATCTCCAAGATCCCTTACAACCCAAAATATTACGTGATTCTGGGTCTTGTGCAGAACTAACACAGTCTCTTCGATGTATTGGGCTTCCATTAGAGTGTAAAGGTCAAACCTAACTCTATGACAATCCATGACATTAAGGTTGTATTACACTTAGGTATGAAGAAACAGATCTTAAGAGGGTAAATGCAGATTTAATTTAAGCAATATACATATTTTATTTAATGTCATTTACAAGAGTATAAGAATAAGAGTCCATCTATCCATGTCACCATATGTTCTTCATTACCACTGTCTCTTCACTACTCAGCACTTTATTTATTTTCTCAGGCCACCCTGTGAAGTAAGAGGTAAAACGAGGTAGCCAGAGTTGATTGCCCCTTCTCTCTTTCCCCAAGAAAAAGTTTAGTAACAGCAAAAAAAAAAAAAAAAAGAATTAATTTTGTTGGAGAATACACTAGAAACCTGTGGTGTGTACCACAATGAGGCAATGAGGTTCAGATGAGGCTCAGAAATGAAAAATACTGTGATGATTTTGTTTTAGATTTCTTTTTTTCTGAAACTGATAAATGCATGCTATAATTACACCTCTATACACAGCTTTAATCAACATCCAGCACCTCATGAGCATATGGCACTTTTTATTGCACCTACAACTGTGTATTAGACTAAAAAACATTGGTTATTAGGCAATAGAATTGCAGTTCTGGCATGATTAATCTGAATTGAAGTAATTTGAAACTGGAAAGAGAGCTAGAGACATAAGTAGTTAGTCCATCAAAAAAAAAAAAAAATCTATCCAGTTGCTATATGTGTATCTACATACATACATCATGGCCAGGGTTTGCAAATGAAGATTTGGGAAGGGCTCTACCCACGTGGGTGTGCTCTTCAAGCCTGTGCAGTGGATTTTTTAGGTGAGGCACAAGGTCCATCTGCCACGGCCAAGCGAACTTGGATGGTGACAGTGAAGTCCTCAGGATTAGAACCTCCAGCCCTCGGTATTCCCAGGAGGTTTCCCATCCAAGTACTAACTGGGGTGACCCTGCTGACCTTCCGAGATCAGATGAGACTGGGTGTCAGAGTGGTGTGGCCGTAGTTTTTTATACACACATATAGACAGATGTATGTATCTACGCACATTTATACACACATATACACATACAAATGTACACAATCATATGTCTATATATATATATTAGCAGCAGCTATCCCATATATAGTATGAGACATTTAACTGTTTCCAGAGCTCCACAGACATTATAGGTTGATTCCTTCAGAGTCAAAGCCTAGAAAATCTGATATTTGTGCATATACTAATTTTTAATTTATAAAGTGCAGTTTATTTTCTTGTGATTTTTCTTGTGACTATACTAAATTACTTAGCTAAATGTGCATTTACCAAACTTTAAATAAACCTTAAAAACATGCATAAAATAGGAATCATACTTAATGCTGAGAAAGGCTAGAATGAAGACTGCTAAAAGAAAAGTTTCATCTGTTAGCAGAAAGGTATTTATTGTTGCACAGGGGAAGTGAAGCAGTTAATACTGCTGAAAGCTCACTTCCAATTTTTGATAGGCATTCAGGGGATTTTATTCAGTGTTACTATGGGGTGACAACATTTTACATGCAATTCATAACAGGTAAGAGTTTAGGTGGAGTTAGAGGTGGAGTTTTGCCAGAATCTTCTTTTAGAGGGCATATCTCAGGGTTGTTCTGGCCTTCAGCGTTTCCTGGTGGTCTTCTTACTCATCCTCTTTGTTTTGAACGTTTCAACTTCCTTTGTTCACTTGACTCATGGTGCTTGACATTAGGGAGTTCTTCTGATTCATGTTCTCCTGAATGAACATCTTATCAATCTATGACTATTAGGGTGTTTGAAGTACATTCTTGATGCCAATCTTTAGGACAGAACAAGCTATCTGTTATTTGCATGGTGCTTGTAGGATAAGGTACAGTAAAGAACGCACTTTATAGCATCTCAGTTAACTCTTTAAAGCCAAATGCCTGTTTCATACTGATATGCTGTTATGTAGTCATATGTGGAATAATTTGTTACACTAAGAAATTTTTTGATAGATTTTGTGAATAAGTTTGATCGTACTGTAGAAAAGTATAGTTTTATATATATATATATATATATATATATATAAGTATACATAGCTTTAAATATTAGCAAGAAGAGACTTGTAGAGAATAGGCATAACATGCAGGGGGAAATGAAGAGGCTTTTGTTTATCATGATGAGTATTTTAGTAAAATATTCTGGAAAACTTCATCGGTATATTAATTCTGATACTAAGACAGACCTTGAGAGATAAAAAGGGAAAGGGATTTAAGAATTTCAAATTGTTTTCAAGTGCAGCTATGACACCTCTTTATAGGTCACTGCTCTGCTGCAATACAGGCCCTGTTCCACAAAGACACCCAATTGTTTTCATGCCATCTAATGCAAGACCCCAGTGGTACCAGTGGGACAGTAAGATAACCATGCAGTGGTTCGCTGTCCAGGCTAGGTTCAGTCTGCCTCAGGGTGACATTTTGTACATTTGTCTTCTCTCTGCAAGGCACAATTCTAGGAGAATTTCTTATCTTTATTTTAGATTGATAAGAAAGATACTAGATATAAATGAAATTCAAATCCAGATTTTTAATTATGTTGACTAACAGGAAAAATAAAGGACACAAAGTCAGGGTCTTTACACAAACTTTCTCAAAGCTCAGAGATGCATTGTGTTTAGTTTGGATGATTTTTAGTCATAAGGCATGAGACAGGAGAACCAAATCAAAACTTTGAAAATTTAAGCCGAAAGAACTATTCATACAATCCCCATCTGTAAACCCTAACAGCCATCTGCATGTTGTTCCAGAATATCTAATCTGTTTCAGCTATCTTGAGCAGTGAACTTCCACCTAAAATTGGTTTCTGTGCCTCACTATTAAAAGCATTTTTCATTAGTAGCTATTTTAAACAGTTACTCATTTTAGATTGAAAAACCCTATGTAACAAATACAAAAGGAGACACAACACTGAGAATACACCAAGATACAAGCAACAATCAATTTTGGTGCCAGCTATTATAGCATCACTTCTCCTCATTCAGCTGTGGTGGGATTTCAAACACACCACGTACGTGAAGAAGGAGCTGTATTCCCTAATAATGTACCTTTTGGTCTGTGCTTCTGCAGTTATGCAGGGACACAATGTAATATTCCATGGCCCCCCACACTGACAGATGCCAGGCTACTACCCACATATTTTGGCTGATAAACAATCAGTCCAGTGTGTAGGTATGTGGCAATTTGAGGGTTGGAACAGCTAAGAGGTTTTTAGTGTTTGATCAAGCATTAGCTGATGTTAGCACTGCATATAATATGGCCAGCTATTTTTCTGACTGTAGATTTGAATAACTAAAATGTGACATTCAATTTCTTCCTGTCTTATACTTAAGCATGTTGCAGTGTCTTACTTTGTTGTAAATATTTCAGAAAACATACTAGGATTGTAGGAAACAATTTTTGTTGCTAGTTTCCCCTCTTCTAAGGAAGCCATTTCTCTCCTCCGATCTGGTATAGCAGAGCTGGCTGAGCAGTGTTTCAGGCAAGAGTCGAGCTGGGCAGCCAGGATGAACCCCCACTCTTTCTCTCAGCAGAGGGGGAATGAGGGGTGGAGGAGGAGCAGCATGGAGGGGATGGTGAACAGCTGTGCAGGAGGACGAATAGAATATGGCCTCTGGTGGCATGATAAGCCAGGTGCTGAAGAGGCAGCATTGTGTTTATAAGTGTGTTTACTTGAAGTTGATGTGACGGAAATTTCTTCAGACAAGCTAGGCTGTAGGATTTTTCTGTTCACTTTGTTTTTGTGTAATAACCAATTTTGTGACTCCACTTGGGCAGACATTGACCAGGATTCATTCTTTTCCCCCACTTTTTCTGAAGCTGTTCCCAAGCTTTCCTATGCCACCAGGTCACTGATTGGCTCCATTCTCCTCTACACACAGGGTCACTCTTTGTAACCAGTAGACCATTCTTTCCCTACTACTGTCCCTCTCTCTTTCTTACCATTCCTCAGGCTGAGAAAATAAACCTCACCTTGCTTTCTATCTTCAACTCTATTGGAAAGTAAAGTTTATATTTGATTAGAAGCTTAAGAGCTAAAACTTAAATTTTTCAGTATATTTCTTCTATGCATTGAGTTCTCATATTTGTTAATCACTGTATTACTGTCTTCTGACTTTTGTGACTTTGTATTGAATATAATTTTTGATATGAAATATCATAATATGATTTATAAAGTGAAAATACTTCTTTAATACTATCCTTCCACCTGTAATTTGTGATCATTCTCTGATGTGTGCTGCTAGAGCACCAGATGCCTCAATTTCATTCCATCTGTGTGTCTTGCCTTCCATTATTTATGTCTTCAGGAATTTCTAAAGCAAGCAAGTCTTACAGATGAATTTTGTCTGTATATGTCTATCTGTCAGTTGCCTTCCTCTTCTCTCAGTAATGTCTGAATTCATTTCTATTAACTGATTTTGACAGAAGTATAAAGTTATCACAGAGAATTTTACTTCTCTGTCAAACCTGGTTGATATTCTCCAGGAAATTCAGTGGTAGTATTTTCCACGTATGTTACTGAACTAAATGACTGAGTAGAAAACTGACACCCTACAGTTCCCCAGCTGAAGGGAAGGTTTTTAAAGGAGTTCAGTCCTTAACAGATAGCAGAGAATCCACCTGGGCACTCAGCCTTCAAACATAAAGCTATATTAAATGGTTCCTTATTGGTTCTGCTGCTCCAAGAATTAATCACAACCAGTTCAGCCACTTAAAGACTAGAGGGAATAGTTGTGTTTGTGTTGTCTGACCTTCCACATCCCTAGATGGGATCAATTAAATATTAATTGCTGACAGAACTGTTATGAAATACCCTGTGTTGGTAAGAAAGTGTGGTAATGATGTTTGTAATGACAAAGGTTTAAGGAGAGAAGGCCTTGCTGTCCTATGTTGTCATTCCTGCTGTTCTCCTGTTGCTGTCCATCTCTGAAATGACCACTCACCAGACCTTGGAAATGTCACCTGAGGAAGAAGCCACACTATCTTTCTGTCTGACCTTTCTCACTGAAGCACATTGCAGCTCATTATCAGCTGAGCATGACAGCCAGAGTCAGAGAGAGTACCAATCATGACAAAAAGCATGGGGTTTTCTATATATAATGAGATTGGGTTTACTCATCGTGGACAGTTCCTTAAAAGATTTCTGTCTCTAACTCTTGAAAAATGCTTTTGTATGTTAATACCATATCCAGCTTTTAATGTACTGCCATAAATAACCCTCATGTTAATCATTTTTTTTAAAAAAAGGGGGGGCAGGGGGAAGGATGGGAGAGAGGGCAAACAATAATATCTGGATGCCAGATGGCACCATCATAGTAATGGGGCCAGTTCAGTTAAAAAAAAAAAAAAAAAGGAAATTCCTGACATGCATGAATGGGGGTGAAAAAGCCCTCAGAGAGTTGGTTATGGACAGAGAGGTCAGTGTAGCAGGGAAACCCAATATCTCCTACTTTTCAGTAGGTATCTATGTTTCCAAAGACACATAAGCTATTTTATTTTGATTTTCCTTGTTGAACAGTTTCCATCATGATCTTTGTACCTGATTCAGGTTAATAAGTAAGTTTAAAACAATTGTTGGACTGCCAAAAAAAGAGTGAGGACATACATAACTTTAATAGCTGCTAGGTTGTTGCTTGACACTTCAGAGTCATGCAGTGAAGAGGGAGAAGAAAGTCGAGAGAAACTTCTTCAGATGAAGATCCAATGGCAAAAAATTAAAATATATACATGGTTGGTCAAAGGAAGATCAGCAATGCGGCAGCCTCACATTAGGTAATGATTTTGATCTACTCATTCAAGGACCCGCTTATTCAGTCACAACTACTTAGAATGTATGTACAATAAATATACAGGACAGAAGCAGTTACTTTCCCTGGGGAGAAAGGCAGTTGTGAAGAAAGAGCACCAACAGCATAGAATGATTAGACACAAAGCTGAAGGAAAAGATCATATTCAAACTAAATGTAAAAGAAAATGTAGAGGGACAGAATGTAGTCACTTTGATTGTAGTTGAACCTATACATCTGGCTCAAGTGCCATTACTCTCACAGATGGAGCCTTGAGGTTTTGTTCATAAGTGGTCATGACCTCTGTTTCACTTCTTTGAACCAGCAACTACCCAGTACTGTGTGAGAGCATCCTGTGGTGTTACCCACACCTTAAAATCTGTGGAAAGGCGTCTTCTGGAGGAAAAGGACACATTTGCATTTCAGCTCAAGATAAGGAGTCTGAAAGTCTGAGTTCAGTTCCTGGTTATATCTCAGAAAATTCCAAAGCCTTTCAACAAGTCACTGAAGATTTTATTTCATCATTAATATCTATTTTTAGATACCTTAATTGATGTGTGTCTGTGCCTCAGAACATTCAGTCTTACTGGTGTGTGCATGTCTCAAAACCTCAGATGTTACCTAAGCCATGATTTTGCCGAAAGATTCACTAAAAATCAAAAAAATAGGCAAGTTAAAAAATAAGCTGAACAAAACCCAATTAAACAATGGAAATTATGGCAATACTTAATTATGTAATACTGAAGAAAATAAGCTGGGTTTCTCCATAGCTCAAAGCACATCAGTCTGTAGACACTTCTTAACACACATTGTAGGAACCCAGATCCTAGACAGCAGAGGTTATGGCTGCATACATCAAGAGTTTTAGAGATGTTCACAAAACTCTGCAGGTCTTTGTATGGGTCTCATCCTGAATCCACTGTGACTTGCTGTGAAAGGTCTCCCATTGTTGTGCATTGACATTGTTTTTGTGTTTCACTTTAGACTTCCCCAGTTACATGAGTTGCTATGTAGAGGGAAATATACACCATCCTTAGTTGTGCCCTGAGCTGGAAAGAAAAAATATCCCAAGACTATGTACTGCCATTCTGATTGCAGCTCTCAGCTTAACTGTTTACATTACTTGGCTGATTTTATATATGAGTGATCATTACGTGGAATATTTTACTCTGCAAAATCTGGATTTTTAAGTTATAATTTTAAATAAATAATTGAAAATAAATTTCCATTATATAATTTGAAGATTTTTTTTTTAACACTAGACACACTGTTATCTGAAAGGAGCATTCTCACATATGAATGTGAATAATAATAATATATAAAAGTGCAAATAGTTCTTACCTATTTGAGATGGACAAGCTGTATTGACCCAGTATTCTTATGTGGATGAAATTCTGTAGACAGCTTCAATTCACTTGTGCTTGCAGGTCTGTTGAATGTGTAGACTGCTGTGTATTTTATAGCTTTCATATTTTCTATTGAGTCCTTTACATACAACCACAGTAAGTTGTTTTAGCTATCATTTTAGAATTTCTTTAAAATATAGTTTCACTGATTGTAGTACACTAGAAAAGCAATGATCCAAAACCAGCTCAACACAATACCTGCAGAAATCCATAGATATCAGTGTTATTACATTTCTTTTCCTTTATTTCTAGAACACATTATGCAGCCCATCATAGGCTAATGTGCACATGACAAATGGTGCAATAGTCCCTGGCAGAGATTCTGAAACCTTGACACCTATCAGAAAACCACTGAAATATATAGAATGCCTGTTTTAAATCCAGAACGCACTGTTTTTCAAGGGTGTTCATATCATGGGAAAAGGCTGTGATCCAACACTGTAGAGGTGCCTACAAGTCAAAGAAACAAGTATAGGCATTTGTGTACAAGCAATATCAATATTTCACTTCTGGTTCTCTTTGGAGACTTTTCCGCCTTCTGTTCCGACCCTATACCTTCTCCAGGCTGAGCACACTGCCACCCATATAGATGCCCATTTATGGTGGGGCAGTGGGAGGGGGGGTGTGACAGGCAGAGAGACCATTCAGCCATTCCATATCTGGATGCTGTAATGTAGTCACTATTTAGCAGTTGAGTAGCAGCAGACATGGTTAATTCAATCACAACCAAGCAAGGTCATGATTTTCCGTCCTTCCATCTTTCACTTCTCTACCTCACAGTGATTTCTCTAAAACAGAAGCAACATATTCCTCTTTATAGCCATCAGAGCTCTCAGAACACACTTACTGCTGTATTTTCCTTTGTGGGAGAAGCATTGCCATGTCTGCTCTGCAGAGTAATTAAAGAAGATGGTCTTTGTTTCAATGGCAACATGCTAATCACTCTGAAGTATGGTAAGAAATATGAAATGCTCATTATAACCTCTGAGGCAAGAAGCAACGTTTTATTTTTCATTTGTACAGCTATTAACACAATTGAGTTCTGCCTGACAACTACTACTGTCACATTAATAGAACGAATTATTGCCTAGGTCGTATTTATTAAGGTTGTTATTATAGGGACAATTATTACAGTGGGATTTAATTAAACAATATGCAATGACAACTGCAACGCCTCCATAATTTTCCATTTTCTAAAAAAACTACTTCTCATAAAATCTTTTCCACTACTTCCATTTTCAAAGTAGAACTTAACATACAGAAGTGCACAATGCTGTGCAGTGGAAGATGAGTTATATGCAGAATAAGTAACTTGAAATCCATGGAAGTGTCCCCTTCTTATGCACATACTCTTTTTGTTTTGTGCTCACCATTTGACAACATTTATCGTTAATGACAACACAAAGATATTTGAAAGCCTTCATAATTTCCTGGGTTTAGGATGATGGAAAATTCAGAAACTTCGTGTATTTATATTATACATTGCAATACATAAATGTTTCATTTCTAATGACATGGAGGTGGGGAGGTTTTTGATGTTTTTTCCCCTGGGGTTTTCTCGAGTTTCCGCTCTTTTTTTTCTGCTTTTAACTCTCTTGATTCTATCAATTCTCTCTTTAGCAGCCAACAGTTATATTAAAATCAAATTACTTTTCTGAAGCTATCACTTAAAATGTAGAAATTTGCCCCAGATAGCTGAAAAAATATCATTTCCTGAAGGCATTCCAGTGTTTTCATTATGTGTTGCTGACTATGGTGAAATAATATAACCTGTGGCATTTATAGATGAAGCCGCATTTCAACAAGGATCCAGACTACTTTTAACAATGTTCTCACTTTTCTTTTGTGTCCTCTCCCTTTTGGTCTTGTGTTTGTACATGTGATATACCTCATGTGTAAATATTTTGAGTATTTGAGGTGTGTCAGGTGAAAAAGAGTGGCAGAAATGCAAAGATTTCTCGTCCCACTTTTATTAATATAAAGTTATTAGCTATTAGTGTCCCCAGAATATCAAAGCCTTTTACAGCCCAAATCACTGTCTACGTCTCATTTAAAGAGACATCACAGGACAGATTCACTGTTTGGAAGGATTTTTGATACACTGATTTGAGACTCCACTTAGTAGCAAGAAAGAACCTTCTCCGTAGCAGTTCCTGAAATAAGTTTTATTAATACAAGTATGTGGTAATTACTATATGGGTCGTGTTATCAGTGATAACACTTAATCTGCATGGTTGCACTTAGCTAGTAACAAAAATCCAAAACTATAAGAACTCTAGACAAAGCAGTACAGCAGTGCAAGCACCAATACAGAACTCAAGCAGCAATACAGCACTACAGAACTCAAGCAGCACCCCTGCACCCCCACCCCATGACAGACCTAACTGGCAAGAACCTAACCACCAGAAGCACAAGGGCTTGTATGTATGTA
>JAWWEV010000095.1:38829902-38844868 GCA_035583235.1 Hafferia zeledoni | reverse complement strand
GGCCAATGGTGTTCCATACTATATTATGATCTTATCTCCAGTATAAATATAGTGGAAGAGGAGGCGCTTGTATCTTTCTACATGGCTGCATTAGTTTCAGATCAGCAGGATTTTAAAGAAATATGTAAGTTTAATGGTAACACATTTTTCAGATCCAAATATTAGCCATCCAGAATTTTCAAATCAGGTACTCTTTGAAGAGCACAGGAATGCAAATCAGGTATGATCATATTCAGCCTACTTATATGAACAAAATACAGTTTGAAACACAAGAATATAGACAGAAAATTGTAACATTTTTCAGAAGGCATTTCATGAGTGATGAATGAAACTGCAGTCCAATAATCTCTACCTACGTTTTTGAATGAGTAGATGGAATGTGAAAAAAAGAACAGAACACAAAGTGTACCCTGAAAAGGGTAATGTTTTACGAGCATTATGGTTTGCTTTCCTGAGAAATAAAGGCAGGTTTATTCTTCCAGGCTTTATTCTAGGTCCCTCACCAAAGGTGCTAGACAGATCCTCGTAGAAGGTCCTCCAATGAACTGATAATTGAGTAACAAAGAATAGTCCTACAACCTGCACTTGCAATTAATAAAGGACCTATGGAATCCCTCAGGCATGTGTGCTAGCACAAGAGTTGTTAGCCTAGATATCTATTTATGTACAATATAATTATCTGTTTATATGAAATAAATATTAAATATTTTTATTAAATTTTATTAAAGTCGGCATATATTTATAGGATATTGATACTTGCAAAATATATGTTTACGTATTTAAAGACTAGTCACAAACTATGTATTTTTATGTATTCTAAAATTCTGTAGCTATACAACAACAGTGGAACCAGAAAAAAGAAATAAGGATAACACTTTTACGAATCATCTTTGATAAAAAGTGAACATTAAATAGTGTAAGACATAAGAAGAACACAGACTTGTTGGAGTTAGTCCAGAGGATGGGCATGAATATGACCAGAGGGCTGGAACACCTCTCCTATGAGGAATGGCTGAGAGTGTTGGGGTAGCTCAGCTTGGGGAAGGCTCAGAGCAGACCTTACAGCAGCCATCCAGAACCTAAAAGGGCCCACAAGAGAGCTGGAGAGTGGCTTTTGACAAGGGCATATAGAGACAGGATGAAGCGTAATGGCTTTAAACTGAAAGAGAGTAGACATTTTTTACATATTCAGATGAAATTCTTTAGTGTGAGGGTGGTGAAACACTGTACAATGTTGTGGATGCTCTATTCTTGGAAGTGTTCAAGGCCAGGGTGGATGGGGCTTTGAGCAAACTGGTCTGGTGGTAGGTGTCCTTGCCCATGAAAGCAGGACTGGGACTAGAGAATCTCTGATTCTTCTTTTATGATTTTCTGAAAACATTAGGAAAGAGGCAAATGATGAAGACAGAGATGTCAAATATGGTAGTAATGGAGAAAGGAGGCAAATAGTAGTAATATTTCCTGTTTCTCAGAGTGGGAAAGCCAGGAAAACAAAGGATTTAAAAATGAGATGTATTCCTTATTTTGCATAGACTGTAGTTAACTGTAGCAACACCTAAATCTTACCTAAAGGGCAAAATGAAAATACTGATTAGGGTAATGATCAAGTTCTAAGTACTGTTAATTGAAATGCTTTATAGTGAACAGGAAAAAACAGTAGCTATGAAACAGAATTGTACATTGTTTTCAAAAAGCCTGTTGCATCATTTTCTATAAATTTCACCACATTGGCCAAAATAGAAGAAAAAGGGTAGAATTTTCCTGAACTTCTCACAAGTTCTAGTCAACATAAATAATGATTACCTCTCTTTTCAGGCTGGCTATTACTTGTGAGCTTGATCTAGAAATCATTACAACAATTATGTTTTTTTGGATATCAGGAAATCAGAATGGGTGATTTTTATGACTATTACTAGGAAAAAAAGTATTGAATGCAAACATAGGTCAATAAAAGCCAGTGATATGCATCATGTCACAGATCTGCTTCCAGCTAAATCCAATCTGGACTCTGCAAACATGACCTCAGGAAGATACATATCTCAAGAGGTAGTATGTTTTACAATGAAGGGACTATATTCCATTGGTCTCTTCTAGATGAAGCAAAGTGTCTCAGTCAATTGACCTTGATAACACAAAAACGGATTCAGTCACAACTAGAACTTTATCTATTACAATTTCTGTCCACTCAGCTTTAATTCCACCTCATCAGCTTCCAGGAGCACCATTCTAACCCTGATCTGCTTCCAAGTGCTTCCAAGATTCTTCACCACTTCCTGTCTGAAGCCTTCTTGCAAGTTTCAGGCAAAATATTTTCTGGAAACCTTTGTCAGTATCAGAATTAAATTACACGGAAGACCCTTACTGTCTTCATCTCCAATGTTCATATGGTAATATCTCAAATGTCCAATGATATGTGAAGCATAAACAATAGCTCCTTGCTGCTAGAGTAGATTTGCATCTTTTGGCCTCTGTGGTAAAGCAAGTATTGAAATAATTTCTTATTTCAACCCTGGATATAGCCCAACAAGGTCCATCAACCTCTCTGCCAGCTTCCTGCCCTTGCAGGTCTCAGGAAGTCTAGACTAAGCTCAACCTTATTTTCTTCTGTTAACCTGGACTCTAATCAAATGCATTTCTCTCACCAACAGTTTCTGCCAGTGCTAGACTGCAGTGGAGCTAAGAGTTGTTTGGCTAGATCTAGTGCTCTGTGTAATTCAGCATCCAGTTTTAAGACGTATTTTATGACTTTTTGGACAATTGGTAGCCAAAATCCTAATCTCAGCAGTAACTCTGTTCAAACAAACCCAGTCCATACCATTTCTAAATTAGCCAGCAGTACCTTCAGCCACCAGAACAAAAAAAGAGACAGACAGTCTCTTCTAGCAGCAGCCCTTAGCCAAGGCTCATTAGCCCTAGCCTTACAAAAAGACAACATCAATACAAGTGCAATCCTAACTGAAATACCTCAAAGAGTCTCCAGGCAAACATTTATGTGATCCAACTCTATACATCCCTGATGCAAAGGGGTTAGTCTGTGCAGGCACTATGAATGAACATTCATTTCGATACTAGGGATTTAAAATCAACACAAACATAGTCCATCCTAGATCTAGGCCCACAGTGGTTTCTCCTCCAAACCAGCCCTAAGCCTAGACAACAGTATTTACTTGACTTTGTTTTAAACCTATTGGTCTTTTCTGGCTCACACCACAGAGACAGGATTAGGGCCCTAGCTATGCAAAAATCAGCCTGTGAAACAGATCCTAACAGGCTGTGCTTTACCAGACCTAAACCTTCCCTGGCAGTTCCGACTGATGGTTTCAGTAAGCCTATAACTCATACAGTTCATGTTTACGATGCTGATTGCTTTAAACAGTCAACCAGTGGTGACTGTTTGCAGCATATTGTCATCTGTAGAACCCCATCTGACAGTATTGCTTCATCCTGCTCAAAGGAGTGTAAATGTGTGACATGAACTGGCTACTCCAAAATTCTCTATTTAGTGTCTAAAGTGTACAGTGTCAACAGAGGAGATATTTTAGCACAAAGAGTGAATAAATACAACACTGGCAACACAGAACATCAGGGGCAGCTCTTCTAATAAAAGACATATCTCCTATGTGGTATTTCTACTCTGATCTATAGATCACAGAAACACAAGGATTTCCAAACAAAACTGAGCTTCATTTGATCAGGATTGTATCAAACATGACATATTCTTCTTATAGGAAAAAGGTGTATCTATTAATGTGAATCAAAATCTTGTGATGTAAACAACAAACACGAAAATCTACAGAATTTAGGAAAAAACAGTTCAAGTAGAATTAAAGTTTACTGGCATCTTTTCCAGGTCTTCTACCTTTCAAATATTTATAACTCTCAAACTATCAATATTAAAAAAAAGCAAAACAAAACAACCCAAAAAACCCCAAACCTGAAAAACCTGAAAAACTCTAGCTCTTCTCACATTCTATGGAAAAAATTTTATTTTCTTTATCAAGACAGCTGTTTTAGTGAGTTATTTTTACCATTGTCTTAGTTTGAGAAAATTTGGAGGGGTGGAGACCTCATACAGAAGTCTCCTCCCTCAGATTCAATACCCCTGGTTTCTCCAACACAAGGAGAGACCAAATACACCCAGATATAAGTGGGAAAAATAACTCTTTCCCAAGAAGAAAGCTAATAACAATGCTAATAAAACTAGGTGAAACCAACTGATGAGGAGAAACTTCCAAAGCCCTGCCCATCAGACCAAATCAAGATGTTGGCTGCCTCCTCCACCTGCAAAAAAAACACATATGGCCACAGGACAGAGGCAAGATGGGCACCCTTCCATGTGCTTTGTCTCCCCCCTGCCTGGCAAACCTGGCAGGAACAGTTGGAGAGTCAGCACTGGCAAGAAATGGTGGATGCCTGGGAGTCAATACCAGCAGATGGTTGTGTGGGGCTGCAGTGAGGCTGCAGTGCTGGTACAGGCAATTGGAGCAGGGCTGGAAGGACCTGCAGGGCACCCATTGGATCCAGCAACAAGAGTTGGTTGTTGCAACTTCCATATGCATTGGTCAAAGTGATGGTCACAGTCCGGACCTGTCAATGTGGTGGTCAAATTCACCAGTGGTGAGGGAAGCCCCAAGAGTCCAAGTTATATACTCTCAAGATCGGGCAGGAATGGCTCCAGCACCTTCCTTGGGGTGGGGAGTGTTTCACTGGGTGATGTAATACTGTGAGGCATGGGATACTCCAGGAGTCTTGGGTACCTGCTGAGATGTTGCTGCTGTCTCTTATGTCAGTGCAGCTGAGTCCAGTATGGCCCATTATGAATTCCTTCAGCCTATGTGTGAATGTTTGGGGAGCTATCACAGCTGAGTCATCTGCGTAAGGAACAAGAAGCACTACCCCACCTCTCAGGATTTGCCTCTTTCCTGATCTTACTTAACATCCAGCTTGTAGCCTGAGGTGTCAGATGTGCAGCCCCTGGCCTGGCTGGCCACTCTGCACACTTCAGCAAAGCACCCTGCTGACTGAGCCACCAGCACCAATGGTCCAGTCTCTCACAGCACCTGGGCAGTCACTGCAGGTGGCCAAATATTTGAGTCATTGATCATTAGCTGTTAAGTCTCTTTAAAGAAGCAAAACACCAAAAAGCCCAAAAGGCATATGTGGAGAAAAGAAAAGGTGGATACCAGAATTTTTGTGTAACCCAAGATAATGTTGCACAAAGGGCATTGAAATGAAACTCAAGGAAAATGTAAGGGAACATAAGCAGGTATTGTGAGTTTCTCTAGTTCAATAAGAGTACCATATAGATATATACCTAAGTTCTAGTGTTCTGCCCTTCCCTTGCTTAAAAACTAGAGAAAAACCATGTATTTCTGATTTTTGAGACACAGTCTTGTTTTTATCTTCTGCATTTGTTAAATAGTTGAGGAACAGTTCATCCTTTTGAAAATATTATTCATGCAATACTGCCAGCCAAGTAAGCAAGAAGCTCACATTATCTGTTTTGTGATAGTACTGTTCATAAAACTTGGACTTGCTAGAGAACTACTGTAGCCCACTCAATGTTGTCTGAACACAGTCCTCTCTTCGTCCTCCAGTCAAGTAACAGTGGATGATAAGTCCACCAAATATTGGTGAGGGTCTTTAGCTCTGAGGGGCTCAGCTCTTAGTGATAATCAGCTCAAGTGATATCAACTCCTTTAGCACATCAGCCTCAGCCCCTCAAAGCCCAGGAAGGCTCCCTCCTCACCGAGAGCCACACCCTGAAGAGAAGTCTGGACACAGGAGGCTTGGTGGCAACAGAAGAAGCAACTTTATTGAGAATGCCTCATTTATATAGGGTTAGGCAGGGGAGGTTCTGGAAGAAGGGGTGGAGCTGAGTTACCCATTGGTCAAGGGAAGGATTGAAAACCGGACCAATGTGGGGTAAGGGTGGAACTTCATAACAGCCAATACCTCAAGGGGAATAACAACCAATCAACAAACAGGATATAAAGGCCAATGGGGATACAGAACTGTAACTAATCAGGAAAAGAGGTGGGTAAGGAACCCTAGGGGATTATGGGAAGAAGAAACTTGGACAGGAATGACTAAGGGAAAAACAATAGGGAAGACATATTTATGACGCAGTTTTAATTCAACATTAGGGGCAATAGAAGTCATCCAGGGTATTCTCTCACAGTCAAGGACAAGAGGCTGAGGACAGGGGCTGGCGGTGGTGGTACTCACTCCTCTGCAGATGGGAAGCTGGCTCAGGAAAGGGATCTGCAGCAAGAATCCAAGGCAGTGGCCACAGCTTTCCTCTCTCTCACACTCTGACAAGCAGCACAGAGCACCAGAGCTGAGCTGGGGTCATGGGTGGTCAAAAAGAGCAACTCAGCTCCCTCCAAACACCTCCATGAGTCCAGTAAACTGTGGCTTCCCCTCACCATAGATGGCCAAACAATGATGACCCGCCCCTCCAGAGAAACCTCTCCTTCCTGCCTCACCTCCTCAGCAATCAGGTTGGAATTCAAAGCAGTTGGTTACTCCTTTTGTTATCCAGTGGCAGGGGGGTTGGGCATTAGCTTCTGAATTCTGTGTTGGTAAGGAGAGAGAATTTCTTTAAGATCCAAAACTACGGCACTTGCTGGTGCCACTTTCTGGTCTAGCAAGCAGAAGTATTATGTGGACTCCAGTTCTTGTAGCAATGAGAGGGACATTTCAAAACTGAGGCAACAGTGCATTGTTGTCCCTGGTGTTAAAAAAAAAAAAAAATAAAGTATTGTTATGATTTTGTGAATGTCAGGTTGAATCACAGGTGGGAGAACAGTATGATCCAGCCCAGCGCTTGAATCTTCCCTTTGTACTCAAAATATATATTACCAATATTCACAGGCTAGCCCATGTTTCAGCTGTTCTGGCCTCATCCACCTCTGGAGTTCAGCAAAGAACAAGGAACAAGGGCCTGCTCACTTGATCCTCCAGTTCTTCACCTGAACTCTGGTCCACAGTATGATACTGATTTTGCTTGTTTCTTTGCTTGCTTGTTTTGTTTTGTTTTTTTTTACAAGAAAGAAGGAAAGTTATTCCTAATTAAAATTCAATTTATAGAACTTGTAAGAATTTTACGTTCAAGTTATGTGTTAGAAGTTATGTGTTCCTTTTTTTTTTTTTTTTTTTTTATAGGATTCTGGACCTGATCACAACTGCTCAAGTTTAATTTAGGCATCACTGGGAAGGTTTTTGTTAACTATGTCAAGATAATTAGAAAACCATGGTTAATCTGGTTTTTGAGAGCATCTCTAATGTTTTCAGACCTACCCTAATAATATGGAATAAACGTCCTGTGCTAGTAATCAGGATTTTCCAATTGTTGAGCCTTTTTTGGCTGCTGGAGTTTCACAATTGTTCTCTTTCTTTTATTCAAGGGAGCTGCAAATATTTACAAATTCTAACACACTCACAATGATCAATTGTGAAAACTGCTAGTTTACCTGGAGTTAACCACATGCATAAGTATTGCTTATATAGACCTAATTTATTTAATGAGAATTTAATGAGAATATTCCAGTAAATTTCTCAGCAATTTCTCATTGGTCCTTTAGAAATTTAGACTTATAAAAAAGTAATTGGATAGTATCAATTTTTAATCTAATTCATAATATGAACTGACTGATAAACTTCCTAACTCGTGTTTTTCTGTTCATAAAATCTGTCCATTACTAATTCACTTTGTTATTTTCTAGTTCCTGGAAATGCAAGAGATTTGTGCAAGTGCTCCAGGTGGTTGGGTTTCTAATGAATTTTTGTCTGTTTCTAGACTGCACCTTAACATTGTGTGTAAGAAAACCAAAAGGAAAACCATTGTCTTGAACAAAAATAATTACTAAGGCATCTTACTGAAAGAAAGAAATTATTCATTTGGAAAGTTAAAAGTTTCTGTGATCAGTTTTGGTTTTGAAATTTTGGTGATACATGAAAGAAGTTGTATTTCTGGACCACCCTCAGCTCCCTATATATTTCTAGTGGAAATTCGGTTTTATCTATGTTCATTTGGAAAATGTGGATATATTTAATACATGTATCACTAATATACACGTATCCATTTCAGTATACCCAGCACTATGAATTGCCCCTTTCCTGTTACATTCCTCTTTGTTAACTATCTCTAATGTCACTGTGGTTTTGAATGAATATAGTTTTTGTTCACTAAGTTCCAATATGCAATGTATTTTATGTATATCAGCAGTTATGTATGTATATTCTGCAGAGGATGAAAATCTTTTGAAATTTCTTTTAAGTACAGTAGTTGAAATAGTTTAAACTCCAGTTTGCGCTTAATTACATAACCACTACTTAGATACATGAGAGTTGGAGATGGACAACTGATGAACTGATAGACCTAGAGTTAGGACAAGCCAGGGATTTAGGATTTTATTGTTTCTCTATTACTGTGTATTAGCACAGCTTTGGGCAGTAGTGAAGGAGAAAGAAGGAATGAAAAGTACGTTTTGCATGAAAAGTATGCATTCACTTCACCAGGCTCTGGAACACAATATGAGAAGTACCAAACTGATGCTTTTCAGCTTGTCTATAAACTAGACTGTACGCAGATTTTTCCTAAGTCTGTACCTTAACAGCAGCCACAGTCAGCTTACAGAGATACCCATTCCACTTGCACAAGGTTTGTTTAGCTTTATTCTGTAACTACCTGTATTCACTTTTTAAAATTTAGGATTATTTCCTACTTAAATTTTAATTCTGGGATTGACAGATGCATGCAGGCCATTCTTTTCTGTATTCCATATGCACTGGAAAAGTCAGTTCAGTATAGTTCAAATACCAAGAAATAAAAATAAACAGAGGAATGCACAGATAAATACCACATGAAATAAGACAGAAAATATTTCAGTTAGCATCAGATAACACTCTACAGTAAGGGTAAAACTGTATTATCTCAAAAAAAGTGGTACTTAAAGAAATATTATCTCCAACAGTATAAGTAGTCTAGAAACTAATCGGTAAATTTAGTAGGATAATATTAGTGCAAAGTGTTACAAGCACTTTTAGCTGTTATAAAATAATTCTACAGCACTGTAATTCTTTAAGATTATCACTGATCTTCCTGTGCTTTTTAGGATTTTGAAATTCTGCCAATCATGCATATAGTTTATGGGTTTGGTTACTTGAACATCCCTACTCCACTTTGCGCCTCTCTCTTCTACCGTACATTCTTTACTTTGCATCTATGAAAGCCCATAAAAATCACTTGAGACCACCGAAGTGCAATGGTAAGTGGGAATTTGACCTCATAGTTATTGAGCACATCTAAGGAATCTCCTGTTTAAAGCAGCTGGAAAGAACTGTGAACAAACCAATGTTACAGGTAGGGCAACATATGTAACCTGAAACATTCAGAAATTTCAGACACTGAGAAAGAAAATCCTTTCTCTTTACTGAAGCACAGCTTTTATTTCTGGAAGAAGAAACAGATACCCTCTTCTGCAGAAGCCAAGATGTCCAAAGGGTTTATGTGGCTTGTTAGCCACTGAGGTATGAACTGCCAACAGAAACATTTTACACTTATAGCAATGAGTTGCTGGAGGCAACAGCTATTGCCAGCACTTGAATACAGAAAACTCTGGCAACTAATCATGTATCAAAACAGATTCTGAGATAGGAAAATGCCTTCTTTTCAGCACCTACTCAAGTATATTATTTTAGATTGTGCCAAAACTGAAGGATAGATGATATCCACATTAATTCTGACTGACAATTTCATGGGGAAAATCTGGGAAGACATCTCTTACCCCATATAATTCATATGGAGAACATACTCCCACTTAGTGTAACTGGCTGCCATATGTCACTCCTGTTTCACTGACAAATAGCTCACAGTACATGTATCAGGATTGGTGTCCTTCACTGTGTTATGGCCTAGAACATGATCATGGTAACTTCTAACTCAGTATGCAAGATGCACTTCTTGTTAGAAATTGTTAAACAGATTTTTGTCGTTGCTACTAACACAATCAAGGCTGTTGTATAAAAGCAAACTACAACATTGTTAGTGCTTACCATGATGCTCAGGGCCTGTTTTGTCCAGTTGTAAAATCAGAGAATGTCACCAGCAGGTGGAGCACAGAAGGGGGGCAACGTGCCGTTGGTCCATCAGTGTATCATCTAGGAGGAAAAAGTATTTCTTATGTGCTAGCTGTTTCAATTTGTTAAGACTGTTACTGAGAGGGAGGAACAAATGCTCAAAATAATTTCATAAAATAGAGGTTAGAATTGTTCTGTGATTTGAGGATGGCACAATCTTGAATGATTATTTACATGATGTGTTTACTATTATGATGTGCTTTAAATGTGCTGAGCTATTTCTATTAACTGCAGATCTCAGACCATCAGAGTGGTTTTTCTCTGCTTCTTCCACAAAGTGTGCTTCATCCTCCTGACATGTTTTATAATTTTCCTTCATTATCTGCCTCCGTCCTGTTTGGAGCCTGAGGTATCCTCCTTCAGGGTCACTCTCTTTACGTTTCTGCCTGAATTTTCTTTCTTCAAAGATTGGTTTTATGAGGCTTCTTTTACCTGAATGTTTAATTTATTACCTCAGTAATCACTTTCAATAACATTCATGCTGGAAAGGAAGCTACTCTTCAGAATACTTTCATTTTGGATGTGGGAGTATGTCCAGGTCAGTGCAGCATTTTGTGGGAAGCTGCTGGGAAGACTATTTTCTTATATTCTCCTTCTGAATATGGGACATTTTTGTGTACACTTTGCTGCATATCTGTGAGGTGCTTTCTAGTAGAGAACATGAGTGCAAGACCTAGTATTTTATGAAATTTTCTGTGTTTGGCTGACAGAATTAAGGGTTGTATTCAGTGCAGCTCAAACAGCAGAAACACAACAGTGTTCCTGTGATATTGCAGAAATCCCAAAGACTTGAAGTCCAAGAGCTTTTGACAAGAGCTGAAAATGGACAACTGTGAGTATTCACCTTAGCCTCATCCTCCATCTGTAAGAACAGCGACAGATCAGAGAAGGAAAATTCTCTTTCTTTTATTGTTCCTTTACTCCATGTGTCTTTGAGAAAAATTAAGGTGACTTTATTCTGTGCTTAAGGTTTTCTTTCCTGATCCCTTCACAGATGGGAGATTGGGAAATGGAACACCTGCAGTCTTACCTGTGGGGTTGGTTTACAGACACGAGATGTCTTCTGTTCTCATCTACTATCAAGAGAGACTAATGAGACCGTGATTTTGGCAGATGAATTGTGCTCTAAACCTAAGCCATCCCTTGTGCAAGCCTGTAATCACTTTGACTGCCCACCCTCCTGGTATCCTACAGAATGGCAAGAGGTAAGAATGTATGTGTAGTCTCATTTTATGACTGCTAAAAGTAGTCATTACACACATATCAGAGGGTTGGAGCACCTCTCCTATGAAGACTGGTTGGAGACTTGGTATAGGGAAGGATCTAGGAAGACCTTATATCAGCCTTACAGTACATGAAGGGTACCTGCAAGAAAGCTGAAGAGGGACTTTTGACAAGAGCATGTGCTGATAGAACAAAGGGTAATGGATTTAAACTGAAAGAGGGTAGATTTGGGTTAGATATTAGGTTGAAATTCCTTAGCTTGAGAGTGGTGTGGCACTGGAACAGATTGCTCAGAGATGTGGATGCTCGCTTCCCAGAAGTGTTCCAGGCCAGGTTGGATGTAGCTTTGAGCAACCTGGTCTAGTGAAAGTTGTCCCTGCACATGGCTGGGGTGGAACTAGATGATCCTTCCAACCCAAACCATCCTGTGATTCTATAATTTTGCTTTATCCATCAAGAGGAATCATTAACATTCTGGTGAGCCATCAAAAACTTCCAAGTGTTGCCTTTTTGATCTTTGAAAAAAACAAAATACATTAATGTTTTCAGAGGTAAATAATGACTATAGATAGCTATTTCTAATGCAAAGTTTTTGCGAAATCTTAACAGCTGACTATAGATTCCAAACTAAAATATCTGGAATGTGTTTGTCAGCTGCAGTGAGGGGATTTGGGTTAGCGATGTCAGATTTTCTAGGAATACTGAACTAGAAGGATCAAGGGTAAAATAATCTCTAAAGCATTTCAAGTATTCCATAGACTCTCAAACAATTATTTCATTTAGTACAAGAAACTCTCATTCTTCGGAGTCACAAATGTGTATTAAACAATTCTCTTTGGGAGATGGATGCATTATTACATTAATGATGAAAATTGTTGTCTACACAATGGGTCTGTACAAGGCTTTTCATCTCTGAAAAGTATCATGAAATGAATTAATTTGTTGCCATGTAGTTGCAAATGAAAATACTTGTGTAATTCAAAAGACAAAGATGATTCTTTGTTTGGTTATAATGCTGCACAGGAAGAAAGGATAGTTTTCTTCCACTGCTGCACTATTGTCAAGACTAAAGAAAAAATTTGCATTTATGCCAGTGTACACAGAGAGCCACTGAGAGACCTGCTGAGAGAAACGTTTACTCCTTTTGTGGGTGCTTTATCTTACTGTAAACACAGCAGAGGATTCATTTTTGAGAATAAGGAAAAAACCTGTACTGTTGCAGTGCCACCACCTTGAGTAGAGGACAATGCAAAATTAAACCACCTAGGAGACCTGAAGGGCAGGAATAACCCCTCCCTCAACTGTTCCTCTAAGCAGGACAGACTGTAAAATTACATCCTTTCAAACTGCTCAGCTGCTGCCCCAAACTGGTAACAGTTATGATGCTGAACAGCAGGTGCCTATTCCTTTATTTGTCATTAGTAGCTGCCCCTTTCTTCCACAAGTTCAAGGAGAGACCATCTTGCCTACCACAGAAACAATGAAAATGGTGGTTTTGTCTGAATCTTGTGCATGGTATGCATGTGCATAGATGCTCATAGGCATTTGCTGAAGCAGAGAGACAGCCAGCTTTCTCTCTCTGCTTTCAACGGTGACCATCAATTCTTGTGTTGATTACCACTTACAGGTAGTTGTATCTGCAGAACAGGTACTAAAGCAATTACTGCTGTGAGAGAGGCTAAGACCATAGTGCCACCAGCAGTTTAGGATGACATATGCCAGCACTTCTATCAAACGAGAAAAAATGCCTGCTGCAGGCAGCTTTCTTGCTCTTGCAACTCCTACTTCCTTGTTCCAGAAGTGCTGTGCAATCATGCAGCAGCCCTGGTTAAAGCTAGCCAGAAATATAATTAGCTCTAGCCTAGATTAATTTTCCACTCTGGTTTACTATAGAGCCACACAAATCCTTACTCCAGAATTTGGGAAAGGACAGCACATAACCAGGAATGAATGGCTGGCAAAATTAGGTGTATAGGTTGTCTTCTTTGGTGTCAGGCTTGCTTCATGTTTGCCTAAGTTAATCGTTGAAGTAGGCATAATCAGGAAGCAATGTGGGAAGATGCCACTCTGGAAGGTGGTACCCTGGCAAAGTCCCAGGTCTCCTGTAAGGGATTGTCAGGGCATATCTGGCTTGGATCTGCTCAGAAGCTGTGAGGAGGAGACATGTCAGAAGACATAATTCAAACAGCTATACATTACCTACTTGAGTGAATGAAGTGAAACCACTCTGTGATACAAGCAATTCTCTCTTGTAACCATGGTGTGGATCTTTATGAACAGCACAGAGAGGCAGCACATTACTCAGATGGGATATGTGTAAATGAGGACCTTCTGAAAGTTGCTGTTTCATATTGCCCACAAATACAAGCAAATGTTGGTGTCATTGATAACCCCCTTTCTTGGAAAACTGTGAGGTCTGGAAGCTTCCACTAGAGAAAAATGAGCAAAGGCACTAAGCTAGAGAAGCCTCTGGAGACAGAATACAGGTGCAGGCACAGCTCCAGTGCAGTAATCAAGGACTGTCCTAGAAGAAGGAGGAATCTCATTATGCATTTAGTGCTCTCTGGCACTTAGCAATGGGGTTTGTTTTTTAGTAGCAAATTATTCTTTGTTGAACAATGCTATGTAAATGAGTGAAGGGCAAGAAGCAAGAAAAGATCTGTTTTGTCTTATATCTGGTAGTGTTGGAAGGACAGGGAGACTACATGGGATTTGATTGATTGACAGAAGGAACATGGTATTTGTTGTATTCATACAGTGTCTAATCCATTTTGTCTCTGGTATATGATGACAGTCTTTAGGCAACGTTAGAATAATACTTTTAATTGTATATTTTTCCTGATTTCTCCCCTCCTCAGGAATGAACTGTCCTCAAATGAGAGGCTGATGAACATTTTATTCTGTTGAAAACTAAAGTAGTGTTCCACTTGCTTAATTTTTTGTGAGCCTTTAAGATTTGTAGCATTCTAAATAAGACAAAAGCTAATTTCACTCATTAAAGAACAAAGTAAACTCAATATAGAAATGTCTTTCTGCACTTCCCTTCTGTATTTCAAGGAAAATATATCCTAAATCACAGAATATGCTGAGTTGGAAGAGACTCACAAGTATCCTTAGTCCCAAGATCCACACCATGTTCCTGAGAGTATCATCCAAATGCTTCTTGAACTCTTGCAGGCTTGGTGCTGTGACCACTTCCCTGCAGAGCCTGTTCCAATGCCCAACCACCCTCTAAGTGAAGAACCTTTTCCTAATACCTACCCTAAACCTTCCCTGACACAACTTCAGGCCATTTCCTCAGGTCCTGTCACTGGTCACCACATAGAAGAGATCAGTGCCTGTCCCTCCTCTTTCTCTCATGAGGAAGTTGTAACTGCAATGTCTTCCCTCAGTCTCCTCATCTCCAGGCTGAACACACCAGGTGTCCTCAGTCACTCCTCATACGGCTTCCTCTCAAAGCCCTTCACCGTCTTTGTTGCCATCCTGTGGACACTCTTTAATAGCTTAATAACATTCTTATATTGCAGTGCCCAAAACTGCACACAATATTCAAGGTGAGGCTGCCCCAGTGCAGAGCAGAGCAGGACAATCCCCTCCCT
>JAWWEV010000095.1:38817846-38829499 GCA_035583235.1 Hafferia zeledoni | reverse complement strand
GATCGGGTTGTTTTACAAGGCCCCTCTGCCCTAGAAGAACCTTCCTCCATCTCATCAGTTGTCTGGCCTTGTGGCTCAAGAGCCTCACACCTGTTGTAGAAGGTGCCAGTCCTGCCTGTCAAATTCTGAGGAGGAAGAACCTTCCTCCTGGTACATGCAGTGACCAGCTTCCAGCCCTCATCTTTAACAGACCCTTGACCGACAGTCCTTTGACTAGTTATACTGCAGGATTCTGAATCCATGTGTTTGTCCACTACAAAGGAGGTTCAGGACTCCTAAGATACTAGAGACTGTAGTCTCTCTGAATATAATCAGTGTCTCTCTTGCTCATTCACTCAAATACTACGCAGCCTGTTCGTTTTTTCCTGTAGTTCTTTTACCTGGTGACACAGCTCTCCAACCACAGCCCACCTTCCGCAAAATAACTGTCTGCCCCAGCCTCACAAGGAGGCATCAGGCATCCCTGGCAGGCTGTGACCTGGAGAGCTGCATCTGCCGTCAGCAGGTCTGGCTGGCTGGAGTCTCTGGCATGGCTGGTTCAGAGGATCAAGTTTACAGAGTCAGCACCAGAACTGAGGAAGCTTAAACTAGTATGTTGATAAGACTGGGGCTTTCTGCTTAATTGACTGCCCCGGTGTATTCAGGCTAGCATTCATGCAGCTGTCTATCTAAGAGAGAAGGGTCTTTTGTCAATGCAAGATTTTCTAAAACATTCCTTTTTCTTAGTATAAGTTTTAATACTTCATGTGGTTATCTGCTTCTCATGCGTAATTGCTATGTTGCCAGCTATAAGCAACTCTTGGTCATATCAGTGTAGTGCAAGTTCCATCTTTCCTTTGCTAGGAAAAGGAAGAAAAGGAGTTGAGCTCACTGGACTGAGCAGAACTGTAAGCCTGTTAGCAGCTTCAGAAAAAGGATCCTCAGGAAAAAGGTCTGAGCAATCAAGTTTACAAAAACAATTCAGAAAAGCTACTAAATATGCTTATTAAAAATTTCTTGCCTTACTTGCATAGAAAATGGATACAGGGAGGGATATTTACATTAAAGAGGGGGGAATGTTCTCTGGATATTCATCATCCCAGTTTATCCATCTTCTACTGAACAAGACTTCCACTCCCTCTGACACTCTTAGTAGCACAGACAGAGTTCAGACAGACATACTAGTATGTAGATTCTCACATTATATTCAGGTGTCTCATTGTCCTGTTGGTGGTTACAGGAAAGAACAAATATTCCACCTCCATACTGCAATGATGACTCATTGTTTCCCTGTCTTTTGTACAAATACCTTAAAACAGAAAATGACAGAAATACTGAAAGAGTTTTTCAAAATATTATCAAAATAAGCTGCTTCCACTTTCCAGAATATTTTTTGACAGTTTTAAAAGCAGTCTACTTTGATGTCTCTGGAATTTTTGGTTTATGTTTTCTATTTCACCAAAACTGAGTGTTGATTTCTACCCAAATTTACAAGTAATTTTTGCTGCAAGTTGCCATGGTGCAAATGTGATGTAAGGTGGCTCACTCTTTTCTCATAGTGTTCACAGACATGTGGTGGCGGTGTCCAGAAGAGAGATACACTTTGTAAGCAGCGTCTGGCAGATGGAAGCTTGTTAGATCTGCCAGAAACCTTCTGCTCCATGCCAAAGACAGTTACTCAACAAGCCTGCAAAAATGAGGATTGTCCCAGTGAGTGGCTTCTCTCTGACTGGACACAGGTATGCTATTCATATGCATGAGTATTGTACAGTTCTTGGAGATGAAGTTCCTAAGTAATTTGGGATAGAGAAGCCAAATGAGGTCAGACTGCACAAAGCATATTATGCCCAGTTTTGTCCTGTAATTTTTCCTTGTTGGGGATGTTATTACTAGCTCCATGTTCTTCTGTGGTGATTCCCTCCACAGATGTGCTTTAGCCATTCAACCACAACATTAAGACCTCCCTTCTGGTATAAACAGAAGCTGTGCTGAAAACAATAAATCCCTCTCTGTTCATGTTTATGCTTATGCTTATGTTCAACCAAGGCATCAGTGAAAAGTAATATTTATAACTCCATTCTAAATGTTTTTTGTTCCCAAATCCCAGCTCTTCTGATGTCAATAGTCTTTTTGTCCTGGGGCAATTCCAGTCCTTTCCTATGATAATGAGAAGAGAGAGGAGAGGGAAGGGGAGGGTTGAAAGGATTCCTAAAGTCTTCTATTCATTACAGACACCAAGCCTCTTTTCTTCTGGTTTTGTGATGTTATCTACTTTCTTCCTTCAATTTAGGTATGGCAAAAAAATCCTCACTGTACTGCAGAATCTTGCACTTCCCCAGGCTCCCTTTCAGTACCCATATGGTTTAAGAATATTTCCCTTTATATTTATGACAGTATAACTAAAAATATAATTCGATCTCATAATGCCAGCAAGCATGAAAATCATTCCACATCTTGCAGTCTCTGCCACCACTCTTCCAGTTCTCTTTCATGGCAGTTAGTGGAAATTGTTTTAACTGTAAGAGAAATGCCAGTCACCTCATGGAGCTGTTCCCACCTGTTCTCTTTTTGCAGCTATCTGTCCTGACATTTTACTCAAATTAGTGGATGTTTTCACAAAGTCTTCTGCCAGGATACACATACCCATCGTGGCAGTGAAGACAGTAATTACAGTGCTCTACCCATTTTCCAGCCCTTTTTACAAACTGCTGCCTAGGTCCCAAAGCAAGGGCTCCACTTGCATCCTCACTGGTTTTGTTCCTGTATACATAAATGTGAAATTAAATATGCATGATGAAGTCCATTGAATGACACCCACCTGTGTAACAAGCACCGCAGTCTAGTATTAGAGGGTTTATATCCTTTTGTGTAAGCCATGTGTGGTAACTATTAGGCTGAGGTAATTAATGGATAACTGAAACAGTCATTCCTTTATTATTTCTATCAGATTTGCAACAGCAAACCTCAAAGCTTAAGCTTAGGCCAGATTTTGGCAGACCGCAATGCAACTGTGAACTGTAACTCATTGGGGTCTGCACTTGTGTATGAGCAGGTGCACAGTACTATTTAAACAAGGGACATCATCCAACAGAAAATTGTGCTAAAGGGAGCATGGGAAGAATCAAGACCTTACAGGACAGAACATAACTAATATTTCATTTCCCTGCTGTGCCTGCACTGTTTGTATGTGGTCATGTCAGCATCCTCAGATGCTGCCCTACTTCATTCCACTGCAATCTTTTGAAAACCGTAACTGTTCTGTGCGGTGGTATGAGTATGCAATGTGGATATGGGAAGTGAGGAGGGAGTTACCTGTCTCCTTTTTCCTAATGTTTGTGGTCCTGTTCCTAGTGTTCAGTGAGTTGTGGAGAAGGCACACAGAGTCGAAATGCCATTTGCAGAAAGATGCTGAAAACCGGAGTATTTGTTGTCATCAATTCATCACTCTGCCTGCCTTTGCCATTCTCATCCTTGATCAGGCCCTGTGCAGTAGGCCCCTGTGCAAGTAAGTGCTTGGCAGTGTCTGGGGAAAGGGGGCTTGGAAGTCTGTCACTAAGAAATCCATGATATTACCTACTCCGTTACCTTCTTTTGTGCTAGCATTAGTCTTCTGAAGTGGATTTTTCTGTCTGTAAACAAGGCAAATCAGTGGATGAAAGCTACAAATTCTACTATTGGATCTGGATGTGAGTAAATGTGCTGGAAAGGAGCTACTGGTTTCTGGCAGAACTGATTCAAAATTCTGACCCAAATCTAGATCTAAATTTCACAGCTGGACTGCAGAGTCTCAGAAATACAGCACAGCATTCTGAGGGCAGATGCAAATAAACTCTGCTAGAACAGCTGCAAGGAAAATGGCTGGTAAGGTATTTTGCTGTAGATAATTTAAAACCAAATTATTCTGTTATGTCACTCTGTGACCTAGGATTTCTAATGAACTCTGCAACACAAGTTAGATACATTTTATGTTGGCATTTTATGCATTTGTTTTGCCCTTTGCAAGACCAGTGGTCCCCCTGCATGCTCTTCTGTAGTTTGCAGTAAGCCACCTGTTTATGTGTAAGTCAGTATAGCTTCAGCTTGACTCTGCTAAATGTTAGGTATGTAGGGAGGAAAGAAGGTCTGCATTTAAAGGCAAAGCTTTGACTAAGTGTTGTGTGGTATTTACCAATAATATACCTATACAGCTTTATTTAGTGCTTCATAATAAAGACCTCTGATGTAGAGATCTGGAAATTGGAAGGGCATGCTAAACTAGTTCACTTTCAAAGTATTTACCATGTTTTTAAGCCTGGTCCAGAGAGTTTTGTTCTGTTCAGCATTATTCCTTGAGGTAGCAAGGTTTTCACTTTTTCTTCCTGTTGTAAGCTGCAAGATCATATTGCCTTTGAAGGTTTGAATGGTAACCACTTATCTACTCAGTGCACTTATTAAGCAACAGTCTTCATTTAAGTACTTTAACAGCAAGAATTACATTTCCACTCATGTTTTCTCCCTTTCATAAACTTTTATCCCTGACTCTTTGGTTTCTGCATATACTCTGGATAGGACTACTTTTGTGTTCCTAAAGCGTGCTCTGTTATTCCTTTTATTTTATTTGTTCTAATCTGATGTTTGGCAAACTGGTGGCCAGTTTCTCTCATTACTGTCTCATGGGTCAAATGCTGTCAGTGTCAGTGTAAACTGCTTGTTTTGTTTAACAGTATCACCTACTAATGATATTAATGCTATTGCAGGGCACAACAGGCCAGCTTATAAACAAAGCCCCCATATTATGGCTATAAAGAAAGTTTACATCCAGACAAGGAAGCAGAAGAAACTACACTTTATTATGGGTGGGTATGCCTACCTGCTGCCCAAAACCTCTGTTATTCTCCGATGCCCTACACGGAGGTTCCAGAAAGCAATGATCAGTTGGGAGAAGGATGACAATAGACTCTTCAGCTCAGCTCATATTACCATTGTACCCTATGGGTACATGAAAATTCATCGCTTGAAGTCTTCAGACTCTGGGACATACACCTGCAGAGCAGGACCAGCCAAGGAGAATTTCATAATTAAACTGATTGGAAGCAACAAGAAGATAATTGCTGGGCAGCCAACTGGTATTAGGGAGGAAGAGGCCATGAGAAAGGGTAGCTCAAATGAAGCCTTGCAAACAGAGGAGAAACATCTCAATGGGATTTTCTTCAATAGTAGCAAGACTGAAAAACGAGGGCAACTTGCTAACCCCAGCAGATGGTATGATTTTATTGTCTCAAGGCTGCTACAGCGCACAGGCTGGCCAGTGGAAAATCTGGAGTCCTGGGAAGCCCACGAGTCTGTGGAGAGAAATGCATCCTCAGAAGAGAACCATAGCCAGGACCATAGCCTGCCATATACTATGGTCACAGAGCAGAAACGATTGGATGATATCATAAGGAATTTGTCTCAACAGCCTGAGGAGCTTAAAGATATCTGCACTGAGCAGCTTGTTGCGCAGCTGGCCCATGAGGTTTTCATGAGCCACTTGGAGAGCCAGGAATTTGTCCTCAAAGCATCAAGGCAAAAAGTTGATTCAGCATTGGTGGAGTATCCTTTCCATAGACACATTTCCGGATTTACCAGCTCCCTGAGGACATCATCTGCTGAAGCATTTGTTCCCACTTCTGTAGACCTGGCACGGGGCTTGCGCAAACTTCCTCAAAAGCCTGCCATACTCCGGAAGATTTCAGCAGCACAACAACTTTCTGCTTCAGAGGTTGTTACCCACCTGGGACAGACAGTAGTTCTAGCAGGTGGCACACTCAGTGTGCTGCTTCACTGTGAAGCAGTGGGAAACCCAAAGCCCACCATCAGCTGGGCTAAGAATGGAGAGGAGGTGAAATACAGTGATAGGTAAAACAATACCCATTATTTAATTTTTAAGAAAATAATTGACATTTTGACTCCAGTTTCCATGTTTTAATGCCTGTCAGTCCCATAGACAAAACTATATTTTGTTGTAGTCTAACTTCATAGCAGAAAGAAGGGCAAATGCATGTGAAGTGGAAACAGGGCACTATAACTCTTTGGTAAGGTATGAGTGCTGGATCAGACTGATGTGGCAAACAGGAACTTCTGTTTGAGTAAGTAAAAAGAAGGAATTGTAAAGTAGTAAAAGAGATAAGTGCCTAATGCAGTCAACAGAGCCCTGTGTACCTTTTTTTATTTTCCCATCTGAAGGTGGAGATTTTTGCTATGGAGATTGGTACTGAGATAAGAAAATAGTCTGTTGCTTGTTACTGTGTGCTCTTTCTGAATTATCAGGTAATTCTATGTGTGCTCAAAATTTCTATCAGAAAGACTCAGGAAAATATAATTTCTTTGCCATTTAGTAGCTTTGTTCATTGACTTGTCTTTAAATGTTGAGGCAGTTTCCACCTTACAAACTTCCTTCTGTACTCATCACTTATGGTTGTCAGGTTGGTGGATGGGGGAGGAAATGACCATGCTCTGAGTTTCAGATGTATTCAGCACCTGTGACTTTGGAGGTAATGGAAGTTTGGAAATCACAGTGCAAAAAAAATTTGAATTGTTGAGTTTTTGGGGAGTTCTTTAACGGCAGTACCCTATTTTTGGCTGAGAATGCTCTTGCTGTCTGCCAGTCACCTGTGTAAAAGAAAGCTGCAGTTTAAGCAGTCTCACAGTGTACTGCTGTAAACTGCAAGGCCATGTGCATGCAGTGGTATTTGGTATGCTTGATCTGTCTTTTAGCTCTGCAGTTTGTCTTCTTTGTACTTTGTCAGCAACTGGATGAGAAGAGTAATCAATTTTTCAGCCCACCTCTCTCTTAATGGGAATAAGAAAATTAATGTAGGTGGGCTTTCCCATACCAGTGTCAGAAACACTTTTGTTGAGGAAGGCCAGAGAGTAGTCCTGAAGTTCCTCAGGTCATGCCTTACTAAATACACTGAAGGTCCAGAGGTACTTGGTTTGTATTGTGATTTTTAGAGTGTAGGCTGCTGGTTTTAGGTTGGGTGATAGATGTCTGTATTGTATATACAAAACACTGAGATGAAGGCACTCACTTTATTGTATTGTGACCATGGAGTTTGTCTGGGCCAGTGATGTCTAGTGATGATAATTGATGTATGGCTCTGTTCCCATTGCCCCATTCTTTGAGCTGTTTCATCCAACTAAAAGTATAACTCCTACTGCATAGTTACACTTGCAAAAATTAATTTCTTTAGATTTAGTCTAGGTAAAGTCACAAAAATCTGTAACACAGGCCCCCGAAAAGTCTTGGTTTGCAGTCATTCAATACAATGAAAACATAGGATAAAAAAGCTGCAGTAGTTGAAAATATCTCTGGTTACAGTATAAGATTGCTGACTTGTGTCTGCATATTCAGCCTGAGTGCATATTTAACATGAGTGTCCATACTCTCTCTCAAGCTTAAAAATGTCATGTTAATATTAGCATGAGTACTGAGTGACATTTCAGAGCCTGGCAGTATAAGTACCAAATGTCTATAGATTTCTGGAAAACATTTTATTTCAAGGAAATTTCAGATTAACCTCCTTAAGAATCACTTTTGAAAGTGAAAACCTCTTTGAGGTCTTTATATATTCTTTAGTAAGCCTTCCAAGAATGCTGTAGTTTCCATTACTGAGAATCCATCAGTACTTGATAATCAACTTTTCTAAAACAGAAATATATTTCATAGATGGACATGAGCAGAATGTAAACACTAGGTGCTTGCAAGGTGGTATCTGAATTAGTTACTGATACATGTCCTGTAAAATACATTTTTGTCTTGGAGACAGTGCAGGGTGGAGGAACTCAGATGAGACTGATTAAGCACTAAGCTCTATTATTTGCTTTACTGCAGGATACTCCTTCAGCCTGATGACTCCTTGCAGATTTTAGCACCCATGGAAGCTGATGTGGGTTTCTATGCTTGCAATGCATCCAATGCCTTGGGATCTGACTCTGTCTCCATTGCTGTCACTCTAGCAGGTAATAGCTCAACCTCTCTGATTGCAGGATGGTCCATGTTGTTTTTGTGATTCTGGACGGAAGTTGTTTGTGGGATAATGGATGGTTGATGAAGCCAGGTGTGTAATGTGACTCAACAGAGGTACACTGGTGAAAATGCATGGTGTAAACTCTGGAAAACCCTTAAGGTTAGTCCAGTTTCCATAGATAGTTTGTGAGCTTTATAGAAAACTGCCAGAGCTGAAGAGCTAGTCCCTGACAGGATCAAGCCCTGTAAGATATTTGATGACAAGCATGGCTGACACTGTTCAATTGCTAGCAAATAAGAGTTTCACAATAAATTAACTTCCATTGATCTATTTCTTTAGTAACAGTTGACTTCTAAAGCAGACTGTGTCAGTTTAGAATTCAGTTTTAAAGAAAACTCATCTATGTAAAAACCAACAGGAATGAGAGGTAGTGTATGAATCCATCTTCTTGAGAGTTCATTGGTAGGCAAAGTCAACAGGCTCACAATCACATCAGGACTAGAATGACGGAGCAGCAAACAAACGAAAAGCTGTCAAGTGAGACGGAGGAACAGAACAAACAGCTAATGACTGTGACAAATACAGAGATCTTAAAGAAAGACGATCCTATTTATTGCCAAAGCAAAAAGAAACACATTAGGAATGCTGCAAAGCTTATTGATTTTTCAGACTTTTCTATGTCACTGCTCCAGCATGTGGAAGCATTTGGAGGCCTCCAACGCAAAGGCTGTGACCATCAGCTACCAGTGTATCCATGTATAGTTAGAGGAAGGAATAGCTGTTGATAGGCTTTAAATTTTAAAATTATGTTTTTTACACCAAACACAGAGAAAACTTCTGTTAAGAGATGCATTAAGAAAACGTAAGGATGAAGCAGTGGCCCGCAGTGAAGTTCAGCTGATCAGTAAATCAACTGAAAAGAGACTCTGTCTGTCACTTAGAAGGAGAACAGCTGAATCTTCCAGAGTGAAAATGGAAGATCTGCATAAGAGCTACATATTACCTGTAGGCAAAACCAAAGAGACTGATCCTGCTGCAGAACAGGAATGTCTTTGCTGAATCCCGGCAGCAGAGTAGCAATGCTGCTGTTAAGACAGTGTCATATTGTAGAAGGAGCAACTCCACATTAAACCTCTTGTGTTTCACCAGCATGAAGCTGAACATGAGGTTAAAAAATCATCAATCAAAGTTGCTATTCTGTCCACATAGTTCCAGTGAGTTTGAAAGCCATAGTCTTTGTACAACATAAATTGTGGAGACAATTTTGTGTCATGCTATAGAGAAATAAACTGAGCATTATATTTCCATGTGGCACAGGAAGGCTATTGACTTTTGGATTATAATTAATTATGGAGGCTATAATTTAACTTTTAAGTGAATTAACATTCATACATCCCAGACTCAAGCTGAACTCCTCAAGAACTGATACACATTTCCATCTCACATCCAAGACAAAGAGCCTGAACAGCTTATAAAATGAGGCTATAAATATCAAAGTGAGATACTAAACAGGTTTTTTGAACAAAGTAACAATCTTTTTTGGCATAATAGAAGTATTTTCTCCAAAAAAACTTGGAAAGTTGAGACCATCTTTAGGGGGATCAGGAGTGGGGCTGAAAGCTTATTTCATTGAAGAATTTTCTGATTCATTTTACACATGCATGGAAAAAATAGTGAAATATGGTTCCTTTTTTTCTCAGTGGTTTCCCACTTATTTATGTGTTTTTAATGATTTTTAATCTTTTGATGGGATTGTGGAGACCAATCAGGAAAATAAAAGGCTGACAGATAGCCAAGAAATTTTTTCCTTTCTTTAGACTTTGCCACAGAGTATGAAAACTTTTTGAGCTACTTCAACAATAAAATGTAATATTTTACTTACTATTCTTAGGTATTAAAATCACCAAAATAAAAAATACTAAAAAAATAAGCCAAATTGATATGACAGGAATTCCAGAAGAATGGCATCTTTTAAAAGCCCTGGAAATACAGCTATAAGGAGCAGTTTATATTTAGGGCTGAATTAAATTTTTAGGACTCTCCATGAGCTCAATGAAACCAAATTCTTTTTCTCACCTCCATCTTTTGCTCCTTGTTCACCTCCAGATAAACATACAAATGAAACTGGTAATAGACATTGTCCTAAAACTGCAGCTTTTTTTGGCAAACTGATATCTCAACCTATTTGTATCTGACTGTTTATTTAAAAAAGGGAAAAAAAAGGCATTTATAGCTTTTTGGAAAATGACAAGTTTGAAAATGGAACACTGAGTCAAAACCATCCAAGTGCCATACCATTCAAACCAATGTTGTCATGTTCTGCCCCTCCTGCAACATCCTGAAATTTGGCTGAGGCAAGGGGGAGTGCCTTAATCCAGCTCTTGTCACCTCTGCTGCTTCACTTCTCTCTCTCAAAGCTTAGCTTGGACATCTGACCTATGTTGTGTCACCGATGTTGGAAGCACACTGAAAACAATTAGAAAAGTTTCTTGTGGGCAAAGGAGTATCTCTATTAGAGATAAACTCCTTTCTATCAGATAACCTGTTTTGTTTTATGTAAAGCCTGTATTAACAGGCTTATGCATTAATACTGTTTAGTTACCTCATCTTCTTGTACTAGACATTATGAAAAAACTTTCTAGTTATGATCAGGTCTTCCCCATCCCAATGTTTCCACTCTAGGTTAAAGAAACCATTATCTATGTGTAAAAACAGCTTACAATTTGCTCTGAACTTCCTCCACTATTAATGTGCCTGTAGCTGTCACTCAGGCCCCCAGGTTGGGTCTTTGATAAAGGGTAGTAGTTTGGCTGCAGCTCTAGGCAAGCATTTTGCTGCATCTCCAGTTGCACTGGTGTTTATTGATTCAGCTGGTTATTTTGTGTCCATATGGTTTTAATGGTATTTTGCCTATGCTCCAAGTATGCTTTTTTCTTTTTTCAAGACAGCTTTACCCATGGAATTTGGTGGCACTGAAATATTATAAAAAGCAGGGGACCTCTAATTCAGCATTTTCTTTTATTCACCTGTCTGGTGCATGTACTTTCAAACACAGTGTTCCAGGCCATCTGTCCCATGTTAGTCTACTGTTCTTGGTCTGATAAACTGCAGTGCTTCTTTTATGCAGGAAAGCCACTGATAAAGGCATCAAGAGCCACTGTGATCAACACTGAATCACCTGCTGTCACTGTTGATATTGGAAGCATGGTGAAAACAATCCAGAAAGCAAATGTTACCATTAACTGCCAGGTTGCAGGTAAAAAATTATTCTGTCTCCCATGCTGATGCCTTCAGCTATAAATTTCTCTGGGATTCTTTGCTAAATTGCTATCTCCAGTTGCAGCTGGGTGAAATTGCAGGGTTTTCCTAGGTCTCAGGCAAAATTCATTGCTTCAGTTAATTCTTAGCATAGAACTTGTCCTCCTTTTATCTGTGCCAAACAAGGCAATTGTAGTGGCTTAACAAAACTGGGCTTAACAAAATTGGGCTGAGACAATATGGCAGTCATTGTTGTTAGAGATACACAATATGATGTGGATACAACAAAACCATTACACATTCCTACCTGTTGGGGGTGTTTGGTGAGGATATACACAGACTAATTCATATCTGAGGGAGCTGGGGTTGTTTAGCCTGGAGAAGAGGAGGCTCAGAGGTGACCTCATCACTGTCTAGAACTACCTGAA
>JAWWEV010000095.1:38801156-38815689 GCA_035583235.1 Hafferia zeledoni | reverse complement strand
AGAGAGAGTAATCAGGCATTGGAATGGCCTGCCCAGAGAGGTGGTGGATTCCCCATCCCTGGAGATTTTTAAACGCAAATTAGACATGGCACTGAGTGCCATGATCAAGTAAATGGACTAGAGATGGACCAAGGGTTGACCTCGATGATCTCAGAGGTCTTTTCCAACCCAATAAATTCTATGATTCTATGATCCTCATTGATGGGGTTTTTAGAGACCACTCCAGTTAGTTTCTTCTGTTCCTGCCAAACTGCTATTTTAAATTAAAGGCATGTTAGCTCACTGTTTTTTCCTGAATTTTCTTTTTTTTTTTTTCTTTTAATCTTGGGAGTGCAGGAATTCAAAGGAATTCTTCTGAAACAGATTCTCCCTCAAACTGTTTTCCAACCATAGACTGAATGACCCTCAGCCTTACAATAGCAGTCTGTCTCTTTCCAGTGGTAACCAAAAGAGGTTGACCTTATCTGTGTGTGGCAGTCCTATGGCTGTCGGTGAGGGCATGGTGTTGACATGGGGAGGAGGGGTAGGGGAAGAGAGAGAGTTGCAAAGTCTCTACAGACCCAGGGCCAGACCATTGATTCATTACACTTTCATGCATAGTATGAGGGGGAAAGGATCAGCTTATAAAACATAAAGTAAGTCATGCTGAATGTTACTTAAATACCTGCAGTGAAGACTTGTACGAAGTCTCTTAGACTCTGGCTTTAGCTTTTTGTCCCATACCAAAGCTACTTCAAATAAATCTAAATAACTATCTGCTCTGCAATTATACAAATGTCCTGCTTTTTTTTATACTTTGTGCTCATTTTAACTACTGATGGTTGTAAGTGTTCCTTCTTCAAGTGCTGCCAAACACACTCCTATGCAAATTCTTACCTGAAAAGAGTACTCATCTCAAATGTCACCATTTGGTCATCTGTCCTTTAGCAAAACATACGCACCAGCTGTGCATATTTTGTTTGCAATAGCAAAACACTAAGCTGGGATCACAATTTAGTAACTACTCTCAGTGGGATGAATATAAGGAAGGTTTGGTACCATTTTGCCCAGTTGTTCATGCAGAAGTTCAGTTATTCTTTTGCCCTCCCAACACAAACACTAGACACTCTTTTTAATCAGACTGCTGTACAGTGACTTTCAAGCAAGATGATAAAAGCTGTACTCTTTTTTCCTCCAGGCCCCCACATGCTCACCTGCACTGACATTTGTGAAAGAGATTGAAACATGAATTATTTTTAATTTCTCTCTGGTTTCTCCCAGCTGCAAATGGGGAGGACCCACAGATGCAGCCAGTAACTGGTGATTCAAGAAGTGCAGCCATTTCTCTTCAGTATAAAGGCATCATATAACGAACAGAACATGGCTAAGGCAAAGTTGCCACAATGCTCATTAACATCAGAAAACTACATGAGCAAGCACAGCATGGTCAGGGGCACAGATTCAAAACTTTTTTTGAGAGGAAAGTTATCTCTAGCAATTTTATGAAAGTTACCTACTATGACAACATACATCCACATTAGAAAATTTTAGCAGTGTCACCACAGAATCTGACTTCTCTTCTTAAAGAAGGCTTTTTGTTATCTAGTAACATTATTGTATACTGGAATCTTCTGTGATACAGAAGAAATTTGGCTTAAATCCTGATTTCCTCTGTGAATGAGGAAATCATCTTCTGCTACTCCCTCCACAGAAAGTGTCATCTGTGTGTTGTCTTTTTCTCCAGGTGTTCCTGAAGCAAAAGTTACTTGGTTTAAGAATAAGATCAAGCTGTCCTCTGCTCACCATCTGCCTGATGGGTTGCTGATAATTGCAAATATTTCTTTGTCAGATGAGGGGTTATACTCCTGCAAGGCAGCCAATCTTCATGGGGAGGTAATTGAAAGCTCCCAGCTGTTAGTTCTTGGTAAGTCCAGGGTTATTTTGCACTTGCAGCAATAGTAATGTGGCTACTGGCACCTCCAGACAGCAGAACTAATCAGAGGTTGTGCAAAGAAGAAACAGCCCTCTTCTAAGACAAGAATCAGTCTACATTCATACCCTGGGCAGCACCAGCTGAAGCAAGTTGGTGAAAGGAAGATGGATACAGAGAAAACGTCCGAGCACGGGAACTTCACCTCCCGGTCTCAAGATATTAAATTTCACTCTTTCAGAATTACTAGCTAAGAAATTCATTTATTAACCATATCTTAAAGTGACTCTCTTGAAATAAGAGTGATGCCACTTTTTCCCAGTGAAGTGCTCTGACTCTGCTGAGCATCTTTCCATATATAGCTATGTGATACTGACACACTTCGCAACATGTGCATAAACCCAGTGCACTTTTGAAAAGCACTTCCCAAGTTCAATGAATGGTGAAGTTTACTTTTTCTTGTGTTTCTCAACAACAGATAGAAAGCCCAGCTGGGTGATTTGAAAAGACAATGTCAGCTGTGAAATACGAGTGGAAGTGTTACCTAGTGGTAATTGGATGTGTGGGTAAGGGGTTTCCTTTCCTAGTAACTCATCTTCTATCAGTTCTGCGTGCCTGGCAGATGAATGATTCAACCAGAATTTAAAGTATTTTAGTGCATTTGGTAGTGAAGTCTCAATTTTGAAACCTAGTCTCTGTTATTCATACAGCGTCATTAAAGCATCTGTTACAGCTTTTATCTTTTATGACTAGAATGAACTTCCAGAGTCTTTAAAAGTGAGATTTCTCAGTTTCATAGACCATAATAAAAGGAAAGTTCACATATTTCTCCAGACTGAATCTAGAATTTTAGTAAAAAAAAATCTTGAAAAAAAAAATCAGTGGATTTCAACCTATAAATAAAAACTCATGATCTGTAAATCCTTTTCTGATCATTATAAATGGCTTAGTTTTTAAAGATGGTAAGTTACTGTGAGTTATGTAAGCTGTTTATGTTTATGAGCAAATCCCATTTTTAGCTCTTTGATGGACCAAAACAGTTCAAGCATCCTTGACCTGTACTCCTAGTGCTGAATGCTATCAGCTGTAGAAAATTTGCATAATGTGTGCCATTATCTTATTGAAAGGGGATGAAGCTCCTATTAATTTGAATCAAATATCCCATCATTTTGATGACAAACAGAATTGGGAATGATAGGCATTACAATCAATTTTTAAAATAGCGTTATGATAATAAAGAACTAAATCCTGCAGTTCTCAGCAGGCTCAGTCCTCTTGAGCTCTGAACTCTTAGTCCTTTGGAACTTTGCCTATTTAAAACACAGGATTTGGCAGGGTTATAACCATTTATAATCACAGCTTGATCGAGGTTGTAGCAGACACTGAAAAATTTTTCCCAAATTGCCATGAACATTAGATTCAGCTTCTCTTCTGTATGAATTTGATCTTTCTTCCAAGCTACTGTATCTTCTGATACCATATAACTTCATCACATATAAAGAAGGTCAACCAGAATGTCGAGGTAGCCTTAAGAGAGAATTTCTTTTAGTTTGTGGTTATATTGACCCAGATGTTGTTTTAATAATTTCTCCAGTGCCTTACCTAACATGATGCAAAGCACTTTCAGTAATTGCCTAAAGTTGCCAAATCTGCTCCCCTGAAATGGTAACGTTCCAGCACAGCAAATAACACAGCAATAGTTGTTGGTGTGGGTTTTTTTCCTGTCCTGGAGATGTTTTCTGCTACAGTGTTGCTCTTCACTTCAGTCTCCCAATCTGTTACCAGAGCCTCCACAACCTCTTCCTTACCTAGAAGACTTGACAGCAGTGCTTTCCAGTTTTGGGCCACGCACTCATTCGGTGCTGACTTCTCATTTAGGAACAAAACTGACTGTCAGTCCAGGGAGCTCTGTTTTCATAGGTAAGTCAAGTGCTTTAAGATTTTTTTTTTCATTATAAAGGGTTTAGAGTTTATGTAACAGTTATGCACTTATAAAACAGTTATCCATTAGCTGGGAATACTGTTATCCAGCCATAGGCACTGGGGCAAAAGACATCAAATCAACAGTGCATTGTCAGTTGTAATCACTGTCAAGTACTTATTAGAAGTGAGAAACTCATTTTTAAAAAAGAGGTCCTTCTATTAGTCCAAAGCTGCATGCTGAATAAGGTTTCCATTGTACTACTGTGTAAGAAGCAATCCCTGCTCTGAGAGCCCAGCAATCTCACTCATTGCAAAGACATGGCAAACTGGTGTGTGAGTTGATATAAAAGAAGAAACATTAGTGGTTCTGTTTTAATTTTACTTTTGCATTTGGGTAGTTATCTTCCCATATGTCTGCTACTCATACTGTATATTCTTCTTCAGAGCCTTTTCAAGAGTTTTGCCTATCCCTGCAGACATGTTTTGATCTTGCAAGCTCTGTGCTTCAATCTGTTCATTTTATTCCTCTTTGTTACATCACACAATCAATGTTTGCACAAAGCCATTCAAGGAAATCATTTCTAATGAAATTATTTTCTTTTTTTCAGCCTTTTCTGCCTTCCATGTCCTTTATCTTCTTTCTACTGAAAGTTCTCTTATATGCTGTAAACTCCTTTCATATTTGTGTGCTTGATTTGTTTGCAAAGAGAATCCCACCTTTTCTACGGTTCAGGGTATGTTTGTTTTATGATTTCATTTCTCACTCTGATCTGGAGCCTCTATTAACCATCAATCTCAGATAGGCAAACAGCTTCTCTAATGACCTTGTTACTGCATATGGTGAAAACTTGTCAATGCCTACAGTTTCAGAACAATTATTTCTCTTTTTAGAGATAAGGATCTGAAACTTTTAGCAAGGGTTCTGTAGATCTCCTAAATGTTTATAGGTCTCAGCACTTTCCAAAGCATTCTGTCCTTACATTTAGTAGCAATTTTAAGATTTTAGTTTTACAATGGAGACTTTCTATTTATGTTTTCAGTTTTGTATGGTTTACTTTTCCCAAGAGCTGACATTTGCATACATTTACAATGGCTTTTAACATGCAGCTCTGGATTACATTTCTGCTCACACAAAAAATATACTGAAATAGTCCTCAGTGGGGAAAATATCTGAAGGTATTTATTAGCACTGAATAAATCATTTTGAGTATGGTTTTATTGCACTCAATGGTGTAAGACTGGGTTATATCGAAGTTTCATCCATTTCCTCTCAGATTTCCAAAAGAGGTCTTTAGTAGTTGTAGTGGATTTTTTTATTGTTTAAAAGCAGTAATTGAACCACAAAGGTTGTTCTACACTGCTCATGTACAACCATCTCCAGATCAGTTTCATTTGGCTGTGTTGCCCTGTGCCCTGCTGTTCCACTTCAGGGGTAAAGAAACTCCATGAATTATAACAGCAAAATAGCAGTTCCCTCAGCTTCAGTGAAGTTTTACTGATCTGAATTTGAGACAGGTTATTATTAAAACCTAGGAAAACATTCTGAGATATTTTTTATAAAGAAAACTCAGCATGGAATGGGCTATTTTGTCCATTAGAAAGCTGTCCATTGATTCTTCCATCATTTGCTCTATATTCTCTGGAATGTAGGCAACTTTAGGTATATAAATTACTATGTACAAGGTCTCTTGTCTGTGCTAGTGCTGACAGGCACTGGTATCCCTTGGACTCAAAAGGCCTTGAATTGGACATGATATTTAGAAATTTTAGGATATGTGGATTTTTTGAGTAGAGAAGGAAAACAGGACGTATGCAAAAGAGCAGAAGAGAAGGAGTGATAAATAAGCTTTGGGTAAACATATTTTAAAGGAGTTAAAATACAGCAAAGGTGGAAAATTATGTTAGAAACCTGGATAAATTAATGTATGGTTTGACAGGATTGAACTAAAGAGAGTATCAAAACTTCATTAAACACTGGTTACATATGATTGGGAAAAAAAGAAAACAAAACAGAAAATATTAGCACAGCAACAGAAGCCTCAAGTTGCAAATGAGCACTTGTTTGGAAATTAGCACTTTGTAAAATGTAACAATTGACAAACTGAGTTGAAAGGAGAGAATGGAAATACCAGATGACCATACATGCTATACACAAAATTCTGCAATGCTTCCACCATGATTTCAACCACTTGAAATTATTAACTTGGTCTCTGGAGTCATCTTCTATGGATTTCTTCTACTTAAATTTTAGGCAATTGTCAGAAGATAAAGGTTAGGGTCATAACACAAATACCTGGTTTAGAGGTCTTCATTGTCAAGGGTCATTCAGCAGTCATTTGTGTGATATAAAGGATTATCCCTTACCAAATCCAGTATTTCCCTCTCATTTTTCTTTTATTGGCAATAGTATATCCCACTCATTTCCTAGTAGAATCACTTAGATGCCCAGAAGATCCTTCAGAAAGCAGAACAGGAAAATATAATTGTGGGAACCCCCTTGATTGCAATGTAGCCTTTTGAGTATGAATAAATGACTTATTCTGAAAGGTCCAACTGCATGTAGAGCCAAAGCCCAAAGTTCAGGGTGGAGTAAGTCTTTTTGTTATTTCAGAGAGTAACACTTAAAGCCTTGTGGATAGTATTTGCCTGATTGTAGGTTTGAAGGTTATCTAGATGTGACACTTGACAGAAAAATGAACATAGAAGTTTTTGAATGTTCTCAATTGCACTATAGTGAGTCAAATGTGCAGTTGACTACTTTAAAAGAGGAAAGTCTCTATCTGTATCTAGACTGATGTTAGGATCAAACTGTTTCAGCAGAGCCAGAGAATGCTGTAATAGCTTGATAAGTATCTTGCTTTTGAGTCGTGACATCTGGCTCATAAGACTGATACTTGTTCAAAATCAGTACGAAAAGCAATAAATCACCCAGATCTGATCTTATCTGTACAAATTTCTCACAATCTTTGGTGACATTCTAAAGAGCAAGAGTATTTCTTCTTGAAACATTAGAAGTTTTCCTTTACTGTATTTTGCTGTTCCCATCTCTACCATAAGACTGCTTTAAACTTTCCTAGGTTTGGGAATTAATGCTGCATTCAAATTGAAGCAGAAATGCAAATCATTTACAACCTGCACTGTGTAATCAAAGAGGAAACTCATGAGTAATTATGGTTAAACTTGTGTTTGTGCTCTCCTAAGGAAAAAGACAGAGGCAGAAGCTGTGCAATAAGAATCAGATAAAATCTGAGAAGTTATTCTGCATAATATCTTTTTGCTTGAAAAGTAGTTCTAATACTAAAGAATATTTTTAACAACTTTATTTGCTATAAACATTACTTCCACTGTGAGGAGAATAAAGTACTAGGTGCATTCATGAGTTAACCTGTCCTTTTAATTGTGTTATCCATTCCCTCCCATTTTGGTCTTGGTGAAAAATCTGCCTTGTCATAACATTTTTCACAATTCCCAGGTGAGTACATGACATTTCTGTAAAGATAAGAATTAAAGTTAATATCAAGAGTATACCAGTATCATTGCAATTAATTCCCTTAACAGACATTTTAACTACAATGATACAGTGTTTGTTTTTCAGGCAATCAGATACTAGTCCAGCCACTACCAAGCTCTGAAAGCAAAGTAAAATTAGTGATGTCCTCTAGGCAATTTGCTGCCTTGGGATTTTTTTTTCCTGCCTGCTTGGTGCTGTGAGTGATCTAATCTGAAAACCACTGATCTACAGCAGTGGTCCAAACTATGTCCATATAAAATAGTATCACTGACCTCTGAGGCAATATCTTTTGAATTGTGAGTTTGCTGTAAGATCTGAAGCCCTTGGACTTGTGTCTCTAAGCTTTACCAGAACCACTGATCTAGATTTTGTTCTAACATAGATATAAATGACACAGAGCTCCACTGAGGAAAATTTTGGTGGATAAAAAGGGGTATCCAACTTACCACAGTTGTCCCAGTCTGGAGACCTGTAATTCTGCAGCTCCTTTTAGACTCTTTCATAGCTTAAGTTTTGTTCTAGAACAAGCTCTAGGGGAGTTTCAAACACTGTGGGATTTCTAACCTGCTAACTTATCCATAACAAATCTTGAAGCAACCTCTCCTTTTCTGATGATCCTCAATCCTCTCCTAAACAGCTACAGCACTTTGTTAATAGGACAAAAGTTTACAGCCTCTCTGGAGCAATCAGCACTAGCTTTCCTACACCTGTCTTCCCTCCACCTCCTCTACTCTGCATTTTTTATTTTCCCAGTGCTGCTGGAAGTTACCTGAGATACTGTTTCAGGATGTAGCAAGTTTATATGGCTTGAAAAAAGAAAAAAACAGAAAAGCTCCTACAGAAGCACTGACCTTTGCAACTTGGTAATTGTGTAACTTGCCAGTTCTTGTTCTGTCTTTTGTTGAACTCCTTGTGCTGTACTGATATTCAGTGCCTGCTCCAAGTGCCTCAAGTGTTGCTTTTCTCCCATAAATGTACTTGTAGAGTTAACCTGGCATTGTAGCAATGGTGGGAAAAAGTTTATAGTTAAGGTTACTCTTGTCCATTTTTGTCATGCACTGAATAAACATATCAGAGTTTGCCTAGGTGGTTATTTGAGCTGTATCCATTCCTGTAGGTTTTGGTTTCATGATTTGCGTTTGCTGATTGTATTCAGCCCAGTCCTTATTAATACACAATTGTTGCTGTATAGGATGCCATTGTTAGATAAATTTCTAGAAAACAATATTACTACTTCAGCTTGAAAATTTCCTTTCTTTTTAATGGGCCCACCCTGTGGCTGTGTATTTGGGAACATTTTTTACAATTTTTTACATTCCCTGTGATGCAGGGAACAAGCCTGACTCAATTTTTGTTGAATTCTTGTATGTATTTACAATGCTATGTAAATTATATCTAATAACAGCAGCATGTGTGGCATTGGGTAACCAGTTAAGGTGTTTTGAGAGCTGTGAAAATTATGTCATATGTTTAGTGTGGGGAGTTTCAACTGCATCTTTGGAACCATAGATAGTTATTTAAAGTGCCTTCTTTTTTTAAAAAGTGCTACTGTTATCAGCTGAATTGGCCTATTTCAAGAATTCCTAAATACATGGTTTTCCTTGTATAGCATAAATATTTGACCTCCCCTAAAAAATTATAAGTAATGATTATATTCACACTAGCATTAATTCACTTTTGGATGAGGTTTCAGATCATGTTACCTTTTCTAAATTTTATTTCATTTAATTTGTGAAAGTACTGAGAGCTAATTTGCATAATAGCCTGAGTCAAGTGTTGGTTTAAATTTACACTTTGTAGTATGTTGAAATTTTTTTCCCTTGAGACAAACTATGAGGACATGTCTCTGTTCTGTCTCTTCTGCAAAACAGTTTTTATACACATGTGACTTTCAGATATGATCTTAACTAGCGTCATTTGGTTTGATGCATTTTAGAAGTTGAATACATCCTGTCAAATTTTCATCCTTATGTTAGATACAAGATGGGATTGAATTTAACTCCATTAAGTTTAGGGTTAGGGTTAGCATTAGGGAGAAAATCAGGTATGACAGGAAATTGGGGAAATATTTCTCCAGTGCTAGTGATTTCACCTACATAATGTGAACACAATTGCGCGGTTTCAGCCACAACAGGGTATTACAAGCACCAGGATTGTTTCTATTCAGATTAAGAAAATAGAAGAAAGAACAGTGCTCTTTGACCCCTGGCCTGACTATGCCTGAGCAATGGGAAAGAGGAGCTAACTCCCCAAGTCACAGCACCTCCAGGGCTGCAGTTTGAAAGCTAAATAGTTTGTTGAGGTCAGAATGTAGGAGTGTTTTGTTTCAATAAATTTCAAAGAAACTACCTGATCTTGACCTGAAGTCTTCATTCAGAAGCCATCTTTAATAAAGATTAGAAATATCACCAGGGGCTAATCATCAGGTCAATAGTAAATTAGAAACCTACTTACTAGACAAATATGAAAGCATGTAAGTAATCTTTATTTTAAGAATAGATATATTTTTTAGAGATAATGCTGTGGGGTTTTTATTTGCATTATGAAATGTATTTAATACTTGTAAAATTTGCTTGACACTTTTACCATTGCTTTGCAAAGGGATCAGATTGCTAAAAAAAAGGAATACTAAAATCAACAGCCTTTGTGCAAGGTTTTTTTTTATGTCATTCAAATCCACATGTGAAAAATTGATACGTCCTTTCTATTTTGTTCTCCTAGTACTCGTGTGGTGGGCCAGAGTCTTTCTGCAGCCACAGTCATTCAAAAACTGTTGCAAAGATGTAATGGGGAGCTGAATTCGGCCTGGAGTGTGCATTTATTCTTTCTTCTCAAGAAATTATTAACACTATTGTGAAACACTGGTTTCCTCTTTCCAAACACTCCCTTGTTATCCTTGAAATATTAACATTTTCCCTACTAGAAGATGTCATTTTTATTAGACTGTTGTTTGGATCTCCAGATTTTGCGCATCAGTGACTCACCCTGGCTTTGAATTAATTGAGAGTCCCAGTAGACTTTGGAAGGAAGGCTAAGACTATATTTTCTTTCTCTACTTAAAAAGGTCTGAAGGGGAAATGCCTTTTCATGCCAGAACATTCACTGCTCAAAAAAGTCTCAAAAATGTGTTCCCTGCTCATCTTCCCAAGAGTTTCAATAACCTAAAGTTCTGTAATAGCTGTGCTGTGTGGGAACAAAGCCAGTTTTTCCTTCTCAAGTATTATAGGGACAGGTGTTGAACTTTGAAAGGATAAAGCAGTTCCACAGGGATGCAGGAAATAGGAAGTGTTAGTCTTCTGCATTAAATGGTATTAAAATTATTGCTGGAAGATGAGAAGGGGACATTAATGGAACATGGGGTTTTATTATACTCTAGTTCTCACTGCCTATGCATAAACCATTATCTCACAAGTTATGCATCCATATACATGGGAAATGTATAGGAAATGTCACTTGTGAAATGTGATTAATAGGTATTAGTAAAGTTTTATTCTTAAGTAGTAAATACTCACTGGTAGCATGTATCTAGGTCTAGGTAATAGCTTTTGGGGGTTTTCTCCCGTATTATTGATTACTGGCTGTTCCTTCAGCTAATATTTTATATATGTATCTTGGAAGAAGAAATATTACATAAGGCAAGTAAAAGAGTCAGTACTGGGAAGACAGTATTGTTTTTCCTGACAATAATTTTTCATAAGAAAACCATCATAAACTAGGACTATTTACCTGTTGAAGTCAATTTCAGTTCCTCCGTGTGTAACATTAAACTGACCTTTCTGCTTTCTTCATTTACACTCTACAGACTGTTTGCAAATGCAAACAGTAAAACTGAGCCTTACAGTGTGTTTTTGTTAATTGTCATGGTTATATGCTGACCTGTGGAAATCACTGCAATTACCTTAAAGGTCAAGTAACTTTAAAATATTAGAATACTGTAGGCAAAAGCCATAGAGCCACTTATTGTTAAATTTCTCAATTTCCTGTATATTCTTCTGGTTTCCATTGTTTTTAACTTAGGCAGGCTTAAACTTATGAAGCTAAAATCTTTCATGTCACTCACTTACTTGAGAATTAATATCTTGGAAATTGCATGAGTTACTTTTTTCAGCACAAGAGTGGGAAAAACACAAAAAGATGAAACATAGCAGGAATAAACAGAGAGATTACAAATATAGGAAAAAACACTGAGCAGCAAGAATGCTGTGTCTTTGTTGCCAGGAAGTGATTGCTGAGTAGAGATAACTGCTAAGGATAAAATTACATTAGATCTTGCCAAGGGAATTAAAAGAAATGACAAGACTCTTCACCCCTATAAATAAAAGTGAAAAAAGGGGAAGAGGTGAGACCACTGTGGGTAGTTTGCACTCTCTCATTCTGCTTTTTTCTTTCCTGTTTTGCTTACTTTTAAACACTTGTCTATGTTAACCCGTTCTTTTCCAGTGCAACTTTGTAATTGCAACTCCAGAACCTGCTCTGTGTGTCAGTCTTCTGCCAGGGAACCCTTGCTCTCTGCAACACCAGTTTCACAGAATGAACAAGCCCCAAAGACAGCTCTATCCAGCCCACATCCTTCTCCACTGTGTATGCAGGCAGGGTTTGTCAGCAAAGACTCATGTAGCCACTGCACCAGGGACAGCACCAATATTTATCCTCCCCAGTGGCAGATGGTTTCTCCACAGTGCCTGGATCTACCTCTCAGAGTGAAAATGGCTGGTGCATGTCACAGGACACCACTGTCATTTTTCATATTGTGTGAGGTCTTCTGCTTTATAAACAAGAAAACTGAAATTCTCATGGGTAAGGCAATATCTTCAGTTGCAGGAATAGTGTAATTGTAGGAATGATTAATGCCAGAAGGCACCCAAGTAAAGACTACAGTAGCCCAGTCCCCTAGTGTTAGCTTAGAGATGTGACCAAAGTCAAAAGAAGGGTAGTAAGGGTTCATAAACATAGTATTGTGTTCCTCAAGTCACAATGATTTGGTCCTGATGATGGTTGGAAATTGAGCCTTTAGAGGGTTGTGGGGGTTTTTTGTTTGTTGGCTTTTTTGGTTTTGTTTGTTTGTTGTTGGGGGTTTTTTTGTCACAGCAATGGGCAATTCTCCAAGCAACAACGAACCCAAACCAGCAACTGAAAAAAACGCTGATGTTGTGAAGCACTGTGTGAAGCCTATGTGTCATCAGCACAGCTGATGAAGTTTAGGTTCATTGTGAGTTCTTTGCCTGTTGACCTGAAGGAAGTGTATCTACAAGACTCTGTTTCTGTGGTTCTCATATCAGCTGCATGTTTTGCCAGTTTCATGATGAATTGCAGAAAATTTATGAGACTGGCATAACTTAGGAAAGGCAGCTAAGTTGCCTTCTCTATTCCCTGGTGAAAAAAAATAAACTAGGCGAATTCTGCGATGCAACCCATCCATGCCAATTGCCAGGATAGGGAGTCAGAAACACTATGTGTGGGGGATAGCACATATTACTTGGACTGCTTGTGGCTTAGGCTGGTCCTGCAATCCTCTACATGTCACTGACATGTGAAAGGTCCTAAGTTTCTGTGAATGCAATCTACACTGATTGTTAGTTTGTTATACTGAAGCTTTATACTGTGTGTTTATATTGGCAGGTATGTGAATGAATGACCCTATTGTACACAAAATTCCTTTTGAAAGAAGTATACTATATAAACAAACATAACATGAACAATCATACTATAACTGTGCAAAAGGAACAGGATAAAAAATGGAACAGTACAAATTTAAAACACTAAAAATTGAAGACTCTTCTAAGATTAAGGAGTAATTAAATCAGCTGATACTTCTTCAGTGTCATCTCTAAGTAATTTGATTAGTATTTATTATTCACTAAGACAAATAAGGACGTGAATATGATGTCTCTCTAGCTGCATTACACAATGAACAGAGGCTGAAATGTGAAATTTTTTCACTGCTCTTCCTTTCATTTTTCTTTTAGGTTGTGCTGTCAATGGTCATCCAACTCCGAACATTACCTGGCTTTACTCTGGTGAGCCTCTCAGTCTGCGGCATCGACTCCTGGCAGCAGGTCGGATTCTTCAGATACTCAATGTCAGTGATTTCACTGATGGTGAAATCAGCTGCCTTGCTCAGAATGAGGCTGGCTCACTCACACAAAAAATGTCCCTGGCCATAGAAGGTAACTTTCCTGTTTCAGTCCTTCTACCCTGGGAAGCTCTTGACATGGACTTCCCTGCACTGCATTTCTCATTCTGAACTTCCCCTCTCTGAAGCCATTGCCATGCATATGGGGAAAAAGATGTTTGTATGCTCTATTGCCATAGATATCGATTTGCAGGACTACCAGGTACCTTACAGTGTCTTAGATTTTACTTTACCAAAATGACACCAGATATTTCTGGCTTGCTGAGCATAAAACGCACCCTACTGATTTGAGCTATCCTTACGCTGAGTCTGGACAATTTTCTTGTCTAGAAATTCAGGACAGAGGTGACACAGTTTAAAGTCCTAAAACTAGGAGCCCTGCTGTTAATCCACTAAAGCCAGTGTTTCACAGTCTTTTCTTGAAAACCTTTCACTTGTAAAAATTCTGGAACAGTTACTGTTGTAGTTATCCTAGAAATAAGATGAAGGTGATAAAGCCATAGAAAAAAGTGATGTAGGTGCATTTGAACAGAATATGCAGCTTTTGTTGTTCTAATTAGCAGTGATGCAGTAAGCGAAACATTTAACTTTTCCTTCAGTTTCACCATAACATTTCGAGTGTGTTGCAACTGCCCCATTTATCTTCAGGACAGATGGACTGTATGATATACATGATGAGAAACACACTAAGATCATAGAATCACAGATGCTGCTGGTAACTGCAGTTAAGATCATCTTTACTAAATCACACACCTTTAAAAATACCGGTGGAACATTGTCTCAGGCTGAACTGGCCAAATGCCAACTACAGAGTCAGAAAGGCCTCCCTGCAACCCTAAGGGAAAGGGAGGGGAAAAAAGTTAGAACTAAAACTTAAAATGGCAAGCTTTTTATATTTACACAGAAGAGAGAAAAATTAAAAGCTAAATGTTATATATACAAAGGTAAGAAGAAACAACAATAACTCCACACCAAATCGCCCACCCAATAATACAGATTACACCACCCAGACCCACAAAAACACCCCAAAAGACTCTTCCCGAGGAACACCCAGCAA
>JAWWEV010000095.1:38771975-38801056 GCA_035583235.1 Hafferia zeledoni | reverse complement strand
TCTCTTTGTTAACTACTGGCATGGACAGTTAATGGCAGGGGAGAGAATTCACATAATAATTCCAAACTACAACACTACTCTACCACATTATTCACTGTCCATGACTGAGGCTCCAAACACCAAACACCTGGGTTTGTTACACCAAAGAAGTCAGTGGTTTACATCAGGTGCCTTGTAGGTGTAGGTAGCTCCTACATTTTATCCCAGAATACTTCTTCAATGCTCTTTTCTTTTCTAATTGACTCCTGATGTCAGTTTTTGCACGTTAACGTGTCTCTCCCCCACTTCTTGGCAGAATACCAATGGTCAGTGGACAAACTGGCAGCTTGTTCGGCTTCCTGCGGCCACAGAGGGGTGCGGCTGCCTGAGCTGCGGTGCTTACGGGACGGGGCCGAAGTCAACGTGTCCCACTGTAGAGAGGTGCCCAGGCCACCTCTGCAGCCCGTCCCATGCAACAGGAGAGACTGCCCCTCACGGTTTGTCTGTCTCGTGTGAAAATGTCATACATGCATGTAAGATGTGCTTGAAGAGTTCTTTGCAGAATCACCAGCCTCTCTGGTGCCTGTTTGGAGAAGTCATGGTCGAAAGGGAATTCTTGAGTCCTTAACCTAGACAGTTTGGAATCTATAGCAAAATTTGTGGAAAATATTGAACATCCCTGGTAGAAAGAGAGTTCATTCCATCAGTAGTTAAGTTAGAAAATAATGAAAATGCTATTCCTTACTTTTTATTAATAAAGTTAACAGATTGAGTTGTCTTAGGTGATTCCAGCCTCACCCCGTGTTGGATATAACTATCAGGCCTATTCTGAGCCCTCTACATATGGGAATTTTGTCACCCAAGAACTGTAGGATCTTTTTTATTCTTTTTAATGCTACATATGTCTTCATAGCACTTTACCGAAACAATATAACAGAAAATAGGCTAAGTTTAACAGCTCCTTTGCAGTTTTTTTCTGAGTTCCTGTGTTGCCTGAACATCGACATAGGCAGGACTGGAGCTGTAGCTGCAGCTGCGAAGAACTCCCTTAGCAGAAAGGAAATACCTTTTGTAAAATGGCCTCATCCCATCAGATCTAGTTGCCATGAGCTGGGCTCAGTGAATTCTGCTTCTTTTTGGAGTTTGCTAGCTTGTAGTTACCTTGACATTTAACTGTCTGCCCTTGTAATCCCCTGTTTTTCACTTACTTTAAATACAAAAAATCCAGGACAGCTTGAAAGACTTGTGGCTACACTTAGGTCTTCCTCTGCCACACCTCAAATTCTGTGTTCAATTTTTGGCCCCTAAACTACAAGAAAGAAGAAGGATAGAGAAGCTGGTGAAGGGTCTGGAGCACAAGTCCTGTGAGGAGCAGGTGGGGTTGTTTTGTCTGGAGAAAAGGAGGCTCAGGAGTGACTTCATCAACTACCTGAAAGGAGGTTGTACTGTGGTGGGGATCAGTCTCTTCTTCCACGTAACAAATGACAAAACAAGAGGAATGGGCCTAAAGTTGCACCAGGGGAGGTTTATATTGGCTGTTAGTGAAAATTTCATCATGGAAAGGGTTGTCAAGCATTAGAACAGCCTGTCCGGGGAAGTGGTTGAGTCATCATCCTTGGAGGTATTTAAAAAGTGTGTAGGTGTGGCACTTAGGGGCAGGGTTTAATGGTCCACTTGGCAGTGCTGGTTAAATGATTGGACCTGGTGATAATTAGAGGTCATTTCCACCCTAAATGATTCTATGATTTTACCCCATGACAGCCTCTCCTTTTTTAACGGCTTTTGGTGCAAGGAATACACCCTGAGTGCCTATCTAAAGAGTCAGTGTAGTGTTACACTCCCTCCTTATTAAAAATGCCCTGCTTCCACAATTCCATAGCTCCTTAGCTGAGATGTGTATACATGGTTTTTTCCCATATTTTTCTGCAGTTTTACTCCCTTCTCTCCCTTATTTCCAACGTCGATATAGTGTGTTTCACTATACAAGCACTCACAAGTAGTCAGGATCTTAAAAGACATTTAGTGCAACTTCATTCAATAGTGATGAGTGATCAGGCGACCAGAGGTGCTAAGGAACCCAATGAGAAGTGGCCAGATTCACCACTCTTTCGGTGTCCTGGGTATATTGCAGGTTTCTGCTTATTTGCCTTTGAAAATATATCCTTACCCTTCTTTTCTGGCAAATGTTTTCTGAGTTGCCAGCTGACTCATAAGAAAGAAACCAAAAGAGATTTGATGACATATGAAACACACTCATTAGCACCAGTTTTCATTGGTGATGGCAGTAAATTCCATGGGAATGGCTTATGTCTTTTTATATCTTCTCTGAATTGTAATGCAATCAAAAATCCTCCCCCAACTCCTGAGAAACTGCTGAGCTGTAAGCTTGGAAATAAAAGCTGATAGACATGCAGAGCAGAGTTTTATGAGCAGTGGAGAAATTGCAGGTTCAACCTCACAAAACTGCTTGAAAAAAGTGGCAGAGTTTTTGTTTTTCATGTTGGGAGTATGTTTGTTTATACTTGTTTCTGTGATCATGGGAGTTAATCACCTGCAGAAGACTGAGAAATAAAAATGGATGCCTCTCCATGGGACTGGAGAATGCCTATTGTCTATTTTGTAAAGTAATCATAAATGCTGCTGGTGAGGGATGTGATAGGCAATATTTTAGTTCCAAAACCACACAAATCCTTCCAAGGATCCAGAAACTTAATGAAGCAAACTGATGACTTGACCATAAACTGTTCAGGAAACTAGCAATCAGTTGCATTCTTCCTATTCCTATCTAACTCTTTCCCAAACCCAACTGTACACGTGTTTCACTTAATGATCCTTAAAATAACAAAAGGTATTGGACTATTATTTTTTGTTGTTACAGCCTTTTTGCTAGTCAGAATGGATTTTTTTAAATGCCAGTACACAGGATTTCAGACCCCCAGCTGCAGCTGGCGAATGCATGGTCTGAGCTCAAGAAGAAAGAACAGTGTCCCTGGGCTGATTATCCCCAAGCAATATTCAGGCTTTTCTGGATTATCCCAGCTGTCAGGGGTACAAAAGAGCTGGCAGGCACCAGCAGAACCCATCAGGCTTTTGGTTGCTCTCTCAGCAGCAAGTTCAAAGGAGCCTGTGAGTTACTCCATGAACTTTACAGAGATAGATTTCCCTACTAAGGGATGCTGGCATTGTGACTGTAGCCTGTGACCAAGGCCTCGGTGACACAGTGGTGTAAGAGCAGCCATGCCCACCCCCTGTGCCAAGCCTCTAAAAGCAGCCTTAAGAGCTAGAAAATGAATTCTAGACCCAAAGAGCCTTGAAAAAAAGATAATCAAAAATGGGCGGGGGGTTCTCAGCTTTCATCTTCTGAGCAGTTTTCAGTGACTGCTATGGGAGGCTAAGACACTCAGCACCTTCTAGGATTGCAGCCTGAATGAACCAAGCTGTTGCTGCCTGTCCTTGGTCCAATACATAAAGACCTGATGAGGCCAGTGATCCGGCAGATAGTGGCACATACCTGCTCTCTGACCTGTTTGCCTTTCTCTCACAGGTGGATGGTGACATCATGGTCTCTTTGCACACAGAGCTGTGGTGGAGGCATCCAGATGCGGCGAGTCACATGTCAGCGCCTGACAGCAAAAGGCAGCTCTGTCCCAATGTCAAACGAGGCTTGTGCCCAGGTGTCCAAGCGCCCTGTGGACACACAGAACTGTAACAGGCAACCCTGTGTTGAGTGGGTGGCCTCCTCCTGGGGCCAGGTAAGGAACAGTTCTACAGCAGTCTCATACAGTGGACTAGGAAAAAGAGAAAATGAGGGGAGTGATTTTGCAACCTGGTGCCTTTAGGTTATAGTTTGCAGGTTTTTGAGGAGGCAACTAACTTGCTCAGCTCTTGCAACTCTGTATATGACACACTGTCTGCCTGCATTTCTGGAGATTCCCATGATCTCCAGAAATGCTGCTTGTGCACAGGACTTTTACTGCAAACCCCTGTATCATCCTCAGTGGAAAGGTCTGCAGTTCCTTGTTACAGTGACAGGTGACACATCTGGGAAATAGCCTTCTTCAAGTCATAACTCCTATTACTAACCAGTGAGTGTGTTTCAGCCTTGGATAGCGGGAGTCAGGATTGATAACTGTGATAGGTTCAAGGCAGAAGGATTTTACAATAGCCCAGTTTACAGAGTTGCTGATGTTGCCTGAGAATGCCAGAAAGTGTGAGCTTCATGATGAAATGCAGAATGGAGGGCTAGAAACATTTTCAGAATACTTCTTGCAGCTTTGCAGATCTTCAAATTCTCTTTTTGCAGATAGCGTTGCATCAGGTTTTATTAATGTGTTGATAGTAAAAAGTGTCTTCAGCTACTAGAGTGTGTTATTGTTCACTACTTGATAACAACTTTATTTAACTCTTGAAATATAATTGACTTATTGTATTACATTTACAAGCAGTGCTTGGAATTATCCTTTTATATGAAAGAAGCAAATTTTCACTCCCTGTGGAATTCCAGGAAAGGACTGGATTATCCTTGCAAAAACCCAATTACCTCATCCTTATTTGTATAGCATTATAGGCTGTATTGTTCCTCATGACATCTTATGCAGTTGAGACAATCAAATAGTTCAGAATTAATTTCCTAGATCTAACATCTATGCACTATCATATAGTATTTCTTTTACTTAGCTTTTAAAAAAATTCAAGTTCCACATGGTTCTATACTGCTCAGTCTCCAAGCCAGAAGGTTGTTATACAGCTAGGACCATATCATTGGCTCAGTGGATCAATGGCTTGCTTGGGAGTATGGTGAGGTGTCAGGTCCCTGTTGCCCAGGTGTAGTGACCAGTTTTCCCAGTTCACAAAGAAAATAAACATACTACCTACTCTATCCTCACCTCTAGAATTAATTCCTTTCCTTCGTTTAAGGTTACTGGCAGTTTGGCCTCCACTATGTAATCCTGTAGTGTTTTTAAACTAATGACTCAGGCTTGCTAATGATGAGGACTGGTATCCCCTGCAGATATCACAGAACTGCTCTACATACTCCAGTGAATTGCATTTGCATTGTGACAGTTAACTAGGACCAGCTGGAGACCTGACAGTTACTGCTTCTCTCTCCCAGTTGTCAGGGAGGGAAGAAATAGCAGGAGAAATTTATTTGTGGAGTGTGTGGTAGTGTGAAATGGGGCTCCTGCTGATGAGGGAGTGAAGGTGGCAGAGGGATCAGTTGGCACCCTCCCCTGGCAAAAATTCCTGCCTCCTACTAACATCCCATTGTTCAAACCTCAGTTTGTTCTTGAATATAATTTTCAGATACTTAGAAAAAGTTTGCTAATGGTTGATATCATTTTAAAAGGGCACAAATACGTTTCATATATATATATTTATTGAAGGAGAGGTTTAGAAAAGTTAAACAGAAACATGTGATTGTTAAGCTTGAATAGGTTAGGATAGCCTCAACATTGGAGCAAGCTTGCACATTTGCTCTATCATGCTTGCTGCTTTTGTTTATTGTACTTCAATGCTTTAAAATTATTGAATGGAGTGAAATATGTTCTTAGTTCAATGCATTCTTTGTTATTTGGCCATAAGCTGCGATAGTCCAAGCTGCAAAATGCACAGTAAAAGTAGTGTTTTGAGATTTCCATAGGCTCTTGGCTATTGACATGAGAACATTTAATTTGCCCTAGCAGATGTATGTAAGATTGAACTATTGAAGAGAAGAGGTAATGAAGCTAGAGAGCAGATATAGAAATGCAGTTTTAGTGCTGCTGGAGGAGAATGAGGTAGAGTAGAAGATGACTGCACACTCAGCCTTCAAAGCCTGCAGAGGTGCAGAAAGTGCTTGAAATCTCAACAGTCATTGAAAGGTATTTCTCTAGCAGTCTTATAAAACGAGAACATGGCCATGCCTTTTACCTCCTTTAAGTAATTCTCTGTTCACAGTGTAATGGCCCTTGCATTGGACCGCGACTGGCTGTACAGCACAGACAGATATTTTGCCAGACCAAAGATGGAACTTCTGTGTCACCTGATCAATGCAGTGCCTTACCAAGGTAGGACAGGAATCTCTTATGTCTGAATCCACACCCCTTTTCAGAGATATTGAATAGACTAGTCAATTAACTGGCAACATATGTGTTTCCCCTATGTAATAAAAACATCATTCTACAACCTGTGCAGTTATATGTTACAAATCTTATTAGGCTTAAGCCCAGGCTTCCCTATTTGTTCCTAGGAGACCCAGACCAGTTGGTCAACAACTGAAAAGTCTTCTACGCATTCAAATCCTGACTGAAAGTTTGTGCTATTTCTTCTTAATCTGCCAGTCTTCTCACTTATTAAAACACAAACTCTAACTGGGGAGAAAAAGGAACTCCACAGCATTTGTTTTCTTGCAGATAAACTTCACTATCAACATTGTAAAGATACTGACTTTACATGAGCCTTAGGTGTGCAAATCATGACTGATCATGACTGAAAACTAATGTAATTGGTTCATGGATTCTGACTCATGAATTTTCATTATCTGTGTGACAAATAGATATGAACCAAGTTTGTCTATGCATCTTCTATGAGACTGTGTTGAAAAGAAAAGGGGACTTTCAGAGAACTGGTTTTGTTTTAACTGGCTGTAAAGTCATGAAAAAGTTACGAAGTCCTACTGGGCCACACTGGTCACCACTCACTACACCTTTCAGCAGACCTCTGGTTTGGCCATTCATAGAGAGGTCAAATTTCAGCCAGATCCTCAAATAGTTCAAATAGTGATTTAACCCACCATAGGTATATCCCTCACTTGCACCCTTTGAAGAACTGAACCATACAGTGTTCTGAGTGAATTACCTTTGGGATATGTGATTCTCACAGTTCCTCTATCACTCCCTCCTGCCCACAGGCCATTGAGCACCCAGAACTGCTGGACTGATGGCTGTGGTGTGCACTGGAGGGTCAGCCTGTGGACTGTCTGCACGGCTACATGTGGAAACTATGGCTTCCAGTCCCGGCGCGTTGACTGCGTGCATGTCCACACCAACAAGCCTGTGATGGAGCATCACTGCTCCTGGAGGCCAAGACCATCAAACTGGCAGCGCTGTAACATCGCACCCTGTGAAAATGGTACTTTGCTGAGAGGAGGGGAGGCAGAGCAGTCAGGGATAGGAAAGAAAACAGAGTTGTCTCTCAGAAATGCAGCACCAGACCTTGAAGCTGGGCATCGTGGGGAACTTCCAGCCTGAACATCTGCAAAATCCAATGTCCAAAACTCAGCATCCCAGAGAGGAATGCTGCCCATTGTGGGGTTTTTTGGGAATGGTGTTAGTGCTGGGATTGTGTCCCCTTTATAATAACATGAGAAATAATTCATACAGTCTTCTGGAGCAAGTCCAGAGGAGGGGCCACCAAGTTGTTCAGAGGGAAGGAGCATCTCTCCTATGAGGAAAGAATGAGAAAATTGGGATTGTTCAGCCTGGAAAAGCAAAGGCTTCAAGGTGTCCTAATTTCAGCCTTTCAGTACCTGAAAGGAACTTATGGGAAAAATAGGACAAAACTACTTAAAAGAGGATGTAGTGACAGGACAAGGGGAAATGGGAAGGAAGGAAATTGAAGGAAAGAAGGTCTATATTAGATGTTAGGAAGAAATTCTTTACTGTGAAGGTGATGAGGCACTGGAACACATTGCCCAGGGAAGTTGCGGTTGCCCCATTCCTGGAAGTATTCAAGGCCATGCCTGAATGGGGCTCTTTGCATCCTTGTCAAGTGGAAGGTGTCCCTGCATATGGCAGAGGGATTGGAACTAGATGATCTTCCCTTCCAACCCAAACCATTCTACGATTCTATGATTAACTTTCAGTTGATGGTACAGACAGAAAGAAAAACACAAATTGCCACCAGAATTATACCTGCAGTCCAAATCTGGTAGGTAGATTGATGATGGGGAATCCAGATAAGGCTGCTTGCTTTCAGGTGACAAGCAACAATTTGTGTCTTCCAAAGGACTAGAAAAGTGACTGATATTAAAAAAAAACCAAAAACAAATGAACAAAGGAGAACAGAAGATGTGCCTGTTTGGAAGTGATGCTTGCCTATGTCCACACCAGCTCTGACATTCCATCTCGGTAGAGGCAAAGTCCAAACTCATGATCGGTTTTGGGGATGCTAACAGAAGCTGAAGGGATGAGGGAACTTAGAGTTACCGAGCAAGACCTTTACTGTCACTCCAGCTTCTTTCTGCCATGTAGAAATGTCCCCCATGTAGATAACAGTGGAGTCGTTTGCCACAGACATCACTGGAGAGGGCTGTACAACTGCCCTGTGATGTTTCCCCATTCCATCCTTGCCATGGGAAGTGGGATTTCCTCAGGCAACAACCCACCCAAGATCTTGCAGGGATAGTGGACAGTTTTCCAGCCTGAAGCTAAAAAGCAGAAGGCTGTGGACCTCAAAACCTGACCAACTGATACCTGGGCCTAAGTCCTGGAGAAGTTAAAAAATTGTCTTAACATCATCATGTTGGGCTGTGTTCTGCAACACATGTGTGAAAAACACAATACAACACCTGGTCAGCTGGGGTGACACCCCCTTACAGTGGCTCTTCAAATGTAAAAGGTTGGCTGAAGTGTGTCTGAGCTGCTCTGTTAAAGTAAGTTTTCAGTTTCATTTACTACTTCATCTTTGGTTTAACAACTGTTAGGAAATTCCTAGAGTCTCTCTAAAATGCCAATAGATGACAAATACAGTGTTGAAGCAGCCTCAGAAACCCTCTCTCCAAGCTCTGAAAGCAAAGGTTGCCCACCTCATTCTCTTTTGATCTTTTGCCTACTTGCAGTCCACAGTCTTTGTAGCAAGTCAAGCTCACACTCATAGTGAGACCTCCTACCAGAACAGTTCTCTCTTGGCCACCCAAGAAAATGTTCTTAGGTAAGAAATCCTTATTCCATTGTTTCATCACCATTTCTTCTTTTTGTTTCCCCTTTGGCAGTGGAGTGCAGAGACACTACAAGGTACTGTGAGAAAGTGAAGCAGCTCAAACTCTGCCAGCTCACCCAGTTTAAGTCACGTTGCTGTGGGACTTGTGGAAAATCTTGAAGACAGACAAAAACGAAGTGGAGGAACAAGGGGATCACAGCTTTGCTTCACTGAGGCAAGGGCTTTTACAGAAAATACAAACAGAATGGAAATATCTTTTTCATTTTATTTATTTATTTCCCTTTTGTTAAAAAAAAAAAAAGAAAAATAATACCTTTTACGAAATCATCGTTGTTAAGGGTCTTGACGTGTTTTCCCTTATATGCATTTGGGAGACAGAATGCAGCAAAACATAGTCACAAGGGTAGACCAGAGAGACCAGTGCCATCAGAAATGGGTGTGAGAGAAGTGAGGCTTCCCCATAATCCATGTACATGTCTGGAGGATACACCAAGAGTCAGGTGAGGAAGAGAACCAGAGTACAAACCTAGCATTACATTACAGAATCACAGAATTATCAAGGTTGGAAGAGACCTTCAGGATCACCTGATCCAACCATCAACTCAGCACCACCATAATCACCGCTAAACCATATCCCCAAGCGCCAAATCCAGATGCCTCTTGAACATGTCCAGTGATGGTGACTCTACCACCTCCACGGACAACTTAATCCATTGCCTAATCACTCCTTCAGTGACATTTTTTTAATATCTAATCTGAACCTCCCATGGCACAATTTGAGGGCATTGCCTGTCATCTTTTCATTTAAAACATGGAAGAGGAGACCAACCCCCACTTCACTACAACCTTCTTTCAGGTAATTGAAGAAAGCAATGACATACCCCTGAGCCTCTTCTTCTCCCAGCTGAAAAACCTCAGCTCCCTCAGCTACTCCTTATAGGATGTGTTTTCTAGACCTTTAACCAGTATTGTACCCTTTTCTGGATATGTTCCAGCACTTCAATGTCTTTCCTGTAGTGAGTGTCCCAAAACTGAACACCGGATTTGAGGTACGGCCTCACTTACACCAAGCACAGTAACGCAATCATTTCCCTGGTCCTGCTAGCCACACTGTTCTTGATACAGGCCAAGATGCCATTGGCCTTCTTGGCCACCTGGGCAAGCTACTGGTTCATGTTCAGCTGCTGTTGAGCAGCCTTCCCAAGGTCCCCTTCTGCTGAAGAGCTCTCAAGCCACACTTCCCCAAGCCTGTAGCATTGCTACATGGGATTATTGTGTTTTAAGGGCAGGACCCAGCACTGTGCCTTATTGAACCTCATGCAGTTGTCCTCAGCCCACCACTCCAATCTGTCAAGACCACTCTGCAGAGTCTTCCTTCTCTCCAGCAGACCAACACTCCCACCTAGATTGATGTCATCTGCAGACTGACTGAGGATGCACTCAGTCCCCTCAGCTTGACAGGTGTACTGGAATAAAAACGGCTAAACTGAACATTTAGCTATGCAGTATGCAGATACTTCATCTGTCATACACTACCTTGATAACAAAAGCATATGATTCTGCTTTATAAACTTATTTGTTACATCCAAGATTGGAACCCTTCTTTTTAATTTCTAAACTTCTTTCTCCTTCATCACACCAGGCCCAGAAATTATTTCAGTGGGACATCCTTGTGATCTTTGAGGATCTGGTATCTGGGGAAGTTGAACAATGGTCTGTAACATAAGTGGAATACACCTGAAAAAATGTTCCCAGTTTGAGCTTGTGAGGGAAAACTGGGGACTGAAGGGTTGCCCTCAGCACAGAGGTCAGGTGATGATGTTAACTATTATCCAGGTGAAGGAGAGAAAGTATGATCTGCTTGAGAGACTGTAGTACACACCTGTAAATGCTGTTCCCTAATGTGTACAAAGATTGTGTGAAAGCAATTGTCTGTGATAGAAATTGTGATAAAAATTGTCTGTGATAACAGGAGGTACTTTGCATACTGCATCCTACTAGAACTTATTTAGAAAAGAGAGGAGTATGAGTTCCCAGAGTTCAGGTGCTTTCAGACCTGGGGTTTTTGAAAGGAAATTGCAGAAGTGGGTTTTTCTAACCTGCTAACACAAATTTTCTCTCTCCTGACAGCCAAGTCTTTTGGATAAGTAATAGCAAAGAACTTTATTCTGCTTTCTTGTGGTTGTTTCTAGTCAGTAGAAACATAATGGATTTAGCATCAGCCACAGAGGACTAATGCAAATAACTCTTAAAAAACTTGCTCCTCTCCAGCTGCCTCACACAACAAAACAAGTATTATAAAGCAGCACATTTTTAAGTACATCCTGAAGATACCATCTAAAAAGTGAGACTCATACATCTCACCCACAGCATGATTTTGCATGCAGACTGTAAGTCTTGCCTTTTGGCCAGCAGCAGTGTTTATTCAGCCCATGAAGTGCTCCATGCTTTAAGTTACTGTGCATTGCCTGCACTGCTTATAATGGGGCCCTAAAATTAGAGGAAACCTGTGAAGTAGGGGACTGAGAATTGTGGAGCTTCAAAGAACTACCTGGATCTCAGGTTTTGCTTCAAGACCTCTAAATTAAAGAGAATGGTTCTGCCTCTTCCTGTAATCCCTGGCCGGGCTAGTGTCTTGTGATATACTAATGAAATGTTATTCAAGTTCTGCTATGCTACAGCTTCCATGACATGGGATTTTTCAGCAAAAGTGGGAGTCCATTTTTGAGATCAGTGCCAGATTCTTGTCATTAAACTGTCTCAAACTGGCTTACTTAAAAACACAACTGGTATTGAATGCTCTTAGTACACATGGGCTTTCAAGAGACAGTGTTGCTAAGCATCATTGTAACTTTTTATTTAAAAAAAAATAACAATTCCTTTCTGTGTATGTAAATGTGTAACTTTTCTGTATATTTATTAGGATTTCTTGTATAAAAGGTGCAATATTAATAATTGTATATTATTTTGTCCATATAAAACTATTTTGGTGGATTTTTTTAATCTCCCCATAATTTTGTTCCTCTGAAATCAACAGTAATAGTGTATTTTTCTTAACTTCAATAGCACTTGCATTTAATTGGGGATCTACTTCACTGTGCACAAAGTGCTTTATAAATGAGGGAATGCTATGAAATGAGGGAGGGATGAGGTTTTTCACTTGTGAAATTATAGTTATGCATGGAATGAAGGACAATTCCTTAATAACATAATAATAACAATGGTGATGAGAACAATGTGATGGATATTCTGGCACATTAGTTGACAAAAAGCAATATGGAGAAGTATTTTCTTTTGTTTAAAAGCAAAACATGTTAAGGTGATCGCATGTTCCATAGTATCTGTCTATCTGTGCACAGGATAAACATGAAAGATCTGATCTGGAGTAGCCACTGTATTGTCTCTGCACATGGTATTGATGTAATTTCACATGTCTGTCTTCTGAATTGTGACTGGGCAGCATCTCAGTAGGATGTGAATTGCTGGATATTTTAGGAAAGGATGCTTTTCTTCTATAAAGAGAAAACGAAACAGCAAACTTGTATTTATATAACTTTTTGTCCAAGTAATGCAGGTTATGTATTTAACTACTACTGTCTGGTGTGTTGGTTCTTTGTCTTACAAGCAAAAGCCAAATTAGCAAAGCTGTTGGAAGTCTCTGTCCTTATTCTGTATTATGATTGCAGGGCACATCTGTCACACAAAGTACATGTGACATACTTCCCTTGGGGAAAGAGCATATGTTACCTCAATTTTAAAGGTCTCCAGCCATTAAGATTCTGTACCCTGTCTTGGAGATACGGTTTAATTCTTCCTTTGCCTTGCTTTATTCTTTTTTGCTAATGTCTTGCTTCTATTGCTCTTGCAGAAGTATAAAGCCATCACTGCTGGTCCAAGGATCATGGAAATCCACAAAAGTATGTTCCTTTTTTCCTATACAGCAACACTTCAAGACATCTTATAACTTCCCTCAGCAACTTATGGCTTGAAGAAACACCTCTTAATTCAGTTTTTCCTTACAGGGTGCTGCTGCCTTCAGTAATGGAGCTGCCAGCTACCTGATGTACCTGAGGCATCAGGTGTATACATCAAAGGAATCCTAGTAACAATCAGAATTATGAGGGGAAAGAAGAAAAAAGTTAATACAGCAAAAACATTTTTTCTTCACAAAAGCAAAATCAAGTTTTGAAAACCAAACTGGTTCTTACTGTTGTCCTTTTCGAAAAAACACTGTCTCCTAGAAGCAAACAGTGATTTGCTCTGATTTACTGACAATTTCCCTTGTATGATGTTCCTGCATATGTTTTCTATGTACCTAAACTGCAGGTAAATAACACCTCATGCATACTCAAACAGACAAGCAAGTCGGAGACCAGACCTAAGAATTCCAAGCAACAGTACTGAAGGCAATGAGAATTTTGTCATTCACTTTGAGTAAAAAAAAGGTATAGAAGCTGGCATTGAGGTAAAATGAACAGTAGGCTAGCTTAGGTTCCCAAGAGAATAATTATTCTCTTTTATGCATATGCCTTTAGTTACTAGTCAAGTCAAAAAGCCTTCAAAACCTTCAAAGCAAGCTTCCAGTTTTGTTCTCCCTACTAATTTTCCTCACAAAAGAAAAACAGTTCTGGATAAAACAGAAAAATACAGCGCTGAAGACCTACTTGCGGTCTCTGTTTTGTGGCAAGGTAAGCACAACTAAACTACTCCAGACATCTGTGTCTACATGCATGATCTTAAAACAATAGAAGCAGTCATATGGACTGCAGTTGAAACTTTCTGACTTTTTGAGTTACTCTCCTTCTTGCAAACTATCATCAAATTAAAGCTAGTGATCACCTTGCTATCTGTTTGGTCCTCGAACATTGGTTCACTAATAAAATTTGGTTATGCTATATCAGCATAAGCTGACACCTCTGTTTGTAGAAGAAGGTGAGCCAAAAGCTTACTCTTTTCCAGATTTTCAGATGGTAAAAGTCCTCAGAAGTTTTTAATGGCAACTTTCAGCAAGTTCCACTAATCATTAAATGAATTACCTTCATTCATTCAGTTACCTCATTTTTAACAGAGATGCTTTCAAACTGTTTTGAATGTCATATTTTCTCACAGATCACCAGTGTATACATATGGGAAGCTCCAAACTGCTAATGCTAACTATGATTCTGCATATTAGCTGCAGACCACAGTTTGGGAATCATTAATTTAGCCATTCCCTTCCATCCTCTTTTTTAAAGTTATATATATATTTATCAATGGTGTTCCATATCTACTGTCCATTTTTGTGAAAACTAAACCAAAATACATGTCAAGTATTTTAGTTTGCACAAAATTGAGTGGAAGAGAAAAATTAGACCTCTTTCCCCTAATGATTTTAATCAGTTTCACCTTCACTGTTTTTCATTATCTTCACCCAGCATCTTCCCTCAAGTCAAAGTCAAATCTAAAATCTAGTCATATACATAGTAATTTTAATAATTTGTTTATATAATTTTTTGCTAAGGCATTTCAATAATGTGCAACCCAATATGCTATTTATCCAGATTTATAAGGGTAAAAGCCACATATCAGCACCTCCTCTGACTGAAATACTTCTTTCTATTCTTGCCTGCTTTTTCACTGAGGTACAATAAATGTTCCCATTCTTAACTTCATATGTGAAGACATCAACACAACAATACATTTTATTCTCCACTTGTCCCTCTGAGAGGCAAATACAGTGCTCAATCTTATCTTTCCTTCAGTGACCACTGATGAAGATTGAGACTGAAAAGCCCATGAAGCCACAGCCTCCAGCCCCTCTTTTTTGCCAGAATGGTTACAAAACCTGAAACAGCCTCGGAAAAGCCATCCAATACACTCTGTGGTGACTGAGGCAGCAAGGCTGAAAGTATGCAAGTGCCTTCACATTAGAGAAGTGTCACAGCAGGGTCTATCTGGAAGAGTTTTTTCAAATAAAAATAAACTGACAGAACACAAAGTAGGTCATGAAATATATTTTTTAAAGAATCATCAATAGTTGTTCCTCACTGATCTGAGTTTGTACACTCGTTCTTTCTCATATAGAGAAGTCTTTATGCAGGGAGATATGAGGCTATCACAGAAAAAAAATTGCTTCTGAACAATAAAAAAACAATTGGAGAAAAAAGTTTAAACAAACTGAATCTTCTAAGTACTATTGCTACAGATGCTGAGGGCAAAGTACATACTCTGTCACTGACATGAAAAGTAGCTGACAGCATAAAGTAATAAATAAAAGTGTGAAGGTTGAAGTATTTATTGCCAACATGACCAGCTATAACCCAAATCAGGTGCAAATCATTATAATGAGAATCTTGCTAGTGTTTTGTTTGTTTGTTTGTTTGTAATGCCGGAAGCCCTCTGGACAACCTTTGCCCTTCAGGCATACCAGCTTTACACTAGTGCCTGCCTGTGACTCAGAGTGCATGTGTTGGGAGATCTGCACATGCTTCCCGCACACAGAAACAGGGGAATGCATAGGAACATCTTCAATGCCCCTCTCTTAGTCTATACTGGTTTTACTGCCTCAGGCTGCTCTGAATTGCGTATGTTGATTGTTCATGAAGTATGGCAGATGGGAAGGAGTGATACAGCATTGCATTACATCAATTTCTCCTTGGCATCACTGTGACAAAAACCTGGAGCTGCTTCTTCCTTCTTCATTTGCCTACATAGCTCCAAAAATCTCTGCAGGTCTTTGGCAGTGAGAGCTGATTTAATTACTAAATTTAAATACTAAAATTATTTCTTTCCAAAGAGAGATTTCATCCTACAATGCTCCTTCCATTCTTCCTTCTAAAGGATTGCCTCTTTCACAACAGCAGCAGCTCCTGAGGAAGATGGACAACATGTTTCTAAAGGCCAGACTCCTCTGCACAGAATTGTGGGTGTAGCTACTACAGCATCATCTTTAAACTCAGACAACGAAAGCAACCCTGGTATCACAAAATGCTCATCATTCACCAGAAGCCTCATTCTTGTCTTCCAGGGTGCCTCCACACTTACCCAGACACACAAATACCCAGGTTACCATGATCAATTTGGCTAAATCCCTCAGATTACAGGAGAGCTGCAGAAGAACAGACAAGACTGCACCAGCTGTTGCCCCAATTTAACAGAGCCCAGGCAGGAGGCTCCTCTCTGCAAGCAGTGCAAGTGCTCTGCAACAAGGGTGGAGCACAGAGACACTTCCTCTTGCTTGAGAAAGGGCTAGGGTTTTTGAAACTCTGGTAACTCAGGGTTTCAAGCCCAAACAATGAACAAAGAGTCTGTTGCTTGATTGTGTTGCACTTCTCTATCTTTCCTGCTAACATACTCCTTACCTCTTGTGAGAGGTAAAAAAAGGGAAAACCAAGAACATTGTCTAAGCCTTTAAGCCCTTTGCAAAGAGAATTGTTAAATTTGCGTAGATATATAGGAAAGAATGCAATTGTATATGATGAAAAAGGAAAGGGACACCAGAGGGTTGCACTGGCTACGTATAAATACTCTTTACTTAAGCAGTGGCAGGATGTGAACATTTCCTTAGTAAACACGTAGTTACCCACACATGCTTAGGCTGTCATAGACATGAGAAAACACTCACTACAACTACCTTCTTTAATACTATAAAGTAGACTGTTGATTTAAGATCTTGCGTGGTTTGTATACAAACTCCCTAGGGTCAGTGTGCAAGAAAAAAATAATAAAATGTGAGCCAGAAGGATCACACCAGACAGGCCAATAACAGCTTGCTCTCCAAGTGAGGAGGCAGGATGGATTTCTTTTCTCTTAAGGAAGTGCTTAATGGTTGGGTTGAGGAGCTTTTGGATTATATGAAGACTTCCACCCTTTTCAGCATGCTTCTTTTTTTTAAAAGCATACATTATTGGTTTAAATAAATGGCCAGTAAGATTAGTGAATGCTTGTTAAAGCACTTCACCTTCTGAAACACTGTTGGAGTCAGTTTTCAAATAATAGCATACAACCTAGTAATTTTATTACGAAAAAAGAAAAACCTTACTGTTAGCCCACTATATGCATATCACAGAAAATCAAATCCAGCTGTACAGGGGTGATCCCACAGGCACCTTTTTTACTTTTTTTTTTATTTAGCAGAAAACAAAGAAAAGCAGGGGCCTGCTTGCCCAGCAAAGCAGTATGCTTGAACCTGTGTGATGGCATTTGGAAGTGCCACAAGAGCCCTTTCACCAGTCTGGGGGCAGTTCACACCAACAGGCATGGCACTAGTGAGCTGCTGAAAACAGTGAACATAGAACTGAACACACCTGTTTCAGTTACTCTGTTTCTTCTCTACTGAATGCAGCTTAAAACATCTGTGGGACAGATGTGCAGTCAGGTAAAAAAGTAAAAATCAAGTTGCCCCAAGGCAGTATTTCTCCCTAAAGCAAGAGAGGCATAACTTACCAAAATACTGCTTCCAGAGTGGGAAAGAGACAGACATTACTACAGTAGCCAGAAAAGACATTTTTAGTGGGATCAGCCTAGAGAAACTCTGCTTAGAAAATTCATTCTGGAAGTCTGTTATCAGTGAACCCAGACTGCAGTTGTCTGCACAAAACCTTTTTCCAACTGAGATAACATGGGTCCCTTGGGAAGATCCTATCCATGCCCCAGGAAAGGCCTTTTTTTCTTGCAAAGAAAAGGTTTGGGTTTTCGTTCAGCTGCCTTCTGTTTCCTGAATACCATGTCCAGGGTCTATATTGCTTCCTTCTGTGGTATGAACCTCTTCAGTCCTTGCTGAAGCATACCACTTATCTTTCAATACTTCCTCCTGAAACACTTCACCCTCCTCAGTAATCTGCAGTGTTGGGTGAAGTCCTTTTTAGAATTTGTAGTGGTAAAGTTTCACCAAATTTGCTCCTTGTTCATATTTCTAGACCATAAGTACATAATTTACTGATCTTTTTTACCTATTGCCAACTGCAAATTTTCTCCAACTGGGTTGCTTGCTGTATATGTTAGGTACTGGAGTTGGCAGTCTTTACAGGCACAGGTGGTTGAAGGCTGATATCATACAAATCAAAACTGTATGAGTTAGTTTTCTCTCCCATTATTCCAGATAACTTGGTTTCTTTGGGGGTTGTTGCATTTTGTTTCTCCCTGAGAACAGGAAAATTCAGCAATTTTCCTCAGCCTTTTCACAGTCAGGAGCCACAGTGCTGCCTTTCCCTTGACTAAGAAAACATTTTTAACTTTCTATTAGCTGCTACCCCTTTAAAATGTAGTTTGAAGCTGTCTCCTTAATTCAGCTCTTGTTCTTACAAGTTGCCAAACAGACTGTGCTTTGCCCTGGAGATCAGTCATGCTGGTGAGTTCTCCTCTGCTATTCAAGAAGAAGCTATCCCTCCAAACGGCCTCTGCAACATACATACATGGAACTGTTCCTGTGCACAGCAGGCATTTTTGGCAATGATCACAGTAATCAATACTGCTGGAGTAGCTGGCTGTGGCAGTGATGTTTTTCATTCGTTATTGCTTAGCACAGTCCTCCTTGTTCTTTGTTTGCACGCTTCATGGTATAGCACCCCTGGATGCCTTTCTCAACTGTGCCAAAGAAAAAGCCCCTTTGTCCCATTCTTTCATTTTAACTTTTGAAACACTTCTTGATAGTAGCCTTTGTACTTCTGGCAATGTTTAGGTATTCATACCATTATCCATTCTTCAAAAGCAGGATGTTGAATACAGCTAACTTCTCTCTCTCCACCTATTTGTTCACTGAGAAGTACTATCTTGTTGCATCATGAGTGCAAGGTTACAGGATCATAGAATGGTTAATGTTAATGTTAATGGGTCATCTTGTCCAGCTTCCCTGTTCAAGCAGAGTCATCCTAGAGCACATTGCAAAGGATCACATCCAGGTGGTTCTTGAATATCTACAGTGAGGAAAACACCACAACCTCTCTGGGCAACCTGTTCCATTGCGCAGTCACTTCCACAGTAAATAAGTTCTTCCACATGTTCAGGACCAACTTTCTGTGCATCAGCTTCTTCCCATTGTGCCTTGTTCTATTGCTTGGCACCACCAAAAATAGCCTGGCTCTATCCTTTTGACATATTCTTTTTCTACTTACAGACATTGAAGCTCCCTCTCAGTTGTCCTTCCTTCCTTCCTTCCTTCAATATCAGCCAGCTCTTTTGGACCCCTCTTCTCTGCAGGACCTGTTCCCATGAGATTCTTCTAACAAGATGCCTAAAGAGCCCAAAATCAGCTGCCCTGAGGTCCATGGTTACAATCTTATTGCTGCTCTGTTTCCTCCTCGCCTGCTGCTGAACTTCATAATCTGATGGTCGCTACAGCCAAGGCTGCCGCAACCTTCACATCCCAGCAAGGCCTTCCATGTGTGTTAGTATATAAGGTCAAGCATCACAGCATTCCTTGTGAGATTCTCCACTACCTGTGTCAGGAAATTGTCATCATTGTATTCCAGGAACCTTCTGGACTCTTTGTGCTTCACTGTGCTGCTTCTCCAGCTGATGTCAAGGAAGTTAAAGTGCCTCACAAGAATCACTGCCTGTGACTTTGAGGCTGCTTCAAGCTGCCCATAGGAGGTTTCATCTACGTCCTCTTCCTGGTCAGATTGCCCATAGCAAACACCCTCACCAGTGTCACCCTTACTAGCCAGCCCTTTTATCCTAACCTGCAAGCTCTCGACTTGCTCATCACCCACCCCAAGACAAAGCTTGATACATTCCAAGTGCTGCCTTACACAGAAGGCAACTCTGCCACTGCCCCTTCTGGTCTGCCTCTCCTAAAGAGTGTGTAGCCCTTCCTGACACTGTTCCAGTCATGTGAGCTATCCCAGCACATCTCCGTAATTGCAATAAGGTCAAAGCTCTGTGGCTGCACACACATCTCTTGTTCTATCTGTTTGATCCCCATATTGTGTGCATTGGTGTACAGGCATTTTATAGAAGTATTTGACTGTGTTGATGTCCCAGTGGGTGTGCAAAGGGATGCCCCCATAGTCCTGTCACATGGTTACATCTTTGGATGCTTGTACTCACTGGAGGTACACCCTCTTAAGCCTCCTTTTGCTGCTTGGGTGGCCTCTGTAAGTTTCCCCTTCCCACATCTTACCTCTGTCAAATCTGACCCTGTCCCTATCCCCCTTCAAATGTCATTTAAAACTCTGTCGATGAGCTCTACTAGCCCCTAAGCTAAGATCCTTTTCCCCTTTGAGACAGGAGGATCCCATTTGTTGTCAGCTGACTTAGTGTAATAGAAACTGACCCATGACCAAAAACCCCCAAATTCTTTTGGTAATGCCACTCTTGAATCTATGTGATTTTCTTGTTTGTTGCCCCATCATTCCCTGCAATTGGTGGGACAGAAGACAACACCAATTGTGCTCAAGATCCCTTGACCAGTTGTCCCAAGGACCTGAGGTCCCTCTACATCATTCACAGCCTTCTTATTAGGATGTCACTGGTACCCACCTGGAAAACCAGTAGTAGGTATCAGTGGACCATACCAGTCTGGAAAAGTTTCTTGTGATGTCTCTTACTTGGGCCCCAGGAAGGCAATACACCTCCATATGGGTTAGGTCCAGCTGGCATCCATCAACTCCTCCAGCTGCTCCCAATACTGGAAGTTGGACTAAAGACAGACCATGCACGACTGTCCCATAAAACAGGCAAGATGACTACAGAGCATCTGAGAGGTTTCTGAACAAGTGGTTCATATCTAACAGTAGCACCTGGTTCTGTCATGCATGCAGGTTTAGTTCCATTTTCCACTTCCTCCTATACATAACTTCAAAAACAATTACACAAACCTGTAGTGCAGTTCAGTGACATTTTAAGCTCTTTTTCAGGGTATCTGACTTGAACTACCTTCCTTCTGAGATGGTGACCACTCTAAGAAAAAATTAAATTTAATTGGCACAAACAGGTAAAAATAACTTCTGCTCAACTTTATCCATAAATTCCTTCTGCACGAAAACAGTAACCAAATCCTGTGTCCTATAGTGCAGCCTAACTCTATTTTCTGTGTTGAACACCTCAATTCTGCTCTATAATTATGTAATTATAGATATATAAAATAAAATTGTATATTTCTCTTATGCTGATTTTCTAATGACAATGCCTAATTTAGTTAAAGTTAAACTTCAGTCTGGGAATATATTTTTTTACTTTAACTGTGTTACCCGACAAAGGGAGTACTGCTGCCTGCATAGAAGGCTAGGAAGAGCAGAAGCACAGCCCTGTCCATTTGGTGGATCAAGAGAAGAGGAGGAAACTGACAGAGACAGGATTAAACAAACAGTTCTTCCAAAGGAGGTCAGGCAGCACACAAAGGCTTTGCTACCAAGGCAAGAGGCATCAAAAATTTGTTTGGGAAGGGAAGATGAACTTTCGCAGCCAGCCAAGTCACATGTGGCTACCTGAGCCATGTGTTTCTTCACTGAAACACTGATTTGCCCCCAGTAAGGTAAGCCTTCTGATCTAGCCCATCATGCAGTCAGAGAGCACTAATGTTGTTACCAAAAAGAGGGGAAACACATTTTAGTCAGCTTTAATTTCTGTGGAGTCACACCTTTAGTCACACAAGTGAACTCCCTTTGGTTTTAGTGTAATCATGTATTGGTTTTCATAAGTTTTTAACATATATATGTACAAGTAGGAAAAATAATAAGCCTGTGTCTTATGGTGTGAACATGTTGGATTTAAACCAGTCATGTCTGCTTGATGCTGCTATGGTCTGGTCCACTGTTTGGAAAATCAAGATTCTTATTATTAATGTTCAAAATCCAGAATTACTAATGCTAATTAGAATATTACATTGCTATCCAGATTGATAAGACTAACTCATTTCCACCCAGCAAAAAAGATCCACAAACCTGTAGTAAAGATAGATTTACACAGCAGACTTTCCTTACTCTGCATTCTCTGCCTGTCACATCAAACAGTTGAAAGAACATCTGGGGAGATTTCACCCATAAAAGAACAATCTCTTCCACAGTCACAAGCCCCAGCTGTTTCTTTCATATAAACTGTCTTTCAGAATTAACAGAATTAGAGACTAATAAATAAAATAAGAAAAATTATTGAATCAAAAAGGGAAGGAAAAGAATTTTCCTGCTGAAGTTCAATATTAAAGAAATGAAGGTTCAAGAGGGCTGGTAAGAGGAGAAGCTGAAAAAAAACCCCCAAACATACTCTAGGTCAATACTTCTCTATAGGTGAGTGTATATTTTACAGATTCCTGAATTTCTGAAGGCTGTGTGGAGTCATCAATGACTGCATATTGTGGCCCTTCTGTATAGTGTAATCTGTAGAGATTTGTGTAGTTTTTCTTGCTGCAAGCACATAATTTTCCATTGAACTAGAGCTTATGTTTAGAAAGGGCCTCTAAAACTGATTCAAGGACTTCAAGTGAAGCAGAGCCACTGTGCCTTTAGGATATTGTTCAAGTTGCTTCCCATTGTCAGAGTTAAGTATTCATTTTTTTAGATGGAATGTGTTTGGCTTTAACTTGCCAGCACTTACGGAAAATTTCTATCTCAACAGGTTTCAAAGCTTTCCTGAAGTTTTAAAATGCATTTATACAAAAATTGTCTTCCACTTCCTCTTTAAATGCTGCTTGATGGTCAGACACAAGCCTTTCACAGAATCATAGAATCATATACAAATAGAGTTAAAAGGGACCCACAAGAATCATCAAGCATGAAACAGCTCTAGCTAGCACTTGAACTAAATACTCAGGAAACAGATAGAACTGCCAGGAGTAAGGGAGAGGAGGATTTAAGAAAGTGGAATGCTCTTAAGAAGCCAGAAAGTTTTGAAATATTCATGGAACACTCAAGCCTACAGAAAGCACTTGGGACAGAGAAATTAACAATTCTGGTGAGAAGCTTAATACTGGCCCTATCCAAAAGACAGTATCACTCCAGCTACTGGCTGTACTGTAGCAATATGTGACAATTTCAACCCTTTGGCATTGCTGGTACCCGTCCGGCATCCTGCAGTGAAGAGTTTTTACTGAAAAGCTTCCCTTGAAAGGTGTCAGCCTAGGGTGGTATCTTTGCCATGAAAACCTCCCAAGTGACAGCCTAGTTCTGGGCAGCACAGTGATACAATTAATGACAGTGCAATATTCAATAATATTTATCCAACAACTGTACCTTTTGTATGTGTCTTTGATGAGAGTACTGAGAAAGTCTGGAACTTATCTGGCAATGATTTTATGTGTGACTTCACAGCACATAACTCACCTGTCCTACCTCTATTCTTATGGATGAAGCTGAACCCCAATTGCACCAATAATAATGTATACTACTAAGAGATCTCTCTATTAGTGTCTCAGGAGGACATCTTCTTCAATTATTGAGCACGTGTTAGGTGGGAAAAACTAAAAAAAAGATACAGGGAAACAAGGATCAGTGTGTCTTTTCCCTGGATTTTATGTTCTTAATTTGTGCAAATGATCCAGAAAAAGTCACTGACAAGGAATTAAGAGCTCTTTAAATACAAAACCAGTGATTGGTTTGAAAGAAAGTTACAAACAAAATCAAGCTGTCATTTTTAACTCACTGAGGCCCTGTTCTTTGAATCCATTTCCAAGAAGGCTGTGTCCACTCTCTTTTTCCTTCAGTTTCCTTTGCAGGCATTTTGCTTCACTTTTGGAATCAGTGAGATAGAGACTGTGACCATCAGAGTCAGTTCCCTCAAAGATGTAACCACATCAGTCTTTGTAAGAGGCCAAGCATCTAACAATGCCCTCTGGTGTGTAGCTGGCAGCATAAGCTGTTTTAGCAACTAGCAGAGTGTGATGCTTTGGGCCTGACCAGACAGGTTTACAAGTCTTCATAACTGAGGAAATGAGGCACATGATGGGTCCAAAAGGCAGTCAAGAAATCTATGGGTTTTGCTGGGAAAGTCAGCTCCAAAGCATGAGTGATAAGTTTTAGTTTCTTGCACAGGGAAGGCTTATATTCTTCCTTCATTACAGAAGAATTATTGAATGGCTCAGTCATTTTTTTAATGTAAGAAGATTACACATCTTGGCTGGCTTGCCATTTGGGTGCTTGTAATGTGTCCAGGTAGTGGTGTGAAGGTCCATTATTTCCATGGGAAGAGATACAGGTTTTCTGATGAATATAGGAGGTTATAGTCAAGCTTTGTATTTTTCCTAAAACTCAGTTGCAGAGGCAAAAGGAGGGACAGAAAGAAGCTTTGGCTTGCAAGTTTGGTTGGCTGACCAGCCAGGCCCTAGCCAGGCCCTTGTAAGAAAATTTGTGTGTAGTGAAGCCATCAAATGGGACATACCTGACCTTGTATTTCTCAATTTTATGGACGAATTTTATGGACATCACGTTTCACCCGAGGATGTGGCATATAATTCACCCTACCATTGGTTATATACGCAAAGGAAGCCTTAGTTTTCTAGACCAGATTCAGAGGTTCGCAGCTTTCAATTGCAATCAATCCCCTGTAGAAACAGTAATTATGGACAATGGTTCTGTCGTCAAATTTTTCTTCTATGGGGGTGATCAGTTCTGTCTTTGGTTCATTCCTTAGCACACAGTTATCTGAAGTGAAAGAGGAATGGAATTGTAGTGCCCAACTGAAATTCTTGAGTTTAGCCATATTATGGCATGTTATGATTACTACAATTTCTACTTCAGTAACTATTTGTTGATGTTATAGTGTTGGAAAAATCCTATTCAAAGAGCTACTGTTGAATATGTTTTACACTAGTGTCCTAACCCCTGGAAATACTTCTCATCTACACAGAAAATGGCACGAAAGAGTCCTGTACCCACCCATACCAACAGAGATGGTGAAATACCATGAGATTAAAGAACGTTCTCTATCTTGCAGACACATTTTCCGCAGATGATTGAGTGGGTGCTGTCCTCATGCTCAGCTAACCAGAAATCATGGAAGGGTAACATCATGGTGACTTTGACCCCCTTCATGTACCTTGCTGCAGCTATGTTGTGGTTAGCTCAGAGCACTGACAGAATATGATTGTGTCTGCTGAAGGCTCTTCAGGTGTCTCCCACAACATCTCTAGGACAAGGAGAACCAGATGTCCGCCATTCCATTCTAAAGGCCAAGCAGTGCTATTGTTCTTCGTACCTTCTCACTTGGGGTTGACCTGATTTCTCAACTGCACAGATGTGATGCTGCCTACAGTTTGCCAAGTTCAGAGGCTTGCAGCTCATCTTGGTGTCAGCATGCTGTGCTGTGTGGCACATCCTCAGCCTTTGGCTTTGCTCTCTGTTGTACTTCTGCTGTCAGTGCAAGCAGAAACTGAGAAGGAGCTTGTAACTCTGTCTCCAATTCTTTCTTATTAGAAAAACTGGGCTTTGCAGACCAAGGCTGCACTGATGTGAAGCATTGAATCATATTGCAGAAATGGCCCATACTCCAGAAATCTTATTATCCAAATTTATGACTAAGAAAACATTTTAGGTGGTGTTTTAGAGACATTCCTATTTTCCTTCCTTGACAGGACACCAGGGAAAAAAATGAGGCCCTGTAATTTAAAAATATTTGCTCTGAGTCGCACTATCACAAAGCTGCCTAGCTCTCTGATCAGTGCTGCAGCCACAAGACTGTAGTTTTTTACCTTTCTAGCAATCTTGTGCAACTTCCCCAGCAACTTATTGTTACTGTAAAAAGTTGAAATTGAATAGTCTTGGAGCTAACCCAAGGAGGTTTTTGTTAGTTGGTTTTGGGTGTATTTTTTTTACTCATTTCAAACCATTCTGAGAGTCATGAGGCAAATTTTCCACTTGACTCTGCACAGGAAGGAAGCCTACATTTCAAAGTATTATTGAGTAAATGATGCAATTAGGTATCAGCATATTTGAACTCTCCAGTCCAAATAGAGTTTGCCTCAGGCACTGCAGTTTCTGTAGGGGAAAAGGAGACGTCCATGCACCACTGCATTGGTGAGATGCTGACCTTCTGCCCATGCCCAGGACACATCAATTTCCTGGAGAAGTGGTCCAACAGGGTGAACCATGTCTTGGCTTGAGCTGACAAAATGCCAACTGCTCAATACTAAGTCAGAGCCTTTCTCCCTTCACCGAGAAAAGGGAGAACGGGGAAAAACACTCTGAAACTAAGTTTATGCTGAAACTAACTATATGTATTTATACAGAAAAGAAAAAATTAAGAGAAAACTACAATATAACACACACTTACACAAGTTATGTATAACAAGAAATAACCTCCCACTCCCCAGTTAATACAAAGTCTATGACTCTAGATTCACAAGCACTCTAAAAGACACCCTGCAAGTAGTAAAGTATACCAACAAAATGTTTCTACTTCCCTGAAACTCAAACAAAATGCAAGTAGTGGCAGCTGGAGCAGGGCCTAGCTCAGTAGAAGAGCTGCAGCACGTCCTCCTTTTACTTCAGCCATGATGGAACTGAGAAAAAACACCACCTACTCCTGTATAATATCTTAGGTTTGTGTCGCCTGGTATGAAATATTTCCTTGGTTACCCAGTCAGGTGAGAGCTGTCTCTACCAATCCACGTAGATTCTCTGAGCCTGCCAATTTGAGGCCTAGCTAAACCCACTACACCCATGAGCATATACAGATGTGTTATTGCAGGGGTGCATTAATAAAGTATTAAAAAGTGGGAAGGGCACAAGATTCAGCCCATCTGTAAGAAAAGGATTGTTTAGAGATCTCACATTTAACATGCCAGCCAAGAGTTACCAAAAAATTTCTAGGTTCTCCCATCATCTTTGCTGGAAAACAAGTCTATGAATTTTAGATGTAACCACAGCTCTTGCAAAATATTTGAAATATGATAATCAGTCCTCAGTTTTTGAAATTTATGAGCTCTACATGTTTGGAGACCTCATAAGCATTATGAATTTATTTTACTTAGCATAAGGCAGCACGACTACTATTCTTTCAAAATATGCTACTATGTTATTTTAGCTCTAATTCTTATCCTGTAGATATTAACAGTTTCCCAGGTAGCAAAATCTTGAAAACATTAGGAGGTACAGGAGGCAATGGAGGATATGAACCATATTTTCTTGGATCACAAAGTAGAACTAAATTAAAATTAGATTACTTATCGCAGAATGACAGAAACAGCTACGTGTGTAGCCTGGAGGAGAGGAGAATTTTGAAATCTTAAGTTGCAAAGTCATCTGGCATGAACTATGAGTTAATTTTCTTCATCGTGGTCAGTGTGGGTCTGTGTTTTAGATTTGTGCTGAACACAGGGTTGATACTGGAAAAATGTTTTTGTTAGTGCTGAGCAGTGTTTACACAGAGCCAAGGCCTTTTCTGCCAGTACTGCCATGGTGGCAAAGAAGTTGGGAGTGCATGGGAGGTGGGAAGGAGATACAGCTAGGACAGGTGATGCAAATTGACCAAAGGGATATTCTAGACCATATAACATCATGCTGAGTGTGTGAAGTGAGGGAAAGAAGGAGAAAGTGGGGGGTATCAGAAATTATGATGTTTGTCTTCCCAGATAATAGTTGCATAGTGGTGGAACCCTGCTTTCCTGGCAATGGCTGAACACCTGTCTGCTCATGGGAAATGGTGAATGAATTCCTTGTTTTGCTTTGCTTGCGTGCACAGCTTTTGCTTTACCTGTTAAATTTTCCTTGTCTCAACCCATGAGTTTGCCACCTTTTACCCTTACAGTTCTCTTCATGATCTCACTGGTCGGGCAGTGAGTGAGTAGCTGCATGGGGTTTGGTTGATGACTGGGGTTAAACCACAACAGTAAGGATCAGTAAAACCTAGCAATGCTTAGAGAATAGCACAGAGAAAACCTGTATGTTTTGTTGAACATGCACCTTTAAAAGAGAATTCATTCAGTATGCAGCTTGACCTTGAGGAGGTTTGGACTAAGGTTTCCATTTGCAGTGTTTTGGAAAATACTGCAGATTATAACTAAATGTGTCTGTGGTACATTTTATTAGAGCTCTGGAGCTACATCTAAGGTGCTTACCTAAACACTGACAAAAGACAAAGATATACATATGTTTAAGGTACAAAGAAGTTAAGGGTATCTAAATACAGAAACACATATCTAAACACACTTGCACTAAGCAGCCTTTTTTAATTGGTTTCACTGAAGTTATTCCAATTAATACTACCTGGTGACATTGCCTATCCAAAACAAAGTGTTAAAAATTGTTTAAATGTGGGTATTTTGCACCTGGGGGTTGTGGACTTCACAACTCAAGTCATTCTAAATGGAGAGTCTTAATGTAAAAACTGCAGTTTATGGTGTTGCAAACATGCAGCTGCATTAAAGTCTGACTCACTCACTTCAGCCAGATAATTTTAATGCTGTTTTCACATACCTTTCCTGACTCCCTTTATCATTCTGAATTTTAAGAAAAAAATCGTACACTTGGGACAAATCTCAGTGTCAGCACCAATCATAAGCTGTGGTATTTGCACAGCATAATAAAAATAAAACAATTAAATGTATTTTAAGAAATACACAAATACTAACTATCTGCCTAACCATGTTAGCTAGCTGAAAGGTGTGGAGAGGGAAGGTAAAATCCTCTGATTTTCTACTTGTGGCTTACTACCAAAATGATCATGGTTATTGTAACTGTGTGACTGAAAGTTTCCTCCCAGTACATGCAGAAGAGAATTTGTGCTGGTGGAGTAGAGGAAACAAAGCTTCCACAAAGACAAGCCACCTACACCAAGTTACTGCTACTGAGAAACAATGGCATAGGTAAATGCACAGTTCACCTCTTGTCCTAGTTTAGAAGAAAACTAAGAAATTCATATTGACCAGGAAAGAAGAGCCTCCCCCAAGGAAACACCACAGCTTTGAAATTTAGGAGTTTTAATCAGAAAAATGTATAGAAACAGAGGATAATAGTTCTTAACTGCAAATATATATCTATATATGTAACCAAAACAGCTCTTATTAACAAATACATATCTATATATAAACAAAATTAGGACAGAGCAAACAACCACACTGTACCACCCCGCTGAAGAAAAGAACAAACCCCTTAAATGAAACTGAATTTTTGTCTTTGCTCCTTGGGTGCAATTATGTTTACAGACAGCAGGGGTCGCTGCCGCACGTCGCCTGGCCACGAAGACACTCCCGTCCAATAGAACAAAGACGAAAGGGTGAGGGTGAGGTATTGACTCCAAATTACTCATGTGGCAATAGCAGTCACATGGGGGCAGGA
>JAWWEV010000095.1:38740718-38764668 GCA_035583235.1 Hafferia zeledoni | reverse complement strand
TTAGCTTTGTCTGAGCAAGAATAGTTTTGCTGATTGAACAGGAAATTTCTAAGGACTCCTTGACAAACCCTACATGGTGACTGCCCCTCCTCCTTAAGAGGACACCAATAAGCCTAAAATTATTTTGTAGGAAGACACAAGAAATGCCTAGCTGTTTTGGTTCATGCTGGAGCTGGAAGGCATATACAGAAGTACAGGCTGCTCTTTAAAACCCTCTGATCCTTTCTGTTGTTTCTGAAAACTTCCACATAAACAAAGACATTCCAAATGTAAGTTAGGCATTTTACACTTCATTGATCACATTCGTGATTTAAATCAATAATAAACAGGCATAGGTAGGGGAAGGAGTTGGTAGAGTTCCATGGCAAGATAGGTACTGCAGAAGCTGGCAGAAGACCTCACTGAGCCACTCTGCATTATTTACCAGCAGTCCTGGCTAATTGAGAAGATCCTAGAGGAATGGATGTTAGCAAATATGATTCCCATCTGCAAGAAAGGCTGGAAGGAGTATCCAGGGAACTACAGATCTGTCAGCCTGACCTCAGTGCCTGGGAAGATCAAGAAGCAGATCATCTTGTGTGTCAGCATGTGGCAAGTGCAGGACAATCAGAGGATCAAGCCAGCATGGGTTTGTGAAAAGTAGGTCCCAGGTCCTGCTTGACCTACCTGATCTCCTTCTATGACAAGGTGTCCTGGTAAGTGGATGAGGGAAAGGCTCTGGATGTTGTCTACCCGGACTTCAGTAAAACCTTTGACACCATCTTTCACAGGATCTTCCTGGAGTAACTGGCTGCTGCTGGCTTGGACAGGTGCACTCTGCTGCTTAAAAAAAAAATGGCTGGATGGCTGGGCCCAGAGCACGGTGGTGAATGGAGTTACATCCAATTGCAGCCATCACCAGTGGGTGTTCCTCAAGGCTCAGTATTGGGACCAATTCTGTTTAACATCTCTATCAATGACCTGGGTGAGGGGTTTGAGTGCACCCTCAGTCATTTTGCTGGGTGGGACTGCTGATTTGCTGAAGGACAGGAAGGGTCTACAAGGCATCCAGGCAGGCTGGATCCATGGGCCTAGGTCCATGGTATGAGGTTCAACAAGGGAAAATGCCAGGTCCTGCCCTTTGATCATGGGAGAGACTGAAAATCTGAGAGAGTTAATGTAAAGCTGAAAGAATTAATGTCTCAAACATTCAGCAGAAGAAGAAAGGAATGTTACCATGCCAACTAGATAAAGTTCAGTCAGAAAAGAGTGTCTTGGAACACAGTATAGTCCTTTTCTGGAACCAACTTACTTATCTTGGGTAACTATCACTGAAAACAAGTTTGAGGCAGCATTACAATTGTGCCTGATGGGAAGGGGATTTGAAACCATTAGACACTCCAACATCCTATTGAAAAGTCTGAGAATGACAAAATGCATATTAGCAAAGAACTAGTCTATAAACTGCAGGCTGTGCACAGTACAAAGAATTTTACCACCCTTGCAGATGAGCCACAGGAAATAGACACAAGGGGCAGTTTAGTAAGCCCTTTATGTTTCCACTTTTATTTGCAAGATCACGGCATTGATGACCCATTGGCCACTGACGTTACTGCCAAGGGAGTGTTCAAGAATGACTCCTTTTGGTGTTCCCAAGAGATTTAATAATAATTAAACCAACTGCATTCCCTGTAGCTCTCCCCTATAAACTGCTTTTAATTTGTGGAGAAAGTGTGGAAAGGGGTCCCCAGCAGGGCAAAAGGAGGACCATGCACTTTCAGCAAACTCTTTCTATTCAATCCAGCAAAGACTCCCTTGCCAGATAAACCTATTAAGTGCCTTAAGCTCTCTTTCCTGACTCATCCTTTGCCTTAGTTTGAGGGAAAAAGCAAAATGTTTATCAAAAGCCAGAGGAGAGGATTCCTCCTGAATAATCACTCCTTATTGAATTTAAGAAAGGGAACTTTAATTAGAAAATGGATATAAGAAAGATAACTGTTCTTATAGATATATGTATAACCAAAAACTAGTACAAAAACAAAACAACTACGCCATACCCGCAATGACAAAACAAATCAGAACAAAACCAGACACGACAAAACCTTTAGATGAAATTGAGTTTGTCTCTGCTCTGTCACTGGTGCAACTGTATTTGTGACAGCCGGGGACGCTGCCGCGCCTCAGCCGGCAGTGCAGCCCCTCCGGGGCAAAGCAGTCAGCAGCCGATGACCGCGCCCAAGTGACTCAGGTGGGGAGAGATGAAAGCCGAAGAAAAACCAGCAGTCGACGCAGAACCTCTCTCCCCGCAGATGGGAAAGCTCCCCTTCTCTCTCTGACGAGTACAAAACAACAGTCTCGCTGCACCCGCCTGCCCACACAGCCGGCTCGGGGCTGCCGGGCGGGGCCCCGGGGCCGAGCCACAGGCAGAAGGCCTGGAGAAACCCTACATTGGCCCTCGTCTCCCGAGGGAAGGAACTGAACTGGTGTAATCTGCTTCCCCCTGGGATCGCAGAGCTGAATGAAGGTCGTAGCTGACAAAAAACAGGAAAAAATTAAAAAAAAAAAGAACCAGAGAAGCTCAGCTCCACTGCAGGTCTCGTCCCCAGTCCCACGAAAAAAGTCTCCCTTTCTCCCTCCCCCACACCCAAGCGTTAACTCAGGTCATCAACTCAGGTTTCAAAGTGGTTGGGCTATTCCTTTGTTCTGTATCGGGAGAGAATTTACTTTATCATTCAAAACTACAACGTCCTTGGTGATCTACATCTGTGTTCCAATGCTTTAAACTTACAACTTCAACTACTTCAAAAACTATTCAAAAACCAAATAATCAGTCCTTTTTGTCCACTGACTTTGATTCACACAGCTTCACAAAAGATTGCGTTTCCGAAGTTCACTTTGGAGCCACTCACAAGATATTTGGGCTAGCATGTACACAACCTTACACAAGTGGACAGACAAAGTAGGATATGAACAAATGGAAAGCCCTCAGAGGCAAAAGGCCACCCAGGCGTACAGGGGGAAAGAAGAAGTGTTTGAAAAGGGAGAAGTCGTGTAAAAACGCATAGCTGTGTTTACTGGTAAGTTATGCAAGTGCGTATCTGAAGTTAACTGAATGTCACAAATTAATGTCACCTTGCACATTCAAGAACTACTTTGATAAAAACATTGTGATTACTTTTCCTTAAATATGCCTGGAAAGGCTGTTCTTGTATTATGAAATTTTAGATTTTCTTATGTAATATTGTTATTAATCACTACACATAATATTTAGATCTTATAATAGTTATTGGGACCAAAGGCATGAAATGCAGCCTTTAGCAGCAAAGAAATACTGGAATTACCATTGTGTATACCAGATCGATTCAGGCCTGTTGTCAATATGTATTTGGGTATAATTTAATTTCCACAATCAAATGCTAAATTTTCCACAGGTGAAAACTTATTAGAGAGGTAAGGTTTCAAAGAATTTGGATCTTTTGCTTGGGTTTTTTGGCAGCATTATCATGTTTTTCTGTAAAAAACTGGAGTCACATCACCGTTTTGGATGTGGATTAGGAATCAACATGTATGAATAAATGGCAAAAGCATGAATATTTAGACTGTGGTATCTTGGACTTAATCTGTAGTTTGTTAGCTGAGAAGTGGGTCTGGGCAAGACCAGGTGATCTTAGGCTGGATTACCTCTTCTTATGTGTCTGCTCATATTGAATGTGTTGAGACCTCAGTCTCAGGGACACACGGAAATACGAAGGTTTGGCAATACATTTTATCAGTTTGTGGTGCCATGGATCACACTGGCTGGATTTGGTGTCGTACTTCTAATCTAGGAAAAAGACCTGTATTTTCCTCTCCTTACATTCTTTAAAAGGAGGATTTTGCCAATGGTGAAGTTACTCTGCAATATTTGAATGCATTGAAAACAGAAAATTCATATATGTATCTAACTCTGACATTTTGTCTTCTTACCGTGCTGAACATATACTATGGTGAAGATTAACTTATGGCTGAGGGGTAAAAAACATCTCTGTTTCTCTGGCTAACACAGTTTATTTTCCATTAAAGATACCACAAAACATCTGTAAAAGCTGCTGAATTCCACATTTTTTTATCATTATTTACATAGGCTTTTCATTGAAAATGAGAATTCTTTCTCACCATCCAGTATCAATTCCAGTCCTTTCTCTGCTTTTGCTGTCTGACACAAAAAATGTGCATTCACATGTAACTGCAGTTTATTGCCAGGAAAATTAATTCTAGGAACAGAATTAAACATTTTCTTGAAATGCAATGCATAACAATTCAAACTTTTTTAAGCAACAGCTCTACCTGCTTTGATTTTTCTTCCAAAATAAATTATATTGAAATACTGTCAAGTGAAAGGACATCACTGAAGGACAATGGCCAGGACTTGCAGGGGACCTGCAGGCCAGCAGGCAGCCAGACCTACAAACCCGCAAAACAACTTGACACGCAACACTTTGTAATACTGAGTTTCTCGCTGTCAGCTACAGTAAATTCAGTTCCAAGTATTTAGCCCAGTACTTCCATATTTATCCAACAGTAAGCAGTAGAAATATTTGTGACTAACATTAGCCTGCTGCCATCTTCTGGTGAAAATTTAGGACATTAAACCACAAATACAATTGTTCCCATTACCTTTCATTTTTATCCCTCAGGAAGGCAATGTGTGCAGTAATTACTCAGAGAGAAACAAGCAAGTTAGTGGTGTCACAGGGGTTAAGGATCCTCTTCATAAATCCCCTTTAAATGATCATTTACCACATGTAATCTGGACTGTGACTGTCAAAAGGATAAAATGTCTTCAGCATTAAGGAGTAGTTACTGTTTTATTTGGGAAAATACACCAATTCAGCAACAATAAAATACACTTCAAAGGCCATCAATGTGCATGCACTGTAAATGGGAGAGATGAAAACACGAGTAAAGACAGGTAAGCTAGAATTTGATATATAGGCAAAACCAAGTTATGTTGTAGACAGACACTACTCCACTCATTTCTCCTACCAGATACTCTTCACTCTTGCCTGCTCTTTGCTCATAGCATACGCAGCTGGGACATGTTCCTCACGCAGTGAAATATCTTGGGACATGAGAAACCAGCACATGATAATTCAAAGGGGAGATACAGGATTCACATGCTCAAGTCACCACTTCCCATACTTGCAATGACGAGCAACAAATTCTTCAGTAACCTTATACAAGCTAATAGCAAGGATAAATAATACAGAGGAGAAAATTATCTGAAGTGCACTGCGGTATTAGTGGTGATACCTAGAATGTCCAGCAGAAAGATGATGGTGATTTGCAGTTCCTTATCTCATTTAAAACAACTATAACTAGCTCTTGATGAACTGAAGTTGACTAAAATGAAACATTCTTACTTACAGTACCACTATTACAAACATTTAGGTGAACATGCTCACAGTAAGATTACTCAGAAGGCAATATTGCCACAAGTTAACAGAGCATTGAACATTACTAGGGATATAACATGCAGGTCAGAAAATTACTCTGACAGACCGAGCAACAAAAATGTCAAATGTATAATTTCCAGAATGATTTACAAGTCTGAAACAATTAAATACAGTACTCCTATGCAGTACAGCCACTCCTTTCCTTAGGGAATAGGAAATACAGACCTCCTGGTACTCTCAAACATCAGCTTCACTATCTTCTGAAAGGCAAAGAAAATGGATTGAGGGTTACAAGTTCAAATCTGACTTAAGAAACCACAACATCTATACCAGTACCTATCTTCAAAACTCTGCCAAGAGCAACTATCTGTGCCATTACAACACAGACACAAGTCATAATAGAAAGAAACAGTAATTTTTGACAGCTGCTTATTAGAAAATACTGGTGGAAATAATCCTTGAAAATAAGTGGATTTTTTGACAATGAGAATATTTTTCTTTGACTTTAAAAGCAGTTGTGCTTCTGTGTTCATCTGTCTTTAAATTTTCACTTTTTAATAGTTTATGGGTTTAATGTTCTATTCCATGTTCTGGCATTTTATACTCCTATGGTGCCATGTTGATGCCTCTGAAAGAAGTTACATCAGAAAATCTGATATTACAAAAACTCCCTTCTTAATTCACTTGCATTACAATTTAGTAAGTTTTGATTTTTCTATTCAGTAAACTTTTTCAAAATTTCTATTCTGAAATAACATGTAAATATGTTATTTTAACCCTTTTACTTATGCAATACTGTGTGAAAATACTGCCAGACCAATAAACTGTAAGTCAGGATTTTCTGAGTTCAGTTAGCACTCCCCACTAACTGAAAAACAATGGTTTCAAGAAATAATAATTGATGATTAATACTGATTTCCAAATCTAAATCTGCTAATCAGCAGGGGAAGGCCTCAGAAGCAAATGCTGAGTAAAGCTTACTGACCAGTATTACCACAGATTTTTCCTCCTACTGCAGCAAATCTGCTTAAAATTAAAGCCAGCACAGCTGGTCAAGCCTCAGGAAATTATGCTTGGCTCACACCAATAGTTTGTACCTTTCTTCGAGATCAACAGCTTTAGTTTGCAAGAACTGGCAGTTCATGCTTTCTGAGCACTTAAACTACATTGAAGAGTGAGGGTGTGACCTCTGAATCTCAGTCTCAGTGTTTACTGGTATGACAGCTTTCAGCAATCCCAGGTCCATGAAATCAGTGGGAAACTCTGGGTCAGGGAACATTTGCGCTTAGTGGAGGAGGAACAGGTTAGGAAACACTGAAAGAAATAGCAGGCTCAGATGCATGGAGCACCCACAAACCCCATGTCAATTTTGAGGTTATTATCACTAAAAGGTTGTGACAACTAGTGGAGATTCTTTATGACTGGGAGAAAGTAAAACATCACTCCTGTCTTCAAGAAAGGCAAGGAGAATACTAACCGCAGTTCTTGTGAAAATTACCAAATAAATAATCCTGGAAAACCTATTCCAGACACAGGCTATCAAATCAGCTGGAGGAGGTCATTTGGAATGGAAAGCATGGATTTATGAAGGGGAAATCATGCTTAAATCAAACTGAAAGCCTTCTACAGTGAGAAGGCTGGCTTAACACAGTCTTCTGTAGTATGCAGGACAAAGCTGTAACTGTTTGGTGAGGCTTTTGGCACTCTTTTCCATAACAACCCCATCAACAAACTGATGGAAGTATGGGCTAGGTAAGTGGACTGCAACGCAAACTAAATAAAGACTAAATTGGACTCAAAGAGTTGTGATCAGCGGCACAAAGTCCAGCTAGAAGACAGTCACCAGCTGTGTTTCCAATGATTGGATAATGGGGTAAAAATATCTTTATAAATTACCTTTATAATGGGAGACATGGCACCATCAGCAAGTTTGCAAATGATACAAAACTGGGAGAAGTGGTTGATAGACCCATTGTGTTTGTTGCCATTAGGAGGGACCTCCAGACTGAATAAATGGGTCAACATGAATGCCATGAAATTCAACAGGAAATGTGAAGTCCCGCATTTGAAGAGGAATAACCCCACCCTGGACATGCTGATGTCCAACCAGCTAGAACGAAATTTTTCAGAAAATAACATGGTGGTCTTGGCAGACAAATTGGCCAAGAGCAAGCCAAGCCAGCAGCACTCCAGATTGCATCGGACAGAGCACTGTCACTCCTTCTGTACTCAGCACTGAGAAAGAGGCATTTGAATGCTGTATCCAGGTCTGGACTCCTCAGTACGAGACTGGCCCATACTGGAGCAAGTGGCCACATGGATGTTAAAGGACTGGAATACCTCTCATATGAGGAGAGACTGACAAAACTTAGAGAAGACTCAGAAAGCTCTTACCAAAATCTATAAATAGCTAGGGGGGCTGTGTATAAAGAAGGAGTTAAGCTGTTCTCAGTAGTGCTTAGTGACAGTACAGTATGCCATTTACAGATGTGGGTAATAAGTGATCCAAAACAACCCTTACCACACCACCACCTGACAAAAGTACAGAGAGAGTCCATCCTCCACAGTGACTTCTTTATTGTACACACTGATTTCTTTCACTCTACATTTTTACTGCATTGATACAAAAGCACAAGTTAAGCAGGTCTAGGAAGTTACATGCGCTTTTGCTGGTTTTATGCCTTTTCCAAAGTATGCTGTACTAAAGGCAAGGACTCTGAGCTTTTCAGGTCTGAGTTTTTAGGTAGTGCTTAGTGTCTGCATCTCCCATTGGATGAAGTGGGATTTGTAGCTACCCTTAACTGGCTCATGTCTTCTTGATTTTTTCACTCTTCAAGCAGTGGCCAGAATAATCCCATATCTTTCTCAACATCAAGAAGAAGCAACTACTCAATTTACTGTCTTTAAGCTGCAGAAAGTTGTTTCATAAAAGGATGAGAACCATTCTGCATGGGACTAGTGAGAATTAAGCATTTAAGAAGTGATTATTTACCTGCCCTTAAAATCTGTCCTTTGACTACTTAAAATGAAGTATACTTTAAACATTTGCTGTGTTCACAAACACCACAGAAATCTAGAGAATATCCCTCAACTTTGGTTTTGATTCTCCACTCACCCCCTACAACAATTTAAATATTATATAGACTGAATACTGAAGTCAACAGCATTGGAGATATATCATAGTGGAGATACATCACCTTACACAGTACTGGAAAGACCTAATGCAGTAATGCCACAATCCTCCTGCATTTTGGAGATGAGATCAGTACAAATGCTACATTTGCCCATCAAAAGCATTTAGTTAAAAAAAAAAATCACATTTTCTGTGAATACTGCATGGAAAAGAAAGGGAACAGAAAAGGAAGGGTTAAAAAAAGTCTTGAAAAAGCAAAACACCTCTGCTCTTGCAATGCTAGAAAACTGTAATGTCTATAATAGGGTTATAATTATATTACACTACTCATGCATAACAATGGATCGAACTGGCAATAGGTAATGCAAAAGTAAGAGGTAGGAAATTGCAAGTCACTGTCAGGACTGACAGAACTGAAATCAAAGGATTTAGATTCTCCAGCACAGACTCTGCATTTATGTATTTATTTGTAGAATCAATTTGGTTCTTCTTTTTTAATAAAGAAGTTTTCTTTTAGGGTTGAGAACTGTTTTACTTGCATTGAATCCACCTTTGACCTTTACCCTTGGCTAGAGCATTTTTATACATGCATTTGCCAGTTCATGAACAAACTATTTCCAATACAGCAAAAATTACGAATGCTTAAGCATCTTTAAAATATGCTAAGCGAACTACACCCCAGCTTCCCAGCTTTTTTTTTTTTTTTTAATTGGCTTACACATAAAGCCAGAATTTCATTAAAACTAATAAAAGAAACTGAGATCTATGGAAAGAATTTGATTTGGGTCTTGTTCACTTTTTCTCAAGTTTGCAACATTTGGTCTATGTGAAAACTAACCCTCCACACAGTGAAAATGGCATTACAAACTGCTGAAAAGGGATCCCTCAAGTGCTGTGTAGGACACCCTGTCTCAGGAGACTTCCAGTCTGACATCTTAAGTTACACTCTCTTGAGTCAAGTTACTGACATCTCAGTGCTTTCCATTAGTAATGCCATTTATAGCTGTGCTTTGAACATGGGTCCTATTCTGTCAGACACTCCTTCAAGTTCTTAAGCCACTTCTGAGGCAAAATAATCTAATAACTCTCACTGAAACTAGTCACTGCAGCCATTCAGCATCTAAGTGTTTGTGCTGCTTTAGACTAGGAAAGAGTTAATTTTCGCCACATATATGTGAAGAAACTGAGACCATGTTTTGAATTTATACTGGAAACGGTGTTAACAACTCAGGGATATTTGCGTTATTGCTGAACAGTACTTACACGGCATCTAAGTCTTTTCTGCTCCTTATAGCACCCCACCACTGGTACACAAGGAGTTGGGAGGGGACACAGCCAGGATAGCTGACCCCAGATGACTTAAGGGGTATCTCAGACCCTACAGTGTCTTGCTCTGCATATAGAGCTGGGAGAAAGTTGGCTGGGGGTCTGCTGCCTGGGGGCAGGCAGTGCATCAGTCAGTAAGTGGTGAGCAAGTGCCTTCATATGCCTTACTTGTCTTTCATGGGTTTTCTTCTTATGTCTCTTGTTATTTTCATTAAAATTCACTATTACTATTTTATTTAACTTCAGTTATTACTGTTCCTAACTCGTGAGTTTTCTCACTTTTACTATTCCAATCTGAGCACTCATATTTTAAGTCTCTACTCATCTCATCTCCACTAAAAAAGTAAAGGTTTCATGATGTGCTGGTTTTGCCTGGGGTAGAGTTGATTTTCTTCACAGTAGCCAGGATGAGGCTCAAACCCTAGTTTTCTAGCTTTTACCCTTTTGCTTCTCTCCCATGACGTACAGAAATCCACTAATAGAACTGTACTTGAATTTTTTTAAAGCTCAGTGAACTAGAAACTTTCAAATTATGTCCTTTTAGCTTTACTTCTCAGTAGACTGCTATATGTCCAGTACAGACAAAAGATACACAGGACAGACAGCAAAGTTACATGCTACCCTGTACATAACTTTAGAGCAGTTTATGATTTTTTATAACTACAGATTCTTACATATGATACTACTAAACATTGTAGCACTTGACACTATCACAGAATGGGACAGGCTGGAAGGGACCACAGTGGGCCATCTGGTCCAATGTCCTGCTCAAGTAGGGTCTTCCCAGAGCACGTGGTACAGGATTGCATACAGATAGTTCTTCAGTATCTCCAGCAGGGGAGACTGCACAACACATTTGGACAGCCTGTTCCAGTGCTCAGACACCCAAACAGTAACGAAGTTCTTCTGCATGTTCAGGTAGAACTTCCTGTACATGTTTCTTCTCATTGCCTCTTGTTCTGTTGCTCAACACCACTGAGAAGAGCCTGGATCACCCTCCTTACATCCTCCCTTCAGGTGCTTGAACACATTAATGAGGACCCTTCTCAGTTCTCTCTTCTTGAGGCTGTATAGGCCCAATTCTCTCAGCATATCATGTCGCTATATATAAGTATCATTGTACTTGGAGGAAAGACATTCCAGACCCCTCATCAAACCTTTGTGAGCAATGTTTATAAGCTTTGGCAAGAAAATATTAGTATAATCTTTCAAGATAAAAGAGGCTAAGGAGTACAGAAGTTCATAAACTTGTCCTTTTGGAATCTACCTGGCAAGGATGGGCAAACCTGAACTGTGAAACAGTGACTGCTCTGCAGCGCTGCACAAAAATAAGGCATATTCTCCTCTGGAGAGGAAAGCAAGGTACTTTCACTACGTATTTCAGCTAATGATAATCCAGTGCACCTAATTTCATAAAATTACATATTATAAGGATGTTAAATGGAGGAATCTTTTGATTAGGAGGTTCATGAGAAACTTAATTTTCCCATGCTTAATGGGCAAGAACTTCTGAATGGTATTTTGTGACATTTAACACTATACATTAAGAATATCATATTCATCTTCAGCAAACACTGAGGTTTAAAGAAGTCACAGAAACACATACACAGTTGTATTTGTGGCTGTTGGTAATACCCTGATGTTCTCAACTCCCCCTTGCTAATCAGTAAATCATTGCTCTACAGAATTTCAATCTAATTATGAAGGCCTTCTGATATAAGACTAACCAAAGACTACCTAAGTGTCTGACATAAACCAGTGGATAAGTGAGCTACTACATATAGCACAAACCCCACAGTGTTGCACTTAACTGCAAGGAGTAACGATTCTGCTTTTATACATATAACTTGGAATGTGAAGGTAAGGTCTTCACAGGAAATTCAAAATTCTTAGCTGTCACTTTTTAGTCCCAAATTGTCAATGTAGTAGTGATCCAACGTGCAGTTAAATTTTTCTTAAGACTGGCCATGGTCAAAGTGTTATCCACATCCTCGCAAGTAGCTACCCTACTAGCTCATCCAGCTATCTGGGAAACATTTGTGAAGTCACCAGCGCCCACATCTGCAGAGAACACAGCCAGGCCTGTTCCAAAGAGCCAATAGCTGAGGTAATAACAGTATCATAGAATCATTAAGGTTGGTTGTGGGGTGATAGCCCTGATAACCTCTTGATGGTTTAAGCGGAACACCTCAGCCGCTGGAGGGGTGCTCCCAGGAACCACTGTCAGGGGACAAAGAGGTTCCAGTGCTTCCCTGAAAGTGCTCAAGTCATATTGATGGGATTAACAAAGAATGGAGTGTTAGCGAAATGACACCGCCCTTCTTCATGACACCCTGTGGAAACACAAGGAGCCAACCCTCAGGCATCTATCACCCCCAAAATAAAAACTATTATTGACTATAATCACTCAACCTACCTAAGGAAAAAGGATATAACAAGAGATTAGACATGAGCAAAAACTGGAGGGAAATGCCATCATCTCAGTGAGGGTAGCTGAGAGCAGCTGCCCTGTCTCCTCCCACCTCTTCGGACAATGTAGGGGTGAGAAAACCATGTACTGTCTATACTCTATATGCCGTATTTTCTTCTTTACTGTCTTATAACACCTATTTATACATTCTATATTTTATACTATGCCTGCTATACCTTATAAAGTACTTTATACCCATATAATATGCTTTCACTTCTCCCTTACAGATACTTTGACACTAATTTCACATGGCTATATCTTTACTCCATAAGCACCATATTTATTATTTACTAACTTAGTGTGTTTTGCTACTTTAAAACTAATAACTTTCCTTACACTTACAGCTACATTCTTTCCTTTTTCTTGGTGTTACAAAGAAGGTAGTGTGCAGGTCATTTTGTTGCTCTTTGTTACCGAGGCGGGGGCGGGTCTAGATTTGTGTTTCATGTACACAGCAACATTATACACATTATGGCTTCCTCAGCCACCCACGTCTTTTCATCAAGCTTGTCAACATTTAATCTGTAAGGAAGATACCAACTACAGGCAGAGATTGTTCTTAAACCCTAATGCAACTGTTTGGGAAGAAAGGAGAAGACAAACATATTGGAAAACAACTGTATTTAAGAAATCTTCAAAACACTAAACCTATCAGGTTACGGGTTAGTATTTAGACAGTAAGAAGTTTACCTGTGTTGTAACCTCAGCTTTTACTTCTCACCTCCTCACAGGCTCTATGATCACTTATTCATATCACAGTGTAAAAAATGTATGTCAGTTGTTAAAATAAAATTGCATTAACATTACCACCAGTTGTCAGTTTTTGTAACTTCAGTGTAAAGCCTTTATTCAGTAATACATCTTAAGAAATTCATGCTTCAGTGGCAGTTTAGAGAAAGAGCCTCTATCAACAGGTAGAACTGATGGCCATATAGACGAGAAGTCTGAGGAAGAGAGATGAATGCAATGGAATGTAGAGCACCAAGCTAAATTTGAATTAGTTGGTTTTGGGAGCCTAGGGGCTATAGGGTATGGACTAGGAGAAAGACAGAAACACCACAGATTTCAGTTGAGATTTCAGTTTTCCATTTTCTAGGACTCTGTCACTTAACATCTTTAACATCTTTTTTTTTTTAAATATGCTTAAAAAAGAAAAGACAGTTCTGTAAAAAGACAGGTGTATGTAGAATGCCACTGTAGACAACATGAAATGTGGAGAACCAGAGCAGGTAACTGACACTCTTAAACAAGGAGGATGGAATAGTCTCCACACAAACGAAAGCAGTGCAACCTCCCCATCCAGGCAATGCTTGGAGAAGATACTACATGCTCAAGTGAACTGCAATTGCACCACTATTGTTATGCTTCTGCTTTACAAATGCTATCCAGATAATGGTTCCTTGTGCCCAGCTTCTCATTCAACTTTTCTTCTCTGAAAAACAAAGCATATTAGTTTGCACTCTACAATATTTCATTATTAGACAGAAATACCACTATGGAAGTGTTCTTGATATTAAAAAAAGACATATTTGAAACAGTACTCTAATTTTGGGTGCTATGAACCAGTTGCTATCAATACAGCCATAATTTTAAGTCAAAGCTAAATTGCAGCAAGCCTTTGGACAAAGTATAAATCTCACTACTCCTTGAAACTACCTTGTCTTAAATTTCTAATACTCCATTAAATCACAGCATTGCACAATTGTTGGGGTTGGAAGGGACCTCTGGAGATTATCCAGCTCAACACTACTGCCAAGGCAGAATCACCTAGAGCAGTGACAGAGGAATACATCCGAGTTGAGTTTTGAATGTCTCCAGAGACTTGACTCTACGAACTCCATAGGCAGCCTGTTCCAGTGCTCTGGCACCCTCAGTGTGAAGTTCTTCCTCATGTTACTGTTTTTGTCTATGGCCACTGCTCCTCTTCTTGTCACTGGACACCACTGAAAAACAGTCTGGTGTCATCCTCTTGACACCTGCCTTTGAGATATTCATATGCACTAATGGGATTCCCCTCTGTCTTCTCTAGACTAAATAGGCTCAGCTCCTGCAGTCTCTCCTCATAAGGATGATGCTCTAGACCCCTGATTCTCTTTGTGGCCCTCCACTAGATCTTCTCCAGTACCTCTTTGTCTCTCTGGTGCTGAGGAGCCCAGAACTGGACACAGCACTCCAGATGTGGCCTCACTAGATCTGAGTAGAGAGGGAGAATCCCCTCCCTCACCCTGCTGGCCACACTCTTCCACATGAACCCCAGGATACCATTGCCTCTTCTGGCTGCAAGGGCACACTGCTGTCTCAGGGTCAACTTGTCATTTGCCAAGATTTCCACATTCCTCTCTGCAGAGCTGCTCTCTAGTAGGTCAGTCCCAGCCTGTACTGGTAGTTGGGGTTATTCCTTTCCAGGCACAGGTACCAATCTCTAATCCAACCCTCTACAGCCACGGAGTTTTCTCTTCTCCAGACTTCCTCTCTTACCTCCAGCATCTGGGTTTACTGAGGGCTGGCCTCTGCAGCAAAGACAGGCAAAGAAGGTATTCATTAATTCTACCTTCTCTGTGTCTTCCATCACTACGTTACCCACCGGATTCAGCAATGGCCCCATATTTTCCTCAACCTTCCTTCTGCTGCTGAGGTACTCGTTCCCCTTGATAGCCCTTGGCAGACTCAGTTCCAAGGGGGCTTTGACCTTGCTTATCGCATCCTTACATACCATCATGAAAGCCTTCTGTATAATATTACTAGTTCATTTTTATTGATGCACTTAAAAAACTGACCTCGCATGTACCTAAACACTGGTTAAGGAGACTTGACACTTCTGTTGGAAATAGGATAAGGGCATAGGCAGGCTGAAATGCAGCATAATTCAGACAACTAAAACCTTACTGAATTCACAAAACTTCTAACAACCTATGACACATTTCTAAATAGCCAAATTTGTTCAGAGTAAACACACAACTTCCAACTAATTTTGTGAATTCTCAAAATCTAACTTCAGATTACTCCATTGCTAATGCGTCCTAGAGCTTTTTTTTAAAATTGCTGCAGATTACTGCATAAAGTCACATGAGCATTTTCCTCATACTTGCAAGATATTGACAAAATTAAAGGAAGCATTTTTACTTTGCCTTTATGTCTCATCTTCCATGAGAAATAAGCACAGAAATACCTGTCTCCCTCCACTTCCACAGCAGGGTTCAACTACCCAGAGGTGGCTATTCACAGAGTGGACAGAACGGACAAAATCTTGTTGATAACATGGACACAACTTACCATTCAATTCACATATTAGGTCTAATGGCATTTCACATGCCATTGATGCCATTTTCTGCAGTTGTTCAGAAGGTATCAGCAAAGATGACAGGGAGTATTGTCCTTCATGAATTTTTGACAACGGTGTCTTGGTAAATTCTTCATCCAATGTGAAGACTACAGGACTGCAAAATTTATTTCTCTCTCCTCCTGCTGCAGGACTTAGGTCTGATCTACAACTTTCAGATTCACCTCCATTGTGTGTTTGATGCAGCTCTTCACTTTCAGATGCAGTCTTTTTTAGTGCTTTTTGTGAGCTGGACGGGGACTGTCGATGTAGATCTGATTTTTCAGTATTGCTATTATTTTCTGAATCACCTGCTACATTTGCACTGTCTTTTATATCAAAATCAGACTCAGTGTTTGCAGATGTGCTGAGTTCCATGCTATCATATGCTGGAAGTGTCTCATCCCATATCCTCATGTTGACAGTTTCAGAATTGAAAGAACTTAACAACGAAGACCAATTAAAGCGCAGCATACCATCCGTTGGAGAATGCTGACAGTGCTCTGGAGGTAGTACATTTGTTCTATTACTGTCTTCCAAACAAGCATCTGGAATATTCATGCTCTTCTCCACATTTTGCAAAGCCTGCTTTAGATCTTCTACAGAACTTCCACTCAAAGCAGTACAGTCTAGTTCCTGTGCTTCACTTCTATAAGTCTCTAGTATTTCAGATGTTTTTGAATCTGAAGATTCAAATACATGACTTATTTTCACCTGTTCTTCAGGACTAGATTCTGTAGAACTCAACTGGGAATTCTTTTCTGACAAGGCAGGTTCAGAGTCAGATACAGGAGATGCAGGGACAGAGTACATGACATTAGAGTTTACTGTCTCACAAATAATGGGTCTAGCACCCATTGGAACTTCTGGTATTTTCACTTCAGTTGAGAACAGCTCTATGTTTGATGAGTCCTCAGTCTTGAGAGCTTTTCTCCATGAGCTTCTAATTTCAGTAACTAAATGGAACAAACAAAGGTAAAATTTTAATACTTTCATTCTCTCAATCAATCTATTTTTCTTCTGTTCCTTCAGTGACATAATCAATCCAAGTAGGAAGATGTATAGCTGCTTCATATTGGCAATGTTTATATTTTCTCTACACCAAGAGGATTCTACACAGGAAAAAAATATCTCTTGAATCAAATTCACAGCATTTACATCCTGGCCTACTATGTTGTGTTACAGAGTAAGCCATTCAGGCAACTTGTAGCTTTACTGAAATAATCCTCTTACATGTCAATGAACTAATCACAATTCTAATCAATGAACATTATAAAAACAGAGTTTCAAACTCACACAGATTTGCTGGAGTTCGGGGAATTTCTTTCCTTGTCACAAATGGGTCAAAACACAGTGAGCTAATGAGATCATCAAATGTCATTCCTTTTTCTTCACCACAGTCAGGCGACTCGGACATTACTGCTTTTGCAACCTGTAGGATGTTAGAGAAGGGCAAATTCTGAGAAAGTAGAATTACAACCTCTCTATTTCTGTCAGTTATGGTTCAAAATAAATCCTATTCTTTAAACCATTTGGAGAATTTGGAATATCCTGACTCTTCTGTTATTTACTGCTCAGGTTTACAATGACCACAGTGCCCTACACAAACAAACAAAATGAAGAGATGGGACTGAAATCAGAATTCAGTTCTAAGTTCTCTCATCATCTATGAATCCATCTTTCAAATAAGAAAGTTTGCTCAGACGGAATATATTTAAGACATTAGTCAAGAACTGCATATTCATGAAGACTAGAGCTGTATTTACAAATGTGAAACATTTGAGCAGATGAAAAATAAGTAGTGAAAATGTTTAGTGAAAAAACACAATTTACTTTCCAAATCAAGTTGTGGCACATTTTACAGTGACTCTTGCAGATCAAATCTTAAATAAAATACCTAAGAGAAGTAGTACTTAAACTCTTGCTTAAAATTCCCAAGTTTCTCTTAAATATTTAAAATTTGCAGAACTTAAGAATTCAACAGTTCTTTTTATTTCTGAATATATGCAATGTACTTCACAGATTGAAGTACGAGAGGTAATAAAGATCATAACATGATTCTACTGAACATACTATTCACTTCATCATGATTTATGACACCTGCACAAGGCTCCATGTTCTCAGGGTGGACTTAAGTGGGCAGTCCCCTCTCTAAAAATCTGTGACACTGATTACTATCTAGCAGAAAATAGTAACTTTTGATGTATGTGGACTACAAGAGACATTTTATGATGTAATTAGTGATTTTTTTTCTCTGAACTTAATGAACATTTATTTAAAAACAAACAAACAGATTACTTTCTAACCTCTTCTGCCAGTTCATCTCTGGCTTTCTCAAGAAGGTCTTCTTCTTCCACAGGAGACCCTGTCAGGTTAACATCATCTGCCCTCTCTCGCATCTCTGAAATGGGGAACTCCTCCTTTCCCTTTTTAGAGATTTTTGGAGGCACAGTTTTTTTATTTCCCTCACAAGTTTCCACATGTGAGTTCTAGAGGAAGACACAAGAATTATTAGCAGTTTTAAACTAAAGTGCCAGAATATTAGCATGAACAAATTGCTGTACAAATTCCAAATAGCAAGGGCCCTAGTGTTTAATCAATAAAAATATTTCGGTCTTGAATTCTAACTAAAGACAAAATATTTTTACATTTCTATTCAAAGTAGGACATGAATAGAGACTAGGACATGTTGTTACATACAATACAGTTGATTTGCAACTCATTTGCAGCTACCTCCAACACATTACAGTGAACAATTGTGCAAGTTGCTTTTACACTACATTTTAACTCTTAAATTCATACACAAAGAAACAAAGTCTGACCACTGTTCGAACCAAAAGCACTATTGCAGCAAGCAGGGAATCAGCCACACACTGTATGTCACCCTGGAAGTCTGGTACAAGTGCACCTACTTCCTCCTGTCCTATTAAAGTTTTACAGTACTGACTCAGATGTATAAAAATACTGCTAAAACCAAAAGAAATGCACAAGAAAATCCAAACAAACAGCCAAAACAACCGACCAAAACAAACAAAAAAACCACCCGCAAAACAAACCAAAATCCTGCAACCCTCTGCCACAAAGTCTAGACTTCAATCAAGGTAAAAAACACACATCCCAATTTTAACTTATTTGACAGGTAGAAATTTACATTTTCTATTAACAGGTCTCTGTTTTCAGATACTTCTGACAAGTCCAAAGGCACTGATGAGACCCTTGAGGGAGAGAGAAAGAGAGTTTAAAACAAAAAACAAAAACAAACCAAAAAATCCCCCACACCAACAATTTTAGAGACAAACAAGTGGAATGCAAATCTTAAAGGGCTGTTATATATTGTATGCTCCGTATCTGTCCGTTACGATTTCCCTCAATTCGTCCCGGTCATCAGAAAGCAATCTTACTATAGGGAGAACAATGTGACAATTAGGGCAGATTTAGCCCTAGTTGTGTATCAGTCTCCCAAAACTAAAAAAATCAATAAACTGCCCTTGATTATTACACAGAAAAACAAGGGATTTTCAATACTTTCATAAACAAGTTTTCTGTATTCTGCAATCAAAGATAACTGAAAAGTTTTCTGCAGACTTGACACCATTCTTTCTCTCAACAGTCCTTGTCTCAATCAATGCTGGCACGCACAAGTCTGTTCCTATACACACTTGTTGATATTCAGCAATCTCCTGGCTCCCAAGAATGTCTACCTTATCACTTCTGGTGAGTTTAGTGTTAATTGCATAGCTCTCAAAAATGCGGTCCTCAGTTGTTAGGAAAAGCACACCTTAAAATATTAATATGTGCTGTTACCTGTCTGTAGAATCAGAAGAGAACAAAAATCCATGCTGTATGAAGTCACTGAAAGAAATCCAGGATTTAATTGTTAACTACTTTGACAACCTCTGAGACTTATATGCAACTACTTCTACTGATCTCTAAGAATTTTATGCCCAATAAAGGACAGCGTTCCTTTGCTAACTTTGAAGTATCTGTATGATTCATATTATGAAATACAGCATTATTCAAAAGGTCATGCAACATTCCTGGATTCAGCAATGACAAATGGACAAAAAACTTTAGAATTATCATTGTCTTATGTTCTATCCTTTGCTGATACTGTAGTAAGAGTCGTTACAGAACAACATGTTTGTAACCCTCAAGAGTCATGAAAAAAATCTTGAGAAGGTTTAACCTGAGAAACAGAATTTTCTGTTCTCTTCAACAATCTCATAAAGCTTGGAGCAATGTAGTTAAAAACTGAAATAAAAACTTTGCATCTTGTCTGCTATACATTCTATTCAGCAACCAGCTAATCAGTCACCAGTCAGAAAAAGCAGTAGTTACTTCAGGCCTATCTTGCTAAATTAGCTGTGGTGACATGCAAGAAGTGGGCTACTGAAAGGTACACTAAGGTTCAAGAGATGCAAAATATTCAAGTCCAACAAGTAATTTCTGGTTTTTTCACTGTTTTATCATTTTCTCATTAAGCATACCATTTTGGTGGTGATGATGACATCACAGGTGCAAAAGCTCCCTCATCTTTCTCATAACATTCTTTATGAAGGGAGTCACTTGTATCTAGAAAAGCAAGTAGAAAGTTTTATTATTTCTTCCACTTTCTTTGCTCAGGCTTTCCAGGTGACATGACTGACTCAGACCACTTCTACAGGCTATGCACAGAATGGACATTACAAACCCTACAAGAAAAACAAATTTATACGTAAGCAGCACAATGTTACCAATCCTTTTACTCAGGTGCCACCTGTAGCCACAGATGCCACTAGCAGCCAGCACTTTTTTGTGTTGTTCCTGAACACGTTTGAGAAATATGGTACTCTATCTGCTGCCCTGCACATTCCACCTTCCTCCAAACTACAGTGCCAGCAACATCATCATTATCCTCACCTTTCCACAAATGCATCAGTTGTGTGGCACATCAATTCCACCAAGCACAATTCCACTTATGTTTACGACTACTGCATTAAGCAATAAATATCTCTGTGCATATATCTCATCCCTTTTGTTGCCTCATTCCAAGCAAGACAAAGCATACTATAAGTAAATGTTTTGCACATTATCAGAGGTACACATACCTCACCCTGAGGACTCTCTAGAACAATAAATACTAATTTGGGCACATCTTTAATAAAAGCTGAAGTTTAACCTTAGTAGTTCTCTACTAACCCTGAATTTCAGCTTCTGCAAAGACAAGTGGCATTTCCTGTTGCATTCACCTCAACAACATATCCAAAATCCAAGCTCACTTAAGGTAGTTGGGGAGGTTTATTTTTAGAGCTTACTATATTAATAGGCAGAAGGTTAGTTTTCTTAGTGGCTCTGGACTCTTCAATAAAGTATCTTAACTACAGAGTAGAGAGAATGTCACAGACATCAGTTTGTCTCAGGCTTTTGGATATTACCATCTCACAGTACCATTGTGCAATCTTTAAAATTTTTAAGGCAAACTATATTCCATTTGCAATTCTGTGGCCTTTCCTTTGCAGCTTCTAGCCTTGTACCCACATACCCTTACACTGCTGGAGCAGCACACTTCCACTTTTTTAACCAAAAGGAGCTTCTTGCTCTTGTTTTGCATCTTAAAATTCCAATACACCTCTGCTACACTGCATTTCCTAAAAGAGACTGCAAACTACATGATTCAAAGAGTCTAACCCCTCACTTTGTAGCTTCTAACTTACAACTCTATACTAGAGACAGTAAGCACTCAGTCAATAACCATTACCCAGTAAAATAATAATCAGCCAATTAGCATGGGCAACAACCATGATCAAAGTGAGCTCTGATCAATACTGTTAATCTAATGACTGAAAGCAAGTAAGGTCTTGATCAAATGGTACAGTTAGTGTGGCAGTAAGTATTTCAGAATGCAACAGGGAAACATGCTTACCTGGGAGGACGCCTGCAATTGCTTTTCCTAGGTGACTAGTGGGGAAGTTTTAACTTCTTTCTCTCTTTCTTACTACTCCTCCAACCAAAAGCAACCTTTTTGAATGTATATTCTAGAACTCATGAATGAACCTTTGCGCGTGTAAGTCTGTCTCAACATCCTTCATGCAAGATACACATATGTATATATACACAAAGTATCACAAACAGCTCAGCACCAAGTTGAAGCCAAGCTTCAGAGGATCTCCTAGATACAACAAGGTTGAAAAATGTAGGCAATTGTGACAAAGTCATTCAGAACCAGACTACCACAGACTATCAAAGACTACATGCAAACACAGGCAGGGAACCTTTCTGACTCCTAGCAACTTTTAAAAAGAGTAGTGGTGCAGAAGGGAGAGACGCTTATCCTGGTCACCCACCTGAAACTGATGTTAGAGATTGATGAAGGTCACTGTTTTCACCTTCTTCTGGAGGACTAGGAGATAGTACAACAGCTTTGCCACTCAAACGGACCTTTCAAAAGGAAGAAAAAAGTTATACAAGGAGGCTGAAAAAATCTTCCTATCAACAGCAATTAGCAGACAGTTATTTACAACAGCTTTTCTGCAAACCAGCTGTCAGAGTCAACATGAAGCTTCTCTCTCTGCTGGGTAGCTATGCAAGGGTATAACCTGTGTCAATGTGTCACAATAGAAATTACTCTTCATTCATCGAGCACACTACTCTAAAAGCGAAAAACAGAACTCAGACTGATAGCGCACAGATGCTCAACTTCCACATGGTGATGAGCAGAGACAAAGCCCAAACCAGTCAGCTCGCTTTTACGCTGATCTAGTATCTTGACAAATGATTCCATTCCTCATCTCAAGTGAAGACATCAACAGTAAAGTCAAATGTATTTTCTTTAGGAAAGTCTTCATAAAGCATAATCAGCTACAGTGCAGTACGTGCTTCCCCCAACCGTACAGATCAAGTTTAAGTGTAGATCTACATCTTCTCTCACCTTCAGCCTTTCTCTTCCCCAGCATCAGATAAATTGAACGCTACTTACTACATTCTCTTTTATAATTAAATTAAAAGGATGTTGGCCAAGAAATGTTTTCCATTTTGTTTCCCAGTCTTCCTGTTTCCTAGAAATAGATTCACGCACTGACACACAATGCTGTTGCTCTCTTTCTAGCCTGTAACATATAAACATGGGAAATGGTAACACATCTATTAGTGGAGATAACAATTCTGCATAAAGATGGACAGTATTATGTCTTCCCCTTATCCTACAAAATCTTTGATACACACCAACTTACTCATGCATTTGTGCAAATATTAAGAACTAACTGAAATTCACAACCAACAAAGTGGCTGCTCGGTATCCTTATGTTTCTTACAGCAGAATTAGAAGACCTACACTCAAATACATACACAAATGAGATACACTCTTTAAACTTCTCTGAGCTGGGTTCAGATAAAAGTTTTTAAAATCTCAGAACTTATTAATGTAACAAGAAGAAAAAAAAGTAAAAATCAGATTGGCTAACAAATCAGGTCCCAGGAAGAAAGCCTAAAATACTGATGAAGCAAAGGCATAAAGCTGAAGTTACTCAGAGAGGAGTCTCAATTAAAACTTACATAAACAATCAAGACAAACATTAATTTCTCAGAGGCAAAGGAAAATGACTGAACCAACTTGTTTTTGCTATAAGTAACATTTTACTAGAAAAGTCTTCATGGAAGGTAGACATGATCCTAAGATTGAAGAACAAGGCACCAGAGAAAACTGGCCAGGTAATTACCTCTTTGTCTTCAAACACTGTAGTGCTTTATTGCAGGAGGTAACCATGTTCTCAGTCTTGCAAAGTTCTTTTAATTCAGACTGATAATGCTCATCTCTCAGCATCTTCAGGGCTTCATTTAACAACTGAATGACTGCTAAGAAATTCAATTTTCCATCTTCATATACATTTGCTGTAAAAACCTTTAAGTATAGCAAGCAAGAAAAAAAAACATCAGTACCAACATCAGAAAGTTCTCTCTTCTGCAGTAAGAGCAGGGACACTATATAGTTTGATTCAGTTAGTTTCTCATTGTTTCCTTTGCCAAAAAATGCATTCTACAGTAAAGCAACATGAACCAAGAAAACTTCAACCAATGAGGTATGCCACTGTCCCAAAAGACATGGCACAAACAACACCAACATCATAACAATTACACCATGGACAGGCTGCAGAGATGGGCTGATTCCAATGGGATGAAGTTCAATAAGGCCAGTTGCCAGGTCCTGCACTTTGGCCACAACAACCCCCTGCAGCCCTACAGGCTGGGCACAGAGTGGCTGGAGAGCAGCCAGGCAGAAAGGGACCTGGGGGTACTAATTGACAGGAAGCTCA
>JAWWEV010000095.1:38727987-38740491 GCA_035583235.1 Hafferia zeledoni | reverse complement strand
CCTTGAGTATTGTGTTCAGTTCTGGGCCCCTCAGTTCAGGAAAGATATTGAGGGGCTGGAGCGGGTCCAGAGAAGAGGAGCAAGGCTGGTGAAAGGACTTGAACACAAGTCCTGTGAGGAAAGGCTGAGGGAGCTGGGGTTCTTTACTCTGAAGAGGAGGCTCAGGGGTGATCTCATCACTCTCTACAACTACCTGAAAGGAGGTTGTAGCCAGGTGGGGGTTGATCTCTTCTCCCAGGCAACCAGCAGTAGGACAAGAGAGCACAGGCTTAAGCTGGGGCAGGGGAGGTTTAGGTTGGATATCAGAAAGAAATTCTTTACAGAGAGAGTAATTAGGCATTGGAATGGCCTGCCCAGAGAGGTGGTGGTTTCTCTCTTCCTAGAGATTTTTAAGATTAGACTGGATGGGGCACTCAGTGCCATGATCTAGTAATCAAAGTGGTGTTGGATCAAGGGTTGGACTTGATGATCTCAGAGGTCTCTTCCAACCCAGTTCAGTCTATGATTCTGTGATATACTACACACTGGAAACAAAAGCAACAGTTAAAGCAATAGTCAAACCAGTCAACCTAGTTTTAATGTCTAAACAATAAAAAAGTCAAGTACTGATCAGGCAGAATTATCATTGTAGTTAGTGAATCAAAAAAGTTAATGGATTAAACATGACAAATACAAACCAGCATTATAATCACAATAATTTTTTGCATACAAATTACATACTTTATACATTCTTTAGCAATCACCTCTTATAATCCACAAAGTATTTGTTTTATTTTTTTAAGGTATCTAATTGCACTCCTGGGGACTAAAAAAAAGCAGTTTAGCAATTAAGCAAGAGGGACAGAAACTACTTACTTCATTTTTGTCACTTTCAATTCTGCAAGCCAACAACGCTGGAACTCTCACAAGAACGTTAGTTCCATCTAAAATACACTGATGAACACAATCTTCAAGTACAGAATCCACAACTTCCTTATCCTGTTTCAAAGATGTAAGTATTTCCATTATAAGTGTCCACATACTACAGACCTGAATAGGCAAGAAAGACAAAAACGCTACGTTAAAATGTTTGCCATAATACCTATAACGACAGAGTACCAAAGCAGCATAAAGCCAGATGAAGAGGCTAGCATAATCACAGGTAGACAACTGGAAATAACAATTATCTGAGAGCAGGTGTTGCAGAAATGTTAGAAGAAATACACTGCCACAGCAGAAACAAAATGCTCACCTTTTGAATACTCTCCATATTGTCACTTCTGGTTTGGTCATTTTGTTTCATCCTACATGCACACGCAAAAAAAATGTTCAAGTGGACCACAATGAAATTACAGTACATAGTTCATAAAACTGAGCAAGTAATCAATTTATATATTGTTACATGGGAAAACACTTACCTCAAAGACTGTATATGCAAAAGTGCATATTCAGACTTGGTCTCTTCTATTTCTTTAATTAAAACCCTAGGAAAAAAGTTAACAGTTACCCCAGGTTTATCAGAACTACTTGCAGCCACTAAGTATTCATGCTTACTCTTTCCAAATCTACATACTGAGGCAGTTGTGGAATAACGTGACAAAAACCAAGTTAAAAAAAAACTTTCTTACCAAGACTTTCTGTAGAACTACAGTCAAGAAAACCACTAAGAAATATTTAAATTGAGAAACCAAGCTATCGCAATAGAATGGTTTCTACTATACTCAACGACAACCATGAAGTTACTAGAAATGTACATAAAACTCCAAATATATTCAGCAATGTTATCAAAGCTCTCAGTTTCAAAAGACCAGAGAAGAGAATACTGGAGTACAAGTAGCTGGACCGCCAAAGTTCTTTTGCTGAAATGCTTTTATTGACTCTGTAAGCATGTGAAAACATTTTCAGAAACACTGGGTGCCTAATCATGCTGAATTCAAAAGGACTTTCAGAGTCCTGATGCATGCCAAGAATAAAAAAAAATCTGTAATGAATTACATTTTTGAAGGGTATAACTTAAACAGTAACCAACAGCAGTAATGTTTCCCAAGCAAGGTCACAAAAAATATGGAATTATAGAAATCACAGACATTCATTACAGTTTGACCTCGGGAAATTGTATTGTTAAGCCTTCCATTAAAAGCAGAGCCTTTGGTTATGCTACTCATGGTCTTGTCAAGCCAAGTCTTGAATATTTCCAGGAATGGAGACTCCATTTCTTTGGGCAACCTTTTTGAGTTTTTAATTGTTCTCACATGAGATTCTTTTTTCAAATCCTGACAGAGTTTTCCCCTAAGCACCTTCAGCCTTTTGCCTTCTCCTGTCACCATACATCCTTGTGAACAGAGTACCTCCACCATCTCTACAACTACTTTTAGATACTGAAATAATGATTAAATCCCCTTAGCATAGTCTTTTTCAGGCTAAACAAACCAAATTTCTCCAGCTTTTACTCATGTGTCAGGTTCTCCAACCCTCTACTCATTACGAAGTGATTAGATACCTCTACGAGCATCTCTCTCGTCTCTCCTCTCAATCGTGCAATCAAAATTCAACCAACATTCCAGGGTGTGGCATTAGAATTGCCAGCCCTAGCCAGCAACTAAATACCACACAGGACTCACTCCTCCCCACTTCCCCAGCCCCAGCAGAATAGGGAGAACCTGAAAAATGGTAAAACTCCTGGGCTCAGATAAGAACAGTTTAATAACTAAAATCAAGTAAAATATTACAACACCAGAGTTGTAAAGAAGAGAAAGGAATGAAACAAGAAAAACAAGTGATGCACAATAAAATTGCTCACCATCTGCTGAACAGTGCTCTTTTCCATGTAGCATAGTACTCTGCTGTCTTCTTGACTACCAGGGCACTCTGCTGACTCGTGATCAGCGTGTGGCCCCATACTACTCTCCCCTCTCGTTCTTCTCTTCAGAGCTACACCCCATCAATCACCCACAAGTCTGTGCTGCTGCTGGGGACTACTCCATCTCACGTGCAAGACCTCATACTGGTCTTTGTTAAACCTTACATAATTTTTGTTGTACAAGTCTTGAAACCCAGCAAAGTCTCTCTGTGTAATGCCTCCTCATTGCATATTACCTTTCCTCACAGTTTGGCACCATCTGCAAGTCTGGGCAGGTTTCTGTTCAAGCATCTCATCCATATCCCTTATGAAGATACAGCACCACAAAAGAACCCCACTCATGAGAAGCTATCAGTTATGACTTTGAGGCACCATCACCCTTTGTGCTCACCCCTTTAGCTAGCCTTCTGTCTTTTCAAAGAGCTATTACGGAAGAGTGCCTGGTAAGTATTCCTGCACCCTTGGATGCATTCCATCAGGTAGCAGTGAAACGTTTCCTTTACCCTCTTCTGCTACTAGTTTTGTTGTTTCTTTCACCATTGCTACAGAGACTGGGCTACTGACCTTACTCATGCACACTGAGGCAAAGTACACACTAGGTATTTCAGCCTGTGTGACTTGCAACTTACCATTTCATTCAGAAGCAGACCTAAATCCTCCATACACTTACACTTCCTAATAACATACCCACAAGATTCTATTTTCAGGGTCTTACCAGGCTCTTGGAGCTTTAGGTGAACTTTGGCCCTCAGATACATCACTGCACACATGAGAAATACTACTGTATTCATGCCTGGGAGTCAGTTCCCTTTTCTATATTCCAAATCCTGCTACTTTGGGTTTCTGAGCTCTATCACAGGCTCATTGTCCTAATCAGGTCAGTTCCTTGTTACACCTACTTCTTTTTCCACTTAAGTTGATGGACCAAATGTCTTAGTTTAGAAGAAACTAACAGCAAATACCAGGATAAACTCAAGTCCTCTGTAAGAATCAAGGTCAGCTGACACTCATCATGAGGTCTCCTTGGATTCTAAACCCTTGGATCTTGATCCAAAACCGTGAAACAAGCTAGTCCTCTTGTGTGGATCTATGCTACACGCACTGTCACTGCTCTTTTACCTACAATGCAACTCCTCAAGCTTTTCTGCCATTTACTGAACAGCTCACAACTGTTCATGACAGTGCTCCAGTCATGGAAACTATCCCACAGTGATACATAACTCTGTACCTGCACAGAAAGTTCCAGCTCTTCATACTTCTTGAGCTGGGAATATTTTCCACAAACAAGAGTAAAGAATAGCATGCTTTTGGTGAAAGTGAATAGTGCTATACATGCAGAACTCCCTGATCATTTTAATGCCCAAGTAACCATATCTTCCAAAATATAGATTCTCCTAAATGGCAAACTAATTTCTTTAGACTACTATGCTTCACAAAAGATCTACCAACAGTAGAACTGTCGATTAAAAGAGGTAAAGGTTGGAAATATGGGAGAAGCTCAACAAAACTAATGAGGTAAAGCTGACACAGCTTCTCCAAATCCCCTCAAAGACATACACACATAAGTCAGCTTTTAAGAAAAGACTCAACGTCTTTAAATACATTACTTACTGTGATTTTTTCAGATATTCTTGAATAACAAAATCTTGCTTCTGAAGAAGTTGCAACAGTTTATTGTATCCAACTCTATGTCTTGCTTCTGCAATGTACATATCCTCAGGTTTCCACCTCACAGCTTCAGCAAAAGGTATACGAGTGCCTAAACAGAAGTCAATGTTTGGATGACATCATTCACTTTTAGCAAATGGTTAACTTCCTAATCTACATAGTTTTTTGCACTGAGATAATCAGAAATCAACAGGCTCATTTTACTGAACTAAAATAGATTCAGTGTACTGCCTTTTTTGCCTTTTTTTTTCTGTTGTATATATCTTCCTTCCCTCACTCTCACTCCCTATTTTCTCTAGGTTATCAAAACTACACAAGATGCCTACAACAGACAGTTCCAATCCTCCAGAATGCCTGAAGGTTTAAGGAAGAATATAGTACAGTGATCCAATACTTTTGGACCAAATCATTGCTTGTGTGGGTAATGGAGTAGAGCCTTGGAACAAGACCCATAAAGCAACAGACAGCAAAACAATCAGCATTGTTTTATCAGCAGTAGCTTTACACAAGTGCACAGGATGCTGTGAGAGACTCTGAACTGAGAAGCCAACTCTGAACTATTTAAATCTCTTGTCATACAACAAACAAAGCATTTTTATTGTTCCACTACAGCTTACCTATAGATAACGTTTTCATATCCTCAGTCATCACATGTCTTGCAAACTGGTAGACTACATGAACAAATTTAGCACCAGAAGGAGACATCAGTGAGGAAGGTGTAATGTTTGGAAGACCACTTTCCCTTTTACTCTAGAAAAGTTAAATTGTTTTAAACACAGAAGTAATCTAAGAAATAAAGCATAAATGAGCTATCACGTACCAAAACACTACAGACCATTTGCTAGCAAGCCTGATGCAAAGTGAAACAACTTTGCTACCACAGCTGACACTTACTCTAGTCAGCAGAAAGGAATAAAGATTTTTTAATGTTCCCACCACCACTCCTAGTTCTGTACACAAGACAGTTTCAGTGCAGACTGAAATTAGTGTTGGATAAAAGTGAGAAATCAGTGCCCTCCTAAATGGTAATCCCTATTTTTGAAAACACAGTCAAGTTTTCTTTTATATTTTCCACTGAAGCCATTAATTAATGCACTTTTACTGTACTCAAAGATACCGTATTATTGGCTTTCACCCTGTCCATTATTACCAAAAAACCAAAAGTCTTGCAGCCTATAAAGATGTGATTTCTAGAACACTCAATGAAACAAAGAAAGCATAAGAAAGTAACATAATAACCAATGATACCTGAAGCTATTAGTTTTGGTTTATCTCTTTAAAAAGTCTGCCTTAAATTTCAGTCCCTTCTCCTGTATACAAGGAAAGACTAATATTAAAAGTTTTTCATGCACATGAAACAGCTTTCACAATAATAAACACCCTCCCAGGCAACTTAAACAAACACCTCTCAAGCTGAAGGAAGTTATTCTCACCCAGACCTAAGGAACTCTCTGGACTTCAGTTTAATCAAATACCATTACCCAGAAGCAAGCCACAGCAGTTTTAAGATCCATGACCCTACCATCTAAATTCCACAATGCCACAATGTTTTCTTCAAAGAAGTCCAAGCTAAACTATGTAAAAGAATACACAAAGTAAAACTGAATTCTTTGATAATAGAACCTTATTTAAAACTCTAGTTTTAAAAAATTCTCTCAAAAAAATAATGAGGTCACAGAAACCAGTACAGCATCAACTTCCACTCTTCATAATACTTACAGAAATTTCTTTTAGCCAATTACAGCACTGCTTCGCAAACTGACGATGGGCTCCTATTCCATATATAAAGGTTCTTTCCATTTAGAAAGGATGAGGAAGAAGAAAAAAAAAAGAAAAAATATTTCAAAACATGTTCAAATATGCAGATACCTAATCAACCATTATAAAAACTAGACTAAGACAAAGATTTTTTGTTAATGCCTACTAGAGGGGCCAGAAAATGAGGGGTATATACCTTAGACCAAGAATAGCTAAAAGTTTGATAAATTATGGGGGTTTTCCATAAGTTAATTAAACACTATTTCAGAGACAGATTTGTCTGTAGCTCTTTCTAACTCAGGACAAGGGAAGAAGAACAAAAAAAGGGGTCATAACTCTGACTATTTTCGTATCACTAGTCTTTCCCCTGCCATGTCTTCAGACACATGGGATTCTTGCCATGTTGAAGATCATGGCAACAATCCATAAATGGGAACTGTTACTCTCTGTTTGGTCAGCAAGATGAACGGGAAATGTAGATTACTTTGCAGCTATTAAAGTTTATATCAAAGTCATCAATTTATAGATAGTATCAGACACAACTTTAATTAAGCCAACGTTGTAATACATTACAGAGTAGCGATCGCAAGGAAACAAATATTCTGACTATGCTCTTCCACTGTATTCCCCAAGTGCCCACTTCCTTCCCTTCAGCAACTGTATAAAACATTCTTAATTAAGGGCAGAGCAGTAACCTCACAGGTCAAATACTTACTCAAAAGTTTTCTCTGCACGGTCCTTATCCAGCTTACTAAACAAGAAGTGGGCAATGACAGTAAACGCTACATGGTTTGGTTTATCGAACATATTCCTAGTGCACAAATAAACAGTCACATCAGAAGTAGTTATAGCAACAAATTAACACAGCATTTTTACTAGCCACTATGTTATATTCCAGCATTACACATTATACATTGATTGCTTTATTACTCAAGTGTAATTCCTCCAGCCTATTTAACACATGTGAAATCTGGGGCTGCATCAAAAGTCTGGCCAGCAGGTCGAAGGAGGTGATTCTTTCCCTTTACTCTGCTCTTGTGAGACTCTACTTGGAATACTGCATTCAGTTCTGGTGCCCTCAACATAAGAAGGGCATGAAACTGTTGGACCAGGTCCAGAGAAGAGCCATAAGGTTGGTAAGGGGACTGGAGCACTTTCCCTATGAACGAAGAGAGACTTGGGTTGTTCAGCCTGTAAAAGGTTCCATGGAGACCTAACAGCAACCACCCATTATCTGAAAGGGGCCTGCAGGGAGGCTGGAGACAGACTCTTCATCGGGTACTGCAGTGACAGGACAGCGAGTAATGGGTACATATTGAGAGAGAGGAAATCTAGGTATAACATCAGAAAGAAATTCTTTACTGTGTGGGTGGTGAGGCGCCGGGACAGGTGGCCGAGCGAGGCTGTGGATGGGCCATCCCCGGCAGCGTTCAAGGCCAGGGCAGATAAGGGAGAGGTCCCGCTGCCCATGAGGGAGAGAGCAACCTTTAAATAAAGTCGGTTCCAATCCTTTAACGTTCTACGATTCTGTGAAGTTACTCCGGTGAGAGTGTTACCTTTCAAGGTCAGTTTTCAAAACACGCGCTAGGGAGCCGCTCGCCTCGCCTTCCCTACGGGACTGTGGGGGCAGCAGGAGTTCTCATCCTTCCTGGGTTTCATTTCTTCGGACAGAAATAGCACGGACCGCGGCGGCACTGCGCCTATTTCCCCTGCGCTACGTATCGCCAGGGGCACTGGGTCCTTCCCCGGCGGCCGCGCCGAATCGCGCCCACCCACCCCGCTCCAGCCGAGTGCTCCCGGGTGAGAGCAGCGCCCTCCGCCCACCCCTGGCGGTCCCTCGCACTGACCTTCCCAGGTGCCAGGCGACAGGGTATTCCTTTGGGTCGAAGCCCAGGGCCAGGAGGTAGAGCCACAAGTGATCCTTCTCCCAGGCAGCGGTCATGGCTGCGTAGCGCTCCCGCCCGCGGGACCGCGCAGCCCTTCCCGCCAACGGCTCCCGCGCGCGGGCTCGCGCACCGCGCGCAGCCACTTCGCGAGACCTCCCGCCCGGGTGCCCGCCCCCAGCGACGCCTCACGGGAGATGTAGTCTTGAAGGCAGCCAAACATCCGGGAAGCGCTTCCCATTTTAAATGTAATCAGACGGCAAACTGTAACACGGAACAACAACAACAACGCAAAGCACACAAGTCAAACTCGCATGGGCAAGCGGGCTGTGCGGTTCACGCTTTTATTCCAAAGCATTTCAGTGACTCGTCTCGCAGGCGGGCACGCGCGGCACTGCGCGGGGGCGGAGCAGCACGCGGAGGGCGCGAGCCCAGCCCGCCCCCCCCCGCCCCACTGCGCGCGAGCGGCACCCCCAGCCACGGACGGGCATCGACATGGGAGAAAAAAAATCACTGGCACCAGAAGCATCCTCATGTTCGATTCCCTCTTTTTTATTTTTCTCCCAATTTTCTTTTGTCCTACATCTGTATTTCTTTGTCCTCCATTTCCCCTTGCTTCTTAGAGTCTCTTACCTTTTCTAACTGCTATCCTTATTCCTGGAAAACTTTAATTTTTAAGCATTTACCCCTTCCTAGTCATAGGCGCCACAACTCACTGCATCATGATGGCCAAAATAGCTGCATACAGAAGGCAGGTGGAGAGAAGAGAGTCCTTCTGTGCATAAAGCACTCCTGCAAAAGGAAAGCTCTAAGCCTCTAAGCTCTGTAGGTGCAGAACACAGCAACGCGAACTTGAGTGCATCTGAGATTCTCACCCCTTCCAACAGCAAAGAGGTAGACGCATAAGTGTTTTTCATGCAGACTGAAAGGGGAAGTTTTGTGGGCAAATCCTCATCAACTCCTTTTGTTGGCAGCCCTTTATTCAAAGCACTGGGGTGTTCTCACACTGCTACCAGCAGAACAATCACTAACAATGATCAGATCAGTTGGATACACTGCTTAGGCTATACCTGGATTGTAGAATAGGGGTTTGACACCCATGCTAATGAATTAATGTACCATGCGTTCCTCATGTAGAAAAAACACCAGATTTTTGACACAGCTAAATGAAACAGCAGTGATTTAAAAAAAAATATCCCCATAATCTCTAACCTAGGCAGGTTCACCTTTTAAAAGGAGAAATCTAAATTAAACATGGCAAATGTACGTTGTATCAAAAGACATGTTTATGCTTCTCTATTCAGCTCTTTGCCCTGTAGTGTAAGGGCCATTTGTGCGTGAAAAGTCTTGTTGATCCTCTTCATCCAAATCCAAAATGTCCGGGATATCATCTGACTCTGAAGACAGGTCTGTAATAGTGAAATCTGGAACCTGTGTAAGAATGAAATTTAAATCAAATTAAAATAAAACTAAGCAAATTTGTGCAGTACTCCTCGCTGAAGTCAGTACACAAAGACGTACAGCATGTCTAGAAAACAGGCCCAATACACTGAATACAGAGTGAAATATGCTCAAGTCACATATGAAACACATAGCATAAACATAGACCAAATACTATCCAAATACTATCCATACTATCAGCAGCTGAGAAGGCAGGATTTTATAGCAGAGATGGAATAGAGCTGAACTTAGTGGACTGAACTTAGTGACACGGGTGACTGGAAAATTAAGAAAGGAGGTTTTTAAATTATTTTGCCTTTCTTCTTTCCATAGAAGAGGATGGACTAGATAAAGTAACCTGCCCTGAGATTGATAATGGATTGCTCTATACTGCTGTCCCTGCCTACTGCATTAAACCTTTCCTCAATAAATAAATACCTGGAACTGCAATCTCGCTTGGGTCTCTGTTTTAACTGCACTTGGAATATTCTGTACTGTTAAGCAGCACCAGGTTTCAGGAATTGCCAGAGACATTACTGGATACATGGATGTTACAGACTTCTAAAAATGTTGGCTAAGACACTTAGGAGCTTAAGTCCCAACCCTTAAGTCCCTTTAGTAGGACTTAGATTACTTAGGTACTCCTGAAAAATGGGATATAATTAAGCAATTTATTCAACCAACAACTTTTTTGCCCAAAGTGAAAAATTCTTACACCTATAGTTTGATTAGTAGTTAGTTTTAATGTTGGTGATGTGACATATTTGGAGCCAGATACAGTATCAGCAAATAACAACTGCTGCATGCTGACAGGACTTTGGGTCTGAAAGTTCAAAGCAGCAGCAACTTGCAGAGGCTTCTAGACATTTCTGTAACTTACGCAGTTTTAATCCATCCCCTAACTGCAAAACATCTTATGACTTACTTTTATGAAAGACAGTAGGCAAGAAAAACCCTGTGCTTTGCTTGCTTTGAAGAAGTGTCAGACGAGCAGAGAATATATAAAATGATAAGGGGACTACAGTTTCCAGGTTGTACACAGCATGGAAGCACTGCATGTGAATCACTCAGTTTCTTACAGAGTACATAGTCGTAGGGCACCAGGGACTTAGAAATATTATTAATTAAAACTGATCTTCAGAAGAACCTAAGCAGTGTATGACTTGTCAGATGCCAGTGTTTTGAGAACTTAAGCTTGATCAAAGTGAGATCAGTAGTTTTTGTCTCCCAAAAAATCAAAAGGCACTAAGAATGGGGGAAACACATCTTTTATCAGCAAGAATTATTTTGCACCTTTCTGCTTATATCAGTTTACCTAAAACTCTAATTACTGCACTTAGAGAAATCAACAAGTTTTCCCATTAAATGCACATGTTCTTGCATTTCATACTGTAGCACAAATCAAGGTATCTTAAGACTAAGGCAAAGTAGTCCATTTACAAAGTAATTTTAAAATGTGCTCAAATAGATTGTTTAAATAAGCTGGTTTACTCTGTATTTACACAGAGCAGGACACATAACTATGTTCAGTAACTGCATGACCAGTGAGAATTTTCATTATATCCTATATTTAAGAGGTTTTTATTACTTATATCCATGTTGTTCTTACTGACAACAGAATAATCACTCGAATTTAAGTTTGTGCTTTATTCCTCTCCTTAATACAGGCAGTAGAAGCACCTGACTTGTTCAATGTATTAATAAGATTTTCATAGCCATGGAAGAATTTCAAATTGAAGTGTATGTCAGTGTAAAACACTGTGGATGTCAGTATGATTTATCTTGGTTCAGAACATGCAAAATTCTATTAGAATTGCACATTCTGATGAATGCACCAGTCTAACTAAACCAATGCAAAGCCCTTGGCATTATGAGATGGTTAGGTAAAGGACCTTCACTTCCATACTACTTTTTACAGTTGACTTACTGCTTTATTTCAACTTCCTATCAATTCGTGCAACAAAGTTATCACTCTTCTTCATGCTATTTCTGCATGTAGTTAAATAATTTACAAAGAGTAGTGCAAAACTTGCAAAAATCCTTACACAGAATAGTATAAAACATACTTTGGTGTTCTGCTGTCTTCATATACAAACACTAATGTCAATATAAACAACTTTAATCCATTTTTTGTTGCTGAATATGTTTTCAGAACTGAGCCACTATGACCTTGACAGATTGTTCTCGTTTTGTGCACTTGCAGAACACTTACTTCGAGTCATCAGAGAATGTATTACTCAAAAGTAAAATTGCCATCTCAATATGAAAAGAAACATTTAACCAAACACTATACAATACCTCCAGCTAGCTGATCATGCAAATTACTATCAGATCACGCTTAAAAATGTTTAGTTCTCTTTCCTCTTTTTAATTATCATGCTTTAAGTAAATTTTTATTGGTTGTTTTGCATTTTCTTTAATAACAAGAAATAATTTATCAGTTGTTCCCAAGTACTTTCACCTCTTTTAATTAGCTATAAAATATTACTCTAAGTTGTATTCTAGAAACTACTACCACAAAAAAATTTATCTTGAAGAATAGGAGACATTTCAAAAACTTTACACCTTTCTTTAGTTTAAGACAAAACAGCTGCAACTCCAGTCCTTATACAAATCTTGTCATTTGGCTTTAGCCAATGCCATAAATGTGTTTGCAAAACTTGTATACCATATGGAGCTATTTACAAATGCTTATATTTAGAGTATTTATGTATGTATGGCCAGACTTCGTGAACGCAGATTTGGGCAGGGCTCTCCCCAGGTGGGTGTGCCCTTCCAGCCTGCACAGTGGATCTTTGGGTGAGGCACAGCATGCACAGAACTGGCCCCACCGTTTAACTCCTGAGGTTCATCTGCCATGGCCGAGTGAGCTTGGACAGTGACAGTGAAGTCCTCGGGACTGTCACAGCACCCGGT
>JAWWEV010000095.1:38712581-38727887 GCA_035583235.1 Hafferia zeledoni | reverse complement strand
CCAGAGTGCTCTCCTTTACACCATGGGACTGCCTGCATGCCACCCTGATGCCCGATCCCATCAGATCTCGGAACCTCAGCAGGGTCAGCCCCAGTTAGTACTTGAAGTACAGGGAGACCTCCTGGGAATACCAGGGACTGTAGGCAGTCCTGAGGACTTCACTGTCACTGTCCAGGCTCATTTGGCCATGGCAGATGGACCTGAGGACAGTGGGGCCAGTTCTGCGCATGCTGTGCCTCACCTAAAAAATCCATTGTGCAGGCTGGAAGGGCACACCCACGTGGGGAGAGCCCTGCCCAAAAAAAGAGCACTTATAGAAAAGGATTACCTGCAGTGATAGAGTAACAGTTCTCTGCTGAATGCACCTTGAAAAAGGAACTGTCAGCTAGCATGAACAATTTTTAAGTGTTCTATTAAAAAGAAACAGTAATTTTCTGAATCCTAAATAAACTCTAAATAAGCTTACAAACAATAATTATGTTAGTATTCTAACCTTTACCATCCCAGGTTTTCTATGACTAGTAGCCTTTGACATTCTTCCATTTCATTTAGTTTATTTGCCTTGCTGTAAATAGGTGATTCTATTTCCTGTTATCTTACCTTTTTCAGAAGGTAACTTCTGAGCTTTAGAGAAACTTCACAGATTTTTGCCAAAGCTATATCCTTAAAAATTATTTTGGACTAAGAGCAAGCAAGTTTCTGTGCAGTACAGCTGAACTGCTTCATACATGCAATTATGGAGAAACAGGTAAAATGGCAGGAAAAATTCATGAGCAAACTCTGCTCTGTTAATATCTTAGGTTTCCCTCCTTTATGAGAGAGGAGGAACCTCAGCTTCAGTCAAAAACAACAGTGGCAAAAAAACAAAGATGGCTTTGAAAAGTCTCTGTGTCATTCTTGCCTCCAGAGGGCATTTTAATAGTCACCCTCTAGCTACACTAGAGAAAAATAACACATTCTGTCTGTACAAGTGCAGTAAAGACTAGTGCTGTGCTAAATAACCTACAAGAAGATACCCTGACAAGCTACAGGTGCAATTCAATTTAAACATTCAGTGCTGTCCTTATTAGCAGAGCATAATAATCTGAGTCCAGAGAACTTTATATAATAAATCAGGAACATACTGATTTTGCTACTCTTCAGTCCTTTCATCCTCTAGGGAAGGGTTTCTAATTCTGTTGGGAGAAAGGGGGTTGGATAGAAACTTCAAACACTCAGGGGCCGGGCAGCATCCAACAGAACAACTACCTATCACAATAGCACAGCACAGGAACCTGCATACAGCATTTTAGTCTAACAGGCTATTAGACTAGCCACTGGGTAAGCATTTAACCATGCATTGCTTTGTAGCCACCAGTTGTAGGACAGCTGTCAGAAGTCAATGAACTTTTACAAAGAAGCCACCCAACAGTGCATGGTGAGCAAGAAGTGCTTTGAAGGTCTAGGCTGTTAAGTTTCCCTTGCTTTCTATTTTATCTGCTTGCTGAGGCTTAGTAAAGTTTGACTGCTATGTAAAAGTATGAACCAGCAGCACAACTTATGACAGAACAGAGAGATGTACTGCTTGTGCACTAATAGCAGATGAAGTTATTTATTTCTCAGTCCTTAAAAAAAACAGTGAAAAGTTTGAGTATCTTATCACCTCAAGATGAAGTTCCAGAGCAAGTAGTTTCTAAAATACACAGAAGAATGGATATTCCCTTATTTAAACAGACAGCTGTTCCCAGATCTAATAGTTCCATTCTGTTCCTGAGCACATCTACAACAGTGGATGCACTCTACAAATTTTATTATAAATGAAGATAAAGAAAGATACTCTGTGGCTGGACTCATGCAATAGTTAAAGTAAACTTAAAAATAAGCTAATTGTTGAAAGCACTCCAGAAGTCTTAATTCAAGCCCTAGTTGGAAAAGAGTATCTCACCCTCTCATGTTAATTTTATATAAAACAGCTCCCTTAAATAAAGTATTTAAAGCAGGGAGGCTCACAGATAGCGATTCTTTAATTATATTGTTGCAGTTTTGTTTACTATTGTGCTTAAAAACCAGTCTTTCTCACACTTCTAAGCCAACCCTGACTGAACAGCTAAGCAATCCCTCTCACAGTAGGCGGCTAGATAACAGGTAATTTGCTCCAATGCCCACATTGTGCCAAGTGAAGGTATTGTTCAATGCAGCAATGTGATAAGCTTCCTTTGAACTCTATTTGCTTCACTACGTTTGCTGACTTCTTTGAAAATGGTGGCCAGCATTGCTACACTCAACGACTGCAACTCAAAGTTGTACAGGGCTTGCATTAAGAACACAGATACAACTTACCTGGACAGCCCTAAACCAAGAAAGCTTACTTCCTAGTGACTGTAATTCTTTTCCAGGGGCAGCGGGGGAGTTGGTTCACAGTATTTAGTGAAGAACAAGTAGCTGAGTGTTAATGTACATTCGTTACTCAAGTTAAAAAGACGGCAAATAAAGTTAAACAAGTTTAAACTGGTGTTGCAGCTGAAAAGTATACATTGTTTATAGGGAGCCAGCAGACAGATCGAAGTCTAATGCACATGGAACACCTGCTGTGAAGGGAGGGGAGGGTTCTTTGTCCATACCCTTCTCTTCAATATTAGAACATCCAGCAGCTGACAGCTTACGTCATCATTAAAGGTGAACAACAGCAAGGACCAAAAAAAGCAGCAGTAAAGCTAAGACTCAATAGAAGGATGAATAAAAGCTCTAAAGAAGGAAGGAAATGCTGCAACAGTATCTTATCTATCTATACATACACAACACATTTTCAATGCAAGTCTACTTCATTTGCATGTCAAGCTTGCTTTCTGTGGGACCTGGTTTGAAGGAATCACAGAAGAGCAAGTCACATCATTTTAAAACACCACTGAAATGGAGACAGACTTTGGCTACTAAAGTATTTATTACTAACATACAAAATGAATTACAAAGGGATGGCTACAAAAAACACACCCACACACACCCACACACACCAGCAGGCACCTGGTTACAAACAGCATGAATCTTGCCTTTATACTGCATATTAAAAATGCATTCATAATTATATGATCCATCACTGGAACAGGGTCCCCAGGGAAGTGTTCAAGGAGCATCTGGACGACACTCTTAGTCATACAGTTTAGTTTTAGGTACTCCTGCAAGGAGCAGGCAGTTGGACTTGGTGTTGCTTATGGGTCCCTTCCAGCTTGAGAGATTTTGTGGTCAAGTTACTGAGTTACACAATAATTACACAATAATTAAGTTTATACAGTTAATGTCAACACCATCACAGCATTTAACTCCAGCTGACTCGTCCAGAAACCTCACTTTGAGCTTTGGCATACTGCATTCACAGGACTTTTGTCATAAACTGTATAGCAATACACTCTGAGACAGTCAGATCCATAATTATAAAATGTGTGTTCTGCAGCAAACATAGCTTTTAAGCATACCTAGCTAGACTGTAGGGTTTTTAAATGCATTTCACAGTATGTAAGGCTTTTATAGCATTCTGGTGGAGATTAAGAAAACATATCAAAAGCTTTTAGCTATAATAGGTTTCATTTAGACTAGTGGTATTAATACCACTGATAAGCATGGTGAGGTTTCTTGACAGACAAGCAAGGCATCTTGACAACTGTAAGCTGCCAACACTTAGGCACTTCAGACAGCTTGAGTTTTTAGTGTGGGTTAACTACACAGGACAATACACAGCCTATGTGCGAGAGCGTCCTGCCTCTGTAATTCCCCTACACCTATATTTATGGATTTTTAACCAAGGCTTTTTTGACAGCTACTCTTGGTAAGGCCACTTGTTCTGTCAGTCAGCAGAGTACACATATGCTATGCAGTTTATTCAGTAGTGTGTTCAGGCTGTTTGTCTTTCTGGCTGAAATTTTTCTCCCCTTCACCTTTGCTCTCAGCATGCTGAATGCCAGGCAGTTGTGGGTAAAAGGGACCTACCAGCCAGTTGAGCGGCGTGTTGTTAACAAGATAATCCATCACATCATCCAGAGACTCCTTCATTTTCTTCAGCTGTCCTTTACTAGCTGAAAGAAAGCTGTCTGATAATTCTTGGAAGGAGGATGCTGACCAAAAGCTCTGGTAGACATCACCTGCCATTGACCCAATACTGTAAACCCGATCCTGCACATTCTGTGGCAGCCCCTGTAGGCTTGAGACCAGAGTGAGGCAGGTGGTCTGAAGCTGCTGAGTGAGGCTCCGTGCAATAGCTAGAGTTCTGGACTCAATGTGCTGTAAGAAAAAACGTAACAGTCCATTATTGTCTTTTTATGACTGTAGCAGCTTTACATTGCTCAAGATACATAGAGGAGGAAAGTAAAGGGGGTGTAAGTGAAATAAAGCTATAGCAGGTAATAAAACAGGCCTTAAGTCTGAAGAGTAAGAGACTTAAAAGTCTTAAATTTCTTCAACACTCAAGTACTTTGTGAATAGAAACACTGATAGCTTCTAACTAGTAACAGACAAGCAGACTCTTGTTTCAACATTGGGTGACAAGTCAGCATAGGTAAGTATATTCTAATTAGTGAACCACTGTTTAAAGCTACATGTAGGACTCAGTGAGTCTGTGCCTTACACTCACTGCTTTATGCTGACAAATTGTTATTTCTGGTCTGGACACATCAGATAAGTGAGTTCTAGCTGATGTACACATCGACATCCTAGTACAGGTTCACATGCTAAAGAGGATGAGCACTCTCTTGCAAAGAGAATGAACCCAGAATGTTTGCAGGAAGTAGATCATTTAAGAGTTTGGGTCCCCTACTTTTCACTAGTCAACTGCCCTGACTTTCATCATCTAGATTCCATGTTTGCATATAAGCTTCTCTGGGGCACTGTTAATTTTCCATTACCTTGACAGCATACAATCCATTTATTTCTAGTGTACATTTAAACTATTTACCTCAGCACTACGCAGTTCACCACCATCATTTTGGCCTGTATTTTTCTTCCATTCTACCCAGGACTGATAAAGCTTTTCCTGAGCACCAAGAAGTTTCTTATTGGCACTATTCACGTTCTTTCTGGCATACTCGATCTGAAATACAGCCAAATAAGGAAGTAGAGCAAAGAATCTAAACAGTTCCTTTAGGGCTACCCTACCTTGACTGTTTTGTAGCCTCCGTTTTAAATACTTCAGAATTTCAGTATAAAAGGCTTTCGGAGTATAAGAGTGTATTTCTTCTCTTCAAAGAATTGAAAACTGGAATCAGTTTTGAGACATTATGTAGTGTGAACTATTTCCCTCTCCCCCATTGGCATCCTACAGAAGGAACTGAAAGTATATAGAAGGCCATGACTCTTTATGTGCAGTTTGTCCTGTACATAAAGGTACATTGTTAGGATAAGACTACTGAAGTACCCAGAAATGCTCAGAGACAGAAACAGTAAGAACAGCAAGTCCCAAAAGAATCTCACATTTTATTACCAAAGAGGACTTATAGGACTGAGTGTTTCTAAAATATAAGACACTTTTCTCACTGAATAAAGTGTCAAACCCAGCAATGCAAAACAGGAATATAATTTTAAACATGTCACTTTTATTTCTGCACTGCTTACAGTTACAAGCAGTTGCTTGTTAGTTCACAGCTCAGCCTGATTTAGGACCTCTCCTGAATGTTGATGAAAATCTCCTAATGACAAATGCTTTGTATTTAGAAAATGCATTTAGTCTGAGACAGCAATTCCAGTTTTCCTATGACTCTTCTGGCTGTTTACTTCACTCTAAAACAGGCCAGCATTTACTTTTTATACCTGAAGTGGAAGCTTAAACTTACCAGACTAACAGTGTGATGGAGCTGAGAGATTGTCTCCTGGCTTTTCTGTTTAGCATCTTTAACTTTGCTTAAGGCTTGCTGGTAGGCACGTGTGCGGACTTTTGAAGACAGGGATCCTAGTCTAACATAGTAGCTTGGCTTTTGAACTCCAACTTCAAAACCTTCAACTTTTGCAGCTTCTTTCTCTAGGTATGCAGAAAGGAATCAAACTGATCACTGGAGGAAAACTTAAAAGCGGACTAAGTCAATTTTATCTGCCTAGTAACAGCTGAATATTGAACTTGCTGAGTAGTCCTTTAGCATGATGGGTAGACTGACAGACCACCTTACATGGAGAGCCTTACTTTCATTCTGTTTCCCTTTAAGGATGCTATTACACCCAGCAAGGTAAAAGGCAGCCTGGAAATCACATGCTCTCTCTCTATTATAAGTAAGCAATAAATGGATGACTGCTTGCTTCTCTCCAAGATATGCATTCCAACAAAATCAAATGCTGAATTGGTCTTACCTAGTTCTGCTTCTGTAAGTGGGAGATACTGGTCTACAAGGGTCTCTGATTTAGTGAGAGCACTGTCCACTCCACTGCTCACCATTTGCACCACACGACTTCTCAGGACAGTATTAATGCTGCCATTGACAACTGTCTTGGTCATTTCTACGCTGTCTTGCACTGCTTCTTTAGTCTTCCCCACAACTCCAGTGATCGTGTGAGCAACAGTTTCCTTGGCACCGGTCACAGTGGTTGTTACTGCTTCTCTGGCTCCAACAACTACATCCTTGGCATTGGCGACAACCTGCCATAGGAAATACACTGATTCACAAAATCGTTTTTACTGGTGAGTGCTACATAATTCAGGAAATAACAAAATTATGCTGAAGCTTGTACAAGTATAAGTTACCTAGGAAAAATTCCACCCCGTAAACATATGTGCAAGATAAAACAAGACATGACTGCCATGCAGCCTTCAGCTCAAAACACTTCAGTGAATGTAATCCAGGCACTGTTTTCTTCACACTAAGCACGAAAGAGACAAAGAAATCAAACAGTTCTACAGATACACCTTTGACTTCCTCATTGCTTTAAAGCTGTGCTTCAGGCATGGCTTTTTGAAACCTCTCCCTGTTTTTTTATTGATAATAAAAAAGAAGCGTGTATGGTTCTTCTGCTTAGCATATGTACATGGAAAGAACTTACCTTGTCAGTGGGCTGATTCAGTATAGGCAGTCTCTCTTCAATTTTGTCTAGACCTATACATGCATAGTTGTTGGCAACTACAACTATAAAAGAAATTACAAGAGTTGGTTTTAATTATTTTTCCCCCTAGTATAAATAACTCAAATTGAAAATTCCTTCTGAAACAGAAGTCATGCAACACTCTTAGTTTCCTTTCCTCCTCAGTGAGATTCACAGCAGCAAAGCCCAAGAACAAGGCAGATTTACAATGCCAGGAACCGCCCCCACCCCCTCACCTGCAGGCAGAGAAAACCCATTCAATAATCAACCAACTATTATAACAAGCTGAAACACCTTGCCCTTTGCCACTTCATGAAACCAGGCTCCAGCTTACAACAGCCTTGACACAGCTTCCAAATCAACCCGTTCTCAGTACAAGAAACTACAACAGCAACACTTGAAACCAGGTCAAAGGCAAGAAAGGTGTTGAGCAAGACATTATGTAATCATTTGGCATATCAAGGGGAGTCAATCAGTTCAGTATTATGAAAGTTGGAATCTGTTTCGCCCTGGATTTTTTTAAGTCATACCTATCTATAATCAGTTACTCAGGCCAGGCAACAGGTTTAGTCAGCTACACAAAACAGCACTCCAGACAAGCATGATGATCTTAAACCCTAAGTGCATTTGGATATATAAAACAATCAGTCAAAGTAAAGTTATCAACAGCTTCATCTTTGCCTTACTTTGTGGTTCCAGTTTCTGGATGATAGGCATAGCATTTGTCACAGCTACCGATGTAATTGTCTTGACTCCTTTCTCTGCTATCTCACATACTGATTTCAGATAAGGATGGTTGTCCTTAGTTGTGATATAAGCTGTAGACACCATATCATAGGTGGAGCTCACCAAAGGAAGGTTGACAACCCTTGATACAATGTTCTGTTTAAAAGAGAAAGGGGTTAGTTGACTCTTACTTTTCTGATCTAGACAAAAAAATGGGGCTAACTCAGACATACCTGTTGTGGATCGATTGCTGCCAATGCCATTTTTTCAGGTCTTGAACCTTACACAGCCTATGAAAGAAGCATATCTAAGTTATGGAATCCTCATATCCACTTCATTCAAGCACCAAACTTTGAAACAAACAACCTTCTTGTGATCCACCCCATTTAATGGGAACAGAACATTCACATCCTTACATAGAGAAACCAGATTTTATTACAACAATTTAGACAACTCAAGTATGGCACATGCATGAGACAAGCTTTGAGGGACAGCAGCTCATTGCTGAATAACCAGAGTTACCCATACCCCCACTAAAACACATTCCAAACACTGGTCATTCAACAAGTCTACAGAACTTTAAATGTATTCCAACACGTGTTCCCATAGAGAAAATCCTAACAGCTCTCTCCATAAGAATCCTATAAATGGAGTGGGATATTGCATATTAGGAGAAGACACAGAAGCACATTGTTACCCTATGCACACATGCAGTCTGAACTAAATCTGCAAGAAGCATTTTTTGCATTGAAAGTTTCACCTGACACTTAAGTTCCAGAAGAACTTATATACATGAAGGCCAAAAAAAGGCAAACTAAGAGTCAGTTCTCAAAAGGACTGTAGTTTACAAGGCCTTCTGCTGAGTTTGTCAAAGAGCCAACAGCACTCTTCTGTCTCATACATATGACAGCATCAAAAGGAGCGTGTAATGCTCCATCTGACATAAAGTATAACTTTTCCCCATTACATAATGGGAACAAGGACAAAAGCATGCTGTTAATATTTTCTAGGCATATTTGCACATATTAACATACACAAGCCATATTAGGTAATGCCTGTAATGAGATTAAACACTGCACAAGGAACCCAAAAGCAGGTAACAGACAAGGGATACAGCTGTAACAGAAAAGTTTTCCTTATTTATCAAGAACTGAAATACCCCTGGAAATGTATTACCTTTCTGCACACAGCATTACAAGCCACATTACCTGGAGTACAACTGAATTTCCCTGTGAACTGCAAAGCATGCTGCAGAATAGAAGAGGCTAACAGCAGAGAATGTGGCCTGGGAATGAAGAAATACCCTTACTTTAAGGATTATTCAAGATTTGTAATGCATCCAAAATCCAGCCACACACAGCATAGATTTGAATTTTAGTTACTAAACCAGCAGAGTTAGCCTGTGAAATTATTCCTGCTCTTAAAGACAAGGAAGATAACTAGGATTTTGCAGGGTTTTGGAGATCCATCGAATAGGTTAAGCCCTGGCAAGAGTGAGATCCACTTCTCTGGAGCAGGTGAGTGAGATGCCTGGAATCAAAATTCAAGCGTATTTCAGAGACAGCAAAAGATCCTGAATAGGAAAGCACATAAGCTACGTCACAAACTTAATTTCTGCTTTCCCTCGCCGTTACAAGAAGAAGTGAGAGCCCAGGAGGCAGATCGCTGGTCATGAAGAGCGGCCAGGGGCCTGCTCTGCCTCACTGCTCTACCCTAGGCCGGAAAGCGCCACAGTTTCCCAAGTGCCACCACGGGCGGCTTCCGGGATGGCATTCCAACGCCGCTCCCGGCGGCGGACGAGGATCGCTGGGCTTTTTGGTCCCGAGAGAGCCTTTGCTGGCGAAAAAGCGCCGGGACGCGGTGCGAGGGGCCCGCGAGGGCGGAGACAGCCGGAGCGCCCCGCGGCGAGCGCCGCACACGGGCCCGCGGCCCCCGCCCGGCGCTCCACCATATTGCGGAGTCAGCGCCGCGGCCAGCGCCCAGCGCCCAGGGCTCCTGCGGCCGGCCAGGGCCGGGCCGAGCACCGCGGCGGCCGTACTCACCCGGGAGGAGGAGGAGAAGGAGGAGGAAGGGCCGCCGCCGCCTGGAGCACGAGCAGGGTCAGGGTCACGGGTGCCGCCACCGCCTGCGGAGCCGCGGCCTCGCTCCGCTACTTATGGGGCGTCACCGCGGCGCGTCACGGCCGCGGGCGGGGCGGGAGGGCCGGGGCGGGAGGGCGCGGCCCCGGGCGGCGAGTGTGCGATCGGCTGGTCCGGCGGCGGGTCACTGAGTCACAGAATATGCGGGGATCCGCAAAGATCATCGAGTCCAGCTCCTGGCCCTGAACAGGACCACCCCCAAGAGTCACACCGTGTGCCTGGAAGTCTTGTCCAAACGCTTTTGGAACTCTGTCAGGCTCGGTGCTGTGACCACTTCCCTGGGGAGCCTGTTCAGTGCCCAACCACCCTCTGGGTGAAGAACATTTTTTTAATATCCAGCGTAGTCTTCCCCTGACACAACTTCATACAGAGCAGAACAACTGGAATAAAAGAGAAAATGCCCCTTCTCTGAACTAATTTATTACACCTCTGATAGGAAGCATACCTAACATTTACAGGCACTCCACTCCTTTGATTACACTGTTGTCGTCTGAGACGTCCCTCCATTTCTCCTTCACAGTCACGTGGCTTCTCAAGTGGAAAAGACTCAGTGTACCCATGACAACCACAAAATTAATTAACCCTTCTTTTTAGGGGTGTCTCTGGGAATTCCAGAGTATTCCAGGGATTTATTTACTAATATATATTATCATTAGCTGTAGTACAGGAACACCTGTGCCTCGCAGAACCCACTCTGGCAGTATGCAATAACTAGAGATAGTATTAACCCCTCAATCGTCCTTGGCAGACTAAGTATTTAGATTCTGGACATGTTTTTCTTCACAGCTAGGTGCCCTTCTGCACCTGATGAACTCAGAGGGACTTCTGGGAAATTCTGAAAATCTAGGAACTTACCTCTGGAGAACATTGCTTTGGTTCTGTAGGGTGGGAGGGATAAGGGGTAGGGAGGGAGGACGATGTTTTCTCTTGGATGGAAAAAATTCCTCAAATATTATAACAGAAATAGGTGTTGTCCTAGTAAAGACTGAAGAAGAGGAAATCAGGACAGCATCAAGTCAAGCAGTAGCAACAGATAACACAAAAACATGCAGCACCAGCCATTGTTAAAAAAGGAAGGCAATAATAGTAGACCCTACTCTTCTGTGAGGCAAAGGCAGATGTTTAAAGTCACATAATGCATATAATGAAAGAAGTTTCATTTCAATGAGTAACACATCAACACATTCATCCATCCAAGTCTATTTAATTACCATTTTAGAACATAAGCCAACCTACCTATCCTTAACATCAGAAAAAAAAATTATGCAAGATAATGGATCATACGATAAATTTATCTATCCTCTGGTGCATCTCTCTTAAACTTATTATAATATCCTCCATGATAAGGAATAGCTCAGGTTTCAGCCTCACAAGCTCTGTAAAACAGCTCTGCCAGAGATGGCAGCAATAGATAGAATACAGGTCCTTCAGTTTTTCTTACAACCTTAGTACAGCCAAGTGGAGAAGCTGCTGGGACAACAACCCCGGGGCCCAGCAGGGTTGAGGGGAGCCAGACCATGATCCTGCTGTGGCATCAGTGGGGCAGGGGCTGGCAGCCCTGGGGAGCTGATGTGGCAGGATGTAGGAGGCTCTGCAGAAGGCTGGGCAGGGCCATTCAGCCCTGTCAGTGCCGGCAAGGCCCTGGTCAACAGCTTCAGCTGGTGACAGGTACTTTCACTTCAGCTGTGGACTGCATGAGAGGTTACCAGCTGTTCCCTAAGAACATGACAGAAAGGCCTAAGGGGAGACCAGTGGTAAGTCTGTAGGGTGCTGAGTAGTCTGCTACTATTCCTTTAAGAACTAGTATAGTTTAATACCCTGAGCTAGGGCTGACTTATGGCTGGAGTGCTAGTGTATTATCCAGATCCGATACAGGGATCTTCACTTGGTCTCACAGCCAGTGGATGGAGGGATATCCTGTGAACTCAAAAATGGGGCAGTGAGAGCTCTTAAAACTGATTAAAGCTACTATACTTAAAAGTAGGCATGCTTGCACATCAAGATAGCTAACTAGAGTTTTTACTCAATCTTTAGGATGAATGTTCAAAGCAGTGAAGTGGTGACATAGTCATAACATACACAAGAAACTATCCATGCTCTTGTCCTGCAAAACAGAGAGCACAGAAAAATGGCCATCTGGAGTTGTCAACGAAGTATGTCTAGTCAAAGCCTTAGGAAGCTGACAGGCTTTAAAGGACTGCCTCCAGCCACAGCTTGAGGCTGTCTGGAGTAGAAGCCCAAGAAAACTCTGAAATGCCTTCTGTGCCTCAAGATCTTGCCAGTAAACGAGCACTGGAGTGGTTCTCAGTAGTCAGGATTGCCATAGTGACACAAAGGAGAAGAATCACAGAATATTCTCCATTGGAAGAGACCCACAAGAATCATTGAGTCCAGCCCTTAAATGAATGGCCCATAGGGGATCGAACCCACAACCTTAGAAGGTGTTCACAGCTGTGAAGGATAGATGGTTCACAGTCCATAACATAAATAAGCAATTCAGTTGATTACAGCAGTGCATCAGACCTTAAAGATCTCTAATATTCAAAGCACACTTTTCTTTTACATGTTTATAGAAGTTGTTTTGTCATGTGAGATGCAAGTGATTCTATTGAACTGGGAATCAACATACTTGTGCTGGACACCCTGAGACTTATCTGTGAAACAACAAAATTGTAAAAGGCAATCTTCCCTCAGCTCTCTCACTGCTCCTTGTTCTTTCCAGTCCCACAATAATCCATTTTCCACTGCATTGCAGCAGTATGTTTTTGGTCTTGCAACTAACTTCTTATCCACTTAAACTGCCTATCTACCTTACTCAGTTTGGGGATTAAGCCTTTTGTATGTTCCTGTATGAAAAGCTTTCCCCTTGTCTTGGTTAATCATGTCAATAGTTTCCCTGCTGTGACTCACTTTGTTTTCCCCTCTCCAGAAAAGGATATCAGATTTGTGAGGCCTGATCCTCCTTTGTAAGTCCACAATAATTGTCTTACGAATACATCCTTATTCTGCTCTGCCCAAAAGTAAAGCATTCCCACCTTTTGTTTCGGAGCAGCACGATCTGCAGGTTTTCTCCTTAGCATACTCCATTTTCTCTGGAATGTACTTATCTTCCAATTTGTCTTACCTTTTGTTAGCTTTCCAAAGATCACCACCTCTTACCTCTTCAGTTGTAATTGAGTTTACATGACATTTTACTCCAAAGAGACTAGTTAGGTCAAAGCTAGTTCTCCTCGGAACACTTGAAGAAAGGCAAAGGCAAGCAACAATGTCATCAGTTACAAGCAGAGAGGTGCTATAGCCCAGGTAGTATGAACCCACCCTCACAGCAGATGTGACATGTTTAATTAGAAGAAGAAGGATGGGATAAACTCATGCTGGCTTGATAGTGACAAAGAGTCAATTACACATATCTACACACTGTACAGGAGCTTTTTTTCATTTGGTAAGAGTTTGTCTATAACCCTGCCAAATGTGCTCAGAAAGTGAGACAGCAACCTGTTGTTATGGTAACATGCTGTACCTTCACAAAGATAACAGCAGAGCTTCATGTCTCATGTGACATGTAAGTCCCATCAGTCCACATGTAGCCCTTTATTTTCCCCCCTTACATAGGCAAACACATTAGATAAGGCCATGACAGAAGTTATCAATAAGGCAGCCTATTTTAAAAGACAAATTACTTCATAATAACATACCAGCAGAAAGAAAAATATCCTAGGTATTTGGCAATTATCTAGATACCATCAGATAAGCAATACAGCAAGTACGGTATTGATGCTAACATGATCCTATGACTTTTTAATTGTATTGTATTAACACCCAGGAGATGCAGCTATGGGTGAAGACTTTGTTACGGTAGATACAACACAAACACGGCACAACAGTATCTAGGTCTATTGTGTGTCATGACAGCCAAGAAAGCAAAAGCAGAGCCAAGTTACAGTAGTATTTACAGCCAGCAACAAGTCTTTATTCCAGGAAAGTAAAACCCCCCTTCTTGGTTACAGCTTTCTCTTATATCTTTAATACAACATTAGGCCTATTCACAATTGTCTATTCAGTTCTCTCTAACGTAGATACAAACATATCAGAAGGCTGCAAGGTCTGCACATACTGCTAGTGCTACACTTCCTGTTCTACTGTTGATACATCTTCTAACTTGCTTATCTGTTGCTTTGCCTGCATGTCTTTCTCTGTTTCAAGGGTAGACTTTAAAATCTTCAAGATTGACTAATTCAAGTGTTGGGGGTCAGCAGACCTGCTGTCAACCCCATAGACCCCAACATAGGCCCTGTTCTAGAACTAAGGAATAGTTCTGGAACTATTAATATTACTACTAAAATATAGCTATTAAAACTATAATGGCTTCCCACTACAAAAGCTAAGATACTCCATATAATTCTCCACCTAAACAACATTCTTTTATTTATTAGCAACCAGCTACTTAATAGCATCTAATTATTCCTTTTTGGTCTGAGTCTGATAAATTCTTTCATGAATTTCAAAAAGGTTCCTTACTGCAAGCGTGTTTATTCTTACACACTACGTAGAAATCTAAGAGGTGTGCCCTACAAAACATCCAAGCTTTTTCTACTGACATTTCCTTTCACTTGATACAAGAAGAGAAAAGAGGGCCAGACATACAGCTACTGGAAATCATTTTTGCATTACTGATTTCATGGGTTCTATGCTGACTTATCTGCAAAAGATCTTGCTGCAAAAGCCTTTGGAGACAGAATCAAGTCTCAGGTCTGACAGTGTGGAAGACATTCTGCTTTTGGAACCTGAAGAGGCTTCCATGGCAGCCTTACTTTTACTCCTCCCAATTTGTCCTGCCCTGATACTCTGAGTTTTCCACAAGCTCCCCACCTTTGTGGCTTTTTTCCCTGAACAAGGCTAAATTTCTTTTTCTTAGAAGTGTGTTAGAGTCCCTGGGAAGCACTGGAAATTGTCCTCTTGACAAGATCCTTGCTTTGAGTATGTATTGCTGATAGGTCTCTAATGCATGGAAGTGTTAACAGACTCTGGTTAAACTCCACTTGGCTGCTTTGCCACAATCTATAAAAATGACTCATCTTTTATTGCAGTGCAGAGTTCACCAACCTGCTAAATCAAACACTACTATGAAATCAGGCTGTTAGATGCTTGCTTAACTGGACTGCGCAATGTAGGCATAAGATGCCAGAATTATTCCATGTGTACACAGGATTATCAGTGATGCAGATCAAGTGCATTATCAAATCCACTGATAATGCAGAGGGTCTCCTCTAGAATTCCTACTGGCTAAACACAAACCAGTGATCCAAAAGTTTTTATTGCTATGTTAGCATGCCATTCTGTTGTAGTTTGGAATTATTATGTAAATTCTCTCCCCTGCCATTAACTGTCCATGCCAGTAGTTAACAAAGGGGTA
>JAWWEV010000095.1:38691568-38703498 GCA_035583235.1 Hafferia zeledoni | reverse complement strand
TTTTCTTTTCTCTTTTCTTTTTTCTTTTCTTTTTTCTTTTCTCTTTTTTCTTTTTCTTTTCTTTTCTTTTTTCTTTTCTCTTTTTTCTTTTCTTTTTTCTTTTTTCTTTTCTCTTTTTTCTTTTCTTTTCTTCTTTTCTTTTCTCTTTTCATACTCCCCTATTTCTATTTATTGAAACAACACCTTTGATTTTGAAAAAGGAAAGACAATAGATGCCTCAATTACGGTATCTTCTTCCTGATGGGTTTTTACTTGACCAGCCATCTGATCAGTAACTACATTTACAAAATATTAAGGGTGGAACTAGTCAGGTAGCAGAAATACAATAATTTATTCCACTAAATAATTAATGTCAGTACTTCACTTTTTGCTACATCTCTTCAGTGTGATCTACTTATAAAGCTTTCCTTCTGATAAAGCTGAAACATTATGGAGCTTCTGGCAGGAAAAGGACATCATAGCTTCCTTTTCAGGCATGTAAGTGTTTCTTATAGCAGCTGCAATGAAGGAAAACAAAGCAAAAAAACATCTATCTCCATGCTATTGTTTCGTAAGAACTTTCAAATTGTTAAACCACTATCAGTGACATCTGTAAAGGTAATTCCAAAGAAAAAATACTAACTTTCCAAAACCACAGGATCTTCTCAAAATGTATTATACACTTGTGGTTTAACCCCAGCCGGCAACCAAGCCTCATACAGCTGCTCATTCACTCCCCTACCAGTAGGACTGGGGAGAGAACTGGAAGTGGAAAAGCTGGAAAACTCATAGGTTGACATAAAAAGACTTTAATAGGGAAAGCAAAAGCAGTGTAAATGAACAAAGCAAAACAAGGAATTAATTCACTGCTTCCCATGGGCAGGAAAGTGTTCAGCCATCTCCAGGAAAGCAGGGCCCCATCACACATAATGGTGACATGGAAAGACAAACACCATCACTCCAAACTTCCCTCTCTTCCTCCTTCTTCCCCTTTGTTAAAGGTTCAAAACAAAATGAGTGGTGAGGGGAGGGTCCTTCAAGGAATTTTTCTCTCCCTACCAACACAAAGGTTTTGGGAGCTGAAGGGCCAGTAGAGTCCAACTTAATGGGCACCCTGAGCTTCAGAGAGAGAGGAGGGGTCACAGCTGCTTTCTGGATGGATGCACTGCAGACTTTCCTGGGGACCAACTTCAGCTACAGGGGATTCCTGGGAACCACCACCACTCCCCAACTCCCAGCATTTCCTTCTTTGAACAAAGGACAAGGAGACAGTCTGCTCTTCCCCACAGAAAAGGTTCCATCCTGCTCAGTGTGACTGCCAGTACCACATGAGTCATAAGGCTGGCACCTCTTCCTGCCTCTTGTCTCTGCCTCACTGGGAAAAGACTGAGGACTGACCTCGTGGCCAGCCAAGGTACGACACAGTCACCTGCTGTCTGTAAATGTAATTACATCAGGAAGAAACTGTCTCCTTTTTTGAGGTTGTTTTGGTGCTCGGGGAGTAGTTTTCCCTTGTCTGTTTATAGTCATATATCTGTATCTATATCTATATAGTAGTTAAGAACACTTTTTTCTATACATTTTCTAATTAAAGTTCTTTTAAATTTAATAAGGGGTGAAGTCTTGATAGACACTTTGGTTTCCTTTAAACTCAGCACCATGGCTAGGCTTCACAAACGAAGATTTGGGAAGGGCACTACCCACGCTTGCTTCAGGTGTGCTGGTGGCTAAAAAGACCAATGTGGGATAGGCAAGTCCAGTTGCAAAAGGCACAGCAGAACGTCTCCTTTGGCGATATTAGTGAGGAACAGTTTTCTGTGTTGTCTTTTCTCCTTGAGACTGATTGTGTGTGTGTTCTCAAAGGAAGCAGCAGAGTTGTGAATGGTGTGTCTCCATGAATCCCGACTGGACGCCAGAGTGGATCATTGATGGTAGTCAATATGGCCAAGTCCTTTAAACTAGGACACACTTTATATACTGAGGATAATGTTGCAGGGTCTGGAATATCTCTTTGGTCAGTTTAGGTCACCTGTCCTGGCTGTGTCTTCTTCCAGCCTCCCATGACCCTTGTCAGTGTGGCAGCACAAAAAGCAGAAAAGTCCTTGGCTCTGTGCAAGTTCTGCTCAGCAAGAACAAAAATACCTCTACATTATCAACCCTGTGTTCAGCATAAATCCAAAACACAGCCCCATACAAGGCACTGTGAAGAAAGTTAACTCTGTGCCAGCGCAAACCAGCACAACACAACTTAAAGCACCAAACGTGGTGCTCCTCATGGAAATTACATAAACACTAAATAATAATGATATTCAGAATGATTTTGCACCAATCATAAATAAAATATGTAAGTACCAACTAGAAACAAAAGAGCATTTTTTTTTAATTAAACAAGCATTTCACTTCAGACAGTTGTAATTCTCAGACTTTAAAAATATATTAAAAACTTATTAACTTCACTCAGCTTTGGACTATACTCCAAGTGATCAGTTTAACATCTGTCAATGAGTAGACAGACATTCCAACAGGTATGGCATTAATTTCTCAGGATTTGGAGGCCTCTCTCCTGTGTCAGTTTTTCTGAGGAAAAGGGTTCTATTTCCTTAGAGCCCTTATTGGCAGATAATGGTTCATTTATACCTGTATCAAAACATAAAAATAAAGCATTGTGCTGTAAAATGGCTGGTACTCATAATCTCAGACACCATTATAAACTACGGAAATCCAGATTTAATACCTTTGATGCACTCTCCCTGAAGCGAAACAGCCTCACAATCTTGTATTTGCTTTGTAGAATGTTGTAACTTTCATGCTCACTTTCACAACCCTCTTTTGAACACAACTCTTATGAACCTAGTCAGATTGCTCAAGTTTGTTGGCTTCCAGGCAAACTCCAGTATATTCTGTGTTTGAATAAAAAATGAGTAGACGTTATGGACTGTTACTAAATATACAATTCCTAAGTCTACTAATCTTCCTTCTTAGCACCTATGGCTTTATCTGCTTTTCAGCATTTTTCTTTCAATAGTCTTAACCTAGCACTGATCTTCCTAGCTTTTCTCAAAAAGCTTCAATTAAAGTATATATATAATTAAAAATGGTTTTCCTTAAAAAAACCCATTTTCTCCTCAGTAAAACCAGTTGGAGGATTTACTTCTGCCTCGCATGCATCATCTAGCCAAGTTAATAGTATTTTATGGCTTAGAGGTTACACACTATTCAAAACAACAAACATGAAATAACACATTAAAAGAATGCTGCCTTCTGCATTTTTTATCAGATCTGGGAAGAAGCAAGTGTCACAGCAAAAATTCAAGTTTAGACAATTAACCACAATTTTAAATACCTTCCTATGAATACTGCACACATCACTGAAAAAAGTTATAAAATATTTACAAAAGGCCACATATAGTATGAACATCCAGGAAATCTTAAAATTATCTCAATTAAATATGAATGAAATAGAAACTTTAACAGCAGTTTAGTCTATGTAAAATAACCACAAACATATTTACAGACTTTCAGAATGAGTAGCTGTAATTCAAAACACCTTCTCTTCCTACAATAATCTCATTATTGATAACACATTCAGAACCTGTTGTGCTTCCTCTTTTCACCACATGGAAGAATAAATCCTGTAAATCATAAAGTATCCCCTTCCTCCTTCACTTCAGGACAGTTGCATGTTCTGTGAATGACAAATAAAATTAATACATTTGCATTTCAAGTTACAATCTCCTATTTTAACTGTATCTCTGTGCAGTAACACTCTGCCCAGACAAAGTAAACAAAACATCTGTGGGATATAACAAATTGCTTTGTTGTGTCAGGACCTCCCAGACCATCAATTTTAGCTTGTTTTAACAATTAAAAAAATCTACATCAGAAATGTAGGTTGTTAGATATTCAGGTCCATGTGATTAACAGGCTTATCTCACCAGATATTTTAATGCAGAAATCCAGACATATAAGGAATACATAAGATACAATCAATTAAAGTGCTTAAATATACATTTAACTTGAAAACTTGACAACATTCATAATTAGAGAAGTCTTCATTATAACAATTTGATTGCTGAACCTTCGAAAACATTTTCAACTTTTTAAGTAACACTGACTCCAGGTCCTGAAATTTTCTGAGATCAGGATATAAAATAATGCCACATTCTGTCAGGGAAAACTAAAAGCACAGCAAAACCATATAAAGACTGGGATAACTTGATGGGAAGAAATTAAATAAATTTCCCATTTAAGGGATTTTTAGCTCCACTCAATGGTCAGAAAGGAAATGACTTTCCTGTACACCTATTTGCTACACAATCATTATTTGAAGACCAAACTGAATAATAGAGTGTATCAAAGTAATAAACATAATTATGTCAAAATAACATTACAAGTAGGACTTACAGCAGCAATAACCAAGAAGCACCAGCAACTTTATTTCATTACTCAACAGCTGACGCACTTTTGCTATCCTTGAAGCTGTATCAATGTTTAGCATGATAGTTTCCAAAGAACAGGTAACAGGCTGTGCTGCTACATCTGTATATTAAACAATGCGAAAGATCCTTAGTGTGTAACGATTGATAGCACTTGAGCGAACTACATGAACTTACATTGGTGAAGATCTGGTCGCCATGTTATGCTTTGTTTCATATCGTACCGGTTTCTTGTGTAGCATGCACTCTCCAGATAAAAACAGTCCTTCACATATGCCACTCAAAGATCCTTGCAATAATTTGTTAGGTACTTGCATGTGTTTTTTTCACTAGGCATGAACCTAGCATAGAGCACCAGATCAAGTCACTGACATGCTGCAGATCTTTTTTAGTTTTTAACTGTAGATACGCACAAATTCTGTATTTACTTCAATGCATGTAATGAAAAACAACTTTATTCTGCATTTTGAGAAAAACAATGTGAAGGTATCTGCATAAGATGGATTGTTATAGTGGGTAATCCAGTTTGAATATTCCTACTACACTGCCATATGTAAGCTAAAAAAATTCTCCTAAAGTGCCATAAATAATTAAGAAAGGTTTGAAATAGTTTGTCTTTTTCCAAAAAATAATGCTGTTCTCACACATATAGTAATGAAATCATCTTTACTAACATTTACAATACCTTCAATAGTGGTAGTATGTTGGAACTCTATTTGGTATTTGGCTTAAAAAGCAAGCTGTGTACTGAACTGCATATGTTAATTAGGTGATGTGACTTTAAGAACTATTTTATGAAGTCTGAGATGGCTGCCTCAGAGTTCTTAACAGCTGCATGTGGTCAACCAATTATGAAAGAGTTTATAATGTAAACATCATGGTTAACCAATTAACATCTGCTAGAGTGCCATCACCTGTGGAAGGTTACAGTCTTAAAGAGGTATATAATTGTATGTGCGCATGAATAAAGTAGTGCTGTAGTCTGTAGTTCTGTCTGTCTGTCTGTTGATTGGTCTGTTGTAGCTAGCTTCTATGAAGTCGTCTCAACATTACCAAAAACCCATCTCCCCGGGCTAAAACAGTAGACCTGTATGGAAAACCTATCAGTATTGTGGTAGCTTCCATCTTCTAATGTGCCTCTGGCTCTAGATACTAAGTATGTGCAGATTTGGGCCTAGTTACAAGTTTCTATGAAGGATCAGAATACAGGTGAAATGTGATTTGGCTTGTTTAGTGATTAGCTACAGGGAGGGGTAATTCCATCGCAGAATGTGTGCTAAAGCAGATAACCACTCCATGTTTTCCTGCTTGATAATTTGTTGGGAGATGAAAATAGGTGACAATTAATATCACTTTTGCTCTGCTATAAAATAGCAGAATATTCAGAAAAACGTATCACAGATATTTCAAGAAGTGCTTTATACCCTTTTCTGTTAAACAGGACAATGGTTTAGTATTCATTATATCAGCAACTATGACTATTTTCTTTCCTTGGGAATTTATACAAAAACAGAACACCCCCACCCCCACCAATAACAAAAAAGACAAGAAGAAAATCAGCATTAAATAGGCAAGAGGAACAAGAAGACCCTAAAAGACAGATCAACATGTGCTACTAGAAATATTTTTAAATATCAAAACTTCTTAGTTTGCTCAGAATTGAGAAAAAATCTTGCTGTATTTAAATCACAGCTAAATTTTCATTAGAATGCATTATTATTAACATTACTCTAAAAATAGACGGTTCTGAAAAATTTCATGTTTAGAAAAAAACCCAGTAAACTCATAATGGAAATAGATGAAAGTATGGAATATAAAATACTAGTTTCTCATTAAGATACTTAGTGATCCAGATTCTAATCACAGTAAAGCTCTCTTTCTGTAAAAAACACTTCTATTCCTACAGTTTTGTAAACATAAAAGCTTATCATTTGGAAGTGTATGTATTGTAGTATATGAATAAGTAAATTTAGACTTCAAGCTACAGTACAGAGCTATTCAGAAACTGATTAAGTCTAGTATGCATGTATTACATTTTCTATATATGCTTGTAATATAAAACTTCAAAGTAACAGCTTCTGCTGCTGTACAACAGTATCTAATTATGAGTGTAAAAAGCCCTTTATCAAGTATTAATCACGGCATCAATTTAAAAACACTCAAAATAACAAACATCATAGTCACAGAATATCCTGAGTTGGAAGGGACCCCAAGGAAAACTGAGTCCAATTCCTGGCCCTGCACAGGTCCACTCAAAGAATCCCACCACATTTCTATGTTAAAAAAAGTGTTATCCGAATGTTTCTTGAACTCTGGCAAGGTTGGAACATCATGAAGTACAGACCAGGTAGTGACCCAAATCAGCATACCATTACTGTATCTTTTATGTTTTGTAAATGCCAAAGAATATTAAACTTAAATAAAGATTTATATAGAATTTTTGCTCTCATCATACATACATTAAAAAGAACACATCAATATCACTGTACTGCACTAAGTGCCTTAGAAATTATATATCCACAGAATGCCATAGGGCATGTGATATCAATCCATGCTCTCAGTTACATCTAGTTGTGCCTGGGCAACATGTAAGCAAGGCTGGCTACTTTATCAGACAACTGTCTTGGAATTAGTTCATATACATGTTTTTCATCTGTTGCTAACCATAAATTTATTCTTGCTATTACTAATTTTGTTTGTAAAATAATGTTTGCTTTCAGACAATTCAAGGAAAATCTTGTTTGTGTGTGTTTGGATTATCTCAGATTGAGACAGAATCTTCACAGGGGTTTGAAATGTTTCATGTATAAACCTATGTGACAGTTAAATGAAGTCTGAAAACATTGTTCCAGCAGAGAAATACTTTTTATTTAAGTTTTCTAGTTAGTCAATAGTAATATAAAATTGTAATAACAGTTAGCACTTCTGATGTGTTTTTATCCTGACATCTCACAATGTTACAGAAAATATTATTTATACAGTATTATGATTAACATAGAGAGATTAAGGAATTTATTAAAGGTAGTTTAAAAGCCTAAGGAAAGGAGTAGAAATATAGGTAACACTGATCTGATCATATAGCCAGGCTTCTTTTTAGTTACATGATATATAGCAAAATCAGAAAAGAAGTGTGAAATTGTGGCAAAGATTGAGGAAAAAAGTACAATAAGCAGTTACTCTTCTGAAGAGAGCAAAGAGAATACAAACTTCTAAGGTCATGACTGAAACCACGACCCACGGTAAACTGCAGAGAACTCTATTTATTTACTTTGGAAAGATGAAAGGCTGAGTCACAGCTAAGCCAGTGACATAAACCTTGGGTAGGGAGATATCCTACCTCATTCCTCACTCATCTGATGCCAGAAATACGTTACAAGGTCATTCCCTCCAGCTTTTTCAAGCAGGAGATAGAAAACCAACACAGAGGCCTCTGGCAATGCTGCTGTCTTTTGTGTTCAAATGAAAACACTACTAGGTCAAAAAATAAAAGGTCTAGGCACCATTCATCTAGCTAACTCTTTACCTGTGGAATCCTGAAAGAGTATCAGTCCTCTAGTCTAGGACTCTCCAACAGGATCAAATATTCTATTACTACATATAAACCAGCCTGTCTACTGTTGTAGTAGACTATGATATAGTCTACTCACATCTGACTTCCCACTCTTTTCCCTGTAAAGCAGTTAATAAATGAAAAAGGAACTGTGAAAGGAAAAAAACCAAAATCAAACACATACACACCCATTTGCTGTATTTACATATGCACTGCAACATGGGACCAAACTCCATTATTCACATTGAGTGATTATTTTTCTCCTTTAGGGACGTGTCTCAGTAAATACTTCCAGGGTTAAAATCATAATTGTGGACTTAGCTACTAAATCCACTTGGATTCTATGTTCACTTATTCCAAATGAAAATAGTTTTTTATGGAAGCCTGAACTTTCTGGATGAGGCAGCTCTGCATGCTGCCCCACACCTCAAACAGTACTTATCTGCTTCCACTGTGACTAAAAGTACTATGAGTATCCAATTGCTTTACAGAGGTACTTTCTGAAGAACACTTAAGACTGAGTGGCTTGGTAAAGCACTGCCCTTGCTGATACCTTTCTTTTGCTAAAAAGCTAAACCTGAATTTTGGGGCTTTTTTGTGTTTGGTTTTTAGTTTTTTTCCCCCCTAGATGTTACTTGCCTGGCTTTAATCATTCCAGATGAATATGAACTATCATGCTGGCATTGAAGAGTTAAGAATATAACTAAGAACTATGCACTGGGATGTGATAAAGGTCTCTTCAATTGCCTTAAAGAGTTTGTAGAATCACAACCTGAGTACAAGTCTAAGATTGCATTTTGACATCTGTCTCTGTAGACATATGAAATCTAGTCTTCATAAGTAGTAGCCAAGGCCCCTTGTAAGAGAACTGCTTAAATAGCAAGTTTTGCCCCTCGTATGTATCCTCACAGAGTGGGATAGCTGAGGACATGTGGCACAAAGATTAGAGAACAGCAGGTAACAGGAAAGAAACTCCTAGAGGCGGGGTAAAGTCAGAGGATAAAGTATTGAGAAAGCTACAGTCAAGCAACAGACACCTGTAGTTCACTCTCAGGAAAATACACTCCACACATTCCCAATGAAGATTACTGATGCTATGCAGGTCTCAGACAACGGGGTTCATACTCAAAGATGTTCACAATAGCTGTAGTTTCCAGCCACATTCCTGCTCCCTTCTTCAAAAGCATTTTGCACTCTCCTAGCATAAGAACTGTTGCTTCTCTTAAATGAAAACAGCATTAGAGTGATATTGTTTATGTTTACTTGTCTCCAATTTCTTTTTGCTTCTGTTCAGCTTTCTAGGAGCATGCCCAATTTCAGCAGTATCTCTGAGATTCAACAAGGAACATCCTATCAATACTGACAAGGCTTTGTACATTCCACCTTTTATCTTTCTGTTAAGCATAGATAAAATAACGTTAATTTTGCTCAGTGTTACGCATTTCCAGTCAGCCCTCAGAGGACCAATCAAAGGCTACTTGGGTAGGCCCTGCTTTTTAAAATAGCTAAAAGCTGAAGTTAATCATACATGCCGAAACAAAAGAAAACCATTAGCTCATACTGCCTTCTTTAGAGTACATATAAATAAATAATGCTGTCCAGAAAGCATCTAGAAATTATCTACTATTTTTTAACAGGTTCTATCAGTTATTGTTACATAGTAAGAAATTATGTTGTATTTCACACTTGAGTTTCATAGAACCATAGAATGGCTCAGGTTGGAAGGGTTCTTAAGGCTCATCTAGTTCCAACCCTTGTGCCATGGACAGGGACACCTTCCACTAGACCAGAGCCCCATCCAGCCTGTCCTTGAACACTTCCAGGAATGGGGCATGCATAGGTTCCCTGGAAACCGGTTTCAGTGCCTCACCACCCTCACAGTAAAGACTTTCTTCCTAATATCTAATCTAAACCTACTCTCTTTCAGTTTGAAGCCATTTGCCCTTGTGCTGTCACTCCATGTTCTTGCAAGTAGTCTCTTCCATCTTTCGTGTAAGCAGTCAACTATCCCTTTTCATTTTTAGTACTCACTTTATGGACAAAACTTCCACTCCATAAGTCAGTTCCAAAAGCCAGAGAAGATGAACTGGTTTTTGGTGTAATTTCCATAGTTGATATGACAGCAGGCAACTACAGGATTAAAGAATGAAAACTTCCAGCAGTTCTTCAGAAACTTTCAGGTGTTCAGTCAGCAATCTGAAAAGGTATTTTCATTTCCAAGTAATCTCATCACAAACACTATCTGCATAAATCCCCACCTATGCATATCAGAGGCACCCAAAGTAAACAGATTATTTGCTTCAATGAGGTTAAAGGATCAGGCCTTCCTGGAGTTGTAGATTTGGCAACTGGTGACTAATGAAAATCCAGATAATTCCTGAAAACTACCTTAAACTACATTTAACAGAGGGGTTTTTCGCTACTTAGATGGAAATTAAACAGGACAATTTGCTTTAACATAAAATTCTTCAATTATAGGTTTTCAGGATCAATCACAAGCTGTCTGACACATGGAGGCTATGAAGTATTATTTTTGACCAAAAACCCCTGATGCTTAGATTATCTGCTCCAGTCAAAAGATAACATGGGCAGAATGGATCAAGAAACTCATGGTATTCCAGGAAAAAAAATCTCACTATTATTTTAGATGCAAGGATCAGAGCCAACCTCTCCTGGTGAAAGTTCAAAAATATATAAATTAGCTGCCTTTCTCCTAGCCTCATTCTTTCCTTTGGATAGGGGTAATGTAATGACAGCATGAGCAATATAGTGACTAAGTGCTACCAAAAGGATGGCCATCTCATTTGTTATGAGAGATCTGCTGTTCAGTGACTTTTTAGGGTACCTTATTCAACTCCGAAATTCAGAAAAAAATTGAACACATTAAAATATCCCTTGGGTTAGTGAATAGAACTGGCACAGTGGAACATCTCATAGATGTCAGAGTTACCAAGAGATGATAGAAAACTGCAGCCAGAAAGGAAGATACCCTAACACAGAATAGAATAAAACTCAAGAAAATATCATAGCATAGTTCCTGCTGGATCACAACAGTCTTAGTGACAGGGTTGGGGCATTGACCAGCTCTTTAAGGAGTCTGTTCCAGTGTTTGCCCATTCTCTCAGTAAACAAATGCTTCCTAATGTTCAGTCTAAACCTTCCTTGGTGCAGTTTTGAGCCATTCCCATGCATCCTGTTGCTAGGTCCCTGGGAGAAGAGATGAGATCCTCTGTAGCTACTTCCCTTTCTCAGGAAGCTGTAAAGAGCAACTAGGTCACACCTCAAACTCCTTTTCTCCAAACTAGACAAACTCAGAGTTCCTAGCCACTCCTTCCAGGACACTCCTTCCAGCCCTTTCACCAGGCTTTTTCCCCTGCTCTGGACACATTCAGGTATCTTCACTTCCTTTTTAAATTGTGGGGCCCAGCACTACACATATGACTCAGGGTGAGGGTGCAACAACGCTGAATACAATCCCCTGTTATGGCCAGCTGGTGATACTGCGCCTGATGGTGTTTGCTCTTCTTGGTGCCTGGGCATGGTGCTGACTCACACTGACCTGCTGTGACCAGCACGCAGATCCCCTTCTGCAGGGCTGCTCTCCAGGCACTCCTCTCCCGCTCTGTACTCGTGTCCAGGGCTCCTCCATCCGAGGTGCTGAATCTGGCATTTGTTCATAGAATCATAGAATCGATTGAGTTGGAAAAGACCTCCGAGATCATTGAGTCCAACCCTTGGTCCAACTCCAGTTCATTTACCAGATCATGGCACTCAGTGCCACGTCCAATCTGCGTTTAAAAAATCTCCAGGGATGGGGAATCCACCCCCTCTCTGGGCAGGCCATTCCAATGTCTGATTACTCTTTCTGTAAAGAATTTTTTTCTGAGATCCAGCTTCAATTTCCCCTGGCAGAGCTTGAGCCCGTGCCCCCTTGTCCTATTGCTGAGTGCCTGGGAGAAGAGACC